>OX457037.1:0-655000 GCA_949752735.1 Lumbricus terrestris
ATCCGGCGTTGCCCGAAAATTTGTTTTTTGCTCCGCCACGCCTCATCCCGCTCCGCCATCACAGCTTCAACCCCGGCCTCACCTCACCTCACCACTGTACTCTGCACTCACACCGCCCCCACCCAGCCGTAACCCCGGTCCCACCACCCCAACCCTAATTCTCCGCGGGCAGGGTGTCATAAGTGGGGGCGGTGTGGACCGTGTGGCAACCTGTCTATATAGTTAGTAGTATATTCGTTTTAATTTCAAAGACAATCAGGGTGACATACCGCACCAAGTTACAGGTCAGAGATGTAAAATTATACACAGAAGTAATAATAAAGCTTAGTAATAATAAGTAAGTATATTCTTTAAAGTACCAGCTGCAAAACGCACTCTGTTTACAAGCATATATAAAAAAACAAAAACATGACACATAAAAAACAAATACAAGACAAATCCGGCAGCCATCAACGGCGCCAATAATATAGCTCAAGCCTATTGATGGTAACGTCACGACAGTCATCCTTAGGCAAAACGCCGCTCGAAAAGCACAAGTAAACCACCGCCGAACTCCTACACGTTGGCTACACGAAGAGTCCAGCCGACAGTTTCTAGTACCGATTCACGATGATGGTAGTTTAACACCATTTTCAGTGTCTACAGAGCCGAGGAGCGAAGCACAACGCTGGAAACGTGGCACTACTACGGCACGGTTGTTGTTAATAAGATCCTTTCTTTTCCCATTCATGTTGGCAATCGTTCGGCTATCGATAAGGACAAACAAATAATGACGAACCTGGAACCCCTTGATGTTGAGCGTAATGGACCAGTCCAAAAAGGAGAGACGCATGGCGAGGGTTGAACGTCAAAATTTACTATCCAAATACCGTCCAAACGCTTACGACACTGATGAAGAAAAGTCAGAACCTCGATACTCGACATCAGTAAACATCTGAAAATCCGGAAAAGAACGAGCGATTTTCTCCACAGACGTAAAAATCTGCCATAACAACAGAAAGGCAAGATTGTCCGCCATATTGACAGACGACCATAGAGCGATATAGTTAGAAGGTTTCTTAACGTGCGATCATCGTCAATTACTTTTATTAATCGTAATCTGTTATTACTGTATAATCCGCCGGGGTTTCTGCACTGAAGATTTAATCACGTCAATAAATGACGTTAAGAGAACTGACGTCGGGAGACACTATTATTGTACAACAGTGAACTTTGCGGCGCTAACTACCGCTTCAAAATTTAAAATGTCTACATCTCGGGATTTAAAGTAAATTCTGTGCTCAAAATAGCTCCACTCGATGGTTCTGATGGCCATCTGCCTATATGCACGGTTTCAGGTCAATAGTTACGTAACTGTGGGCGTGCATTCTGGACAAACATAGTCCGTCCGACACATTCCCCTTTATAGATACAGAAATCATCATAATCATCATCCTCATTTCTTTCGCACACTGTCCGTCTCTTCACCATGTACAAGTCGCTGAATAAGCATCAGCAGAACTTCATTGCAGCGTAGTTCTTCCATTCTCTGTGCAACAATCGACCAGAACTTCTGACTGTTTCACTTCCTATTCTAACGCCATTCTCAGCACAAAGATCTTCAGAAACAGGAACCATCAATGCATTTGCCCATGAACAGCTGTCCCAAAAAATTAAGACACAGCAGAAAGGTTTATTATTTCATCAGTGCTCTTATGAATCCATCTGAAAATACTGAAGCATGTAAGTGCATCAGATTTAGAATTTATAAGTATTCCAAAGATAAGCAAATCAGTTTGACAGGACATTATCCAAATTCAGACGCAACCAATCATTTCCTAGTAAAATATGGATTAATGCATCGTGCACAGCAACTTCAGCTAGATGCAGATGAAAATCAGTCTAGCAGTGATATTTTACGTCAGGAAATAATTTTCGTTTTACATCTATTTCAGTTCGGACGGCCTTAATTTAGGTTCGTAGTCAGTTATAATTCTTCCAAAAATTTCAGTTATACTTCTAATTCAGTTTTCAAATAATTTAAGTTCTCAATTCAGTTCATTTATGAATAATATAATTTAAGTTATACTTCCTTATACAACTTGCGTTAAATTAAGCCGAGTTCGAACATTTTCATTATCGATGTGCTGTGCTTCTTGAATTTTAAGTAATCCTGTTAGGGCATATTTTCAGCAACCTTGGCATACTGTTTCCTGTTCCAGCTGTAAATAGCCTGTTGGCAATCTTTGCCCAGAAAAATATTGTTTATACATAAGGCTGAGAAGTCGGAGCTTCAACAACTTCTACAAGTGGGGCAATATTGCCGTATACATGGGCGCCCCGCACATAGGGAAAATTCAGGAAAATTGAAACCTATGTTTTTAACTACTGCTTTTGGGTTTTAGCAAATTTCTTTGCATTAATGCACCAACGATACAAATGATACCGACAGTGAAAGTCAGAAATCTACGTTTAGAGATCTCTATAAAAATAAATATGCTCTTGTAACTTTCTGCCTTGCATGTTCAAACTCTTTCTAAAAACTGTAGCAATGCCCTTGGCTTTCAACCCTCCTGCCGGCACCCATGCAAAAAGCAGGCCTATCGATTATGGCCTACTTAAGTGGAATTCAGCTGTAATGCAAATATTCACAACTGCAAAAAATTAAATACTAACGCAAATATTCGAAAATTTCTCAAAGTACACTGAAATTGCATCAGGGAGATCTGCTTATTCACCAGCTTTGTAATTATACAAATCAAGTCTGCCATAAGCCAGGCTCCATTAGTCCATTTTGCCCAATTTGCAAGCTGCCATTACAGAATAGGCTTTTGACTCGATGCAGTACATGTGAAACCGCTGGTGCCCTGCGATTGGCTTTCGAATGGCACTTTAGAAGCAGCTAGAGGAGCACTTGCCCCTTGAAAACTGACACCTGTTTTTCGTTCATTTATTCATTCGTTCATTCTATGGATTTATATAGCGCACCTTTAGGAAACTATACTTTTTAACATCTGCTTTTTGATGCTTAACAATTTTCTAAGGAAACTATTCATATTAAAAATTATACACAAAATGAAACTGGAAAATTTGCATAAGAAACCTATTTGAAAAATACCCGTATTCCTAATTTCCAGCATTGTATTTTTTCAGGCTCTTGCTACTAAAAAATTGAGCTGTGACTATCGTAAAAATTTTGCCCCCCCTGCAAAAATTTCTGCGGGCGCCCATGGCCGTATACAGACTTGCCAGCTTTCCCTCCAAAAATAGCCTATTTGCAATTATGAATACAGTAACCAATTAGTTTGAACTCTGTACCTGTGACTTGTAGACCCTATCATTTTATTTCCTGTCAAGGTTAATCGATTATGGCTACTGTAGTGGATGGCATCAATCCGATAACATATTTAAAATTGCCTATTACACTCCTTTTAATGGTATTCCACCGAATTGGTCGACCACATTACATTTATTTTATTCACGCATTTCTTCAGCGCTCATGCTTTCTCTGTGGTGAAGCCGCTGCTCAGATCAGTCACATGAAAGTTCCGCGCCAGCCCTGGTTTCGTCTGAGTCATTTTCTTAATATATTTTTCAGTAGGTCTATTCTGTGTGCGCTTATTCACTGTACAGGCAGCATTTTGAAATTTCATCATAAGGTGCAGTTCCGCACTCGTCCGTTTAAAGGTAGGCCTAAGAATTCTTCTATGGATAGGCCTACTTATTTGACTGTTTCTTTGCAGTAGGCCTGTAGACTTAAACAGTCCAATAAGCTTACACGATTTTCATCATTTAGCCAAACTGATTTTCACATTACCAGTCTTATCGTGAAGTTAAAAATTATAAACTTACAGGAAAATCTAAGTACAAAATAACTATAATAAATTGCACATGGAAGCACATGCTATGCCAAAGATATAAACATTTCAAAAGTTCGAAAGTATGTGCGTCACTGCATCGGAAAGACCGTGATCCAAAAATTCCATTTAAAAAAATTAATTTCAGTTCGAGAATTAATTTTCGTTTTTATTCTAATTTTCGATCAGTGTGATTAATTCCGTTCTATTTCAGTTTTCGTTCTTAAAATAATTTCAATTACAGTTACACTTAACGGAAATCAACATTTTCAGTTCTAATTTCACTTAACGTTAACGAAAATATCACTGCAGTCTAGTCACGGACAGCTAATGAAATGATAGTTAAACAATCGTGCAGTGCAATTGATGCTCGTAAAACAGTTCTCCCCAAATAAAATATATCTGAACATCATATTAATAGTAAAACACAAACACAAATAAAAGAAATTTAAAAAGCGGAAAGAACCAAGACAGGAAGCAAGGCAGATGGACTTACAACATATTTCTAGTAATATCTGTCTATCTCGACATCTATCTATCTCTCTATCAATGGAATTTACTTTGTGCCCCTCAAGAATAACTATTCAGAGGAGCTTCCGATGTAGGCACGACCAAAGAGGAAGGTGTCTTGAGTAGTTTATCAGAAGAGAGAGCAAGGCGCATGGTCGTCTCCATCATACAACTGACAAATACTACATACAATCTTCTTCTAAGTATTGGATACGACGGCACCTACGTCAATGAACTGCTTCTGCATGGGACAAAAGAGCAAAGTACACTAGATCAATTCCGGAAACAAGGGGAACACCACAACCAAATAATTCAATTAATCGTTCAACCCTCCCTCCTTCCTCCTCCCTTCTCCTATCTCTCTATCTCTCTTTCTGTCTCTCCCTCCTCCCTCTCTCCTTCCCTTACTAACTCTCTCTCTCCCTCTGTGTCTGTCTCTCTGTCCGTGTATCATACTGTCTGTCCGTCTGTCTGTCTATCTACAGTAGGGAATGTAATCCCGGGGCATTTGCTCAATCCCGGGATTCCGGGATTATAAATGAGTCAATCCCGGGAACCCGGTATCCCGGGATTGGCTTATAATGGCAATTACAAATTTTCTTAGATGTAGTATAACAGCAGACCAAATGCGGTAAATCTTAATTTGTCTTTGGTACTTCAACCGTGATCAATATTATGACTCACGGCACGTGCTTTAGTCGGTGGTCCCTGGCAGCAGCAGGGTTTCTTTTAAACTTGATAGTGATAGGCCTACGTCTAGTGGCTTCTATTCACACTAAACCAAGCGAGACCCCTCTCTCTTTCCCTGCCCTGGCCTGTCGTGTCTCTCCTTTGACTTAGATTGCCGTGAGTTGAGCTCATTTCAGATTCCCCCGTCTTTAACTGAGCTTAAGTTGCGATCACTCTGAACGACGGTCCGAATTAGGTCAGACGATACGAGGTGACCAATGCACCGACTGACCACAGCGCAAGGAACACAACAAGGTAGCAGGCTAGCCAAGATAAACCAGTGAAAGACAATCCTACAGGCTAACCTAGCTGCAGTCCTCTAATATATTAATGCAGCAAGAGCCCATCTGTATGCTGTCCAGGTCTTTCCACTCACATGTCGGCGCAATTATACGGACGGGGGTGTCATCAACACGCGTCAATCAGAGTTGCGGGCTGTGACGGCGCCGGCTTGGTCGGTCAGCTCTGCTAGCATCTGACATCTGTTTATGTTCTATCAGTCAACTGAATGGTGTGTGGGTGATTAGTGTGAGGAGGACTCTATAGTCTGTATTCATGAACCAAACAAGGAATGGGAGGAGCAAACACAAATCCGCTGCCTGATCACTGAGAAACGCCTACCTCTAGTCACACCTCTGGGGTTTTCTGCTGGCCGCCAGCTTACCTTCACTAGGGCGTCTGCTTATCTGTCATTTTGGCGTCTATTGACCAAGGAATTGTTGCAAAATAGGTGAAATAATTCAATAAAAAATTCGAATTTTGTGTAATCCCGAAAAACGGGATTCCATGTTTGTCAGTCCCGGGATTACGGGATTGAAATATGTCCGGGATCTACAGGGTGTGCAAAAAAAACCTAGGGTTTTTGCCAATATCTTGGCCAAAAGTACGAATTTCAAAATGAAATTTTACAGCCTTACAGACAATTCATATTTACACACGATGCCCAGATTTCATCAAAATATTTCAAACAGAACAAAAGTTATACCACTTTTAGGGAGGCTACCCACAGTTTTTTTACGATTCAAAAACGTAACACAACAAAAAGTAGCAAAGACCGATTTTATTAAGTCTCATCTCAAATAATTGTTATCAAATAGCTCTGATATTACCAGATGATCATTATTACTACTATTTTAAACAGAAACAGAGTACCAGCGTAGCCGCAGGTTACTGTGAAGTCACTTAACAAGATGACATTCAAGTCGGTAAATAAGAAATCTGCCAGATTCCTAATTTTGCTATTGAGGCAATGAAATTCAAATTTCTAAAAAATGAAAATGACCAAGGTGTCAATGTTTATTCAGACACCTATTGAGCAAGATCCTGGAGATATAAGTTTATGAGCAACGTTTACTCTGATAAACAGTGAGAGCGCAAAAATTACGAGTTAAGCTGAGATTTTAGAGATTTGTCGTAAATGAACGGAGATCGGCTCAATGTCGATTGTTCTGGTTTTATTGAGAATGCCAATGGCCCTAAATCTCCGGATTTGAACCCGATGGATTGATAATCAATTGCGGAGAGCTATGATGACCATCAATTACTTCTTTCTAGACTCACGAAAAGCTTCGGTGTCTCTGGTACTGCTTTAAACTGGTTAGCGTCTTATCTGAGTAACAGGAATCAGCAGGTGGGCATCGGTACCGCTCGGTCTGAACCCACTGTTTGCACTGCTGGAGTTCCACAGGGATCTGTCCTTGGTCCTCTATTATTCACCGTCTTTACCTCCCCAATTAATCGCATAGCTAATCATTTTGGTGTCCAATTACAGCAGTACGCGGACGACAGTCAGCTCTATATTGCTCTGTCACACACTGATCAGTCCGGTAAACTTAAACTTGAGGAGTGCCTGTCATCTTTATATGCCTGGTTCTGTTTTAATGGTTTGGCTATAAACCCAAACAAGTCTGAGGCAATTTTGTTCGGGTCACGACAACGCTTGCGTTCTTTTCCTTCACTTTCCAGCATCGACCTCGCAGGCTCCGCAGTACCGTTATCAGATTCTGTTAAAACTCTTGGGGTTACCCTGGACAGTATGCTTACTTTTCGGATGCATGTAACTAACCTTTGTAGATCTTGCTTTTATCACATCAGGGCAATACGCCACATTAGGTCGGCTCTGACTAAGGATATGTCGAAGACTTTAGCTTGCGCCCTTGTCTCCTCTCGCCTTGATTATGCTAATGCGATTTTTGTTGGCATTTCAGACTATGAGCTACATAGGCTGCAACGCATCCAAAATTCTTTAGCTCGGGATGTGTTGCGTGTCCCACTACGATCAAGTTCCTCAGTTTTACTTCATCAGCTGCATTGGCTTCCTGTCGAGTTTAGGATTAAATTTAAATTGGCCTGTTTAACCTACAAATCCCTCTCTACCGGAACACCTCCCTACCTTCAGTCACTGCTTACTCCTTATATTCCTCCTCGTTGCCTGCGATCATCAAACATGGGTCTTTTAGTTGAACCTCGATGCAGAACTGTTATGGGCTCGCGTGCATTCCATGCCTCTGCTCCCAAAGAATGGAATCTACTTCCACTCTCTCTTCGTTGTTCAAATTCACTCCCTACCTTTAAAAAACGGCTCAAAACTCACTATTTCTCTTTGGCTTTCAAGCACATGGACCTTTAACTGCATCTTCCTCTGGCGGCTAACTATTCGCGCCTCAGATTCACACTTTGGTGTGACCTTGCGCGCGTAATAAATTTATGTAATAATAATAATAATAATGGAGAAATATCACAATCTGCAACCAAACGAGGAGTGGTAAGAGAATTGATGGCAATGATGGGCGCATTAAAGTTGATATGGGAAGATTTGTCTTTGGAACGTGTCAACAGGGCCATCAAGAACTTTGCAAAGAGACTGAAAAGAAGTTTTGGCACATTGAACACAAGTTGTGAATCACTATCAAGTTCATTTCCAAACAGTTATTTGAGATATGACTTGATAAAATCGTGTTTTTGCTACTTTTTTGCGTTACGTTATTGAATCGTCAAAAAACGGTGGGTGGCCTCACTAAAAGTGATATAACTTTTGTTCTGTTTGAAATATTTTGATGAAATCTGGCCATCATGTGTAAATATGAATCTATATTATAATTCCGAAACACTTTCCATATGTTTGTTTGTTTGTACGCTTTTGACTCTCCCCTGCAGAATAGGCTCGGAAATGAAACAGCGTCGGTTTAAAAAA
Source organism: Lumbricus terrestris (assembly GCA_949752735.1). Lineage (NCBI taxonomy): Eukaryota > Metazoa > Annelida > Clitellata > Crassiclitellata > Lumbricidae > Lumbricus > Lumbricus terrestris. Next base: position 8,269 of record OX457037.1, read on the forward strand.
ATTATTGCAATCGATTCTTACCCAAATTATAAGGTCATCGCAACTATTTTCAGGTTTTAATTCAATTTAAAACAAGAATTATTAGCGTTTTAAGACAGATTTCATCATTAATTGATAACGCCAGCGTTAAGTGAAGAGTCTAATCCCACATGACGTCATACCCGCCCAGTAATAATTTTAGGGCTGCCAACTTTTGATTTTGCCATTCCGGGACGCCTTCACTGCCCTTCAGCCACTCGATGTGTCATTACCAATTTACACAATCCACAGAAGCGCATAATGTAACAAAAGTTGCGTCAGTCCAGTAAGCTTATAGAATCTACATCTACATGTACAATCTACTAAAAGTCCTTAGCCTAATAATTTCAGACAAATCATCAAAAGACATAATTTTATAGCCCAATTTTAAGACAAGAATCAACCTCAAGAAGAAGCATTTCAAACTCCAGTCACCTATTATACTCATCAGAGTAGGACTAAATGAGCCCAAATTGAGGGAAGTTCGTAGGTATCGTAGGCTCACAGGTCTGCGACCAGAGAGCAGAATTTATATTAAACTTATTACCTATAATTAATATATTATATGGTCTACTTATGTGCGTTAAGCAGTTCCAGAACACTGGGCACAAAGTCGCAGAAATGAGCACATGTCATGCTAACAGATGTGCTTTAATAAGGTTGGTGAACTCTCGGTGCTCTCAGGTAATTGCGATTGTTAGACAAGCTAAACGCTCTCTCGCAAAAAAGCGTTAAAACTGCACACAATATGCTAAACCGAAAACCGAGTGTCAGTAAATTTTCAAGACTTTCACTCCCGATGTTTAGCCAACAATGTAATGTATAGGTCTGATAGAGAGCAGAACGTAAAAATCATCGTACAAATGGCGGATTTTAGTAATCAAAAATTAATAGGAACAATAATTGTGCTAAGTGGATCTCTGGACCAAATTCCGGGACAATTTGAGATCAATCCGGGACACGGGGCGCACAGGGCCGATTCCGGGACTGTCCCGGCGAATCCGGGACGGTTGGCAGCCCTAAATAATTTCCGCAGCGCCCCGCAGGGGTGGGTCAAGTTTGGCTTTTTGGGGAAGCGAGGTGGGGTGGAGGGTTGGCGAAAACCCGAAATTTAGCAGTCAACGATGGGTACCAGAGTGGAGTAGTGTTTAACACCCTAAATTTCACTTTAGAACTCGAGTTATTAGCGTTTTAAGACAGAAGCGTTGTTGAGACAGATTTCATCGCTCACACTTTGGTAAACAGTATCGAGCTTTAGTAAAAGAGTCTACAGCCCGAATGACATCATACAAGCCCAGTAATAATTTCCCTAGCGCCCCGCAGGGGCGTGTTACGTTTGGCTTTTTGGGGAAGCGGGGTGGGGTAGAGGGTTGGCGAAAACCCGAAATTTAGCGGTCAACGTTGGGTACCATAGGGGAGTAGTGTTTAAAACCCTAAATTTCCCGGACAACGCCGGGTTACACATCTAGTTGTCTATAAGCCTGCAAAATTTCATTTCGAAATTCTTACTTTTGGTCAAGATATTAACAAAAAAACCTAGGGGGTCTTTTTGGCGCACCCTGTATAATCATACATATAATATATATTATTATATGTACATGTACACACACTGTACCTGACTAGGGCTGCCAACCGTCCCGGATTCGCCGGGACAGTCCCGGAATCGACCCTGTGCGTCCCGTGTCCCGGATTGATCTCAAATTGTCCCGGAATTTGGTCTAGAGATCCACTTAGCACAATAATTGTTGTTCCTATTAATTTTTGCTTATTAAACTCAATAATTTGTGCGATGATTTTTACGTTGTGCTCATATCTGATATCAAACCTACACATTACGCTGTTGGCTGAACATCGCGTGTTGAATTTTTCAAAACTGTAGGCTACAAACCACTGACACTCGGTTTTCGCTTTTGCATAGGCCTACAGTTCTGTCCATATTTAATTCATTTTGCGAGAGAGTGTTCAGCATTATGAACGATGTGTTGTCCAACAATCGCAATTACCTGAGAGCACCGAGATTTCATCGACCTTATTAAAGCAGAATTGATGGTGCTTAATATAAATTTTAGCATGTGCTGATTTCTACGACTTCGTGCCCAGTGTTCTGGAACTGCTTAAAGCACAGAAGTAGGCTAAGCTTATAAATTGAAGACAAATTCAGCTCTCCGGTCGCAGCATAGGCGGAGACCTGGGCGGAGACTTGGGGGGGGGACGGAAAGATTTTTGATGGACGAATGGCTGAGTGTCGCAGAAAAATTTCCATCTTTTGCCGGCCAAAATTTCTGACGACCGGCGAAATCTCGGAAAAAATTCCTATTTTTTCGCCGTCAAAAAAGTTGATGACCTTTTTTTGGCGACGAAATCTCAAACAAATTTCTATTTTCGCCGCCAAAAAAGTTGATGACCTTTTTTTTAGTCTTGGCGCTCAACGATTGGGGGGGACAAATGCATGGGCCGTCCTCTCCAACACCTCCGTTGGGAGGACCGTCCCCCCGTCCCCCCTAGGTCTCCGCGCATGGGTCGCAGGCCTATTGGCCTACGATACCTAGGACTTCCCTCAATTTGGACCCATAATAGTATTACTCTGACTGGAGTTTGAAATGCTGTCTTCTTGAAGTTGATTCTTGTCTATTTTGGCTATTTGTCTTTTGATGATTTATCTGAAATTATTAAGCACTTTTTAGTAGATTGCGGATCCTTTATTGGGTTGACATAACATTTGTTACATTATGCGCTTCTATGGATTGTATTAATTGGTAATGTCACATCGAGTGGCCGAAGGCGTCCCGGAATGGCAAAATCAAAAGTTGGCAGCCCTATACCTGACAGAGCTGCAATTAAGGACAGGTTTTAGAAAGACATACTTTCCTAAACTTCACTTGCAATTCATTCCACTCTGCACCGAGGACAACGTATACGGAAGAGTAAATCCACTAATTTCGACAAGGAAATTAGAAACAATCTCCAAACAGTCTAGAAATAAAGTGGGAAAACAAAGAAAAAGACAACTCTAAAAATAGTTAGAAAATGAAAGAGAATAAAAATCCCAAATACTATAAAAGCTTTTTCTCATCTGACAGAAGCTACAAATCAAAGAATAAAAGAAAACAATTTGCAAATGGTATACAAGCATTCATCTGGACGAATTGAAACGAGAAACTGATGACAATAATTAATCAAACTGAAGCAACTTTTCTTTGAGAGAATCAATAAATCATCAGAAGTGGACTGAGCAACAGCACTTCACGTAAGATTGAACTGAACAGAATTTGTTGAACTGAACAGAATTTGTTGAAATGAGCAGAAATGCTGACTTGGCTCCATATCACCCGAATCAAAGAATCATCGAAATCAACCAAACTAAGAACCAAAAGACAACTTACGAAGGAACAGAAAGAAGTGAAAACAAAATGGAATCTTGTGCAACATCCGATGACAATCGATTATGACGAGGAGCGTTGCTTGCCTTTGTCTGAAGGATGCAACACAACAGACCAAGAGGACAAAAGACGACGCACAACCGGTGTCGTCCTCGTTGTTGCTGCTGCTGCTGTTGAGCGTAGCAGTGGCACTGGCTTCCTGCACGGACCAAGGCGAATTGTCCTTTCTGGAAGATCCCAGACTTGCTGCCAGGCGGATGATGCAGATGCTCTGGTCGAGCTGAGTTGAGGCAACAGAGGAGTAGCACCAGCAGCAGCAGCAGCAGCACCAGCAGCAGTCATCAGTTGGACGGAACTACTCGTCATCATAGTCGTCGTCGTCGTCGTCGTCATCGTCCTCCTCAGAGTCTGCCGAGGATGGAGGTCAGTGCCGTATATGACCAGAGTCCAGCTGGTCAGTCGAGCCTGATAGGCTGCAGCGGTCAGCAATGAATGCATGTCAAATAGAAATGCAATCAGACGTATATGACATAGTAATGTCACACACATGCACACACACTCGCACACACACTCGCACGTGCACACACGCGCACACACACACAGGATTTCTTTCTGACCGGTCCTAGGTATCTTGAAGGAGTATGACATAAATTTCAAAGATGGATAGAAAAGTGTCACTATGAACAGCAAGAAAGGCAGATTATTATTTTGAATGAAACTTCGATACTATGCAGATTAACAAATACTGCTTTGCCAGATCGAAAATTGTGATTACACATGAGTACATTGAGTAGATACATAAATCAAACGTAGGTGAGATACAATACAAAGATGTGACATGATATAAACGTGTGCTACAATATAAAAGTATGATATGACACAAAGGTGTGATAAGATACATAACTGCAATCTAGAACGTTAGAAGTGAAATTCAAAGTGCCAATGAATTCTTAGCTGATTTGCTATCCAAAGAAAAAGAATTCTTCAGCAGCAGATCATAACCTCTGACATAACCAACAAAAGTTGGCAAAGAACTCCAATTAAAAAAGCAATGGTTGCACCCAGAATAACAAATTGTCAGAGGCTCAAAGCAGTCTTACTAGGGGTCAGCGGGTATACCCATATCCGCGAGTCGGGAACGGGTCAGGTAAGCATTTCTTGGTCCGATCATCACAGTTACAGGTATACTCAGTTTTATACTCCTCCTCCTCCTCATATCCTCGTATGCTACTTCTTAGCATACACGGAAAAATATGTCGTCATCATCATCAACATAATCCGCAGCATCACCACCATCCGTTCTGATGCCAGCCAGACGAATTCTAAACACAGACGCAGTTCAGGAAGTTGCAACTCACCAAGGCAAGATCTAAGCATTGCAATGTTCCTAGAGTGTGACATGAATCTGGACAGAGATATTATCTATGTAATTGGATTCAAAGGCACACTTACAAATACTGGCCCCGTTTCGCACTTCGAGTCTCCAGGTCCCAGTCGCAAACTCTCCCCAGCTGTGCGTCGTCATAAAGGCCCAGCTGCTGAATCCCTCAGTTGCCGTGTCACGCAGTCGACGTGCCAGAAGGGTAGACCGCGTTCCTTGAGGAGACGTCAGGAAGATCTCCACCTCACCACGTCGTGATGCGGACAGTGTCACGACTGCCTGGACATGCTCCAGGAAGATGACATGGTTGTAGGTGCCTCGACATCCGTCACTTTCCAATGCCACTTCCACATTTCCATTGACGGGGATGCCTCTGGAAAAAAAACCAGAGTCGTTTCTAATGACAAAATCTGTATAGCACAGAGAGCAACTGGGTATTATGTGTCATCTCTGGTTTGCAAAACTGGATGGAGAAGACTAATAAAAATGGTTAAGAGCAAATACATTCATGTGAAGCAAACAATGTATCTTCAATGGTAGAGAATAGAATCCATGTTTGGTAGAGGCTTAAGTTCCTATATACAAATGCTTACTTCCTAGCAAAATGTCATATTACACATCAGCCTAATTCAGAACATTAGACCCACAAATAGAGAGCATTACTGTTTAAAGTTCTGAAGTCCACACAAGAATCATAAGAAGCAAAATAAATGCAGCCATTTAAAGTCACAACAACTTTGTAACATCTCAGTACTTGACTTAGTAGCATATAACAGCTCGTATCCTGACTACCTTGAAGCTTGCTTTGAAACAATTTCACAGCGATGCTGTTCTGGAACAGTGCTCCAGTTTCGTGCAACGTCAACCATCGCCACAACATCCAGCAGACCATAACCAAAGTGATGACTCACTGAAGCATAAACAGAAATGTACATCCATATTCTATAACATCCAGCAGACCATAACCAAAGTGATGACTCACTGAAGCATAAACAGAAATGTACATCCATATTCTATAACATCCAGCAGACCATAACCAAAGTGATGACTCACTGAAGCATAAACAGAAATGTACATCCATATTCTATAACATCCAGCAGACCATAACCAAAGTGATGACTCACTGAAGCATAAACAGAAATGTACATCCATATTCTATAACACCCAGAAGACCATAACCAAAGTGATGACTCACTGAAGCATAAACAGAAATGTACATCCATATTCTATAACATCCAGCAGACCATAACCAAAGTGATGACTCACTGAAGCATAAACAGAAATGTACATCCATATTCTATAACATCCAGCAGACCATAACCAAAGTGATGACTCACTGAAGCATAAACAGAAATGTACATCCATATTCTATAACATCCAGCAGATCATAACCAAAGTGATGACTCACTGAAGCATAAACAGAAATGTACATCCATATTCTATAACACCCAGCAGACCATAACCAAAGTGATGACTTACTGAAGCATAAACAGAAATGTACATACATATTCTATAACATCCAGCAGATCATAACCAAAGTGATGACTCACTGAAGCATAAACAGAAATGTACATCCATATTCTATAACACCCAGCAGACCATAACCAAAGTGATGACTTACTGAAGCATAAACAGAAATGTACATCCATATTCTATAACACCCAGCAGACCATAACCAAAGTGATGACTTACTGAAGCATAAACAGAAATGTACATCCATATTCTATAACATCCAGCAGACCATAACCAAAGTGATGACTTACTGAAGCATAAACAGAAATGTACATCCATATTCTATAACATCCAGCAGACCATAACCAAAGTGATGACTCACTGAAGCATAAACAGAAATGTACATCCATATTCTATAACATCCAGCAGATCATAACCAAAGTGATGACTTACTGAAGCATAAACAGAAATGTACATCCATATTCTATAACACCCAGCAGACCATAACCAAAGTGATGACTTACTGAAGCATAAACAGAAATGTACATACATATTCTATAACATCCAGCAGATCATAACCAAAGTGATGACTCACTGAAGCATAAACAGAAATGTACATCCATATTCTATAACACCCAGCAGACCATAACCAAAGTGATGACTTACTGAAGCATAAACAGAAATGTACATCCATATTCTATAACACCCAGCAGACCATAACCAAAGTGATGACTTACTGAAGCATAAACAGAAATGTACATCCATATTCTATAACATCCAGCAGACCATAACCAAAGTGATGACTTACTGAAGCATAAACAGAAATGTACATCCATATTCTATAACATCCAGCAGACCATAACCAAAGTGATGACTCACTGAAGCATAAACAGAAATGTACATCCATATTCTATAACATCCAGCAGATCATAACCAAAGTGATGACTTACTGAAGCATAAACAGAAATGTACATCCATATTCTATAACACCCAGCAGACCATAACCAAAGTGATGACTCACTGAAGCATAAACAGAAATGTACATCCATATTCTATAACATCCAGCAGACCATAACCAAAGTGATGACTCACTGAAGCATAAACAGAAATGTACATCCATATTCTATAACATCCAGCAGATCATAACCAAAGTGATGACTCACTGAAGCATAAACAGAAATGTACATCCATATTCTATAACACCCAGCAGACCATAACCAAAGTGATGACTTACTGAAGCATAAACAGAAATGTACATACATATTCTATAACATCCAGCAGACCATAACCAAAGTGATGACTCACTGAAGCATAAACAGAAAAAAATTTGCATCCATAATATGTAGCAAACCAAAACCAAACTCACTGAGGCACCACCTACAGCTAATTCTACTAGCTTAGTGAAGCAGTAAATGCATGTATCTTATGTGGCAACTTCAACAATAGAAATTGATATTAAGTGTAAAAGCATTAATGTGTCCATGTAGTAAAAAATAGGTGGTGCCAAGTAATGTACCTTGCCTTCTAGCGCCGTTTAGAACCCAGTCGTCAGCTTCCAGGTTGCCCTTCCTAGCCGTTAAGACTACAATGTGCTGCAAGTCCCTCCAAGTCAAGTCACGGCTGTCAGAGAAAACAAACATTGATGGATGAAGTTCTGAATCATAATTAGAACTGTTTACCTTGAAACACAAGACCTTAGGCATCACTCGCTTCTCACTGTAAGGTCGATGTATACGTCACCCAATACGAGTCTTCTTAGTCAATGGTTCAATAGTTTGACGAGCTCAGTGAGCTGGAGCGACATCATATTGAAATGTGTATCATCCGAATATTTCTGGATATCGTGCACCAATTTTTTTTAGAAAGCAAACAATCCCTGTAAAAGCTCCTTTTATTTGCACTTCCAATTCTATCAACTGGATTTTCGTTTCACCACAAGCCACCAAATTGAAACCATGACTGACCGTCTAAATGAATTTTGATATAAGTCTATTTACTAAAATGCACTACAGTCAAATATACTTTTACAGAACCAGACAGACAGACAGGCAGGTATACACACAGCCAGCCAGCCAGCCAACCAGCCAGAGAGATAGACAGAAAGAGTGAAGCACATACTTGGCCTGAAGGACAATGGCACAGATGCCGGCTGCCAATGGAGCACTGGCTGAAGTCCCTGTGTGTGTCTCAGTGCAGCCTTTTCTCAGGTCCGTCGTCACCTACAATGCCACCATCTGCGATTCTGCATACTATATAGGTATACATACTTATCGCATACATGCAAGCTGTATATATACATACAGTGTACATATACATATGCAATTATACATATATGCAATGTGTCAGGAGAAAAAGAACCATTTTGTAAATATGAAAATAAATAGTAAATATTCAAAAAATAAATAATAGTTTTAAATTTGAATTATCATGCAAATGACGTCATAACGACGTCATTATTGTACGATTGGAACTTTGGTATTTTCACCAATATCAGATAGGTATGTCAGGATTAAAACGGTGTTTGAATTTAAAAAATCGATTTTCAACCCCCCGGACAAAACCCCCGGACAATTCCCCCCCTGATTTAGCCTAGGACATTAACCCCCCGGACAATTCCCCCCTTTGCTTCCATTTAGGCAAAAAGCGTATAATCCAACTTTCTATTTAAATAATTATTTTGACCCATCCAGCTCCAATTTAAGCAAGAATATTTTCATCAATCCAGCTCCAATTTAAGCAAGAATATTTTCATCAATCCAGCTCCAATTTAAGCAAGAATATTTTCATCAATCCAGCTCCAATTTAAGCAAGAATATTTTCATCAATCCAGCTTCCATTTAAGCAAGAATATATTCATCAATCCAGCTCCAATTTAAGCAAGAACATTTTCATCAATCCAGCTTCCATTTAAGTAAAAATTATTTTGTATCAATCCGGCTTCTATTTAGCAAGATATCTTTTCATCAATCCAACTTAGGACCGCCGTTTTATAGTAATACCACTTACACGCAATATGTTCGACAGGGGGGGGAATTGTCCTACCCTGGGGGGGGAATTGTCCGGGTGGGGGGTTTTGTCCGGGGGGGTTTTGTCCGGGGGGGGTTTGTCCAGGGGGGGAATGTCCTACACTCGCGCTTATGTGCCATTCGACAATCTGTCCCCTCATCAATGTTTTTCTTCCATGGTTCATGCCTTCATCTGCACATCCTGCATTACTCATTGAACTATCAAGACTTCGCCTGGTTCAACTCCAATCGGTACTTAATGCGGATGCTCGTTTGATTGCCCGCCTTCATCCTTTCCTTGATCGTCATGACCTTCTAGTAACATGATCTTGGACTGCCATTGCACAGCTCATCGTGCTTTGCCTCTGCTAGCCCTTTGCTGTGGAATAACATTTCTGCTACAATTACCCATGCTGGGAATATATTATCTGAGGCAGTAATGTTTCTGCCAGGTCTCTTAATTCTCTTCTTCTTTCAAGGGGTTCTTTGCCCTGGGAGGGCCTCTGATTAGTTTGTACTGTTGGGGTTTAAGTCCGTTAATTAAATAGAACAGAATAAAATAGATAATATATCATGTCTAATTATATCGTGATTAACTGCTGCACAGTTTAACTGAGTCATGCAGACCAGACTTTATCAGTTCATCGAGTTGTGCATGAACTCATAATTTTGTCATCTAAATGCACAACGAATCAACTGATGGTCTTCGAATGAAAGCAAAAGTCTCCATGATCAGCAACAGTTGACAAATGCCACTGCAGTCGCCACAGAAGCCGCCGCTCGCTGCGTCATCCAAGACAGAATCTGACGATCATCATGTGATGAATGATGCAGTACATAGCATTGACGACGTTAATGACTGTGCAGGTGATTTGAATGGATGTGAATGATGATGATGGCTTACGATCTGTCGTTCAGATCCGGATCCACTGCTGTAGGTCGTGGCGAGCGTAGAAGAGCAGGCCTCCGAATACCAAGGCACCTGACCATTCTCAGTGGCACTGCTGATCGACAGGGTGTAGATGCTGTTCGTGTAGCCATCGCAGTTGCAGCTGTCACCATCACGACCTCCATTACCCGATGCCCAGACGAAGATCGACCCAAGGCCACGACGACCCTGCAGCAATCAGAACATCAATAATAATAATTGTCCTTCTCTGCAGCTCACTGGTGAAACCAGAAGAGATGAAGAACCTCTTGCAAAAATATGTACAAATTGCAAGTTGTTTGTTTTTAAATTGGGCTGCTCAATCACAGTATATAAGGTAAGTGCAAAATCCTATGTAGAAGCGTCTAATATTTGGCCAACACTTGCTAATTTGCACGACTGACACAGCTTAATAGGACCATAAATAGCATACTGAAGGTATAATTTAATAAGTGGTACACGGGGCTACTAGAAATAGTCCAGTGAGCGCATGAAAACGCGGTCGTCCTTCATGGCGACTGGCGAGTTTCAACTTTGAAAACATGATCGTTGAGACATTATTTCAGAACAAATCTCGACATGACCTGCGTTCAAAGTCATTTTTCTTCAACTAAATATTTGAATTTAAAATTTCTAATTGCAGATATTAAAAATATAGGCCCTACATAGCTTCATTACGAATACACCATAAAACGATATTTCATATTTTTTACCCTTCTCGCCTATTTTACTATTATTGCGTTGTATCTATTTATCGGCAAGCGACGGGTTTCGAGCGCCATGGTCACATTTGTGGACAAACAACTTTCATCAAAATAGGTGGTTGAATCCTTGCCGTGGTGAAAGGCTTTGAATATAGGCTACATGTAGGTGAGAAGCATAGGTAGGGATTGCTTTCATTTATGTTAGGTGAAGTGATAGCACAGCTTTTTGCTTGGTCAACGCCGCGCGCCTATGTCGGCGCTCATTTGACCCGTGCGCGCATTTTTCGGCGCGCTAATGACGCGGTACCGGGCTATTATAACATATCGCTTAAGCTGAGCTTTGGCTTCCGGAAATTGTTTGCGGTAAAATAGATGTTGATTAATAAAAAAAATCGATAATCTATCGCTTTAGGGTTCTAAATTATTCGCCTGGTTCAGCATTATTAGTAGGCCTATTTTCACGAATCCCACTTATACCGTGGCATGAATAAATCAACCCAGCTTCTATTTGAGCAATTGCATTTTTATCAATCGATCCAACTTCTATTTAAAAAAACAATTATTTTTCATGAATCCAGCTCCAATTAATGCAAGAATCTATTCATCGTTCCCACTTCTATTTAAGTGAAAGTACCTTCCCCAATCTGACTTCTATTCTTTTCGTCAATCCATGCAACGGTGAATAATTTACAACGCTAAAGTGATATATATATATATACTAGCTGAATTACCCGGCGTTGCCCGGGAAATTTCGGTTTTTAGTTCCCAATTCCCAGTCAGGCCGCTCCCACGCCCGGGAAATTTGTTTTCGTCCCTCGCCACGCCTGACCCCACTCCCACGCCGCCCTTCTCACCTCGCCTTCTTCCATCGGCCCCAGCCCAGTCTAACCACCTTTGGTGCCCGGCGTTGCCCGTGAAATTTAGGTTTTCGGTTCAACCCAACTTCCACCCGTCCATGTTTACGCTATAGTCAGCATTTTTGCCAAACCGCGTGCCAAAAGATCTGACCTCGGCGAAAAGTGAGGTTAAAAATCTATTTTTTCGTTGAAAATCGATCGGCGAAAATTATTGCGTCTTAAATAGGCTACTGATACATACGACACGATATAGATATTAATTAACGGAATAACGCGCTATAGGCTAATTTTAAAATCGGCCATGACGTCATTAATGTACTGGGTTCAATCACCAATATATCATCGATGGTCTCAATGTTTGCTGAAGATGATGGTTGAAAGCAAAATTTAATGGCGTCTTAACAGTGCTAGGATTCGGTTAGAAAAAATAAATTTTCAAGCTCGGCAAAAGGTAATATTTTTGGATCGCGAATCCCGATAGTGTTGTCATGGGGCGGTTAGAAGTTGTTTTGTAATTATTTGGAAAAATCGGTCGCGTGGATGAGGAGATTTTTTATCAAGCTCACATTACAAACTGTGTTTTATAGTTTTAGATACATCCAAGAATTCGTGCTTGAATAGAATGCATTGATGGAGGTAATTCTTGCTTAAATTGAGATTGGATTGATGAAAATAAGTCCTCTCTTAAATGGAAGATCCATGACGAAAAAATTTAATAACCCAGGCTTACTTACTACAGAGTATGCTTAAATGTATTATACTAATGGCGTAATTGTAGCATTAGTTATAGCACCGTTATGATGTCTGGCCACTTATGTAAACTACCCAATACCATGGATCTAATTAATAAAATAATTAAATAGGCATACGCCTAACTAATGATTATATCCATGGATCTCTATTTTGAGCCAAATCTTTCCGCTGTGCTTTAATGACATAAGTGGACCGACATTCCGTGATGCTAGGCCTATAACTATGCTACAATTACGCCCATTAGTAATAACATTTAAGCTACTTCATAATATTCACATTATTACTTCAAATTTATTAATGTCCAATTCCACTTATGGACCCAAAGTCTTTTTTAAGCAAATATACACTTTAAGTCCAAAAATATAGGGGGGGATTTTTAGTAGGGGGAGACTTTGTATCGTAGAGGGGAAGATTTTATTTCAATGGGGAGACTTTGTTCCGATAGGCCTACAGAGTCTCCCCCGGAGACTCTGTATCAGCAAGGTGGAGACTCTGTTTCGGGAGGAAACTTTATTGTCTTCCGCTCTCACTCATCCTTTTCTGCCTCCACCTTGACCTATTATTTATAGTTAATCATTTATTATTCATTAAATGAATTTGTATAGCGCCTCTTCGAGTGGACTACCCAGAGGCACTTCGAACCTCAGCACAGCTGCATAAAACTGCCGTAAGATGAGAGAGGAATGCCTGAAGGACTTCTAGAAAGGGAGCGTAGCGTCAAGGGGAGGCCATTCCATGCATACTTAGTACTTATAAAGTTTAGTTTTGAACTGTTAATGTTATGTCAACATTCGCTATGCACGATTAATTTTATGATTCAAATTTTAAAAGATATCAATATCATAAATTTTAAATTTCTTACTAAGCAAAGTTAAAAGAAATAAAATAGTTGTCGTGGATTAATTGTACAGTGTTTACTAAAAAAAGGTGTCAATTGCTTGCTGATTAAATTGTGTAAACAAGGCTTTGCAAACTTAGGCCAAGTACAAGATGTAAAAGAATCCGATTGTTTTTCTTTTTCAGTTGTTTCTTGCCTTTTCCGTTTTTATTTCTTAGAGAAAACGACGTTTTAGTCCGATTTTATTCGGTTTTGTCGCTGTTAACATCCATGAATCAAAGTGACAAATAATAACATTGAGAAGAGACACAGCTGTTAACAAGGATGAATTTCTTGCTAGTGATGACAACTACTACGAAATGGTGCTATTCGTTTGATAAGAACACGGCACATAATGGTTGTTAATGATGCTGATTGCAATGTAATTAATCAGTGTGTGCTTAGAGAGTAAGTGGTCGTGTAAGACGTGAATGATCATTGTCCAATATCATATACTGAGTTACTGACGTAGTGGATTCCGTCGTAGAATGCTTTCCTGGCGAGTGGACCGGGTCCGTCGACCGTTTTGCCGTCGTCATCTGGTCCCCAGGAGGCGCTGTAGATGTCGATGTGCTGTGGATTGAGACTGAGCGACTGCGCCTCAACAGCGTCCGTCACATCACCATCCAACATCCGAACACCTGACAACAACAGACCATAGTCGAATCATCATCATCGTCATCATCATCGTCATCATCGTCGTCGTCGTCGTCGTCATCATCATCATCATCATCATCAATCACCACCACCACCACCACCATCAATCACCACCACCACCACCATCATCATCATCAATCATCATCATCACCACCACCACCACCACCATCACCAACACCACCACCACCACCATCATCATCACCACCAACCCCACCACCACCACCACCATCATCATCATCACCACCATCACCACCACCATCATCATCAATCATCATCATCATCATCACCACCACCACCACCACCATCACCACCACCACCACCATCATCATCAATCATCACCATCACCACCACCATCATCAATCATCACCACCACCACCACCATCACCACCACCACCACCACCATCATCATCATCATCACCACCACCACCACCACCACCACCACCACCACCACCACCACCATCATCATCATCATCATCATCATCAATCATACAAACGGAGACCTATATACTTCATTAGATTTATAAATAGCCCCTACATAATAATGACAAATTATGATATTACGATGCCCTTCAGCTAAGCACTCACCGTAAAGAGCTTGCTGAAGTCAATACACAGTAAAGATCCGGCTCCTTGCATTTGCTATACTTCTCACAACCATGTGAATATATATGAAACAGCTCTCTCATACGGTCATACCTCGCAAGTCAGAGGTATCTAAGGATTATATTAGCGAAGTTGACGTCTATGCACAGCAATTCACCTAATTCAAGGGTTCCCTTCTCTTCTACTGGAACTTCCTCTGGCAATTGTATGCAATAGTATTCCACTTTATATACATAACTAGCTGGGGTACCCGGCGTTGCCCGGGAATTTTAGGATCCCCTTCCCCGTTCCCCGCCCCTCCCCTCCTTCCCCTCCCCCTAAACCCCTACCCTCCTCCCCTCCCGCCTTCCCCCAAACCTCCCTTCCCCTTCCTCCCTCCCCCTTCCCACCTCGTTCGCAAACACATTCACTGGGTTGTTCTGGTGGTGAATAGCTGCGAAATTGTAGGCGTATAATTCTGGACAAACACACACTCACACGTCCACATTCTCCTTTCTCTGTGCCTATTAATAACTTGGTTAATACAATTATTGCTGGCTGTCTATTCTGTTAGTATAGTTAAGATTTCTGTGATCTGCGTTCTTGTGAATATAATTGTTTCAACTGCATAATTGTACAAGTGCTGTAACCGATTGCGGTTTTGTCAACCGGACCGTTGAATAAACGAAAATTATTATTATACGTGCGAGAGGCGAGAATGTCAAGACATGGCGAACTCATGCGAACTGTCATCTGATGATGGTTCGGCCAACGAACGGCAACAATGGCTGATTAAATCTGTGTAGGCGCTTCTAAGGCTAAATAGGCCTACGCGTAAAATTAAAATTGTAATTATAATTTGTAATTGTAATCGTACATTTATATAGCGCCACTTCAAGAGAACTCCTCAGAGGCGCTCCCGACCTGACACCTAACCACAATCAAAGAGAATGGTTTTCAAACGCTTGCGGAAAAGGGGCAAATAAATACAAAGAAGTTCATTTCGGAGACTAATAGGTAACTTAAAATGTTGATATCTCGGGTTTTTAGGTGAGTTGAGAGCTGAAAATAGTCATCTTGACCCACAAATTTGCATGAGAAGTTAAAAAAAATTGTTTCGTGTTGCGAAATGAATCGGTTTCTGAGCCCTTCTTGGGACGGTCAGATGTACATACAGATCTCAGATTTATAGTATAGGTGCTAGATTTGAAAAAGGGAGCAATTGAATTTTAACAACAGAAGTCTTTGATCTGAAATGAATTGCGAGAGCAGAGGTCACCGAACGCCCCAGTCAAAGAAGAGATCTGCAGAGACATGAAACAACAAGAAGTGAAGCTGTCAAACTGAAGAAAATTTAAGACACCAGTGGCAGAAACAATATTAGATTAGCCTCCACATAATAGTGGCTGTCCGTCATAATTATATGGGAGGATTAAATCAAAGATGAAGGAAATTTCTACGGCATGTGCTGACCTCATTCAAACTTCAAGGCCATTGACAAAGAGGCCAGTAACCGAAGACAGCTTCAGGCTCACATCCAATTCATCTTTCCCTCACTTCCATTTGAGAAGAATGGGGACGAGGAGGAGTAGGAGACGGAGCTGAAGGATACAATAGGAAGAAAATAGAGGGTAATAGCCAGTATGGACTATGGAGGAGATGTCTATGACATTACCCCCGGACATTAACCTCCGCCATTACCTCCCCCGACCATTACTCCCACAGGATATAGCCCCAGCCATTGAATATACATGTTAGGTTCTATATTTTGATTTTGTTTATGTATTTCTGTCTACAATTTAGGCCAGTTAACTGCACAAAATAAAAGATTAGTTGCCATTAATTAAAAATTATTAGTTCATTAAACAAGTTAAATTAGTTTGTTAGTTGCTGTTAATTACTAAGTGTTAATTGTCTGTATGTATTTTAACACTTCAGGCCAGTAGACTGCAAAAAGCTTTGGGAAATTCATGCATGGAATTGCACACAAAATTTAGGTCTGAATATATCTGATATCTACTATTATTATTTTATTTTTACTATTTTTATTCTCAACCAAGGTATTTATGATCCAGGTTTTTAAATTATTATTATTAAATAAATTTGTAACATGCAAGGTGACACCGAAATGTGAATCTGAGGCATGATGCGATAGTCAACGTTGGACCCTGAATAATTTTTTCAGCTTTCAATGTAGCGGAAAATTAGATTATAATAGTTTCCATTTTAAATACAATTTTGTCTCATTATTTTCTCGATTATTTATGTGGTTTATATCATCTTACTTCATTTGATACAACCTAAAGATACATCCTATCAAATGGGAAATGCAGGGGCAATGGTGGGGAGCTAATGGCAGGTGTAAGGCCCGGGGGACGGTAATGTCCTTTGCCATGGAGGAATATAGAGAAGGTTGTTAGTAGGAGAGTGAGAATTGCCCGTGGGTTTGTTTTATTAGGACCCCACAGTTACCTTAAGTCCTCTGTGCACACCAGAAATCACCATTGATCATAGTCTGACACCCCAAATTATTTACTACCATTCTCATCCTGGTTAAGAGAGTTGTTAGTTGGTACTAATATCTCTGCAATGCACTCTCCCTGATAGCAAGAAAAGGGCGCCATCGTGTTAGACCAGAAAGAACTGGCCACACAGGGCAGTTGGTGGTACTCTCACTGTTGTAAGAGGCTGACTGGAGGAGTAAGACTGATAGGGATGTTAGGTTCACACAAATTAGATATCACAAGGAATGTCTGACTCAGTAAGGAGTGTGACTATCACCTCCGATCTTGGCCTCGTAAGCCACTCCCGTACTACAGATGTTGTTATTCGCCTCAGCAGCCACCTCCCCAGCACACCTCGTCCCATGTCTACAACAACAGACCACAGACAACCAATAACTGGCAGCAAATGATGACCACTTCCTATACATAAGAACGATGGCTATGCAGACACACAAGACAGCTACACATGCACACAGTCACACACATAGACTAGTGACACACACACATAGTGACACATGAATACACAGATACGGACATAAACACACAGGACCTATGCACTTTACTGCCCAGAAGAAGCATGGTGTGCTCTCAGACCCGTTTCTTCCAGACAGAACACCAATTTAGCATACACTTGACTGACTTAGAGTAACTCCGCCACGGCAATAGGCCATTAACCCATTCTGACCTGTTGTCGTGCCAGTCCCAAGCCTGGTAGACAAGGAGGAGGGCTCCGCTTTTTAACATCATTCGGCTGACGGTACTTACCTTTTTCCATCATTGTCACCTTCCATTTTGAACTCCAGGGATCGGCATGAGCCAGTGCTTCGTGTCTTTGACATGTTTCTTGTGTTTCTAACCTATCCTGCCCGCGCCTCGCTGTTTCCTTGGGGGGAGAGATTGGTTAGGTGACTAACCAAACCTGAACACTGATCCCTAGACCGAGTATAAAGCTACACAGCGTACGCGGTCTAGATTCATTTCAGCTTTGGCAGCCGACGAGTAAACAACTCCCTTTTTTAAGCGTTGCTCTCAGACCCGTTTCTTCCAGACAGAACACCAATTTAGCATACACTTGACTGACTTAGAGTAACTCCGCCACGGCAATAGGCCATTAACCCATTCTGACCTGTTGTCGTGCCAGTCCCAAGCCTGGTAGACAAGGAGGAGGGCTCCGCTTTTTAACATCATTCGGCTGACGGTACTTACCTTTTTCCATCATTGTCACCTTCCATTTTGAACTCCAGGGATCGGCATGAGCCAGTGCTTCGTGTCTTTGACATGTTTCTTGTGTTTCTAACCTAACCCTAACCCTAACCCTAACCCTAACCCTAACCCTAACCCTAACCCTAACCCTAACCCTAACCCTAACCCTAACCCTAACCCTAACCCTAACCCTAACCCTAACCCACACTAACCCTAACCCTAACCCTAACCCTAACCCTAACCCTAACCCTAACCTTACCTGCCCGAGCCTGGTGATGCCCTGGGGAATGGGGAGGACTTCTTCATTACCGGGGGGAGACGGATCTCGAACTTCGGTAATGACCCAATATAAGCTATAACCTTTACCCATAAGCTACTGCCACCTGTTAGGGGATTATTTACATCCTTACTTTTACTAATCCCAACCCCAATGCCTTGTTGTTTCCTTGGGGGGAGAGATAGATTGGGTGACCTATCCAAACCTGAACCCTGATCCCTAGACCGGGCGTAAGCTATATAGCCGCCGCGCGTCTAGTTTCATTTCAGCTTTGGCAGCCGACGAGTAAACATCTCTATCTTTTTAAGCGTTGCTCTCAGACCCGTTTCCGCCAGACAGAACATCAATTTAACATACACTTTACTGACTGACTTAGAGTAGGCAACTCCGCCACGGCAATAGGCCTTACCACATCCTGACCTATTGTCGTGCCAGTCCCAAGCCTGGTAGAAAAGGAGGAGGGTTCCGCTTTGCTAACATCATTCGGCTGATCTCAAGGTACTTACCTTTTTCCACCGTTGTCGCTCGGTCCATTTCGAACTCCAAGGAACAGCTTTTAATATAATCTTTTGCTGGTCCTCTCAGGTATCCATGGAGATAGGCCATCGCACGGACGGGGAGGGGGGACGGGGTGTTCGACATTTTTGCAGTCTCCCATGGCATTTGCCTAGTCCCTGATCCACAACCTCCGCCGCCTTCTTCTCGTTCTTTGCAACTGGTCAGACTCAAGGGGAATGGGGAGGACTTCTTCATTACCGGGGGGAGACGGATCTCGAACTTCGGTAATGACCATGGCTACTTTTATCTCTTCATTTTTTGCTGGTCCTCTCAGGTATTCAGGTGATAAGCCGTGAGCCAGTGCTTTGACTGAGTGTCACTTTTATATTTTTTACCCTAAAACCTTACCTGCCCGAGCCTGGTGATGCCCTGGGGAATGGGGAGGACTTCTTCATTACCGGGGGGAGACGGATCTCGAACTTCGGTAATGACCCAATATAAGCTATAACCTTTACCCATAAGCTACTGCCACCTGTTAGGGGATTATTTACATCCTTACTTTTACTAATCCCAACCCCAATGCCTTGTTGTTTCCTTGGGGGGAGAGATAGATTGGGTGACCTATCCAAACCTGAACCCTGATCCCTAGACCGGGCGTAAGCTATATAGCCGCCGCGCGTCTAGTTTCATTTCAGCTTTGGCAGCCGACGAGTAAACATCTCTATCTTTTTAAGCGTTGCTCTCAGACCCGTTTCCGCCAGACAGAACATCAATTTAACATACACTTTACTGACTGACTTAGAGTAGGCAACTCCGCCACGGCAATAGGCCTTACCACATCCTGACCTATTGTCGTGCCAGTCCCAAGCCTGGTAGAAAAGGAGGAGGGTTCCGCTTTGCTAACATCATTCGGCTGATCTCAAGGTACTTACCTTTTTCCACCGTTGTCGCTCGGTCCATTTCGAACTCCAAGGAACAGCTTTTAATATAATCTTTTGCTGGTCCTCTCAGGTATCCATGGAGATAGGCCATCGCACGGACGGGGAGGGGGGACGGGGTGTTCGACATTTTTGCAGTCTCCCATGGCATTTGCCTAGTCCCTGATCCACAACCTCCGCCGCCTTCTTCTCGTTCTTTGCAACTGGTCAGACTCAAGGGGAATGGGGAGGACTTCTTCATTACCGGGGGGAGACGGATCTCGAACTTCGGTAATGACCATGGCTACTTTTATCTCTTCATTTTTTGCTGGTCCTCTCAGGTATTCAGGTGATAAGCCGTGAGCCAGTGCTTTGACTGAGTGTCACTTTTATATTTTTTACCCTAAAACCTTACCTGCCCGAGCCTGGTGATGCCCTGGGGAATGGGGAGGACTTCTTCATTACCGGGGGGAGACGGATCTCGAACTTCGGTAATGACCCAATATAAGCTATAACCTTTACCCATAAGCTACTGCCACCTGTTAGGGGATTATTTACATCCTTACTTTTACTAATCCCAACCCCAATGCCTTGTTGTTTCCTTGGGGGGAGAGATAGATTGGGTGACCTATCCAAACCTGAACCCTGATCCCTAGACCGGGCGTAAGCTATATAGCCGCCGCGCGTCTAGTTTCATTTCAGCTTTGGCAGCCGACGAGTAAACATCTCTATCTTTTTAAGCGTTGCTCTCAGACCCGTTTCCGCCAGACAGAACATCAATTTAACATACACTTTACTGACTGACTTAGAGTAGGCAACTCCGCCACGGCAATAGGCCTTACCACATCCTGACCTATTGTCGTGCCAGTCCCAAGCCTGGTAGAAAAGGAGGAGGGTTCCGCTTTGCTAACATCATTCGGCTGATCTCAAGGTACTTACCTTTTTCCACCGTTGTCGCTCGGTCCATTTCGAACTCCAAGGAACAGCTTTTAATATAATCTTTTGCTGGTCCTCTCAGGTATCCATGGAGATAGGCCATCGCACGGACGGGGAGGGGGGACGGGGTGTTCGACATTTTTGCAGTCTCCCATGGCATTTGCCTAGTCCCTGATCCACAACCTCCGCCGCCTTCTTCTCGTTCTTTGCAACTGGTCAGACTCAAGGGGAATGGGGAGGACTTCTTCATTACCGGGGGGAGACGGATCTCGAACTTCGGTAATGACCATGGCTACTTTTATCTCTTCATTTTTTGCTGGTCCTCTCAGGTATTCAGGTGATAAGCCGTGAGCCAGTGCTTTGACTGAGTGTCACTTTTATATTTTTTACCCTAAAACCTTACCTGCCCGAGCCTGGTGATGCCCTGGGGAATGGGGAGGACTTCTTCATTACCGGGGGGAGACGGATCTCGAACTTCGGTAATGACCCAATATAAGCTATAACCTTTACCCATAAGCTACTGCCACCTGTTAGGGGATTATTTACATCCTTACTTTTACTAATCCCAACCCCAATGCCTTGTTGTTTCCTTGGGGGGAGAGATAGATTGGGTGACCTATCCAAACCTGAACCCTGATCCCTAGACCGGGCGTAAGCTATATAGCCGCCGCGCGTCTAGTTTCATTTCAGCTTTGGCAGCCGACGAGTAAACATCTCTATCTTTTTAAGCGTTGCTCTCAGACCCGTTTCCGCCAGACAGAACATCAATTTAACATACACTTTACTGACTGACTTAGAGTAGGCAACTCCGCCACGGCAATAGGCCTTACCACATCCTGACCTATTGTCGTGCCAGTCCCAAGCCTGGTAGAAAAGGAGGAGGGTTCCGCTTTGCTAACATCATTCGGCTGATCTCAAGGTACTTACCTTTTTCCACCGTTGTCGCTCGGTCCATTTCGAACTCCAAGGAACAGCTTTTAATATAATCTTTTGCTGGTCCTCTCAGGTATCCATGGAGATAGGCCATCGCACGGACGGGGAGGGGGGACGGGGTGTTCGACATTTTTGCAGTCTCCCATGGCATTTGCCTAGTCCCTGATCCACAACCTCCGCCGCCTTCTTCTCGTTCTTTGCAACTGGTCAGACTCAAGGGGAATGGGGAGGACTTCTTCATTACCGGGGGGAGACGGATCTCGAACTTCGGTAATGACCATGGCTACTTTTATCTCTTCATTTTTTGCTGGTCCTCTCAGGTATTCAGGTGATAAGCCGTGAGCCAGTGCTTTGACTGAGTGTCACTTTTATATTTTTTACCCTAAAACCTTACCTGCCCGAGCCTGGTGATGCCCTGGGGAATGGGGAGGACTTCTTCATTACCGGGGGGAGACGGATCTCGAACTTCGGTAATGACCCAATATAAGCTATAACCTTTACCCATAAGCTACTGCCACCTGTTAGGGGATTATTTACATCCTTACTTTTACTAATCCCAACCCCAATGCCTTGTTGTTTCCTTGGGGGGAGAGATAGATTGGGTGACCTATCCAAACCTGAACCCTGATCCCTAGACCGGGCGTAAGCTATATAGCCGCCGCGCGTCTAGTTTCATTTCAGCTTTGGCAGCCGACGAGTAAACATCTCTATCTTTTTAAGCGTTGCTCTCAGACCCGTTTCCGCCAGACAGAACATCAATTTAACATACACTTTACTGACTGACTTAGAGTAGGCAACTCCGCCACGGCAATAGGCCTTACCACATCCTGACCTATTGTCGTGCCAGTCCCAAGCCTGGTAGAAAAGGAGGAGGGTTCCGCTTTGCTAACATCATTCGGCTGATCTCAAGGTACTTACCTTTTTCCACCGTTGTCGCTCGGTCCATTTCGAACTCCAAGGAACAGCTTTTAATATAATCTTTTGCTGGTCCTCTCAGGTATCCATGGAGATAGGCCATCGCACGGACGGGGAGGGGGGACGGGGTGTTCGACATTTTTGCAGTCTCCCATGGCATTTGCCTAGTCCCTGATCCACAACCTCCGCCGCCTTCTTCTCGTTCTTTGCAACTGGTCAGACTCAAGGGGAATGGGGAGGACTTCTTCATTACCGGGGGGAGACGGATCTCGAACTTCGGTAATGACCATGGCTACTTTTATCTCTTCATTTTTTGCTGGTCCTCTCAGGTATTCAGGTGATAAGCCGTGAGCCAGTGCTTTGACTGAGTGTCACTTTTATATTTTTTACCCTAAAACCTAACCCTAACCTCTTCACACTGGAACCGAATGGAATCAACCTCAACAACAGGAAATAGCCGGATGGGGACGGAGGCGGACTGAGCCAGTGCTTTTCTTGTATATTTTGTAACCTAACCTGCCCGAGCCTCGTTTGTTTTCCGGGGGGAGAGAGAGTGATCTCGTGTCCTTAAGTCTTAGCAATTCACATAGAAACGCGTTGTTTCTCTTAGACCCGTTTTGACCAGGTATAACATCATTTAGAAGGTAAACACTTGACCTAAAAGTAGGCAACTCCGCCACGGCAATAGGCTATTTCCCAACCTACCCTGGTGATAGAAATGTAAGATCTTTGCCCTATTGTCGTGCCAGTCCCAAGCCTGGTTAATAAGGAGGAGGGAACCGCTTTGGTTACATCATAGGCCTGTTTTGACCGTCTCCCTGTGTTGCGGATGATATTGGCTGTTCTATGCACTTGAGGCGATTTAATAGTTCAGACCTTTGAAACTGTAGTAGCACAGATGACATGGTCCGTTGGCCACTGTGGATTGTTTGACACACTTACCATCCTGCTTTTATGCTACATTGCATCGACACTTGGTCCTTTTTTGATCCTCCGGAAATAAGCCTGAGCCAGTGCTTTTCTTGTATTTTTTGTAACCTAACCCTAACCCTAACGGTTCACTATCGATAAGGCGACTTCGAAAGGGCGACCATCAAAAGAGCGACTTCAAAAGGGCGACTATTTCAAAGGCGACTGATCAAAAGAGCGACCATCAAAATGGCGACCGATCTAAAGGGCGACCATCAAAAGGGCGACCTATTGGCTGAAATCGGTAGGCGAAAGACGGTAGAACTAAGAAAAATACGCAAACAGGCTGTTTGTTTGCTCTTTTTGGGCAATCTGAAGGGTCAACATCGAACGTTCTCAGTGGTTCAATGAAAAGGGTCGATGAAAGACGGTATATGTGAGAGAAATACCGACTGAGGATTAGGTAGCCTATGCCTATGGTAGGCCTATCTGTCATAACTAGGCTACTATGAATGGTCAGTGGTCGGCATTTACTCTTTAGTTCAATTAAAGCGGTCGGCCTACATGAAAGAAAAATACGAAAAAAGGCTTATTCAGGCCTACGCTATGAGTAGACCTCTATATATAAATGAACAATTTTCAACGCGCAGTGCATTTGTGTGAAAGTAATTTCGCGAGTAAGACTGAGCATGGCGTTACAATTCGTGAAAAGCAAGAAGGTCGCGATTTCTTAATGGTTGAAGGTTAACAAATGCAGAAACTTTTGCAGAGACTTTCATTCATTACTATAGTTAGTGTTCATTTTCATGTAATTTAATACAAAATAAATTTTTCAAAATAAATAATTCATTGTCGATATGGTTGATATTTCACCCAATAGGTCGCCCTTTTGATGGTCGCCCTTTAGATCGGTCGCTCTTTTGATCAGTCGCCTTTAAAATCGGCGCCCTTTTGAAGTCGCTCTTTTGATGGTCGCCCTTTCGAAGTCGCCTTATCGATAGGATACCGCAACTTAAGGCCAAGACGGTGACAGTATGGCCATAAATGTGGTCTAATGGCATATTCACGCTGAAAGTAATTTCCAAAGTCTGACTTTTGTGGTCATCTTGTCCAGCTGTCAAGAATTGAGGAAATTTTGTCGTTAATTTTGTCTAGATCAGTTAACTCCATAATGGCACGAATAGTCTTGTAAATGACCTCTTTGAACTGACTGTCACCTGTAATGCGTGTTAGGTTTTTCCATGCACGGTCGATGTGCCAAGTGCACAGAAAGTCTGTGCGCCGGTTTCACGAAGGCTTCCCAATTACAGCGTTGTCCGGGTTCAAATTGTCCGGACACTAGCAATGTTAACTAGCCTGACTAGTTTTGTTGGACACTGTTTGGGTGTTGAGAGAGGTAGACAGAAGAAGCTCATGCTGAACTCTCGTACGAAACAGTCGATGTGAATCTACTCCGGTATTTCTGAAAAGCTCTATCGACGCTATATATTTTTGTCTGGAAGAATACAACGTTAAAGTTATATGAAACCTCGTGTGAATTATGTATGGAGCGAATTCCCCCAGATGGTGAATGCTACAACTTGATGTGATATAGTAAAACCTTCAATCTAGCGTTGTGGCCAATCCACCACACAACTACACACGCCTACATACATGTACATAGCCATGCTGGATAAGAAATGGATTTGATCAACAGTATCACAGGATTAACTGACATCATGACTGTCCTATTACTTGTTACAAAAAAAGATTCAGCTGAGAAGCAATAATAAATTATAAATTACTCAAGTCTCAAGATGCATATGCGAATGTATATACAAATACAGATTTCTCATAACACTCATACAGACATACATACATAAAACATAACAGGAACAAGTTTAGCTTAAATCCATGCACAGACTAGAATAAAGTTCACCTAATCTTAAATGCAAGCAAAACTGAGGTAGACAATTTGACATAATGAGTGCGCATTTCAGTTTCTGCACCGAAGTAGATAGATATCCAGGTGATATCAACGTCCTTAAACTCAACTTCTGTCAAAGATATGTAGGCTACAGCTGAACGAAGATCAAATCTGACAAAACAAACCGACGGCAACTTAATAAAGCAATAATTTTTTCGTACGTCAAAGTCAATGAAGATTTGAAATTGACTCTGAAGTAGTTTGCTCTGAAGTCACCGACACAAATACAGAAGATCGTCGTTCATCATCAGACGAAGATGCATTTATTGCGACGTAAGATGAGGAGTAACATCACGAGTGAGATTGGTCGTAAAGTCTGTCAGGCGGCAGTGCGTTATGAGCTGAGCAGAAGGAGAGGCAGCGGCGGAGGAGGAAGAAGGAGGAAGAAGAGACCTGCAGAAGGAAGAGATGGGAGTAGACGACCGAGAGAAGAACAAGGAGCGTCGAGAAGGAGGAATAGACGTTCGGCCGACAACTAAGAAAAGAAGACATGGCTGAAGAGTGGACGCCTTGCAACCAATTGCCTCCTCCTTCACCTGTCGGCCGCTGCTTCCTTCTTGCCCAGATGATGTTGGCATCTGGATGTTGCGTTGTTATTCCATACAGAACCAACGACCAGTTCTTTACAGAGGCTGAAACGGAAGCAAACAATACATTCATTTAGCGCCGGTGAATAAGCTGGTCTCCCTGACGTGGCTTTTGTGGGCGCTGAGAAATTCTCGAAGATTTACATTTACATTACATTACATTTACATTCATCATCACTCTTAGGTCCAGCCATGATGAACTATAATAATTGAGGAATGAGTCAGGGTTGCGAAGGACCGCAGACAATATCGTGGAATGGCGCGAATGTATTGCATCGTCGCGTTTCCCAACTAATTCAGCGACAACCGCGTAGTGTTCATGAATTCGCACTTCCACTAAAAGATTATAATGGGAATTTCATAGCAACGGTCCTATATAATAAACGAATTCTCTTCTATCACAAGCCTTCCAGTTTTAATCAACTTTCCGAACTTTTTGTCTAACTGTTATTAATGGAATTGTGGGTTTGGCGCAGTGTGTAATCCATATGCCTGGATTTATAATAAAATGATTAAGCATAAATACTATAATACTAGCAGGGATATCCGGCGTTGCCCGAAAATTTGTTTTTTGCTCCGCCACGCCTCATCCCGCTCCGCCATCACAGCTTCAACCCCGGCCTCACCTCACCTCACCACTGTACTCTGCACTCACACCGCCCCCACCCAGCCGTAACCCCGGTCCCACCACCCCAACCCTAATTCTCCGCGGGCAGGGTGTCATAAGTGGGGGCGGTGTGGACCGTGTGGCAACCTGTCTATATAGTTAGTAGTATATTCGTTTTAATTTCAAAGACAATCAGGGTGACATACCGCACCAAGTTACAGGTCAGAGATGTAAAATTATACACAGAAGTAATAATAAAGCTTAGTAATAATAAGTAAGTATATTCTTTAAAGTACCAGCTGCAAAACGCACTCTGTTTACAAGCATATATAAAAAAACAAAAACATGACACATAAAAAACAAATACAAGACAAATCCGGCAGCCATCAACGGCGCCAATAATATAGCTCAAGCCTATTGATGGTAACGTCACGACAGTCATCCTTAGGCAAAACGCCGCTCGAAAAGCACAA
Organism: Lumbricus terrestris; assembly: GCA_949752735.1. NCBI lineage: Eukaryota > Metazoa > Annelida > Clitellata > Crassiclitellata > Lumbricidae > Lumbricus > Lumbricus terrestris. Next base: position 35,588 of record OX457037.1, read on the forward strand.
GTAAACCACCGCCGAACTCCTACACGTTGGCTACACGAAGAGTCCAGCCGACAGTTTCTAGTACCGATTCACGATGATGGTAGTTTAACACCATTTTCAGTGTCTACAGAGCCGAGGAGCGAAGCACAACGCTGGAAACGTGGCACTACTACGGCACGGTTGTTGTTAATAAGATCCTTTCTTTTCCCATTCATGTTGGCAATCGTTCGGCTATCGATAAGGACAAACAAATAATGACGAACCTGGAACCCCTTGATGTTGAGCGTAATGGACCAGTCCAAAAAGGAGAGACGCATGGCGAGGGTTGAACGTCAAAATTTACTATCCAAATACCGTCCAAACGCTTACGACACTGATGAAGAAAAGTCAGAACCTCGATACTCGACATCAGTAAACATCTGAAAATCCGGAAAAGAACGAGCGATTTTCTCCACAGACGTAAAAATCTGCCATAACAACAGAAAGGCAAGATTGTCCGCCATATTGACAGACGACCATAGAGCGATATAGTTAGAAGGTTTCTTAACGTGCGATCATCGTCAATTACTTTTATTAATCGTAATCTGTTATTACTGTATAATCCGCCGGGGTTTCTGCACTGAAGATTTAATCACGTCAATAAATGACGTTAAGAGAACTGACGTCGGGAGACACTATTATTGTACAACAGTGAACTTTGCGGCGCTAACTACCGCTTCAAAATTTAAAATGTCTACATCTCGGGATTTAAAGTAAATTCTGTGCTCAAAATAGCTCCACTCGATGGTTCTGATGGCCATCTGCCTATATGCACGGTTTCAGGTCAATAGTTACGTAACTGTGGGCGTGCATTCTGGACAAACATAGTCCGTCCGACACATTCCCCTTTATAGATACAGAAATCATCATAATCATCATCCTCATTTCTTTCGCACACTGTCCGTCTCTTCACCATGTACAAGTCGCTGAATAAGCATCAGCAGAACTTCATTGCAGCGTAGTTCTTCCATTCTCTGTGCAACAATCGACCAGAACTTCTGACTGTTTCACTTCCTATTCTAACGCCATTCTCAGCACAAAGATCTTCAGAAACAGGAACCATCAATGCATTTGCCCATGAACAGCTGTCCCAAAAAATTAAGACACAGCAGAAAGGTTTATTATTTCATCAGTGCTCTTATGAATCCATCTGAAAATACTGAAGCATGTAAGTGCATCAGATTTAGAATTTATAAGTATTCCAAAGATAAGCAAATCAGTTTGACAGGACATTATCCAAATTCAGACGCAACCAATCATTTCCTAGTAAAATATGGATTAATGCATCGTGCACAGCAACTTCAGCTAGATGCAGATGAAAATCAGTCTAGCAGTGATATTTTACGTCAGGAAATAATTTTCGTTTTACATCTATTTCAGTTCGGACGGCCTTAATTTAGGTTCGTAGTCAGTTATAATTCTTCCAAAAATTTCAGTTATACTTCTAATTCAGTTTTCAAATAATTTAAGTTCTCAATTCAGTTCATTTATGAATAATATAATTTAAGTTATACTTCCTTATACAACTTGCGTTAAATTAAGCCGAGTTCGAACATTTTCATTATCGATGTGCTGTGCTTCTTGAATTTTAAGTAATCCTGTTAGGGCATATTTTCAGCAACCTTGGCATACTGTTTCCTGTTCCAGCTGTAAATAGCCTGTTGGCAATCTTTGCCCAGAAAAATATTGTTTATACATAAGGCTGAGAAGTCGGAGCTTCAACAACTTCTACAAGTGGGGCAATATTGCCGTATACATGGGCGCCCCGCACATAGGGAAAATTCAGGAAAATTGAAACCTATGTTTTTAACTACTGCTTTTGGGTTTTAGCAAATTTCTTTGCATTAATGCACCAACGATACAAATGATACCGACAGTGAAAGTCAGAAATCTACGTTTAGAGATCTCTATAAAAATAAATATGCTCTTGTAACTTTCTGCCTTGCATGTTCAAACTCTTTCTAAAAACTGTAGCAATGCCCTTGGCTTTCAACCCTCCTGCCGGCACCCATGCAAAAAGCAGGCCTATCGATTATGGCCTACTTAAGTGGAATTCAGCTGTAATGCAAATATTCACAACTGCAAAAAATTAAATACTAACGCAAATATTCGAAAATTTCTCAAAGTACACTGAAATTGCATCAGGGAGATCTGCTTATTCACCAGCTTTGTAATTATACAAATCAAGTCTGCCATAAGCCAGGCTCCATTAGTCCATTTTGCCCAATTTGCAAGCTGCCATTACAGAATAGGCTTTTGACTCGATGCAGTACATGTGAAACCGCTGGTGCCCTGCGATTGGCTTTCGAATGGCACTTTAGAAGCAGCTAGAGGAGCACTTGCCCCTTGAAAACTGACACCTGTTTTTCGTTCATTTATTCATTCGTTCATTCTATGGATTTATATAGCGCACCTTTAGGAAACTATACTTTTTAACATCTGCTTTTTGATGCTTAACAATTTTCTAAGGAAACTATTCATATTAAAAATTATACACAAAATGAAACTGGAAAATTTGCATAAGAAACCTATTTGAAAAATACCCGTATTCCTAATTTCCAGCATTGTATTTTTTCAGGCTCTTGCTACTAAAAAATTGAGCTGTGACTATCGTAAAAATTTTGCCCCCCCTGCAAAAATTTCTGCGGGCGCCCATGGCCGTATACAGACTTGCCAGCTTTCCCTCCAAAAATAGCCTATTTGCAATTATGAATACAGTAACCAATTAGTTTGAACTCTGTACCTGTGACTTGTAGACCCTATCATTTTATTTCCTGTCAAGGTTAATCGATTATGGCTACTGTAGTGGATGGCATCAATCCGATAACATATTTAAAATTGCCTATTACACTCCTTTTAATGGTATTCCACCGAATTGGTCGACCACATTACATTTATTTTATTCACGCATTTCTTCAGCGCTCATGCTTTCTCTGTGGTGAAGCCGCTGCTCAGATCAGTCACATGAAAGTTCCGCGCCAGCCCTGGTTTCGTCTGAGTCATTTTCTTAATATATTTTTCAGTAGGTCTATTCTGTGTGCGCTTATTCACTGTACAGGCAGCATTTTGAAATTTCATCATAAGGTGCAGTTCCGCACTCGTCCGTTTAAAGGTAGGCCTAAGAATTCTTCTATGGATAGGCCTACTTATTTGACTGTTTCTTTGCAGTAGGCCTGTAGACTTAAACAGTCCAATAAGCTTACACGATTTTCATCATTTAGCCAAACTGATTTTCACATTACCAGTCTTATCGTGAAGTTAAAAATTATAAACTTACAGGAAAATCTAAGTACAAAATAACTATAATAAATTGCACATGGAAGCACATGCTATGCCAAAGATATAAACATTTCAAAAGTTCGAAAGTATGTGCGTCACTGCATCGGAAAGACCGTGATCCAAAAATTCCATTTAAAAAAATTAATTTCAGTTCGAGAATTAATTTTCGTTTTTATTCTAATTTTCGATCAGTGTGATTAATTCCGTTCTATTTCAGTTTTCGTTCTTAAAATAATTTCAATTACAGTTACACTTAACGGAAATCAACATTTTCAGTTCTAATTTCACTTAACGTTAACGAAAATATCACTGCAGTCTAGTCACGGACAGCTAATGAAATGATAGTTAAACAATCGTGCAGTGCAATTGATGCTCGTAAAACAGTTCTCCCCAAATAAAATATATCTGAACATCATATTAATAGTAAAACACAAACACAAATAAAAGAAATTTAAAAAGCGGAAAGAACCAAGACAGGAAGCAAGGCAGATGGACTTACAACATATTTCTAGTAATATCTGTCTATCTCGACATCTATCTATCTCTCTATCAATGGAATTTACTTTGTGCCCCTCAAGAATAACTATTCAGAGGAGCTTCCGATGTAGGCACGACCAAAGAGGAAGGTGTCTTGAGTAGTTTATCAGAAGAGAGAGCAAGGCGCATGGTCGTCTCCATCATACAACTGACAAATACTACATACAATCTTCTTCTAAGTATTGGATACGACGGCACCTACGTCAATGAACTGCTTCTGCATGGGACAAAAGAGCAAAGTACACTAGATCAATTCCGGAAACAAGGGGAACACCACAACCAAATAATTCAATTAATCGTTCAACCCTCCCTCCTTCCTCCTCCCTTCTCCTATCTCTCTATCTCTCTTTCTGTCTCTCCCTCCTCCCTCTCTCCTTCCCTTACTAACTCTCTCTCTCCCTCTGTGTCTGTCTCTCTGTCCGTGTATCATACTGTCTGTCCGTCTGTCTGTCTATCTACAGTAGGGAATGTAATCCCGGGGCATTTGCTCAATCCCGGGATTCCGGGATTATAAATGAGTCAATCCCGGGAACCCGGTATCCCGGGATTGGCTTATAATGGCAATTACAAATTTTCTTAGATGTAGTATAACAGCAGACCAAATGCGGTAAATCTTAATTTGTCTTTGGTACTTCAACCGTGATCAATATTATGACTCACGGCACGTGCTTTAGTCGGTGGTCCCTGGCAGCAGCAGGGTTTCTTTTAAACTTGATAGTGATAGGCCTACGTCTAGTGGCTTCTATTCACACTAAACCAAGCGAGACCCCTCTCTCTTTCCCTGCCCTGGCCTGTCGTGTCTCTCCTTTGACTTAGATTGCCGTGAGTTGAGCTCATTTCAGATTCCCCCGTCTTTAACTGAGCTTAAGTTGCGATCACTCTGAACGACGGTCCGAATTAGGTCAGACGATACGAGGTGACCAATGCACCGACTGACCACAGCGCAAGGAACACAACAAGGTAGCAGGCTAGCCAAGATAAACCAGTGAAAGACAATCCTACAGGCTAACCTAGCTGCAGTCCTCTAATATATTAATGCAGCAAGAGCCCATCTGTATGCTGTCCAGGTCTTTCCACTCACATGTCGGCGCAATTATACGGACGGGGGTGTCATCAACACGCGTCAATCAGAGTTGCGGGCTGTGACGGCGCCGGCTTGGTCGGTCAGCTCTGCTAGCATCTGACATCTGTTTATGTTCTATCAGTCAACTGAATGGTGTGTGGGTGATTAGTGTGAGGAGGACTCTATAGTCTGTATTCATGAACCAAACAAGGAATGGGAGGAGCAAACACAAATCCGCTGCCTGATCACTGAGAAACGCCTACCTCTAGTCACACCTCTGGGGTTTTCTGCTGGCCGCCAGCTTACCTTCACTAGGGCGTCTGCTTATCTGTCATTTTGGCGTCTATTGACCAAGGAATTGTTGCAAAATAGGTGAAATAATTCAATAAAAAATTCGAATTTTGTGTAATCCCGAAAAACGGGATTCCATGTTTGTCAGTCCCGGGATTACGGGATTGAAATATGTCCGGGATCTACAGGGTGTGCAAAAAAAACCTAGGGTTTTTGCCAATATCTTGGCCAAAAGTACGAATTTCAAAATGAAATTTTACAGCCTTACAGACAATTCATATTTACACACGATGCCCAGATTTCATCAAAATATTTCAAACAGAACAAAAGTTATACCACTTTTAGGGAGGCTACCCACAGTTTTTTTACGATTCAAAAACGTAACACAACAAAAAGTAGCAAAGACCGATTTTATTAAGTCTCATCTCAAATAATTGTTATCAAATAGCTCTGATATTACCAGATGATCATTATTACTACTATTTTAAACAGAAACAGAGTACCAGCGTAGCCGCAGGTTACTGTGAAGTCACTTAACAAGATGACATTCAAGTCGGTAAATAAGAAATCTGCCAGATTCCTAATTTTGCTATTGAGGCAATGAAATTCAAATTTCTAAAAAATGAAAATGACCAAGGTGTCAATGTTTATTCAGACACCTATTGAGCAAGATCCTGGAGATATAAGTTTATGAGCAACGTTTACTCTGATAAACAGTGAGAGCGCAAAAATTACGAGTTAAGCTGAGATTTTAGAGATTTGTCGTAAATGAACGGAGATCGGCTCAATGTCGATTGTTCTGGTTTTATTGAGAATGCCAATGGCCCTAAATCTCCGGATTTGAACCCGATGGATTGATAATCAATTGCGGAGAGCTATGATGACCATCAATTACTTCTTTCTAGACTCACGAAAAGCTTCGGTGTCTCTGGTACTGCTTTAAACTGGTTAGCGTCTTATCTGAGTAACAGGAATCAGCAGGTGGGCATCGGTACCGCTCGGTCTGAACCCACTGTTTGCACTGCTGGAGTTCCACAGGGATCTGTCCTTGGTCCTCTATTATTCACCGTCTTTACCTCCCCAATTAATCGCATAGCTAATCATTTTGGTGTCCAATTACAGCAGTACGCGGACGACAGTCAGCTCTATATTGCTCTGTCACACACTGATCAGTCCGGTAAACTTAAACTTGAGGAGTGCCTGTCATCTTTATATGCCTGGTTCTGTTTTAATGGTTTGGCTATAAACCCAAACAAGTCTGAGGCAATTTTGTTCGGGTCACGACAACGCTTGCGTTCTTTTCCTTCACTTTCCAGCATCGACCTCGCAGGCTCCGCAGTACCGTTATCAGATTCTGTTAAAACTCTTGGGGTTACCCTGGACAGTATGCTTACTTTTCGGATGCATGTAACTAACCTTTGTAGATCTTGCTTTTATCACATCAGGGCAATACGCCACATTAGGTCGGCTCTGACTAAGGATATGTCGAAGACTTTAGCTTGCGCCCTTGTCTCCTCTCGCCTTGATTATGCTAATGCGATTTTTGTTGGCATTTCAGACTATGAGCTACATAGGCTGCAACGCATCCAAAATTCTTTAGCTCGGGATGTGTTGCGTGTCCCACTACGATCAAGTTCCTCAGTTTTACTTCATCAGCTGCATTGGCTTCCTGTCGAGTTTAGGATTAAATTTAAATTGGCCTGTTTAACCTACAAATCCCTCTCTACCGGAACACCTCCCTACCTTCAGTCACTGCTTACTCCTTATATTCCTCCTCGTTGCCTGCGATCATCAAACATGGGTCTTTTAGTTGAACCTCGATGCAGAACTGTTATGGGCTCGCGTGCATTCCATGCCTCTGCTCCCAAAGAATGGAATCTACTTCCACTCTCTCTTCGTTGTTCAAATTCACTCCCTACCTTTAAAAAACGGCTCAAAACTCACTATTTCTCTTTGGCTTTCAAGCACATGGACCTTTAACTGCATCTTCCTCTGGCGGCTAACTATTCGCGCCTCAGATTCACACTTTGGTGTGACCTTGCGCGCGTAATAAATTTATGTAATAATAATAATAATAATGGAGAAATATCACAATCTGCAACCAAACGAGGAGTGGTAAGAGAATTGATGGCAATGATGGGCGCATTAAAGTTGATATGGGAAGATTTGTCTTTGGAACGTGTCAACAGGGCCATCAAGAACTTTGCAAAGAGACTGAAAAGAAGTTTTGGCACATTGAACACAAGTTGTGAATCACTATCAAGTTCATTTCCAAACAGTTATTTGAGATATGACTTGATAAAATCGTGTTTTTGCTACTTTTTTGCGTTACGTTATTGAATCGTCAAAAAACGGTGGGTGGCCTCACTAAAAGTGATATAACTTTTGTTCTGTTTGAAATATTTTGATGAAATCTGGCCATCATGTGTAAATATGAATCTATATTATAATTCCGAAACACTTTCCATATGTTTGTTTGTTTGTACGCTTTTGACTCTCCCCTGCAGAATAGGCTCGGAAATGAAACAGCGTCGGTTTAAAAAAATTATTGCAATCGATTCTTACCCAAATTATAAGGTCATCGCAACTATTTTCAGGTTTTAATTCAATTTAAAACAAGAATTATTAGCGTTTTAAGACAGATTTCATCATTAATTGATAACGCCAGCGTTAAGTGAAGAGTCTAATCCCACATGACGTCATACCCGCCCAGTAATAATTTTAGGGCTGCCAACTTTTGATTTTGCCATTCCGGGACGCCTTCACTGCCCTTCAGCCACTCGATGTGTCATTACCAATTTACACAATCCACAGAAGCGCATAATGTAACAAAAGTTGCGTCAGTCCAGTAAGCTTATAGAATCTACATCTACATGTACAATCTACTAAAAGTCCTTAGCCTAATAATTTCAGACAAATCATCAAAAGACATAATTTTATAGCCCAATTTTAAGACAAGAATCAACCTCAAGAAGAAGCATTTCAAACTCCAGTCACCTATTATACTCATCAGAGTAGGACTAAATGAGCCCAAATTGAGGGAAGTTCGTAGGTATCGTAGGCTCACAGGTCTGCGACCAGAGAGCAGAATTTATATTAAACTTATTACCTATAATTAATATATTATATGGTCTACTTATGTGCGTTAAGCAGTTCCAGAACACTGGGCACAAAGTCGCAGAAATGAGCACATGTCATGCTAACAGATGTGCTTTAATAAGGTTGGTGAACTCTCGGTGCTCTCAGGTAATTGCGATTGTTAGACAAGCTAAACGCTCTCTCGCAAAAAAGCGTTAAAACTGCACACAATATGCTAAACCGAAAACCGAGTGTCAGTAAATTTTCAAGACTTTCACTCCCGATGTTTAGCCAACAATGTAATGTATAGGTCTGATAGAGAGCAGAACGTAAAAATCATCGTACAAATGGCGGATTTTAGTAATCAAAAATTAATAGGAACAATAATTGTGCTAAGTGGATCTCTGGACCAAATTCCGGGACAATTTGAGATCAATCCGGGACACGGGGCGCACAGGGCCGATTCCGGGACTGTCCCGGCGAATCCGGGACGGTTGGCAGCCCTAAATAATTTCCGCAGCGCCCCGCAGGGGTGGGTCAAGTTTGGCTTTTTGGGGAAGCGAGGTGGGGTGGAGGGTTGGCGAAAACCCGAAATTTAGCAGTCAACGATGGGTACCAGAGTGGAGTAGTGTTTAACACCCTAAATTTCACTTTAGAACTCGAGTTATTAGCGTTTTAAGACAGAAGCGTTGTTGAGACAGATTTCATCGCTCACACTTTGGTAAACAGTATCGAGCTTTAGTAAAAGAGTCTACAGCCCGAATGACATCATACAAGCCCAGTAATAATTTCCCTAGCGCCCCGCAGGGGCGTGTTACGTTTGGCTTTTTGGGGAAGCGGGGTGGGGTAGAGGGTTGGCGAAAACCCGAAATTTAGCGGTCAACGTTGGGTACCATAGGGGAGTAGTGTTTAAAACCCTAAATTTCCCGGACAACGCCGGGTTACACATCTAGTTGTCTATAAGCCTGCAAAATTTCATTTCGAAATTCTTACTTTTGGTCAAGATATTAACAAAAAAACCTAGGGGGTCTTTTTGGCGCACCCTGTATAATCATACATATAATATATATTATTATATGTACATGTACACACACTGTACCTGACTAGGGCTGCCAACCGTCCCGGATTCGCCGGGACAGTCCCGGAATCGACCCTGTGCGTCCCGTGTCCCGGATTGATCTCAAATTGTCCCGGAATTTGGTCTAGAGATCCACTTAGCACAATAATTGTTGTTCCTATTAATTTTTGCTTATTAAACTCAATAATTTGTGCGATGATTTTTACGTTGTGCTCATATCTGATATCAAACCTACACATTACGCTGTTGGCTGAACATCGCGTGTTGAATTTTTCAAAACTGTAGGCTACAAACCACTGACACTCGGTTTTCGCTTTTGCATAGGCCTACAGTTCTGTCCATATTTAATTCATTTTGCGAGAGAGTGTTCAGCATTATGAACGATGTGTTGTCCAACAATCGCAATTACCTGAGAGCACCGAGATTTCATCGACCTTATTAAAGCAGAATTGATGGTGCTTAATATAAATTTTAGCATGTGCTGATTTCTACGACTTCGTGCCCAGTGTTCTGGAACTGCTTAAAGCACAGAAGTAGGCTAAGCTTATAAATTGAAGACAAATTCAGCTCTCCGGTCGCAGCATAGGCGGAGACCTGGGCGGAGACTTGGGGGGGGGACGGAAAGATTTTTGATGGACGAATGGCTGAGTGTCGCAGAAAAATTTCCATCTTTTGCCGGCCAAAATTTCTGACGACCGGCGAAATCTCGGAAAAAATTCCTATTTTTTCGCCGTCAAAAAAGTTGATGACCTTTTTTTGGCGACGAAATCTCAAACAAATTTCTATTTTCGCCGCCAAAAAAGTTGATGACCTTTTTTTTAGTCTTGGCGCTCAACGATTGGGGGGGACAAATGCATGGGCCGTCCTCTCCAACACCTCCGTTGGGAGGACCGTCCCCCCGTCCCCCCTAGGTCTCCGCGCATGGGTCGCAGGCCTATTGGCCTACGATACCTAGGACTTCCCTCAATTTGGACCCATAATAGTATTACTCTGACTGGAGTTTGAAATGCTGTCTTCTTGAAGTTGATTCTTGTCTATTTTGGCTATTTGTCTTTTGAGGATTTATCTGAAATTATTAAGCACTTTTTAGTAGATTGCGGATCCTTTATTGGGTTGACATAACATTTGTTACATTATGCGCTTCTATGGATTGTATTAATTGGTAATGTCACATCGAGTGGCCGAAGGCGTCCCGGAATGGCAAAATCAAAAGTTGGCAGCCCTATACCTGACAGAGCTGCAATTAAGGACAGGTTTTAGAAAGACATACTTTCCTAAACTTCACTTGCAATTCATTCCACTCTGCACCGAGGACAACGTATACGGAAGAGTAAATCCACTAATTTCGACAAGGAAATTAGAAACAATCTCCAAACAGTCTAGAAATAAAGTGGGAAAACAAAGAAAAAGACAACTCTAAAAATAGTTAGAAAATGAAAGAGAATAAAAATCCCAAATACTATAAAAGCTTTTTCTCATCTGACAGAAGCTACAAATCAAAGAATAAAAGAAAACAATTTGCAAATGGTATACAAGCATTCATCTGGACGAATTGAAACGAGAAACTGATGACAATAATTAATCAAACTGAAGCAACTTTTCTTTGAGAGAATCAATAAATCATCAGAAGTGGACTGAGCAACAGCACTTCACGTAAGATTGAACTGAACAGAATTTGTTGAACTGAACAGAATTTGTTGAAATGAGCAGAAATGCTGACTTGGCTCCATATCACCCGAATCAAAGAATCATCGAAATCAACCAAACTAAGAACCAAAAGACAACTTACGAAGGAACAGAAAGAAGTGAAAACAAAATGGAATCTTGTGCAACATCCGATGACAATCGATTATGACGAGGAGCGTTGCTTGCCTTTGTCTGAAGGATGCAACACAACAGACCAAGAGGACAAAAGACGACGCACAACCGGTGTCGTCCTCGTTGTTGCTGCTGCTGCTGTTGAGCGTAGCAGTGGCACTGGCTTCCTGCACGGACCAAGGCGAATTGTCCTTTCTGGAAGATCCCAGACTTGCTGCCAGGCGGATGATGCAGATGCTCTGGTCGAGCTGAGTTGAGGCAACAGAGGAGTAGCACCAGCAGCAGCAGCAGCAGCACCAGCAGCAGTCATCAGTTGGACGGAACTACTCGTCATCATAGTCGTCGTCGTCGTCGTCGTCATCGTCCTCCTCAGAGTCTGCCGAGGATGGAGGTCAGTGCCGTATATGACCAGAGTCCAGCTGGTCAGTCGAGCCTGATAGGCTGCAGCGGTCAGCAATGAATGCATGTCAAATAGAAATGCAATCAGACGTATATGACATAGTAATGTCACACACATGCACACACACTCGCACACACACTCGCACGTGCACACACGCGCACACACACACAGGATTTCTTTCTGACCGGTCCTAGGTATCTTGAAGGAGTATGACATAAATTTCAAAGATGGATAGAAAAGTGTCACTATGAACAGCAAGAAAGGCAGATTATTATTTTGAATGAAACTTCGATACTATGCAGATTAACAAATACTGCTTTGCCAGATCGAAAATTGTGATTACACATGAGTACATTGAGTAGATACATAAATCAAACGTAGGTGAGATACAATACAAAGATGTGACATGATATAAACGTGTGCTACAATATAAAAGTATGATATGACACAAAGGTGTGATAAGATACATAACTGCAATCTAGAACGTTAGAAGTGAAATTCAAAGTGCCAATGAATTCTTAGCTGATTTGCTATCCAAAGAAAAAGAATTCTTCAGCAGCAGATCATAACCTCTGACATAACCAACAAAAGTTGGCAAAGAACTCCAATTAAAAAAGCAATGGTTGCACCCAGAATAACAAATTGTCAGAGGCTCAAAGCAGTCTTACTAGGGGTCAGCGGGTATACCCATATCCGCGAGTCGGGAACGGGTCAGGTAAGCATTTCTTGGTCCGATCATCACAGTTACAGGTATACTCAGTTTTATACTCCTCCTCCTCCTCATATCCTCGTATGCTACTTCTTAGCATACACGGAAAAATATGTCGTCATCATCATCAACATAATCCGCAGCATCACCACCATCCGTTCTGATGCCAGCCAGACGAATTCTAAACACAGACGCAGTTCAGGAAGTTGCAACTCACCAAGGCAAGATCTAAGCATTGCAATGTTCCTAGAGTGTGACATGAATCTGGACAGAGATATTATCTATGTAATTGGATTCAAAGGCACACTTACAAATACTGGCCCCGTTTCGCACTTCGAGTCTCCAGGTCCCAGTCGCAAACTCTCCCCAGCTGTGCGTCGTCATAAAGGCCCAGCTGCTGAATCCCTCAGTTGCCGTGTCACGCAGTCGACGTGCCAGAAGGGTAGACCGCGTTCCTTGAGGAGACGTCAGGAAGATCTCCACCTCACCACGTCGTGATGCGGACAGTGTCACGACTGCCTGGACATGCTCCAGGAAGATGACATGGTTGTAGGTGCCTCGACATCCGTCACTTTCCAATGCCACTTCCACATTTCCATTGACGGGGATGCCTCTGGAAAAAAAACCAGAGTCGTTTCTAATGACAAAATCTGTATAGCACAGAGAGCAACTGGGTATTATGTGTCATCTCTGGTTTGCAAAACTGGATGGAGAAGACTAATAAAAATGGTTAAGAGCAAATACATTCATGTGAAGCAAACAATGTATCTTCAATGGTAGAGAATAGAATCCATGTTTGGTAGAGGCTTAAGTTCCTATATACAAATGCTTACTTCCTAGCAAAATGTCATATTACACATCAGCCTAATTCAGAACATTAGACCCACAAATAGAGAGCATTACTGTTTAAAGTTCTGAAGTCCACACAAGAATCATAAGAAGCAAAATAAATGCAGCCATTTAAAGTCACAACAACTTTGTAACATCTCAGTACTTGACTTAGTAGCATATAACAGCTCGTATCCTGACTACCTTGAAGCTTGCTTTGAAACAATTTCACAGCGATGCTGTTCTGGAACAGTGCTCCAGTTTCGTGCAACGTCAACCATCGCCACAACATCCAGCAGACCATAACCAAAGTGATGACTCACTGAAGCATAAACAGAAATGTACATCCATATTCTATAACATCCAGCAGACCATAACCAAAGTGATGACTCACTGAAGCATAAACAGAAATGTACATCCATATTCTATAACATCCAGCAGACCATAACCAAAGTGATGACTCACTGAAGCATAAACAGAAATGTACATCCATATTCTATAACATCCAGCAGACCATAACCAAAGTGATGACTCACTGAAGCATAAACAGAAATGTACATCCATATTCTATAACACCCAGAAGACCATAACCAAAGTGATGACTCACTGAAGCATAAACAGAAATGTACATCCATATTCTATAACATCCAGCAGACCATAACCAAAGTGATGACTCACTGAAGCATAAACAGAAATGTACATCCATATTCTATAACATCCAGCAGACCATAACCAAAGTGATGACTCACTGAAGCATAAACAGAAATGTACATCCATATTCTATAACATCCAGCAGATCATAACCAAAGTGATGACTCACTGAAGCATAAACAGAAATGTACATCCATATTCTATAACACCCAGCAGACCATAACCAAAGTGATGACTTACTGAAGCATAAACAGAAATGTACATACATATTCTATAACATCCAGCAGATCATAACCAAAGTGATGACTCACTGAAGCATAAACAGAAATGTACATCCATATTCTATAACACCCAGCAGACCATAACCAAAGTGATGACTTACTGAAGCATAAACAGAAATGTACATACATATTCTATAACACCCAGCAGACCATAACCAAAGTGATGACTTACTGAAGCATAAACAGAAATGTACATCCATATTCTATAACATCCAGCAGACCATAACCAAAGTGATGACTTACTGAAGCATAAACAGAAATGTACATCCATATTCTATAACATCCAGCAGACCATAACCAAAGTGATGACTCACTGAAGCATAAACAGAAATGTACATCCATATTCTATAACATCCAGCAGATCATAACCAAAGTGATGACTTACTGAAGCATAAACAGAAATGTACATCCATATTCTATAACACCCAGCAGACCATAACCAAAGTGATGACTTACTGAAGCATAAACAGAAATGTACATACATATTCTATAACATCCAGCAGATCATAACCAAAGTGATGACTCACTGAAGCATAAACAGAAATGTACATCCATATTCTATAACACCCAGCAGACCATAACCAAAGTGATGACTTACTGAAGCATAAACAGAAATGTACATCCATATTCTATAACACCCAGCAGACCATAACCAAAGTGATGACTTACTGAAGCATAAACAGAAATGTACATCCATATTCTATAACATCCAGCAGACCATAACCAAAGTGATGACTTACTGAAGCATAAACAGAAATGTACATCCATATTCTATAACATCCAGCAGACCATAACCAAAGTGATGACTCACTGAAGCATAAACAGAAATGTACATCCATATTCTATAACATCCAGCAGATCATAACCAAAGTGATGACTTACTGAAGCATAAACAGAAATGTACATCCATATTCTATAACACCCAGCAGACCATAACCAAAGTGATGACTCACTGAAGCATAAACAGAAATGTACATCCATATTCTATAACATCCAGCAGACCATAACCAAAGTGATGACTCACTGAAGCATAAACAGAAATGTACATCCATATTCTATAACATCCAGCAGACCATAACCAAAGTGATGACTCACTGAAGCATAAACAGAAATGTACATCCATATTCTATAACATCCAGCAGATCATAACCAAAGTGATGACTCACTGAAGCATAAACAGAAATGTACATCCATATTCTATAACACCCAGCAGACCATAACCAAAGTGATGACTTACTGAAGCATAAACAGAAATGTACATACATATTCTATAACATCCAGCAGACCATAACCAAAGTGATGACTCACTGAAGCATAAACAGAAAAAAATTTGCATCCATAATATGTAGCAAACCAAAACCAAACTCACTGAGGCACCACCTACAGCTAATTCTACTAGCTTAGTGAAGCAGTAAATGCATGTATCTTATGTGGCAACTTCAACAATAGAAATTGATATTAAGTGTAAAAGCATTAATGTGTCCATGTAGTAAAAAATAGGTGGTGCCAAGTAATGTACCTTGCCTTCTAGCGCCGTTTAGAACCCAGTCGTCAGCTTCCAGGTTGCCCTTCCTAGCCGTTAAGACTACAATGTGCTGCAAGTCCCTCCAAGTCAAGTCACGGCTGTCAGAGAAAACAAACATTGATGGATGAAGTTCTGAATCATAATTAGAACTGTTTACCTTGAAACACAAGACCTTAGGCATCACTCGCTTCTCACTGTAAGGTCGATGTATACGTCACCCAATACGAGTCTTCTTAGTCAATGGTTCAATAGTTTGACGAGCTCAGTGAGCTGGAGCGACATCATATTGAAATGTGTATCATCCGAATATTTCTGGATATCGTGCACCAATTTTTTTTAGAAAGCAAACAATCCCTGTAAAAGCTCCTTTTATTTGCACTTCCAATTCTATCAACTGGATTTTCGTTTCACCACAAGCCACCAAATTGAAACCATGACTGACCGTCTAAATGAATTTTGATATAAGTCTATTTACTAAAATGCACTACAGTCAAATATACTTTTACAGAACCAGACAGACAGACAGGCAGGTATACACACAGCCAGCCAGCCAGCCAACCAGCCAGAGAGATAGACAGAAAGAGTGAAGCACATACTTGGCCTGAAGGACAATGGCACAGATGCCGGCTGCCAATGGAGCACTGGCTGAAGTCCCTGTGTGTGTCTCAGTGCAGCCTTTTCTCAGGTCCGTCGTCACCTACAATGCCACCATCTGCGATTCTGCATACTATATAGGTATACATACTTATCGCATACATGCAAGCTGTATATATACATACAGTGTACATATACATATGCAATTATACATATATGCAATGTGTCAGGAGAAAAAGAACCATTTTGTAAATATGAAAATAAATAGTAAATATTCAAAAAATAAATAATAGTTTTAAATTTGAATTATCATGCAAATGACGTCATAACGACGTCATTATTGTACGATTGGAACTTTGGTATTTTCACCAATATCAGATAGGTATGTCAGGATTAAAACGGTGTTTGAATTTAAAAAATCGATTTTCAACCCCCCGGACAAAACCCCCGGACAATTCCCCCCCTGATTTAGCCTAGGACATTAACCCCCCGGACAATTCCCCCCTTTGCTTCCATTTAGGCAAAAAGCGTATAATCCAACTTTCTATTTAAATAATTATTTTGACCCATCCAGCTCCAATTTAAGCAAGAATATTTTCATCAATCCAGCTCCAATTTAAGCAAGAATATTTTCATCAATCCAGCTCCAATTTAAGCAAGAATATTTTCATCAATCCAGCTCCAATTTAAGCAAGAATATTTTCATCAATCCAGCTTCCATTTAAGCAAGAATATATTCATCAATCCAGCTCCAATTTAAGCAAGAACATTTTCATCAATCCAGCTTCCATTTAAGTAAAAATTATTTTGTATCAATCCGGCTTCTATTTAGCAAGATATCTTTTCATCAATCCAACTTAGGACCGCCGTTTTATAGTAATACCACTTACACGCAATATGTTCGACAGGGGGGGGAATTGTCCTACCCTGGGGGGGGAATTGTCCGGGTGGGGGGTTTTGTCCGGGGGGGTTTTGTCCGGGGGGGGTTTGTCCAGGGGGGGAATGTCCTACACTCGCGCTTATGTGCCATTCGACAATCTGTCCCCTCATCAATGTTTTTCTTCCATGGTTCATGCCTTCATCTGCACATCCTGCATTACTCATTGAACTATCAAGACTTCGCCTGGTTCAACTCCAATCGGTACTTAATGCGGATGCTCGTTTGATTGCCCGCCTTCATCCTTTCCTTGATCGTCATGACCTTCTAGTAACATGATCTTGGACTGCCATTGCACAGCTCATCGTGCTTTGCCTCTGCTAGCCCTTTGCTGTGGAATAACATTTCTGCTACAATTACCCATGCTGGGAATATATTATCTGAGGCAGTAATGTTTCTGCCAGGTCTCTTAATTCTCTTCTTCTTTCAAGGGGTTCTTTGCCCTGGGAGGGCCTCTGATTAGTTTGTACTGTTGGGGTTTAAGTCCGTTAATTAAATAGAACAGAATAAAATAGATAATATATCATGTCTAATTATATCGTGATTAACTGCTGCACAGTTTAACTGAGTCATGCAGACCAGACTTTATCAGTTCATCGAGTTGTGCATGAACTCATAATTTTGTCATCTAAATGCACAACGAATCAACTGATGGTCTTCGAATGAAAGCAAAAGTCTCCATGATCAGCAACAGTTGACAAATGCCACTGCAGTCGCCACAGAAGCCGCCGCTCGCTGCGTCATCCAAGACAGAATCTGACGATCATCATGTGATGAATGATGCAGTACATAGCATTGACGACGTTAATGACTGTGCAGGTGATTTGAATGGATGTGAATGATGATGATGGCTTACGATCTGTCGTTCAGATCCGGATCCACTGCTGTAGGTCGTGGCGAGCGTAGAAGAGCAGGCCTCCGAATACCAAGGCACCTGACCATTCTCAGTGGCACTGCTGATCGACAGGGTGTAGATGCTGTTCGTGTAGCCATCGCAGTTGCAGCTGTCACCATCACGACCTCCATTACCCGATGCCCAGACGAAGATCGACCCAAGGCCACGACGACCCTGCAGCAATCAGAACATCAATAATAATAATTGTCCTTCTCTGCAGCTCACTGGTGAAACCAGAAGAGATGAAGAACCTCTTGCAAAAATATGTACAAATTGCAAGTTGTTTGTTTTTAAATTGGGCTGCTCAATCACAGTATATAAGGTAAGTGCAAAATCCTATGTAGAAGCGTCTAATATTTGGCCAACACTTGCTAATTTGCACGACTGACACAGCTTAATAGGACCATAAATAGCATACTGAAGGTATAATTTAATAAGTGGTACACGGGGCTACTAGAAATAGTCCAGTGAGCGCATGAAAACGCGGTCGTCCTTCATGGCGACTGGCGAGTTTCAACTTTGAAAACATGATCGTTGAGACATTATTTCAGAACAAATCTCGACATGACCTGCGTTCAAAGTCATTTTTCTTCAACTAAATATTTGAATTTAAAATTTCTAATTGCAGATATTAAAAATATAGGCCCTACATAGCTTCATTACGAATACACCATAAAACGATATTTCATATTTTTTACCCTTCTCGCCTATTTTACTATTATTGCGTTGTATCTATTTATCGGCAAGCGACGGGTTTCGAGCGCCATGGTCACATTTGTGGACAAACAACTTTCATCAAAATAGGTGGTTGAATCCTTGCCGTGGTGAAAGGCTTTGAATATAGGCTACATGTAGGTGAGAAGCATAGGTAGGGATTGCTTTCATTTATGTTAGGTGAAGTGATAGCACAGCTTTTTGCTTGGTCAACGCCGCGCGCCTATGTCGGCGCTCATTTGACCCGTGCGCGCATTTTTCGGCGCGCTAATGACGCGGTACCGGGCTATTATAACATATCGCTTAAGCTGAGCTTTGGCTTCCGGAAATTGTTTGCGGTAAAATAGATGTTGATTAATAAAAAAAATCGATAATCTATCGCTTTAGGGTTCTAAATTATTCGCCTGGTTCAGCATTATTAGTAGGCCTATTTTCACGAATCCCACTTATACCGTGGCATGAATAAATCAACCCAGCTTCTATTTGAGCAATTGCATTTTTATCAATCGATCCAACTTCTATTTAAAAAAACAATTATTTTTCATGAATCCAGCTCCAATTAATGCAAGAATCTATTCATCGTTCCCACTTCTATTTAAGTGAAAGTACCTTCCCCAATCTGACTTCTATTCTTTTCGTCAATCCATGCAACGGTGAATAATTTACAACGCTAAAGTGATATATATATATATACTAGCTGAATTACCCGGCGTTGCCCGGGAAATTTCGGTTTTTAGTTCCCAATTCCCAGTCAGGCCGCTCCCACGCCCGGGAAATTTGTTTTCGTCCCTCGCCACGCCTGACCCCACTCCCACGCCGCCCTTCTCACCTCGCCTTCTTCCATCGGCCCCAGCCCAGTCTAACCACCTTTGGTGCCCGGCGTTGCCCGTGAAATTTAGGTTTTCGGTTCAACCCAACTTCCACCCGTCCATGTTTACGCTATAGTCAGCATTTTTGCCAAACCGCGTGCCAAAAGATCTGACCTCGGCGAAAAGTGAGGTTAAAAATCTATTTTTTCGTTGAAAATCGATCGGCGAAAATTATTGCGTCTTAAATAGGCTACTGATACATACGACACGATATAGATATTAATTAACGGAATAACGCGCTATAGGCTAATTTTAAAATCGGCCATGACGTCATTAATGTACTGGGTTCAATCACCAATATATCATCGATGGTCTCAATGTTTGCTGAAGATGATGGTTGAAAGCAAAATTTAATGGCGTCTTAACAGTGCTAGGATTCGGTTAGAAAAAATAAATTTTCAAGCTCGGCAAAAGGTAATATTTTTGGATCGCGAATCCCGATAGTGTTGTCATGGGGCGGTTAGAAGTTGTTTTGTAATTATTTGGAAAAATCGGTCGCGTGGATGAGGAGATTTTTTATCAAGCTCACATTACAAACTGTGTTTTATAGTTTTAGATACATCCAAGAATTCGTGCTTGAATAGAATGCATTGATGGAGGTAATTCTTGCTTAAATTGAGATTGGATTGATGAAAATAAGTCCTCTCTTAAATGGAAGATCCATGACGAAAAAATTTAATAACCCAGGCTTACTTACTACAGAGTATGCTTAAATGTATTATACTAATGGCGTAATTGTAGCATTAGTTATAGCACCGTTATGATGTCTGGCCACTTATGTAAACTACCCAATACCATGGATCTAATTAATAAAATAATTAAATAGGCATACGCCTAACTAATGATTATATCCATGGATCTCTATTTTGAGCCAAATCTTTCCGCTGTGCTTTAATGACATAAGTGGACCGACATTCCGTGATGCTAGGCCTATAACTATGCTACAATTACGCCCATTAGTAATAACATTTAAGCTACTTCATAATATTCACATTATTACTTCAAATTTATTAATGTCCAATTCCACTTATGGACCCAAAGTCTTTTTTAAGCAAATATACACTTTAAGTCCAAAAATATAGGGGGGGATTTTTAGTAGGGGGAGACTTTGTATCGTAGAGGGGAAGATTTTATTTCAATGGGGAGACTTTGTTCCGATAGGCCTACAGAGTCTCCCCCGGAGACTCTGTATCAGCAAGGTGGAGACTCTGTTTCGGGAGGAAACTTTATTGTCTTCCGCTCTCACTCATCCTTTTCTGCCTCCACCTTGACCTATTATTTATAGTTAATCATTTATTATTCATTAAATGAATTTGTATAGCGCCTCTTCGAGTGGACTACCCAGAGGCACTTCGAACCTCAGCACAGCTGCATAAAACTGCCGTAAGATGAGAGAGGAATGCCTGAAGGACTTCTAGAAAGGGAGCGTAGCGTCAAGGGGAGGCCATTCCATGCATACTTAGTACTTATAAAGTTTAGTTTTGAACTGTTAATGTTATGTCAACATTCGCTATGCACGATTAATTTTATGATTCAAATTTTAAAAGATATCAATATCATAAATTTTAAATTTCTTACTAAGCAAAGTTAAAAGAAATAAAATAGTTGTCGTGGATTAATTGTACAGTGTTTACTAAAAAAAGGTGTCAATTGCTTGCTGATTAAATTGTGTAAACAAGGCTTTGCAAACTTAGGCCAAGTACAAGATGTAAAAGAATCCGATTGTTTTTCTTTTTCAGTTGTTTCTTGCCTTTTCCGTTTTTATTTCTTAGAGAAAACGACGTTTTAGTCCGATTTTATTCGGTTTTGTCGCTGTTAACATCCATGAATCAAAGTGACAAATAATAACATTGAGAAGAGACACAGCTGTTAACAAGGATGAATTTCTTGCTAGTGATGACAACTACTACGAAATGGTGCTATTCGTTTGATAAGAACACGGCACATAATGGTTGTTAATGATGCTGATTGCAATGTAATTAATCAGTGTGTGCTTAGAGAGTAAGTGGTCGTGTAAGACGTGAATGATCATTGTCCAATATCATATACTGAGTTACTGACGTAGTGGATTCCGTCGTAGAATGCTTTCCTGGCGAGTGGACCGGGTCCGTCGACCGTTTTGCCGTCGTCATCTGGTCCCCAGGAGGCGCTGTAGATGTCGATGTGCTGTGGATTGAGACTGAGCGACTGCGCCTCAACAGCGTCCGTCACATCACCATCCAACATCCGAACACCTGACAACAACAGACCATAGTCGAATCATCATCATCGTCATCATCATCGTCATCATCGTCGTCGTCGTCGTCGTCATCATCATCATCATCATCATCAATCACCACCACCACCACCACCATCAATCACCACCACCACCACCATCATCATCATCAATCATCATCATCACCACCACCACCACCACCATCACCAACACCACCACCACCACCATCATCATCACCACCAACCCCACCACCACCACCACCATCATCATCATCACCACCATCACCACCACCATCATCATCAATCATCATCATCATCATCACCACCACCACCACCACCATCACCACCACCACCACCATCATCATCAATCATCACCATCACCACCACCATCATCAATCATCACCACCACCACCACCATCACCACCACCACCACCACCATCATCATCATCATCACCACCACCACCACCACCACCACCACCACCACCACCACCACCATCATCATCATCATCATCATCATCAATCATACAAACGGAGACCTATATACTTCATTAGATTTATAAATAGCCCCTACATAATAATGACAAATTATGATATTACGATGCCCTTCAGCTAAGCACTCACCGTAAAGAGCTTGCTGAAGTCAATACACAGTAAAGATCCGGCTCCTTGCATTTGCTATACTTCTCACAACCATGTGAATATATATGAAACAGCTCTCTCATACGGTCATACCTCGCAAGTCAGAGGTATCTAAGGATTATATTAGCGAAGTTGACGTCTATGCACAGCAATTCACCTAATTCAAGGGTTCCCTTCTCTTCTACTGGAACTTCCTCTGGCAATTGTATGCAATAGTATTCCACTTTATATACATAACTAGCTGGGGTACCCGGCGTTGCCCGGGAATTTTAGGATCCCCTTCCCCGTTCCCCGCCCCTCCCCTCCTTCCCCTCCCCCTAAACCCCTACCCTCCTCCCCTCCCGCCTTCCCCCAAACCTCCCTTCCCCTTCCTCCCTCCCCCTTCCCACCTCGTTCGCAAACACATTCACTGGGTTGTTCTGGTGGTGAATAGCTGCGAAATTGTAGGCGTATAATTCTGGACAAACACACACTCACACGTCCACATTCTCCTTTCTCTGTGCCTATTAATAACTTGGTTAATACAATTATTGCTGGCTGTCTATTCTGTTAGTATAGTTAAGATTTCTGTGATCTGCGTTCTTGTGAATATAATTGTTTCAACTGCATAATTGTACAAGTGCTGTAACCGATTGCGGTTTTGTCAACCGGACCGTTGAATAAACGAAAATTATTATTATACGTGCGAGAGGCGAGAATGTCAAGACATGGCGAACTCATGCGAACTGTCATCTGATGATGGTTCGGCCAACGAACGGCAACAATGGCTGATTAAATCTGTGTAGGCGCTTCTAAGGCTAAATAGGCCTACGCGTAAAATTAAAATTGTAATTATAATTTGTAATTGTAATCGTACATTTATATAGCGCCACTTCAAGAGAACTCCTCAGAGGCGCTCCCGACCTGACACCTAACCACAATCAAAGAGAATGGTTTTCAAACGCTTGCGGAAAAGGGGCAAATAAATACAAAGAAGTTCATTTCGGAGACTAATAGGTAACTTAAAATGTTGATATCTCGGGTTTTTAGGTGAGTTGAGAGCTGAAAATAGTCATCTTGACCCACAAATTTGCATGAGAAGTTAAAAAAAATTGTTTCGTGTTGCGAAATGAATCGGTTTCTGAGCCCTTCTTGGGACGGTCAGATGTACATACAGATCTCAGATTTATAGTATAGGTGCTAGATTTGAAAAAGGGAGCAATTGAATTTTAACAACAGAAGTCTTTGATCTGAAATGAATTGCGAGAGCAGAGGTCACCGAACGCCCCAGTCAAAGAAGAGATCTGCAGAGACATGAAACAACAAGAAGTGAAGCTGTCAAACTGAAGAAAATTTAAGACACCAGTGGCAGAAACAATATTAGATTAGCCTCCACATAATAGTGGCTGTCCGTCATAATTATATGGGAGGATTAAATCAAAGATGAAGGAAATTTCTACGGCATGTGCTGACCTCATTCAAACTTCAAGGCCATTGACAAAGAGGCCAGTAACCGAAGACAGCTTCAGGCTCACATCCAATTCATCTTTCCCTCACTTCCATTTGAGAAGAATGGGGACGAGGAGGAGTAGGAGACGGAGCTGAAGGATACAATAGGAAGAAAATAGAGGGTAATAGCCAGTATGGACTATGGAGGAGATGTCTATGACATTACCCCCGGACATTAACCTCCGCCATTACCTCCCCCGACCATTACTCCCACAGGATATAGCCCCAGCCATTGAATATACATGTTAGGTTCTATATTTTGATTTTGTTTATGTATTTCTGTCTACAATTTAGGCCAGTTAACTGCACAAAATAAAAGATTAGTTGCCATTAATTAAAAATTATTAGTTCATTAAACAAGTTAAATTAGTTTGTTAGTTGCTGTTAATTACTAAGTGTTAATTGTCTGTATGTATTTTAACACTTCAGGCCAGTAGACTGCAAAAAGCTTTGGGAAATTCATGCATGGAATTGCACACAAAATTTAGGTCTGAATATATCTGATATCTACTATTATTATTTTATTTTTACTATTTTTATTCTCAACCAAGGTATTTATGATCCAGGTTTTTAAATTATTATTATTAAATAAATTTGTAACATGCAAGGTGACACCGAAATGTGAATCTGAGGCATGATGCGATAGTCAACGTTGGACCCTGAATAATTTTTTCAGCTTTCAATGTAGCGGAAAATTAGATTATAATAGTTTCCATTTTAAATACAATTTTGTCTCATTATTTTCTCGATTATTTATGTGGTTTATATCATCTTACTTCATTTGATACAACCTAAAGATACATCCTATCAAATGGGAAATGCAGGGGCAATGGTGGGGAGCTAATGGCAGGTGTAAGGCCCGGGGGACGGTAATGTCCTTTGCCATGGAGGAATATAGAGAAGGTTGTTAGTAGGAGAGTGAGAATTGCCCGTGGGTTTGTTTTATTAGGACCCCACAGTTACCTTAAGTCCTCTGTGCACACCAGAAATCACCATTGATCATAGTCTGACACCCCAAATTATTTACTACCATTCTCATCCTGGTTAAGAGAGTTGTTAGTTGGTACTAATATCTCTGCAATGCACTCTCCCTGATAGCAAGAAAAGGGCGCCATCGTGTTAGACCAGAAAGAACTGGCCACACAGGGCAGTTGGTGGTACTCTCACTGTTGTAAGAGGCTGACTGGAGGAGTAAGACTGATAGGGATGTTAGGTTCACACAAATTAGATATCACAAGGAATGTCTGACTCAGTAAGGAGTGTGACTATCACCTCCGATCTTGGCCTCGTAAGCCACTCCCGTACTACAGATGTTGTTATTCGCCTCAGCAGCCACCTCCCCAGCACACCTCGTCCCATGTCTACAACAACAGACCACAGACAACCAATAACTGGCAGCAAATGATGACCACTTCCTATACATAAGAACGATGGCTATGCAGACACACAAGACAGCTACACATGCACACAGTCACACACATAGACTAGTGACACACACACATAGTGACACATGAATACACAGATACGGACATAAACACACAGGACCTATGCACTTTACTGCCCAGAAGAAGCACTCATCTAAATCAACCTCTCTTTGCCTATCACGACAGTCTGCACTTCCTTCATAATTACAAGGTCGTTAATATCAATAAGACGAAAATGCATTTCGGAATTGTTTCTCTTTTTCTTCTCCCTATCTCTCTCTATCTCTGTTTATCTTTATCTGTCTCTGAACTTGCATTCGCTGTCTGTATTTCTGTCTCAGTCCTATGCATCTCTTGGAATATGACCACCCTTGAAAACTAAGTCATTCCTGAGGTCAGGCTGATTGTGAAAGCCACAGCAACTCATATGACACAATCACGCACTGTCATTCAACAACTCTCTTCTCTCATAAACGAAGTTCTGCAATAGTTCAACTACTACTTTCTCAACCAATCCTCTTTAAAGAATGCTGCATCTGCTGTCTTTAAATCCTCATCCAAAATGAAGTGCTGACAACCACCCTCGGTCACCATCACCTTCTGTTCGACTGAGCACCTGACTGTTCCGGCGCTACATAAATTTAGGCTGATAATAGTGATGGCCAGGCAGTGTGAGTGGTTGAGACCTGTTCTCATTCGTGTATTCATATCTCGGCTGAGGATCAGGATCTTGATCGTTGACGTCATAACTGGCGACCGCATCCTATGAACCAAAACAAGCAGCCTCACTCTATTCTGTAACCAATTAATCCACGGTTAAACATCTAATCAAGAATTAATAGATTAACAAAATGACCAAACTGACCAGTCAATAATTTCTGCATTCTCCGGTCAATTCTTTCAAATTCATCAACCTTCATTGCCCACAATGCACTGCAGCTGCTCAGCATATTATACGGACAAAGTAGAATGGACATTGGACAACAGAGCTCAGCAGACAACATTATATATTATAACCTATACAATGTAATTCCGAATGTAAACACCCTTTGCCAATTATTCTCAATGATGAAGATAGTGGTCAAGTGAGAGAAGGTCGAGCAATGGATGCAAGAACAGCGGATACCAACGTAGTTTCGTTTGAGATCTGGATGATCCTTTTCGATTCCATCGTCGAGAATTGAGACGACAACTCCTAGACCGGTGTATCCCTTGCGCCACGCTGGTATCACATTCATGTCCAGACCTCCACCACGATTCTACAGTTCAACATACACATCAATGACCACCACTAATAGATTCAGCATTATTGTTTATCATAATAAATCATTAATTATTATTATTATCATTATTAAATTTATTAATTATCATTATTATCAGGGCCGCTGTGCGGCAAATCAGTTTCGTTGGAAGCAGGCTACGTCCCCTTTCTGCAGCTGTGGAGAAATTCAAACTATGTCCCACATCGTTAATGACTGTACAACAACTTGTTTCCCGGGCGGATTAACCGCACTCCACGTTGCTGATGAGGCTGTTGTATGCTGGCTTAGCGCGAACTGCATACGCTAAATAAATAAATCATTATTATCATTATTATTATTATTATAACTTCATTTACGTTAGTCCCCTTACCATAAAGCCTAGTAGTTTTGTAGAGGAAAAGGCTGCATAAGCAAGTTCACTCAGATAATAACATAATAATTATCTGGAACATCAATTTTTACTACAAGTAAACTATCATTGCAATTTTGACTATAAATAATGAAACTATGCGTTTCAGCGGCTGCAGCAGCAACAGCAGCATTCCTATAATTGAGACCAGCAACAGATCTCTCAGGATAATACAGAAATCATGAAAACATATCACTTTCTTAAGCTGTATGTACAGTGTACACCTTAGGGTGTCCCACGATTGCAGGGGAAGAAATCTAAAAAAACTAGTTGGATTGAACAGTTCCGAAGCAGTTTGCAAGCCTGATGTCCAACACAGAGCGCATTGGATGGCGAAGGCAATAATTATAGGCCTATAGACTCAATTTTAGTTATCGTCAACTGCCACACAATTTTCTGTTATTTAGTTATTTCAGTTACAGTTAATATAGAAATAACAGAGCATACCGCTACGCCACCATGTCACCACCGCGACCCTGCGCTTAATAATCTAACAATAATATCAACCTATTTCTCACAGAACCTCGTCTTCCCTTCACAGAACCATACGGTCATGCTTGAGGAGCTAGAGGGGACTTGCTCTCAATAGTCTACATGTAGAATTGTAGATAGACTGCGGTGACTTGGTGATCTTCAGGTGACGGACGCGCTGCCAGAAGAACAAGTGGACGACGACGACTGCGGCAGAGCATCTCTTTCCGAGGGGGTTGGAGGGGGAGGCTCTCTCGGATCTTATCCGCCCTTCTCCAGGATCTAATCGTCTTACAGTATCATAGGTAGGCAGTGTGAGAATTGTGGGAAAATAACTGGGGGGGGGTTGGCCTATGATAAACATGGAATTGGGGTGTGAACAACAGAGTTTACAATGGGGCACTAAGAAAGACTGGGGGGTTGAAACCCCCAACCCCCGGCAATTCTCACCCTGTAGGTAGGGGGAAGAAGATGAGGAAGAAGAGGAGAAGGAGGAGGAAAAGAAGTAGGAGGAAGAGTAGAAGGAGAAGGAGGTGGATGAGTAGGAGAAGGAGGAGTAGTAGGAGTAATAGGAGGAGAAGGAGGAGGAGAAGGAGGGACTCCGAGGAGCAATCAAGTCGTAGGAGAACTGGATATTTACTCTCTTGCTTCATTATGTGCATATGCATGCACGCACGCACGCACACTCTCTCACCGCCTCTGTCTCCTCTTTCTAATCCGTCTATGTTTTATGACGTCCGTTATGAAGTGACTTCATAGACAGGTCAACTGCAATAACTGACCAATCGACTTTTAGAGTAGGTTGCCTTGGTTACCGCCGTTGCTATGGCAGGATTGGTCCTGTTTGTTCGGCAGAATTTGGGACAATGATTCGAGTGAGGAGCATTGTTTCTGTTCTAAGTGGGTCACACGGTTAGGCTTAGGTTTAAGTTGGGGTTATTAGAGTCACGGTTGATGGAAAAGTTAAGAGGTTTCCCGCATGCTGTGAATTACTTTTAGAACTGAAAAATATCAGTGCTGCCTTCGCAACTTCTACATACATTCCATGATTCCTTTAAGATATAAACACTTCTCTCCCTCTGGAGGAGACGTTTGAACTGATCAACGTTCTTTGGCTCAAGATCTTTTTAAACGCTGAGAGATCAAATATTTCACAAGTTCTCAATAAGAGGTCCGGAGAGTTGGGTGGCTAATTCTTCGGCTTTATGTGTGACGGGAGGTTGTCGTCTAGCCACTTAGTCGTCGCCTCCAACGAGCGTGGAGATTGATAGCAGTTGGGTCACTACTCACTTCAGACGCTGACCCAGTCTATGCCGGATAGAGTCAGTGCTGTCATTAAGCAGAAAGGAAAAACTGTACACTAACAGCCTATGTCTGTATGTCCTATATATGACCTATAGGAAACAAGAGTGACGCTTGTGTACGAGGATAGGCATACACATTTCTTTACTGTGTTAATTTGATGAACGCAGTTTTTCCGCAAAAACTGGTCGTCTTTGCATTGTTTTATAAATAATGGCGAAAACGGATCGCATCATAATCAAATTTGTACTCAGAATCTTTCATTAAAGAAACATGAAGTTGTTACTGAGATAACGCATTTCGAAAACGGTGAACGAACTTTCGTGTCACCCTATAATATACAGCTAGTATGTATGTATGTACAGCTAGTATATTATACTAGCTGTACATACATACATACTAGCTGTACTTGGCCACGCGTTGCTGTGGCTGAAAAGACTGTCCAACCCTCCCTTCCTACGTCCCCTCCCCTTCCCCTCCCGTTCCTCCTCCACTTCCTCCCCTCCCTTTCCTCCTCTCGCCTTCCTCCCCTCCCCTCCGCCCTCCCCTCCCCTCCCTCCCTCTCTCCCGTTTCCTTCCCCTCCCTCCCCTCCGTCCCTCCGCTTCCTCCATCCCTAGAAATATGCGCTATAGAAAGACGCGCGGAAAACGGCCGCAAATGGACGATTTTGTAAAAACCGACAGTTACATATACATATACATCTATATGCTATAGAAAGACGGCCGGATATACGTTTTAAAATGCGCCCCAAAAATGGACGGACGGATGCGTGAAAACTGTAGAAAGACGCGCGGAAAACGGCCGCATATGGACGATTATGTAAAAACCGACAGTTACATAGAAATATGCGCTATAGAAAGACGGCCGTATATGCGTTTTAAAACGCGCCCGAAAAATGGGCGGACGGATGCGTGAAAGTTCAAATCGAAATGGGTGGACTCCATCGACGTATATCGAATCGAATTCAAAGTTGTGTTTTTTTGTCGTAAAGATTGCGCTTTTTCCCAAAAGGCATTATACAAACCCGCTCATGTTCGAATGAAAGGTTTTGTGAAAATTTTCAAAACAATCGGTCAAGACCTTTCCGAGATCCTTCATGTCAAACGGTAACGGTTTACATTTTTTATTTATATAGATATATATGAACGCCTTTTGGCATCCTTCTAGATATAAGGACCTCTTTACAGGCACCAACTCCATCTGACTCAAGTACATCAAAAGAGAGACCGAGAAGAAGACGAAGAAGAAGAAGAATGGCAAGAATGACTGACTGACCAGATACCAGATTCGAGGCCATTTCGGATCGTTGAAAAGCGATTGGATGTTTCTCTTCCTGCGACGTTTCACCAGCTGCTGTTCCATCCAGAGCACCTGGAATAAGGTAAATGCATGCAACACACAAATGAACATTTAATTCGAAATCTATATATACAGGGTGGGCCATAAAAAAGACCCCTAGGTTTTTTGCCAATATCTTGGCCAAAAGTAAGAATTTCGACATGAAATTTTACAGTCTTAAAGACAATTCATATTTACATTTGAAAATATTTCAAACAAACCAAAAGTTATGCCACTTTTAGGAATGTCACCAACCGTTTTTTGACGATTCAAAAACGTAACGCAACAAAAAGTAGGTTTTTGCCAATATCTTGGCCAAAAGTAGGAATTTCGAAATGAAATTTTACAGCTTTATAGACAATTCATATTTACATATGATGGCCAGATTTCATAAAAATATTTCGAACAGAACAAAAGTTATGTCACTTTTAGTGAGGCCACCTTACGTTTTTTGACTTTTTTGAATAATCAAAAAACGGGGGCTGGCCTCACTAAAAGTGATATAACTTTTGTTCTGTTTGAAATATTTTTTATAAAATCTGGCCATCATATGTAAATATGATTTGTCTATTAACCTGTAAAATTTCATTTCGAAATTCTTAATTTTGGCCAAGATATTGGCAAAAAACTACTTTCTGTTGCGTTACGTTTTTTAATCGTCAAAATACGGGGGGTGGCCTCACTAAAAGTGGTGCAACTTTTGTTGTGTTTGAAATATTGTTATGAAATCTGGCCATCATGTGTAAATATGAATTGTCTTTAAGACTGTAAAATTTCATTTCAAAATTCTTACTTCTGGCCAAGATATTGGCAAAACCTAGGGGGGGCTTTTTTTGGCCCACCCTGTAATTATATATAGCGACGTTATTAATCGTGCTGCTGCTGCTGTTCAACTTCTCTAGATGCTAGCCAGCAGAAAGTTCCATCTCTAAGCAGACAGACAGACAGACAGACAGAACCGACTGACCTTTGGCTCCATCTCAAGACGTTCATGATATTGAGGAAGGCTGGCAGCAACGGATCGTCTGGAGACACGGTGATGACTCAACAGATAATAGTCGTCTAGAATCTACATATAAAGTAAGCAAGTAAGTATATACTTTATTGAACTGTCTGCAAACGCACTGCGGGATTGATATACAATCATTTCAATCAAATATCCATTCGAATTTAATTGCACACTCCATAAGAAATTAATGACAGAGGAAACAGTTTGAAAGAGAAAAGACACACACAAGATACAAGATACATGTCAATCATCTGATTTGCCACCAGCAACACAACCACTGATGAGATGCCAAGCAATCACTGCAGCAAATGGCAACAGAACTGAGACGGATGATTCCGATCCCCTACAACACTCGACTATAATATTGCACTGTATTTAAACATTTGTATAGCGCCTCTCATCTGGTCACCTGGTGCCGTCAGCTCTTGGAGCTCTGGCGACATTCTTGATGTATCCTCTCCAGTGTCTCCTCTCTCTTGTTGCCTCTCTCAGCTCCTCTAGGCTCATGCCAGACTTTTCCTGTAACTCATCCAACCATCTCTTCCTCGGTCTTCCGCGTCTCCTCCTTCCCTCACCGCATGCCGTCATCAGCTCCTTTTCCAAACCGTTAGATATCATCATATGGCCGAAGTAGCTCAATTTCCTCCAATAGCGCCTCTCACAGAATGAATATTCAGAGGTGCTCTCAGCACGAAAAACTACACGGGGGAAAGAATTGTTTTAAAGAACAATAGATTAATAAGAGAAATGAGTCATTAGCTTAGTCGGTAGTGCGGGAGAAAGACCATTCCAAATGGAGGGACCACCCACATGCGGCAAAGACCCGATGTTGGGCAAGAGCATTTCTAGTTCTGGGAACAAAATGATCAAGACGATCTGCAGAACGTATTGAACGTGATTGTTGTAGAGTCGAACATTTTTCGTATAGGCTATATATATAGAAACCATTATGCATGTATTATAGGCCTATAGTCTATATATAAATATATATTCTGGCGGAGTAGGCTACTCCTCCCCATCACCTTGGGCGGAGTGGTGCACTCTCTCTCCTGTTTCTCACGACACGAGTGACCTCGGAGGATCGGTGACCTCGACGACCTGGGCGTGGTGAAGAAGGTCCTTCCCTCCCCATCCACCCTGGGCGGAGTGGCCCACCCGTTCGGGCAGCCCAAACCTGGGCGTGGGGGAGGAGAAGGCAACTGGAGGGTACCTCGACGCGAATACAGATACGACACGAGCGGTGGAAGAAGCCAGTGGAAGACTGGACGGCAAGGAGAAGGGAACGAGTAGACTGGCTTGCTGGAAGCCTCGACGGCCTCGGGTGTAGAGGCTGAGCAGGTAGAAACGGTGATGGCGACGATCGAGTAAAGGTAGACGTGGTGACGACGAAGTGCTAGGGAGTCCGTGGAACAACGGACCGGGATAATAGGCCTGCGTACCCGATACGACGAACCGAGGAGTCGGTACGACGCCTGATCGGCTCTGAAGGGGCAGGAGCCTATCCTCATATCGACCCCATGCGGACTCGCCGACGGAATCTTCCAGAAATTCGCCAAGCTCTCCGTGATATCCACTTCTGAGAAGGGACTGTGTTGCCGACCTTATACTTCACCTTCGTCGATCCATGCATGCAGGATACGTACCACACGCCGCGCCACGATCATCCATGCGGATCGTTACCTCGTCGCCCTCCCCACGCGCCACTCCGCCGTCCCGGGGGTCCACGGTATTTTGTATTGTGTATTTTTGTTAAATATTGAATTCATAGATAATCTATTGTCGTCATCATGGACGTATGATTCTAACCGAACCTTCTTAAGATTGTTTATACCTTTTGGACTATTAATTTTGAGTTGTTATGCATCGATTGAATAATTTCAGTTTCATTCATCCATCACATCATTCATAAATTCACTCATTCATCCGATCGTTCATTCAGTTAAACTATAAGCTTATACACAATATAAATAATATGCATTTGCAAAATGTCATGGTCCATTTATAATGTATTTTCCTCTTAACTCCTCATTATAGATCCCGGCTGGTCTGAAGGTAACCCTATAAGGCCATTAAATTAGATAGGACCACAACAATTGGCGAGCCTGCCAGGAGGGAGGGCCCGCGTCACTGCATTTGGTCGTCCAGCAGGGAGCATTAATTAATTTATTGTTCTGGCTGCTGGTGGTTAATTCCATTGAGGTGCTTCCTCGTGAAGATCTATTTCATACGACTGACTGAGTGATATTTATGTTTGTGATCCTTTTAATTGCGGCTGGGTCCTTTTACCTCATAGTCGGGATTCGAGGTGACAACGTTTAATTGATCTCAAATCAAGCGAGAGTAGGATTCAGGCTGGTGTAGACGGTCAGTTCTTATAGGGCATTGAGAATATTATTTTGATCCTGTTAGGATAAGTTTCTGTGACTGATTATAGTAGACTTAGGAATTGAGAAGTTTATCGGTTTGTCTTGATGTGAGTAAGAGGGTGAATTGAATAGTCGCATTTTGTCAGTCTCATTGCATCTGTGAATTTTAGCATGGAGATTTCTGCCTTAACGGCGGCAGGTAAGGAATTAGGTCTTGCAGGTGATGAGCTAAGAATTTTCGTTGGCGAGCAGCAGGCTGCGGCGCGAGAAGAACGCCGGCTGGCCCTCGAAACGCAAGAAAGAGAGAGAGAAGAAAGAGATAAGGAGAGGGAAAGAGAAGAAAGAGAAAGAGAAAGGCAAGAAGCAGAAAGAGAGGCGGTTCGCAGACACGAGTTGGAAGTGTTAAAGTTAAAAGCATCGGTCATCGCACGGGACCGTGAAGAATTGGAAGACGAGGCCCATAACAATAGCAGTGGCTCTTATGAAAGGGCTAGGATCTCAGGCAGAGGAGGTAAGCTGCCTAAACTACCGCCATTCGATGAGAATCGTGACAATATCGATTCTTTTTTGACGCGATTCGAACGGTACGCTGATAGCATGGATTGGAGGGTGGAATGGAGGCCGTTGTATTTGTCTTCTCTGCTAACTGGCCAAGCGCTTGAAGTTTATTCGAGGCTAAGCGCAGAGCAGGCAAATGATTACACCGCATTGAAACATGCTCTTCTTGACAGATACCAGCTGAACGCAGAAGGCTTCAGAAAACGATTTTATGGCGCTAAACTCGAGACAGCAGAAACAATTCCCCAGTTTCTAGCCAGAATAGACGGGTACTGGGCTCGATGGCTTGACCTGGAAGGGGTGGAACAATCATACGAGTCTGTGAAGGAAGTCATTCTCAGAGAAAGAGTTTTGTCTGCTTTGCCTATGGAGGTATCAGTTTACATAAAGGAACGTGCGGAAAAGAGAATTGAGAAGATAACACAATTAGCCCAGAGTTTCATAGACGCCCATAAGGAAGACAGTGGGGGCAGATATTCAAATGAGGAAGCGTTTGACCGACAGCGCCAGACGGTGGCATTCAATGAGCCAGTGCGCGAGCAGCTGGGCCAGAGGAGACCGGTCATCAGGCAGCAGCAAAGGGCGGGACCAGGTCAGAGGCTCTGCTGGACTTGCTCTAGTCCCTCCCACACAGCATCACGATGCGGCTACGCCTTCAAGAGGCAGCTACAGGGCGACACGCAAACAGACAATCCATCCCCACATCAGCAGAGTTACGGGGGAGATCCCCACACGGCATCCGTGATGCAGGATGTAAGGGAAGGAGAAGGGGGCACTAATAACGAGGCGGAGCCGCAAGGGCTCAACGGCGTTGCCTACGCCTTATGCGTAGCCCACAACAGAGCAGGCTGTTCACAATGTATGAAATTCTGTCATAGACCAGATGTCGCAGCCGGTGGCCAAGCGGTCTTTGAGGTATATCAGGCAGGAGGCGGGATGCTCAGATTCAGGGCCCTGCTAGGCAATAAACGGGTCGACTGCATTAGGGATTCTGGCTGTACAACGGTCATAGTGAGAAAATCGCTAATCGACCCCACCAGGCTAACCGGGAGATCGAGGACCTGTAGGCTAGCGGACGGGACCGAGGTTAGCTGTCCAGAAACAGAAGTGGATATAGTATCACCTTTCTTTCAGGGTAGGACGCTGGCCCTATGCATGAATAATCCTGCGGCCGACCTGCTCATAGGAAACATCAAGGGTGCATCCCTCCACCCGACACGGACTGGTCCCAACATACCAGCGTACGCAGGGAATGAAACCAACACAGAGAGAAGTGGGGAAGGATATAGGGCGAGTGATAGACGCGGCTATAGGAAGTATAACGCGACAAATTGGAGAGATAAGCATGCTGATGTTGGGCGTAATGATATGTTGAAAGACAGAGGAGACTGCTTAGAATGGCGACGGCCGAACCCAGGATCATGTTCAAGAGCACAGGCGCAAAATGAATCAAGAATGTGTGGTCGTGGAGAAAACTGGAGTAATGGACCATGGGTAAGGAAGACATGGCTAAACTCGAGGAGAAGAGTTTCAGAGTCTAAGAGAGGCAATGATGGAGGGGAATGGAAAACTTACAGAACAGTAGATGGACCTATTAAGGTGGCGGGTGAGCCTGAGAGCAAACACATGGATAATTTTGATGACGCGTTTAGGAGTGAAGATGTACTGAGCTGGAGGAAGAAGGAAGGTTTTGATAGGCGAAAAGAAGTGCCATGTTATTATACGTCAGGGAGGTGGCAGAAAGGTCCTAGAAGAAAGGGGTCAAATGTTTAGTCATGAAGAGAGTTAATAAAATAAGGGAAAGAGGTACAGATGCTAAGGACCAGTGAGATGTTATTGAACATGAGAAGAAGGTGAGTTCTGCTCTCATTTAAGACGAGCAAGCTTTCTTGTAGTAGCCAGGACAATAAGCTTAACATTGGTGAATAGGATTTGGAAATTTAAGTGGCTCATGATATCATAGGTAAATAACAGTTCACAGAAAGGGAGTCCATAGATCTTAGTCGAAGAAAGAAGAGGTTTGGCACTGATCTGGACTTTACAAAGGTTTAACTGGTATACGTACAAACTATAGGTGAAACAGAATGCCGCTAGACTAAGCATAATAGCATTATAGGTGAAAGGAATAATATAGCCGCTCTGCATTGAAAAATAAACAAGGTGCCAAGGCCACATACTGAGGAATTACGTATGAACAGCATTCTTCTTCAACGGGATTAAAACTGTCTATAATAAATGTTGATAATATGATTAACTTAATCGTACTCATAGGTCTATACGAAGTAATGTCTCAACTCGGCGAGATTTGTTACCAAATCTTCGAAGAAAGGGGACTCATTGTTGTAGAGTCGAACATTTTTCGTATAGGCTATATATATAGAAACTATTATGCATGTATTATAGGCCTATAGTCTATATATAAATATATATTCTGGCGGAGTAGGCTACCCCTCCCCATCACCTTGGGCGGAGTGGTGCACTCTCTCTCCTGTTTCTCACGACACGAGTGACCTCGGAGGATCGGTGACCTCGACGACCTGGGCGTGGTGAAGAAGGTCCTTCCCTCCCCATCCACCCTGGGCGGAGTGGCCCACCCGTTCGGGCAGCCCAAACCTGGGCGTGGGGGAGGAGAAGGCAACTGGAGGGTACCTCGACGCGAATACAGATACGACACGAGCGGTGGAAGAAGCCAGTGGAAGACTGGACGGCAAGGAGAAGGGAACGAGTAGACTGGCTTGCTGGAAGCCTCGACGGCCTCGGGTGTAGAGGCTGAGCAGGTAGAAACGGTGATGGCGACGATCGAGTAAAGGTAGACGTGGTGACGACGAAGTGCTAGGGAGTCCGTGGAACAACGGACCGGGATAATAGGCCTGCGTACCCGATACGACGAACCGAGGAGTCGGTACGACGCCTGATCGGCTCTGAAGGGGCAGGAGCCTATCCTCATATCGACCCCATGCGGACTCGCCGACGGAATCTTCCAGAAATTCGCCAAGCTCTCCGTGATATCCACTTCTGAGAAGGGACTGTGTTGCCGACCTTATACTTCACCTTCGTCGATCCATGCATGCAGGATACGTACCACACGCCGCGCCACGATCATCCATGCGGATCGTTACCTCGTCGCCCTCCCCACGCGCCACTCCGCCGTCCCGGGGGTCCACGGTATTTTGTATTGTGTATTTTTGTTAAATATTGAATTCATAGATAATCTATTGTCGTCATCATGGACGTATGATTCTAACCGAACCTTCTTAAGATTGTTTATACCTTTTGGACTATTAATTTTGAGTTGTTATGCATCGATTGAATAATTTCAGTTTCATTCATCCATCACATCATTCATAAATTCACTCATTCATCCGATCGTTCATTCAGTTAAACTATAAGCTTATACACAATATAAATAATATGCATTTGCAAAATGTCATGGTCCATTTATAATGTATTTTCCTCTTAACTCCTCATTATAGATCCCGGCTGGTCTGAAGGTAACCCTATAAGGCCATTAAATTAGATAGGACCACAACAGTGATGAACATGCAGACAAGGACATTTGCAGACAGTTTGAGTGGTATTTAGGAGCATCTGTGTTTTGGAAACCAGACAGAGGATCTTGAAGTGAATGCATGAAGTGATAGGTAGCCAGTGTAAAACTTCACAAATATATATAGAAAAGCAAGGTAGTTGAGTTATGGGCCTAGCCGACGCATTCAAGACTGGTTGAAGAGGAGAAAGACGTTGTTTCGGGAGGCCCATGAGAAGTGAGTTGCAGTAGTCTAGGCGGGAACAGACAAACGCATGAACTAAGGTATACTAAAGACAGAAACGAGAGACTGATCGTCTGATAGCTCTGACCCAACTTAGTTGATAAAAACAAGGACGGGTCAGGTTAGACATGTGCTCTGTAAACGTAAGGCAGGAGTCAAGTGGGACGCCCAGGTTACGGACACTGAAAGAATATGAACATGCAGGGGGTTTATCAATGAGTAATTTAAATTCAAGTTTAGCTAGCTGTTGTGTAGTACCACGCCATATCAGTTGAGTCTTGGTAGGGTTTAAACAGAGTGGGTTAGTCAACATCCAATAGTGTAAACAAGACAATCAAAAGAATGAACTAGGGAGAGTTGGTCAGATGGTGATTGGTGAACCATGAACAAAGCCTGGGCATCATCTGCATAAAGACGGCCATTTGCCCTGTGTTTAGTAAATATAAGCGGTATTCAGCAGTAAAGAGAATGTACAGGATGGGGCCAAGCACTGAGCCCTGGGGAACACCACTGAGCCCTGGGGAACACCAAACCTAACCCCAGCCAACTCAGTCCTGGATTATCCAAGGACAACCATCTTCGAGCGGTCAGTAAGGTAGGTTTTGAAACAAAGAAGTGGAATGCCAGACAGGCCACAGGATAACTCAAATCTTTGAAGTAGAATCTCATGGTCCACCATGTCAAAAGCAGAAGAGACGTCAAAAAGCGCTAAGTGGGAGAGACAACATACATCTATACGTACATATTAGGCAGACAACAAAATGCATGGCAAAAATGCAGCAAAAAATAATTTTGCATAGTCCAATTTCCCACCCCTCATATAGTGTTACCTATGGTATGTAGATCATGTGCTAAAATTTTATTCAGATTGATGAATAGTTAGAGATAACTCATCGCATATAGGAAATAGATTGGATCTACAGAGGGCTTTCTGTGCTGTGACTCAATTTCATACTAACTAAGAGTCTAAGAATAACAATGTTTCTTACAATTTTTTATCTTAAATTCCAATTCTTGGTTGTTTTGTATAATTGATAAAGAAAAAAGCTGACTTAAGACTGTCTAGTGTCTATGTTATTTCATACAACTTCCAGTAATACAGGTCTTCATGATGGTGCCTGTACCTATAGTTTCAGACAGAAGCATAAGAAAACCCTATTGTACTTGATAGGTAGACCAAAACTCATGGAATTAGTAGTTGGCAGTGTACGACACCAGATGAGACCCACCAGTGTCATAACGTCAAGATATTTAAGAGATTTAGAGACCCACATAGCATATTTGAAGCAACCCAGTAGGAAAATGGTACGTGACAGCAACTGCGCTGGTTTGGATCCGATGAAAAATGAGTCTATCGTGTTCATCCAGCTGAATGATATTCAGCCAAGAGACCATTAGGCCTACTATGAACTCCATCACCTGGCACTGATATTCTTGAAAGTAGTGAAAAGTGGTGGAGATGTGCGTATCCATGCTTCTGGAGTCTATCCTAAAGCTAGATCTATTCTATGGGAACGTCATCGACCAAAATTAGAATTAGTTCTTAGAAATGACTGAAGTGCCATGCAATTGGTTCATAATTTCTTTAGCAACTTGAACTTCACCTTAACATGACTGACGACCTAGCTTTGACTACATGTATAGGCTGGCTTGCATTGATGATGCCACTGCATCTTTTACACTTCCATTCAGGGCCCGATCCAGGGGCCAATTCGGCCAAAAAAACGAAAAAACCACGTTTTTTGGGAGAGAATAAAAAACAAAAAAAGATTTTTACAACTATGGCAAAAGATATGCTTTTCGTGCTTATCATATGCTTCTCCCAATGACTGTGCAGTTGACTAGCAATACAAATTATCCTGAATTTGCATAAACTTTTTTACTTTGCTCATCGTTTTTCCGTTTTTTTATTTTTATGTAACCTTATTTATTTATTTACTGTCTATTATTATTTTCCTTAATTTCATTTTTTCTGATATTCTTTACGTTTTCACCGTATTCTCAAGGATTCAGCTAACTAATGTCATTAGGCTATGCAACTGATTAAGTCATCAGAGAAGTATATGTAGTAGGCCCTACAACAAATGAAATTTGTAAGAGTTATTTTGATATAAAATTCTTGGTCTTTTAATATAAGTAACAATTTTAAGTACAAAAGTACAATATATAATTTAGTACACATCTATGGTCTTTACTTCTGATTACTCACGCCTCAGATTCACATTTTGGTTTGACCTTGCACGTGTAAGAAATTTCTGTAATAATAATAATAATAATAATAACAATAATAATAATTAGATTTTAATTGCATTATGTCAATCAGCATGAACTTGTGCGGACTTATGTTTACAATTTAAATTTGAAAAGATTTCAATACCTTTAATTTTTCTCAATTTCTTATGAAACCAAAGTTATAAGAAAAAATAACTGTTGTAGATTATTGTTACTTATCATAATTAATTTTGGCCTATACTAATAAAGTTGTGTTATTTGCAGATTTAGATAAAATTGCACAAGCAAGGTTTTTAAGCTTAAAATGAAGTTTCAGATGTAACAAAGGCAAACTATATTCCGTTTCAGCTTTTTGGTCGTTGTTTAGCTTTTCGAATACAACAACGTTTTGTCCGCTTTTTATTTTATTTTCATCGTTTTTTGCATTCATGTCTTTTGCAAATAGAATTAGCTAAAAAATTGCTAATTACTAAGAATCAGCATCAGATCAGAATGGGCTCTTTGTCTAATCAATTAGCTATATGATTACTCATCTCAGGCAAGCACACAGACAAACATTCAGTCCCACATAATATACAGAAAGAGAGAGACAAAGACGGAGAAGGGAGGGAGAGTGCAATTAGGCGACCTTCAAAGGCCATTAACCTATCTGACCAAATGTACCAAATCAATACAAACACCACAGAAAGTGAACAGACCCTTAAGTTAGCCTTGAGGAAGCAGCCATGTGTATAAAGTGTTGCAACTTCACTTTTCAGCCTCATCAGAGGATGGTGGTTTGCCAGCTTTTTCCCTCCCTGTCTCATCTTTTCATTGACAGTGTATGGTCACCAGTAGTCAGTCAAATCATTGTGAGTGTGGGTGTGGGTGGGGTAGGAATCTCAAACCAAATTACTGTCCTGGCATGGTTTTGAATCCCAACTCTGGACTGACAGTCCTGCACACCAAACACTACACTATCGAACACACCAAGACTTGTAAACAAATCAAAGTTCATTAGATATTGCACCAGTGCTATTTGGCACAAAGCACAGACCACATGTCCATGTATGGTGACATTGGTGAGTGCTTGGTCTCACTTTATTCTGCCATCCCGAAGCAGCACAGGACAACATGCACTTGCCTACCGGATTCGTCCAGCAAGGAACTAAGTACTTCCTTTGATAACTGGTGACCAAGTTTTGTGACATTTTTCATCATATTTGTGAACTTGGCTATTACAGTATTACTCAACTTTTCAAATGACTTCCCTGAACTACATACAATGAAGGCTCAATCTATACAGTGTCTTAAGCCACTGCCACCTCTGTTCTACACAGAAGAGTGGCTCTTCGTTCCATTCACATGAACAGAAACTATAAAGAATCAAGCCGTTTCCATGGCGGGTCCTGTGGTCTGGAATGGACTTCCACAGGAGCTATGTCTGCTTCCTGGGGCTCTCACTGAAGCATTATTTTTATTCAACTCAAAAGATCTGGCTTTTTTTGCTATGCTGGAGTCGGAAGTGCTTCTGAGCAGTGCCTTGAAGATGTGCTATACAATTTTTTGAATGAATGAATGAAGTTTCTACCGGTATATAGGCAATATAAGCACAGTGGCTGCAGTCAACTGAACATTTGTATGTCACCAGACACAAACGAATCTTTTGACCTTTATAGGTCTAAATAGAGGACCCGCCACTGAACTGTGTTGACCTGTTGTGGCATTGCACTATTGTTCTGTTGCTTTCTGTGCATAAACTTATCAGACTTTTGAAAGCAAAGATGCAACACAGTCGCATTCAATTGCTGAGATGAGAAAGGTATACATAGGTGACAGAAGCAGAGAGCATGCGATAACCAGTGGACCATAATACAACTCCTCTGCATTCATACACAACATACAAAAACCATATACAACACACATGTATACAAAATGCAAAATAATATACATACTTACCAGTATATACCACTTGGTATTTAATTTCATTCCTACCTTTGCAACATAGATGAAGCCATGATCATGAGCTATATGTCTGGCACTCTCCTCCCCACCCTTGATGTGAACAGCCCATTGGTTCGTATAAATAGCAATAGTGTCAAGAAATGTAACATTCGCAAGAAACAAGACTGCAGTGAAGACTGAATGACAATTCATCGTATATCCAACACATGAAGTTGTTAATGCAATTCCTCGCTGTCTGACGCATCAGTCTGTCCGGAACAGCTAGAAATACAGACGGACCGACGTGTTCTTATCTCTTCCAACTATATGACAACTCTGAAAAATCATAGAAAACGATAAACTGATTTACCGAACCATAGAAAGATTGGCAACACCGATTGCCATAATACATCAACTCATGTTAAATGCTCGGACACTTTCTAATGCTCTCAATCCTACTAGAAGTCAAAGTCGACCAACAATAATTGGATCAAATTTAGTCAGAGAAAATTCATCAGCTGGACAAGCCTAACCACCACACAAAATAAATAGAAGTCGTTGTTGTTGAATGGTTATGTCGTCGTTAATGGTCCATGATGTACATAATGCCCCCAATGCACAGACCGGCGACGAATAATAATAATACTGTTCAGAAGCAGACGGTCGATTCAACAAAATCCGCCAAACAAACTGCGCCAAAAACAACGAACACACTATCGTGTTTCAGCATAATAATTCCGATGAGCAAATCCAATGGTTTTGGCTTTAAGAAATCAAAGTAACATTCGGAAGCATCTTAAGAAATCCATCCTCCATCTTTTCCTTCTTCTCCACTTCTTCCATCGAAGATAACCGGCGTTCCAAAGCACAGACTACATAATATTTCTATGCAAGAGAACGTTCTCCAAATGACGGCACCTTTGCAGCAGCGCCATCTACTAACTTATCTGCAAATCAAAAATTTAATACACTTTATTGATCAATCAATCAATCAATCAATCAAATACTTTATTGATCATCGTAAACATGTACAGGGTGGGCCAAAAAAAGTAATCCCCTATGATTTTTTGCCAATATCTTGGCCATACATACGAATTTTTAAATGAAACTTTACAGTCTTAAAGGTAATTCATATTTACGTACAATGGTCAAATTACAAAAAAATATTTCAAACAGAACAAAAGTTATATCACTTTTAGTGAGGCCACCCACTGTTTTTTGACGATTCAAAAACGAAACGCAAAAAATTTAGGTTTTTTCCTAATATCATGGCCAGAAGTAAGAATTTCAAAATGAATCTTTACAGGTTTAAAGACAATTCATATTTACACATGATGGCCAGATTTCATCAAAATATTTCAAATACAACAAAAGTTATACCACTTTTAGTGAAGTCACCCACTGTTTTTGACGATTAAAAAACGTAACGCAACATAAGGTAACAAAAACGTGATTTTATCAAGTCATATCTCAAAATAACTGTTTGGAACTGAACTTGATAGTGATTCACAACTTCTGTTCAATGTGCCCACCACCAGTGCCAAAACTTCTTTTGAGTCTCTTTGCAAATTTCTTGATGGACCTGTTGATTAATCTGACAGATTTCTTATTTACCAATTTGATTGTCATCTTGCTAAGTGACTTCTCAGTGACGTGCTGCTACGCTGTTGCCCTGTTCCTTTTTTAAATAGTAATAATAATGATCATCTGGCATTATCAAAGTCTATTGATAACAATTATTTGAGATGAGACTTAACAAAATCGTGTTTTGCTACTTTTTGTTGCGTTACGTCTTTGAATCGTCAAAACACGGTGGATGGCCTCCTTAAAAGTACCATAACTTTTATTCTGTTTGAAATATTTTGCTGACATCTGGCCATCATGTGTAGATATGAATTGTCTTTAAGCCTGTAAAATTTCATTTCAAAATTCTTACTTCCGGCCAAGATATTGGCCAGAATAATTAGATTGGTTTTTTGTTACTTTTTGTTGCGTCGCGTTTTTGAATCGTCAAAAAACGGTGGGTGGCCTCACTAAAAGTGATATAACTTTTGTTCTGTTTCACATATGGCAATGCAATTTGGCTATTGTGCGTAGATATGAATTACCTTCAAGTCCGTAAAACTGGATTTGAAAAATTCCTAGTTTTGGCCAAGATATTGACAAAAAGCCGTAGGGGATTACTTTTTTGGCCCACCCTGTATATGTATACATAATTATATTATAGTATAGCACAAACAAACAGTAGCTAAAAATGTCACATGCATTGATGT
This sequence comes from Lumbricus terrestris, assembly GCA_949752735.1. NCBI lineage: Eukaryota > Metazoa > Annelida > Clitellata > Crassiclitellata > Lumbricidae > Lumbricus > Lumbricus terrestris. The sequence continues at coordinate 79,832 of OX457037.1, forward strand.
CAAAGGGGTCAGCCAAAAGGAACGTAATGTTCCGCTAACAGGGTCGCCCTAATTTGGGGGTCCCGTAGCTGAGTAGTGAGAGCGCTGGTCGTTAAACTGAGAGTCATCCGCGCGACCCGGGTTCAAGCCTCGCTCAGGGCATTAATTTATTAAAATTTCTGTTAGTTGCCGTTGGCGCTTTGCTGTTGTGTTGCTTGACTCGGGTTCTGCTAAAAATAAAGATAGCCCCTCCCACTTCTGGCTTGGCCGACCAGGAGTGATCCAGTACTTAGGCCATTAGTGTTAAGTTTACCGAACCCACTACTGTAAAGCCGACCTGCGTGTCGTGCTATAGTGGGCCGTATTTCGTATAACATGTACTTGTAATCATTCTGCGGTGTGTCAGATTGTGTGATTAAATGAAGATTATTATTAATTACATGAAGAATCACTCAATCAATCATTAACTTTCTGCATAACAGTATATGTTTATAGACAGTTGTATATGATCAAGGTGTAACACATTCTATTCCATTTTACAAGTTTATCGAAGTACATTGAATGTAGACCTAAGCTATGCAACTCAAACAAGTGGGGGGAAACAAAACAACAAACTAAACCAAACTAAACTAAAAAAAAACTAAAAACACAGCAGTAAGAGAACACAACAGTGCACGTGTAGGTAGTGCACATCAAAATAAACCATGTTGTGCATTTGTGCAATAGTATCCAAAAGAAATAATTTCAATTCGTATTTGAATTGGTACATTGTAGATACACAAGTAAGGTCAATAATTATATAGGCAGAGAATTCCACATCAACGGTCCACATATTCTAATATATATATATATAGTCCAGTAGTGGTACGAACACTTCTTTGGTGGTATCTAATCAGTGCTTAAAGTGTGGAAAATGAGTGCCTGGACGCCCCTTATCTTTCCAAAAGAAGTGCCTGGACGTCCCTTATCTTTCCAGTCATTGCTGGCCAAAAAGTGGCTGGACGGTGTTCAGGTTTTAAAATAAGTGCATGTGTAAGGAACCTGATGTTTTCGTTGTTTAACGACATCCCTGCGATATTTTTTCTTTGCTACAGTTGCATATGACTGTGTGTGTGTAAGTGTGTGTGTGACTGTGCGTATATGTAGGTATGTGTGGGTTGTTGATGTGGAGTTAGGAATTGGGAAGGGTAAGAGCTGGGGATATAGATGGAATTTTGCAAGCAACAGTGACAGCGCATTTTAACTACGAACGATTGCCGAAGGAACTGCTTGTAAGAGTGACTTGCGGTTTATTCCCTATAAAAAGTCTCGGCAATATCAGTCATTGCTCTGTTCCTGATTCTGCGCTTGGTCGACGCTGGTGGGTACGTTCGCTGGTTCGCTGGATCGACTATTGACCGACAACTCGTCTGATGCTGTCATCAACCTGTGCGATCGTCGAACCGCAGCAAGATGAAGTAAACGTGTGAAAAGGACGGAGAGTTACGCAGGCTTAATAAGACGTATCTCGTTTGTCTTCACGTCAGGAACTGTAGAAATTATAGGACAGAGTCCGGAGGCGAGGAGAAACACCTGCTTTCGTGAAAGAGCACGGAATTCTTACCGGGATTGTTATGGATTCTGTAGGGTAACCAAAATAAGCGTGGAGTGAGTAATATTCCGCCGGTGAACTGAACTTCCAGAGGTCTACAAGGAAACGTTGTGTGGGAGGAGTTGGATCTTGTTGACAATCGAACGCCGTATCAGTTGAGTATAAGCATAATAGATATACAGTCAGGGGAAAACCCAGTGTTTAACTTTCCCATTTGATACTGCCGTGTTTCTTAAGCTGCGTGTGTGTGGTGTGAATGGAAGTAGGCTACTATAAATAGATTAAACCGAAAGCGCATTCAGTTGATAATAATATTATAATCAGATGTGTTTCTTTAAAGGAATATCGCTATAGTTCAAACTATTGTTATTTAGATTACTTTTGTTAACAAGAAAAGTAGCGGATGCTATATTAAACCGCACTATGTCTCTTTCATCATTAAATAGAATAGACACTGCTTTTCACGGAGAAGGAGATGAAGCGATACTTGGGCTGAGAAATAGTAGGAGCTCATCACCTTTGGTTAGACCTAGATCAACCATGGAAGAGTTGATGTTGCAAATGAGTGTGACTCTAGCTAGTATGGACCAGAGGCAGATGTAAAGGACCAGCCCTTAGCTCACGTGCCACGTGATACGGCCAAACGGTATAGTGGAAACCGCCGAGATTTAGCGGGCGCCAATTAATTACCCATAGCGACCGACTGATAGTTAACGCTTTAAGATTAAGATCTTTCCTTTTTCTGGTTGCGTTCTGTAATGGCTGACACGTTGTCATATGGCCGGTTTTAGTAATTTTAGTTGAATCGGACAGTTTGTTTGCGATTTTACATTAATGATAATACACTGCGAGTGGTGATTAAGTTTGCGAATCTTTGTGTGTTGTTTGTTGGTGAACTGATGCAAGATAAAATGGCAACCCAACAAAAACATTCCTCCCATGATTCAACCCTTAATACTGCCCACGTGTACTCGAACATTAATAACTCCGCCTGCGATCGAGCAGAAGACGCATTCACACGGGATCAGAGGGAAACTATAATTACAACCGCGGCGGACGACGAGGCCCGAGCGGATGCCCGAGTAGGACTCATGCAGTTGTGGCACGCTAGCGTGGTGTCAGGCCAATTAGAAGCAGACTACGGCAGGGAGCAGTCGGACCCAGCCCGACCCCTGGCGGCGGGCGTTCTCGGACAGAGAACCGGCGACGATATGTCCTTTATTCCACTCGAGCGGCGTCCTGGTAGAATAACCGCTAACTCTGAAATATACGACTCCTATTCAATGAACCCTTCCGTTTTGCAACCTATTCCGAATTCTGACTCTCTAGGTCAGCGTTTCCCAAACTTTTTGGGCCACGGAACCCTTCGCGTTCTAATATTTTCTGGCGGAACCCCAATTTCAACTAAACGCATTGAACCATGCAGAACGCACGGAAAGCAAAGGCTACTATAATCATACATACCTAAACACACTAAATTATAGACAGTTTATTTTTCTTACAATTAGGCCTATCATGAAAAATTAAATTGCACTGTTTTCAAAACCACGATTTGTGGATCCTACTGAGATTATGCCCTACAATGAGGTTAGAATTGGAATTCTGCTTCATTCGTGATAGGTCAATTAGAAGATGGTTGTCTCCGTTAGAAGAGTTGGCTGCTTTTCACCTTCATCGAGTGGTTTCGTACCCTATTTTTTTACCGTGATTCATGAAAAGAAAGTATTGAACCAAGTTCGCTTTCAGGTCGTGAATAATATGATATGCAATTTCTGAACGATGGTTTCCTCAGAGAACATCGTCCATTAAAAAATCGTGTGAGTTTGGAAAGCGTTCAACGTTTCAAGTTAAATAAAAGAGGTTTAAAACCCTAGTTTGCTTACGTAGAAGTTGCTCAATTTTGGCAAATTTGTGCACAAACAACTAAAAGTCATTATTTGTTACTACTGCTGCAAGAGATGACTTGGCGATTCTTTGAAAACTTGCATTTGACGGTGGTCAGGCTAGTTTTATCGAGATTACAATTACAAAGATGACTGTGCCTCTTTTCTGACTTAGGCCTAAACCTCTGATCTACGTTACTACGCTCAGCAGTGATGTATACATATTACATAGTAATTGAATTGCTAATAATCACTTAAAGGTCGGGTGAGTACAAAACACAAATGACATTTGACGCTAGCTTCAAACTTCCAGTGCATTTTCAAAAGCTGCTGTATTGCAGTAAAATTTCTCGAAAATTGTTTTCTTTCTCAACTTCTCGCGGAACCCTTGTACTCGCCCCGCGGAACCCTTGGGTTCCGCGGAACCCACTTTGGGAAACGCTGCTCTAGGTTATCAAGCTACAACGCCTCTTCATAATCATCCATCCATTGCTCCCTCGGCGTCCCCCTTCGATGAGATAGCGACGACATCAAGGGGGCAAAAGTTTACAAGTGATTCCAGAAGTGTGGGGTGTGTTGAAATGGATGAAACAGGACAGCCCAAACTTACAAGTGATTTCAGAAGTTGGAGATTGCGCTTAAAAGATGATGAAGAGAATGAAAGGTGTTCGAGAGTTGATAATGAGACCAGAGACGAAATAGAGAAACGGAAAGATGAAAGGAGAGGCGAGATATTAAGAGGCAGTGAAGTGAAGAAAAGGAGTATATGTCAACAAGAGTACGCAAGGGGAATGGAAGAAGTTGATGGAACTAGCCTTAATTCTTCACGACTAAAGAAGAACACGACGACGACCCAGACTGGACAATTGCAAGACCTTTTAGCACCACTACAAGAACTGTGTAGGCATCTCAGTGAGATTTGCGGGCAGAGTGGAAAAAGTGTAAGCAATGGTCCTGGGCTTTGCACGGAAGTCGGACAAACGTTAAGTCGTCCCTTGGTGACCAGTCCGTTAGAAACTCGTCCAGTGATTTTAGTTGAAGGCGATGGGTTGAGATATAAGCCGACCATCGAACCGAAATCATGTACGGAGGATGAAACGAAGAAGCAACCAAGAGACAGACACAAGCAGTGGCTGAAACTAGAGAAATTTGATGGTCAAACGCCTCTGGAAGCGTTTCTAGTCAAGTTTGAGATCTGTTCGAGACAGAATGGATGGGACGAGGACGAAAAGGTGAACCAATTGATGTGTGCCATGGTAGGACCAGCAGCGCATCTGTTGTGGGAATTTCACGCCTCAGGTCTGTCATCCTCGAGCGATCTGATAAAGCGACTTAGGAGCAGATATGGATGTTCGGACCAGACAACATTATATCGTACGCAACTTCGTGCGCGAAAACAGAGAAAAGAAGAGTCCTTGCAAGAATTAGCGCAAGACATCCGACGCCTGATGGTGCTGGCCTATGCTGGTCCGCCCACGGAGATGAGTGAGATGGTCGCCATCGATGCATTCCTCGACGCAATAGACGACTCCGAGCTTGCCCTATGCGTGAGAGACCGCGAACCGACTAACCTCGAAGCAGCGTGCAGATGTGCTATTCGACTAGAGGCGAATCGAGCAACTCGAGGTAGAACTGGAGACCATGAGCGTAGATCGGGACGAATCCAAGCGATCCGAACAGATGACAGTTCTAGCGAAGAATTGCTTCGTAGATTGTCGGAGCAAATGGCTAACATGGAACAGCGTCAACTGCAGATGGAACAGTGGTGGTGTGGGCCAACGTTGCAAGCATCTGACGGAAGGGAAAGACACTCGGTAGAACCTCGATATGTGCCGATGGAAAATCGACAGAGATCGGAGGGAGGAACGAGAAACAATTTAGAGACGCAAGGTCGAAGGAATCGACGAAGTGGTGGTCGGTGCTTTCTCTGCTTGCAGCCAGGACATTTCCGGAAAGACTGTCCACAAGCAAGGACAGACGTACAAGGTCAAGAAGAAGGAGAAAGGATAGCTAACGCAAGATATATCCAAGGAAGTACTAACGCGTACTTGCCACTTCGGATAAATGGGCGCAAGATCCTCGCTCTGATTGACACAGGAAGCGAGATGTCGTTAATTCCTGCTTCGTTAGTACGTCTTCAAGACATGCGAGAATCGCGACAGCTCCTGAACGCGGCCAATGGCACCCGCATTCGTGTGCTGGGCGAGATTACTGTGCAAGGTGAAATCGCAGGGCGGATTTTCCAGATTCCGTGCCTCGTCACCGAGGAGCTGAACGAGATGATTCTGGGACTCGATTGGCTGGAACAGCAGAACGCGAGTTGGAATTTCCGCGAACGGTCAATTCAACTGCAGGGACGAGACTACGCACTGTCTCGTGCAACCGAAACTGCGCGATGTCGGAAAATATCGTTGGCAAGAACTGTTGCGCCACCTACGAGCGAAGCGTATGGGGAGGTGTTTGCCGTTCTTCCCACCAAGAAGGACGACCTTCGACCCTGTCCTGTACCGACGCAAGTGCTCGAATCTGACATTGTTGTAACCGGTGCGTCGCTGCCTGCTCGAACCGCAGAAGTCGATGTGTCTGGTGACCCAGACATCCTGCTGTCCTCTCTACGGCTGAACGTGTCTGACGACGTTCCGCCAGAAGCTAACGATCGGCCGACTCAGACTGCGCCCTCTCAACTGCGAGCCCCGTGTCTCACCGTCGTTGAAGAGTGCGATTTCGAGAATCAGCCCCAACCCGACTCCGCGCGACCCTCCGCTGACGAACTCTCACGTCGACCGCATCATGTGGAGATGGTGCAGACTACGCGAATTCCTCTTCGACCGGAAGAGTCCCTTCCAGACGACTCCAGCATCCTCTTGCCTGAAGTGATGGCTGCGAACCGCGCTACCGAGCGTTCGAGTACGAAATTCAGCCCCAACCTCCTGTTCGTGGGACGAGATGTTATCGCGCCCATCGGCCTAGTCTTTGGCGATGGTTCGGCGACAGAACTCTGCGACCAAACAGTGGACGAGTTGGTGGATCAACGCCTGCACCGGATGCAGGGCACCTATCGTCTGGTGCGAACTCACTTTCAGCAGTTCGTGCAGCATCGGACTGTTCGATACAATGGTCGAGTGCGCCCAGCCGCATTCGAACCTGGCCAATGGGTATGGTACTACTGTCCCCGTCGACACGCCGGTATCAAGACCAAGTGGACCTGTGCTCTATCGAATACCGAGGTCGACCCGTGCTCAGCCGAAGTTGGTTTACGTGGACAGACTGAACAACTTTGGGAGAGACTGTCCGAAGGACTGGGATATGCCGATCTCGAACGATGTTACTGATCGAGACGAACTTTTGGGACTTGACGAACTTGTCCGAGACGAGGAACTGAACTCTGTCCCCAGACCAACCCGTCCCCATGTTCTTCCTGTTCGGTTTCGTTTATAAACCACGCCCTGACCAGTTATTCACCGTTGTGAAAAACGTATTATTCACCGTTGTGAAACCGTGTTGGTGATGTCAATCACCTAGATAAGTGTTTGTGTTGCCCGAACCCGAACTTCTGATTAAAGGATTGTGCAAGGAAACAGACGACCCTGGGTCGTGCGATAGTTAATCATGTAGCAGGCTAAGGATGATTCTACTGTTTCGTGTTAGTTTGTTTCTGCATTCTGTTGGAGCGCTTTGTTACAGTTGCGTTATAACATTGGGTGCATGGGTAGGAACAGTCGGTGACCCTGTAGTCCAAATTTACATTTGCCGGATGCTTTAGGCCCGAGGTATGGAAATTTGTAGAGGGGTTGACCGTTGTTTGAATGGTTCATCTACTGTGTTTTTCCCGGGTTTCACCATTTGGGTAGGCGGAACCAGTAGTTCAGATTTACATTTGCCGGATGCTGTATTTTGATATAGGCCCGAGGTATGGAAATTTGTAGAGGGGTTGACCGTTGTTTGAATGGTCCAGTACCGTTTGTTGGTTTCCCCGTGGTTTCACCACTTGAGTAGGTGGGGAGAGTGTAAAGGACCAGCCCTTAGCTCACGTGCCACGTGATACGGCCAAACGGTATAGTGGAAACCGCCGAGATTTAGCGGGCGCCAATTAATTACCCATAGCGACCGACTGATAGTTAACGCTTTAAGATTAAGATCTTTCCTTTTTCTGGTTGCGTTCTGTAATGGCTGACACGTTGTCATATGGCCGGTTTTAGTAATTTTAGTTGAATCGGACAGTTTGTTTGCGATTTTACATTAATGATAATACACTGCGAGTGGTGATTAAGTTTGCGAATCTTTGTGTGTTGTTTGTTGGTGAACTGATGCAAGATAAAATGGCAACCCAACAAAAACATTCCTCCCATGATTCAACCCTTAATACTGCCCACGTGTACTCGAACATTAATAACTCCGCCTGCGATCGAGCAGAAGACGCATTCACACGGGATCAGAGGGAAACTATAATTACAACCGCGGCGGACGACGAGGCCCGAGCGGATGCCCGAGTAGGACTCATGCAGTTGTGGCACGCTAGCGTGGTGTCAGGCCAATTAGAAGCAGGCTACGGCAGGGAGCAGTCGGACCCAGCCCGACCCCTGGCGGCGGGCGTTCTCGGACAGAGAACCGGCGACGATATGTCCTTTATTCCACTCGAGCGGCGTCCTGGTAGAATAACCGCTAACTCTGAAATATACGACTCCTATTCAATGAACCATTCCGTTTTGCAACCTATTCCGAATTCTGACTCTCTAGGTTATCAAGCTACAACGCCTCTTCATAATCATCCATCCATTGCTCCCTCGGCGTCCCCCTTCGATGAGATAGCGACGACATCAAGGGGGCAAAAGTTTACACAGAGAGGCATGGAGACTAAACAGAGAGAAACTAATGAACGTGTGTATGACATGAATGAAAGACTGAATGAACGAATGAATGAGATTGCTACAAGTGTGCATGATGTGATGAGTGAACAGAATGACATACAGGAGCGATTGATGATAGTGATGTCGGGTGATCATGACGTTGTGAATGATGGATGTCCTAATATACAAACGACTGTCACTTCGACTGAAGACTCCAGGGAGAGGGAGAGAGTGCACTGGTTGGATAGAAGGGGAGACCAGGAAGGAGTTTGCAAAGAATCGAGAATAAGAGAGGAGGAATCGAACCCAGGTCATGAAATGGACATGATTACAGAAAGGCCTTTTGTCGCGCCAAATAACGCTCGGTTACCTTGGTCAAGTGTGAGAAGTGAAGGAGAAGGAAATAGGACAAGTCGACAGGGTAGTAGATTTAGCGCCAGACTTCTAGGAAAGCCTAGGCCTAATTACTCTGACGTGAACCGACTTGGTTTCCTTCGCTCCCAGACTGACTTTCCTTCTGCAGTTATGGATATGATCGATGGCTACGGAAGAGGATAGGGAGTTCATGAGAGAGACGGCCCCGTTAACGCCTTCTGGATTGGTGGGAAAACAGGGAGCAGTAGCGACCTCCTTGGCCAATGCCAGAACCGCAACCGTGTCCAGTGGGGGCAACCCCTCTGTTGGTGTCGTCAGTGGAGTGAGTTCGAGAATGGAGGAGGAGAGGAGGGATGAGATAGCGACAGGGGGTTATCCAGCTGTCGTTAGGCCCAGAGAAGTCAGTATTGGGCGAGGGACCCTCCTGGGCAGTGCCAGACCCGATGACGACGACGACCTCCCAAGAGGAGGGGACGGACACGACACATGGACGCCGTCCATGACCGTCCAGCCACACTTTAAGCCCTGTATCTAATTACAGATCGCGTATAATGGCCATGAACGTCTGAATTTTTACAAAACCAGTGGCTGAAGCTCGTTATGATTAAATTCCTGTGAAGTTTATACATAAATACTCCAATTTGTAGTTTATTAATGTAGTCAAAAGGCAGAATTTTCAAATCACTGAACAATGGTGGGCTCTAAAAGGTGCATTGCATATAACTCGAACAGCTCGCTTTTGCAGGGTTGCCAAAGTAGTTAAACGAGTGTGGTATGTGGAAGCCCACGTAATATTACAATACGGTATGATATAATTTTATAAGCAAATTGCACGGGAGAAGTAAAAGCAAGACTTGCGATGGGAATGACGAGTCTGGTAAATATGACGAAGATTTGGAAAAATAAAGCTGTCAGCAACAGAACAAAGACGAGACTACTGAAGGCATTGGTGTTTCCAGTGGCGACATACGGGTGTGAGGCATGGACTTTAAAGAAAGAGGAAGAAAGACGCATACAAGCATTCGAGAACAAATGTCTTAGAAAAACATTAAGAGTCCCATGGACAAAAAAACTGACCAACGAACAGGTGTAGGCCTACTTCATAGCAGGAACAAAGCAAGAACTGTTGACCCACGTAAAAACAAGAAAGTTACGATACTTCGGACACGTGATGAGACAGCAAAAGGAAAGCATAGAAAACAACCTGATGACGGGACTGATGGAGGGAGAAAGGGGAAGAGGAAGACCAAGAATGGCATGGATAGACAACATCTTGAAGTGGACTGGACTTTCGGGGAGGAGGTTAATGAACATGGCAGGAGATAGACAACTGTGGAAAATGCTCATCCATTCGTGCAGCCAACCGTCGCAGAGCGACGATGGCGGAATGGCATGACATGACATGACATAATTATAAGGGTATATCAAAGAGTAATATAAATTCACAAGTATATCTCGCGGCATAAGGTGTCGAACACAAGAGATCATGCCTATTTTTTATATCTTTTTTGGATATAGAGTTTATATGCTCCCGCCATGTTAATTGTTCATCAATGTGAACACCAAAAAATTTGGTTGAGGGTGCCCTACAAATAGACCTACATTGTTCGTCTATTTTAATCGATATATTAATTGCAATTTGTTGCTGTTCTAAGTTTGATTTTAGAGCAGAACAAAATAAAATTCGCCTTCTCAAGGTTCAGCGATAATTTGTTGGCTTTAAACCAATCGCCTACAAGTTTTACCAATCTTCAAACAAAAACAATCTACACATTAATAGTCAAGCAGTGACAACAGGAAGGAAACCCAAAGTAGGCCTAACATATGACTTGCACAGGCCTACTGTACCGCTAACATGGTCGCCTAATCATAAAAACAATATCAATCTTGAGGAGCGCCTGTCATCTTTATATACCTGCATGGTTCTGTTTTAATGGTTTGGCTATAAACCCAAACAAGTCTGAGGCAATTTTGTTCGGGTCACGACAACGCTTGCGTTCTTTTCCTTCACTTTCCAGCATCGACCTCGCAGGCTCCGCAGTACCGTTATCAGATTCTGTTAAAACTCTTGGGGTTACCCTGGACAGTAGGCCTATGCTTACTTTTCGGATGCATGTAACTAACCTTTGTAGATCTTGCTTTTATCACATCAGGGCAATACATATATATATATATATGTAAACTTTTGCCCCCTTGATGTCGTCGCTATCTCATCGAAGGGGGACGCCGAGGGAGCAATGGATGGATGATTATGAAGAGGCGTTGTAGCTTGATAACCTAGAGAGTCAGAATTCGGAATAGGTTGCAAAACGGAAGGGTTCATTGAATAGGAGTCGTATATTTCAGAGTTAGCGGTTATTCTACCAGGACGCCGCTCGAGTGGAATAAAGGACATATCGTCGCCGGTTCTCTGTCCGAGAACGCCCGCCGCCAGGGGTCGGGCTGGGTCCGACTGCTCCCTGCCGTAGTCTGCTTCTAATTGGCCTGACACCACGCTAGCGTGCCACAACTGCATGAGTCCTACTCGGGCATCCGCTCGGGCCTCGTCGTCCGCCGCGGTTGTAATTATAGTTTCCCTCTGATCCCGTGTGAATGCGTCTTCTGCTCGATCGCAGGCGGAGTTATTAATGTTCGAGTACACGTGGGCAGTATTAAGGGTTGAATCATGGGAGGAATGTTTTTGTTGGGTTGCCATTTTATCTTGCATCAGTTCACCAACAAACAACACACAAAGATTCGCAAACTTAATCACCACTCGCAGTGTATTATCATTAAAGTAAAATCGCAAACAAACTGTCCGATTCAACTAAAATTACTAAAACCGGCCATATGACAACGTGTCAGCCATTACAGAACGCAACCAGAAAAAGGAAAGATCTTAATCTTAAAGCGTTAACTATCAGTCGGTCGCTATGGGTAATTAATTGGCGCCCGCTAAATCTCGGCGGTTTCCACTATACCGTTTGGCCGTATCACGTGGCACGTGAGCTAAGGGCTGGTCCTTTACATATATATATATATATATATATATATATATATATATATATATATATATATCGTATAACTTGTATCTGTAATCGTTCTGCGGTCTGTCAGGTTGAATGCCAATAAACGAATATTATTTTTTAAAATATAGCCTACACCGTGAGGCGCGGTGGTGTAGTAGGCCTAGTGGATTCGGTACCTTGGAGTCGGAGGGTTCCAGATTCGAAACAAAATGGAATTTGAACTAATGAAAACAATTAGCCTAAACTCTTCGGAATAGTTGTTAGAATAGGAACTTGTCTGTTCTTCAATAAAGGAAGTTGTATTATGAATTAAAACAAAATAGGCCTACTAGTAAAATTGACGGTTGATTAGGGAAATCAATTTTTATAAAATGCAAATCAATGAGATTGAAGAAAACAATTTCGTCCTAAATAGCAGCTGCATGGATTGAGGAAAATTATTGGTTCGAAAAGAAGTTGGCATGTGTAGGCTAAGCATAGGCCTACATCCAAACAAGAAGTTGATTTCTTGAAGAATGCAGGATCTGCGGTGCTTTTAATTTTAAAGGAGCTATTACAACTGTACAACATGCAGCAATTTTAATCAAATTTGCTCTTTGGCAGTGGCGGCGCCAAGAATTCGGGTTTAGGGGGGGATATGAATTCCGATCGAAGCCTTTCCTCCCAAGTACGCATCTGGAACATTTTCCTTGAGGGTGCTCATATTGCAAGCGCCGAAGACGTGAATTAGGTGCGAGTGCCGAAGGCGCGTTCGAAGCCCATATCGACAAGGGATATGTGGGAGCGTCGATCGTAAGCTCCATCAGCAGCCTGTGGGGTGGAGCCCTATTAATCCAACGCATTTTTTGCTTCTGACATGTTTGAGCGGCCAGAAAATATCGATCTAAGCTGCTGCTCCAAAAGAGTTTCCTATTAGATCTATCCAGCCCCACTAGGCTACTTGTGATAATCTGGCGACGCTTAACAAGCACTAAACTGGCCAAACACCGACCATAGGCCCATGGGCGCCCGCAGGATAGGTCAAGGGGCGTAGAGTTACCCTCAAGGATGGCTTGTAAGATTGATAGCACCCAAATCGTCTTCCTGTGATGTATAGGCCTATCTATCGTAATCATAAACTCGAAATTTCTAAAGCGCCACTCGAAAGCCTAGCGCAGGGCACCAGCTTATTCTCGAGCGCTACGTTGAGTTAGAAGGGTTGTCCGTGAGAGTACTCCGTGGTGGTCCGGGTCGAGTCAATCTATTGGACAGGTCAATGGTCAATCTGCCGAAGTCTAAAAGCCCTGCACATACATGTATAATACGCGTCCTGTACCCATATCATCCATATGATCCCTTTCCAAGATTGCCAGAATCCAAAGCATTATACCGAAGATATCTCTCATCAAACTGCCCTCCCGCACACATTCTTCTACGACACCAGAGTTTTACAGTATAATCAAAGACCTCTAATATCTTTGGTATAATTAATTATATCAAATAGGCCTATTTCAGCTGTGGACCTGTGTATGGCATGATATTACAAGGCTTTACACTAGGGTGGAGTGGGGAAAAAAGAATATCAGTTAATCGAAAAGTAATAGCAACTAAAAGTTGCCCAGCTGTTGACATTCTCCTCAGACCAAGTTCTTTCATAGGAGTAGCTAGCCTACCCTATACGTCGTATTGGGATGGTATCTAATATGCACCCTGATTGAAAGCACTTCCAAAGACTAAAACACACAGTGGTTGGATAAATTTTAAAAGAACATGAATATTTGCTGATGATCAATGATGCATGCCAGTATGTGAGACAAATGTCCGACGTCTTGTAACTTTACCCTACTGTGACGGCAATATGATTTCCATGAAAGTCTTTGGAAGCGCTTTCAATCAGGGTGCATATTAGATACCGGTACCATCCCAATAATCAGGGCCGGATTTACTATGGGGCAAATGAGGCAGCTGCCTCAGGGCCCCCACCAATTCCACCAATTTGAACCAAACACAAAAAAATAGATAAATAGAAATAAATGAATGTAATAAATATTGTAAATAGACCTAAAAACTAAAAATAGTAGATATTAGTCATATTACTTGTAACTTATTGTCAGCGTCGCGATATAAAAATGTAAGCGCTATATAAATATATTATAAACTGAGTCTGATGTTGATTTCCGGTGACACGAAACGGAGTATCCCCCTGAAAGCTATCCGAGGGGATGAATTAATCTATCCCCCGGATGCAGGGCCGGATTTGAACAGAGTGAGGCCCTAAGCAATTTCAATTATGAGGCCCCACTTAAGGACAAAAACAGACAAAATGCATAGGCCTATTGCTAGATCTAAGTATATTCCTAATGCATATTGCGCCAGTGATCCATGTTTGATCCACTACTGCTAGTCTTTATAACGAGTCGAATTGTAATTGATACACTCGTTTTATTCCAGTTTTTGTTATGGAAGGCCTATAGGCCTACATACTAAAAATCACAATGAAGTTTTGCATCAACTTTCTTGCATTTCTGCATCGCATGATCTGCGATAATGTCATCAAAAGGAATTTTGCGTAGTTGTCTGCATTCGATGAAAAGCAAACTCAATGAGCAGATCTACATGTAGTTTATTCTGGTGCATCGTGGAGCGAAGTTCGCTTTTTTGCGAGAACGATCGCTCGCTAGTGCAATTTGTTAGGCCTAGCCTACCATTAGACTCAGAGACATACGAAGCACCACTTCAAGGTTAGGAAAAGCGCTTTTGATGCCGTTGCCACGAAATAGAGTATCCCCCGTATTAATTGTATCCCCCCAAATTAAAAAAAAAGTCGAAAAAACCGCATCCGCGTGTATTTTCTTCTGCAAATTAATTTTCATCTGCTTTGTTTTGAAAAATGACACTAACAGGTATGTTTATTCCTACTAGATAATTTGATTTGCCCTGTTTTTAGAGCACTTAAAACATTTAAAACACTTAAGAACACTCAGAGTCATTAAATAAATTCGAGTTGCCTTTATCTGAGCATTGCTTAGGAAACTTAAAACAATTAGAGCCACTTTAAATTTTGATTACAGCATAAATTTTTTTATTATGCGCATTTTTTCAAAAAGAGGATAGAATGGTTTATCCCCCCCGGATAGTATGGACCGGTTAATTCCATCCGGGGGGATAGATTTATTCATCCCCCCGGATAGCTTTCATGGGGGATACTCCGTTTCGTGTCACCGTCCCTGACAATGATGTCATACAAATCCTGATGACTGTATTTCCTTATATTCACCATTTTCCAGTTGGATTGGAAGCTTTTTGTTAAGCAGGAATTATTTTTCATCAATATCATATCTGTTTAATTAGAAATTATTATTTATGAATCCAACTTCGATTTCAGCTAGATTGTTTTAATTAATCCCATTTCTATTTCAGTAAAAATTATTTTTATGAATCCGACTTCTATATTTTGCGACTTGTATCTGATAAACACTGAAACGGTGAAAACCGTGAAACCCATGCAATGGCGAATATTTAAATAGGCCTACGCTAAAATGCACTTGTACCATCGATCAAACATTGAAAAAACGTGTTCTTCCTCACTTTCCGCATTAAACAATAATGTATCGGTTGTCGGAACTTGTCGCAGGTTCTTGCCAGACGAAATAAAATAGGCCTACTTAATATTAAAGAATGAGACTAAGAGCAAGTGTGTTCGATCTTACGCATTAGCCACATCAATTTCTACTAAAAGTAAGATAAAAATAAAATGATTGATTATAATCAATCGTGAACTAAAAAAATTTAAAAAATCAGTGGCACATAATTTATAAGCCACTGAGTTTTTTTTATTTAGTTCGCTTTTGGAGGCCCCCCAGATTCCGGAGGCCCTAAGCCGGTGCTTAGTTGGCTTACATGTAAATCCGGCCCTGCCCGGATGGAATTAACCGGTCTATACTATCCGGGGGGATAAACCATTCTATCCTCTTTTTTGAAAAATGCGCATAATAAAAACATTTTTGCTGTAATCAAAATTTAAAGTGACTCTAATTGTTTTAAGTGTCCTAAGCAATGCTCAGAAAAAGGCAACTCGAATTTATTTAGTGAAACTGAGTGTTCTTAAGTGTTTTTAATGTTTTAAGTGCTCTAAAAACAGGACAAAACAAATTATCTAGTATGAATAAACATACCTGTTTGTGTCATTGTTCAAAACAAAGCAGATGAAAATTAATTTGCAAAAAAAATACACGCGGAAGCGGTTTTTTCGACTTTTTTAAATTTGGGGGATTCAATTAATACGGGGGATACTCTATTTCGTGACACCGGCAAAACGGCAGACATTGTCACGTTGAAATTGTAAAATAAGATAAATTTCAAAACAGACAAGAAATATAATAAATTAATAATTATGATGTTATGATTGTTATCCTGAAATCCGTAAGTCAGAATGTTTCGCTTGTAAAACAATTGCACGCATCCCCTTCCTTAATAGGTGGTATGCATGCATCTTTTCCATATCTCCTGTAGATGTGCTCATGTGTTCAAGCATATTGAATGCAATAATGTTTGTTTGTTTGTTTGTTTTAGAATAAATTATCAAAATATGCCGGAGACAGTCACAGTTTTGAATTTTTCAGTAATATCTCACTTCTGACTGTTGACATAATTTTACCGTGTACCTGTTCATATGAGAAATTTGCAGTGGAGAAAGATTCTTTTCCAAGCTTAAAATAAATAAAAAATCGTCTTAGAACAACTTTGGACCAGGAGAAGTTGAATTGGCTGTCACTGATGAGCATTGAAAGCGATGTCTTGCGAAGCATTGACTTTCGTGACATCATTAAAGACTTCGCTAATAGCAAAGCAAGAAAAGTGTCAATAAGTTGATCATACTGTGATTACTGTCATTGCTGTGACTGTGACTCTGTGAGTGAAGTGACTTCAAGTGAGTCTGTCTGTAGTACAGTTAAAGATGTAACTTACCTACAGACTACAGTACATTAGTTATTAGTTAATAGTTAATTATAAAAAAGTATTCCATACTGTTTGGCTTAGTGTTTGCCTCAGGGCCCCCACCAACCTAAATCCGGCCCTGCCAATAATATCAGACAAACAATACACGATTTTGCCTTACAATACACCTTTCGAAAGCTGGTCTTAAACTGAAGTGAATGACATATAATGCATTGAAATATCTCAAAGGATAAAAAAGTTATTAGTGTTTTACTGTTTTTAGGTTTAGCGACAGGTCACGAAGAGAAGGTATAGTTAAAAAGTTAATATCTTCTACAAATATGGGCAATTCTGAAAATTAACACATCAGTTTATTCAATTTTAAGAGCTCTTTCCAACGGAATATTCAATGGAAGTTAATTATTCTGCACTAAAAATATTTCATGAGAAAATCTGCAATTTTCTCCAAAAAATGCAATTTTCGGAACTCTGGCCCACTTATGGGGCTGAAGACATCAATATTTAAAAAAAACTTTTAACCAATTTTTTTGACCCCATGTCATTGGGCAACTTTTGGTTGCTATTACTTTTCGGAATTCTGATTTTCGTTTTTTTCCACTCCACCCTAGCGAGTAGCCAGAGAATGCACGGAGTCTGACAGAGAAGGAAATATCGTGTCCTCTATTTGAAAACTGGTGAAATTTGTTTATAAGCTCCAAAGTAAAAATCACGTCAGATGAGTAAGAGGAAGAACAGGGCCGAAATGTTGGTGGTAGTTATGCGCCATGCACTGCAGGTACATCCTCAGAACATGAAATTTGTAAGTCTGTAGTGTTAAAGGTTACAACTCAGTAGGCCTATTAAATTTTTCTGCAATGTGGAAACACAACAGCACTGAAACTTTTTAGTGTTGAGAGTGATATCTTAGGGTTAGCAACCTTTTCAATGACATTCTTGACCAGTTTGCCACTGCGAAAAGTATCAAAATCTGAGCCATAGTAAGTTTACCTTAGGATTTAAAACTGTTAAGCTGTACAATCTTCTGCATTGACATTTACAAAGTGTCATTTAAAGAAATATTTTGCTATTTCGTTAAGCTACCCATAATTAAGTTTGAATTACATAGTCAATACTTATAGGCATGCACAAACTTGTGGGGATTGTGAGGAGAGTATAGTGATGAAAGGTAGGGTGGATTAAGGGTCCCTGACAATATAGAAGCTTTAACCCAGGCCTGGTTATAGGCCTAATATGCAAAGGAATGCATGAATATCTGAGACAGTAGACAGCCAAATGCTTTCAGGCTAAAAATATATTTCTTTGCAGTGTTAAAAAGTGGTCAGTGTTGGTGACTGGAGACCACCGTCACAATAGAAAGTTACGCCTATGCAAATGGGAAGCGGTGACTGGACGTAACACAGGATATAACATCAGCCTATTGAACGAAACAGTGATGGATCTATTTACAAGTAACTTAGAACAGCTGCAATTTTCAATCTTTTAATTGAATAAATTAACAAATGAACGTGTTCTGCTACCGCCAGAAATGGTCTCATCCGGGTCGCTTAGAAAGAATTAACCGACGCAGACGACTACTGATGCTGACGAAGGTCGAGTGAGAGAGGAGAGTTGACTATTGACAGCAATTCGTCTGTAAAGAGAAACGACTGGAATTCAGTTGAGTCCTTCCTGTATCGAGTCTTTCTGGAAACTAGGAATGGTGCTGATGATGAATGTCCTGCAGTAAACAAGAACAGACAACAACTGAACAAGAGGATCTTGAACGCCCCCCAATTAGTTAATAGGAAAAGAGGGACAGTGCTCAAATTGACCAAATGTTCACATCTCTGTCCCGGACTTTAACAGCAGGTATGACCAATGAACTACTTGATTCCAAGAGTAGGTTTCCCTCTTACAAGACAACACTCAAGAGTCAAAACTAACTAGCTTATGTAGCATCACTCAAATTCCTGATGTCAATTGAATTGTTCTGCAGTCATCGAAAAACCATCGGTTGCACAAGAACAACAATTACACAGATTAGTGAAAGCACCACATTGTATATTAGAATCAACATTATTACCATTTAAAAGTCTTTTACATAGCTTACTCCAGTCACGGTTGTTGTATTTTAATTGTCAGCTGAGCAAATGATGCTCACCTGGCTCGCTCTGCCATCTCTAGGCTGGACCATCGTGGTGAGTAAGGATAGCGGCTGAAGGTTTTACTGTAGGGTGATCCATCTGCCTTTGTGTGGTAGATGGACTGAAAGGTGAAGGTCGGTTGCTCCTGTGGAAACTTTGAACTCAGATCCACTAAAGAACAATACCACCTTTCCAGTTGAAAAAAACCACACACACAAAAGCATCCATCCATCTAGTAACCAACTGGTGACCTTAGACGACAGTTTAATGAAAGGAGTTGATCCAAGGCAACCACGAAGACCGACTGCATCGTATATGTTTTATTTAAGTGTGTCCAAGGCTAAAGTAGGTCAGACAAGGAATAAATGAGATGTCTGTGTTCATAACATTAAATTACGAGGACATTAGGTGCTCAACCCCTCAACTTTTGGGTCCATTGCCAATTTACTCTTTTTATCACAAAATAACGAACAAAAGAGTCCAATTTGGATCAACATAGTTTGCAGCCTTGCATAATGACGCCAGCACTCCGGCAGCCCCTATGAAGTTGAGAAACACAAGATACAAATAGCCGATTTCAACATTAATTGGCCGAGATCTGCCCAGTTTTCTCTGATTTTGAAATGCCTTGAGTGATTTTATGTCAATATTTTCCCCAGATGCAGTTCTCCTTGAGACAAACAGAATCATGGGACGAGCATCAATGGTTGGGCTAACCCTAACCCTAACCAGGTCGTCGGTCTCTGCACTCTGCGACTCGTGGGGACGTGATAGTCCCACGCTCCCGTACAGTCATGTGGGCCCACCGCGCCTTCTCATGCATTGGACCTTCATACTGGAACAGTCTTCCATTAACAATTCGTGATACTGCCTTGCATGTATCTCATGAAACATTCTCTAAGTCAATAAAGACGCACTTGTTCAGAACTGTCGGCTAACTATAGTACGTTAAGCTCCTTCCTGAGGTTATTGTAAGGTGCTATATAAATTTTTTTCATATACACACACACAAACAAAGTTAATCGCAAATCAGACTCTTCATTATATTTTGTGACTAGCTGGGGTACCCAGTGTTGCCCAGAAATTTTAGGATTCGCCGCCTTACCGGTCAATCCTCCGTCCCTTCCTCCCCCTTCTCCCCTCCCCTCTTCCCCCTCCCCGCCCTTCTCTCTTCCCCATTTCCCAACCTCTCCCCTAACCCCTCCCCCCCCTCCTTTCTCCCCTTCCCCCGCTTCCCCCTCCCTCCTTCTCCTCACCCCTCTCTACCTTCCTTCCTTGCACCCTACCTCCATCCTTCCGTCGCTCCCTCCATCCCTGCCTCCCTCCGTCCGTTGCGAGAAATCCTGCTGATTTAACTAGATTGGACTTTGATTGACTTACAAATTAGGTCTGTTGATTAATCGCTGTTAACGCGAGCGATTAACGAGTCAACAAAATTTGATAATTTTTTAACGCATTAATCGCACGTGTTAATGTAATACCGATTATAATGACCATTGCACGCCACAGTATCTCTAATATCGGATTAGAAATGGCAGTACACGATGATGATCCTGCAAGCATATCGTACGGTTAAAAAACTGCCTTCATCGCAGATCAACCAAAAACAAAACTTCAACATGTCATGGTTGAGAATTGCAAAGTTCTGCTCTCGACCTGCATTTCAAATATCTGAAATGCTTGCAAAAAGACAGAAGAGACAAGGCTTGGCAAGAGCTGAAAGTTCTTGTGGAAAACTCAGACCAACGTGCTGACCTTCAGCACACAGTAGAAGAACCATCCCAAAAGAAAATGCAACTGCATGAACTGTCATCCGACTCTGAAGATGAGCCACTGATGTCTTCTTCGTCCTCCACGAAATCAGCTGTTGAACGATACAGACTTGTTCGACAAATTGAGAAAGATCTGGATTCATTGCAGCGGTGGAAGTTACAGGAGGACAAATACACAGCCCAAGCTAAGTTACCTAGGATCCCCGGCCACTACGGTCCCATGCGAACATCTCTTTTCTGTATCTGGCAAGGTTGTGAATAAAAAAAGAGCCTCACTTGAACCAGCCACCGTAAACAAACTTATTTGCTTAAGCAATTGGCTAAGTCATCAATTTAATAATCGAATATGTGTTAGTTTCACCTTTATGTGTTAGTTGAACCCTTAGTTTCACTTTATGGAAGTTGATGTCGTTGTAAAGGTAAGCCTAGCTCAAACTAAAAGGAAAGTAGAAAACTTTTTGGCAGCACTGGCTGATTTGAATTGTTTACTGTTTAGTGTTTAATCGATTATTTCTGTTACTCTGAACTGTTCTGAAATTAAGAGGAATAACAATAAACAATCATTATTAACCAAGATTTCATTATTTTACTTTTAGCCTTATGGTTAATTGAACTGTTTTGTAATAAGCCTAGCAAGTAAACAGCTATGTCAGGCAATGTGAGAAATGTCGATTAATATGCAGTTAATTTCGATTAAAAATTTTAATTGCGCAATTAATCGCAATTAAATTTTTTAATCGAACAACAGCCCTATTAAAAATCATTGCAGCGCGTCGCAGTTGAACATAGCAATGACACCGTTGGGCGATATGAAAACGGCTGGTGCCGTCTCTTGTGGGAGAGTTTTTTTATATACAAATTTGAACATGAAGATGGTGTTTGCCGAGATCGCCGACCCCCTCCCCCCGATGACCCGGCCAGGGTCGACCCCGACCCCCGTGCAAAGGACTGGGGTCGATTGCTTCAAAACTGGGGCCATGTATAGCCAACAAAGGCACAAACACACAAACTTACGGAAATATATATTAGACTAGCTAAATTACCCGGCGTTGCCCGGGAAATTTCGATATTTGGTCCACAGCCACGCTGACACCGTTCCCACTTAACCTTTCTCACCCCACCTTCTTCCATCGGCCCCATCCCGGTCCCAGCCTGAGGTGCCTGGCGTTGTCGGTGAAATGTAGATTTTTCGCCCCAACCCAGCTCCCATTGCAACCGCCTCTGCGGGGCGGGTTCTTCACCCTCCGTTGTGGCCAGCATTTGCCGGCGAATTTTGGTTCTTTTGCCTAAACCCGTCCGCCCTAAATACCGGTAATGTCCAGATGGCCTGTATACGTACGACGACACGTTACTATATTAATTACCGGTATCCATTGTCATTGTCTTGCGATCAACCGTTCATAATATTATGATCAGTGTTTTTAGTATAATTTAGCGAAAGCGCGCGCTATAAAATCGGCCGCCTAAAGCGAAGTAAAGAAGTGATGACGTCATAAATCTATGGGTTCTTTGAAAGCGATTCGGCGACCAATCTTAAATACTGCATTATATTAGCTTTCGTCGGATTATTAAAAATTAAATGTTTCAAATTCGGCAAAGGTAAGATTTTTGGATCGCGAACCCCCCTATGTTTGTTAAGGGGTTAAAAAGTATTTTTGTAAATATTGGGAAAAATCGGTCGGGCGGATAAGAAGAAAATTGTTCGCAAACATTGGAAAAGTTCGCCTTTATAGTTTTAGATAAAGAGAAAATCAACACTGGACCAAAGTTCCAAACATGAGCAGCTACTGTCCTCGTAATTTAATGGGTCTATGGTTCAGGCAAAGCGGGAGACATCGGTGAAACAGATCATCAGATTCAAGTAACTGAAAGCAGACACAGTTCAATGCTTTGAACTTCGGCCTGTACAGTGTACACGAACAAAGGTGACCATTCGATCATGAATGGCACACAACGAAAACCAAAGAAACTCGAATAGCTAAGATCATTTGAAAGGTACCAGAAAAACGGATTAAAATTATTATTAATTATATTATTATTATAACATAAATTTCTTATGCGTGCAAGGTCACACCGAAATGTGAATCTGAGGCGCGGATAGTCAGCCACCAGAGGAAGATGCAGTTAGATAGTCAAATACTTAAAAGCCAAGTAGAAATAGTGAATTTGAGCTTTTTTTAAAGTAGGGAGTGAAATTGAGCTGTGAAGTGAAAGTGGAAGTCGATTCCATTCCCTTGGAGCAGAGGCATGGAATGCACGCGAGCCCATAACTGTTCTGCATCAAGGTTCAGCTAAAAGACACGTTTGATGATCTCAAGCAACGAGAAGGAATGTAAGGTGTAAGCAGTGACTGAAGGTAGGGAGGCGTGTTAATGGTAGACACTTACCGGAAAGGAGGAATCGGAAGTTCTGCCACTCAAACAGACAAACAACCTGATTATATCCAATGGCATCGAATTCCACCACGCGACTAAAAAAAGAAAGAAATAGTTGAAGTTCTTTGAAATAAACAAATGTCACACCTCTGAAGCACTGTCCAGCTCTTCAATTTCTTCTAATCTCTATTTATACAGTACCTCTTGGAAGAGAAACTCTTCTTCACAGACCTCTGCCAATTTTCTGCTCCAAAAGCAGTAAGTCAAGAACAGAAGGTCAAAGATCAAGTCATTGTCGAGCAGAAGACAAAACAGAACTATGGCTTTCGACCATCTCGGATTTCATTGAAAATTTCACAGAATGCTTATTATGATATTGGAAGAAACGATGCCAAATTTTAGGTCAATAATTATCTGAAGTAGTTTTGAAGATATTAGATTTCAAAGACGTCTGGGTGACCTCGTTTTTGACGTTGTGGAACTCACACCTAAATTTGTAGCGACATTCAGAAGCTCATCACTTCATTAATATCACAGAAAACTTTATGAAATTTTAAGGATGTTTAGTCTTTGTTGTTTTGATGACATGGTGAAGAGACGAATGATCAGTGTTGAAAACTCTGATATTATGAGCCAACTGGAAATGGTAAAAAATAACTTGCGAATATCTGATGATCATACTTTGCAGCCCCAGTGTGGCCAGATTGAGGTTGTATTAAAGAATGTTATAACAACTCTTGATACTAATTACTTGCTCTGCACGAATATGCAAAACAATTTAATTTCTGATGCATGTATACTGCCACATGGCCAAGGTCATCCCAGATGTCTTAGAAATTTAATATCTTGTCCTAAAATTTTGCATAGTTTCCTCTAACTTCATAATAAACTTTCTGTGAAATTTTCATTGAAATCTGAGATGGTCAACGGGAAACTCTTTGAAAATTCGTTGATTGAGATGGAAATAGGAAACTTCTTGAAAAACATCAACACAGCTCTATAAATATATTTAATCACACAGACAAACAGACAGAGGAAAAAGTAGAAGGAAGCAGAATGGGCCAACCTGCCAAATAGAGCGACAAATGAAGCCATGTATTCTTTTCTTCTCTCAAAGCAAGCAACAATCGCCTGAACCTGATCAACAGAAAAGCAAGTTTCTGCTTGACAAAATATTTCTCATCAGAATCAGATAAAATCCAATTAAGTTCCATCCAACAAGTTCCACATCTTCTTATCATTCTAAGTTAACACCTCAGATGCATCCTTCTTCCGATCTGATTGGGGCTGGCTATCTTCTGGTTTTAACAGATGACTCACCTAACACCCATTTCAATCAAACTTTTGGCTTTAGATGACACACATCCATTTCAATCAACCATACAACCATGCTTCATAACGCATCAATTCTAACTTAAATCTGTTTATAGTAAAATGGAAAAGACTTTAAGACTGCAGGGATGAAGTAAATGTTTCATAGAAAGCAGCAACATAGATTGGCCAAATGAAGATCGTTTGAAAGAGAAGAGGACGAGGAGCAGGAGGAGAAGGAGGATGATGAGCAGCAGCAGCAGCAGCAGCAGCAGAAAGAGGAGGAGGAGTAGGATGAGCAGGAGGAGGAGCAGGAAGAGGAGGAGCAGCAGCAGCAGAAAAGGATGAGGAGGAGGACGAAGAGGAGGAGCAGCAGCAGAGGAGGACGAAAAGCAGCAACAAAAAAGAGGAGCAGAATGAGCAGGTGGAGGAGAACGAGAAGGAAGAGGAGGACGAGAAGGAGGAGTAGTAGCAGGAAAAGGATGAGGAGGAGGAGGAGCAGAAAGAGAAGGATGAACAGGCAGAGGAGGACCAGCAGCAGAAAGAAGAAAAAGAGGAGGAGGAGCAGGATGAGCAGGAGGAGGAGGAAGAGGACAAGGAGGAGGAGGAAAAGGAGAAAGAGAGGGAGGAAGAGGAGAAAGAGAAGGAGAAAGAGGAGGAGAAAGAGGAGGAGAAAGAGAAGGAGAAAGAGGAGGAAAAGGAGAATGAGAAGGAGACGAACCATTTTGTCGAGATGCTGTCGGACAGCGGGAACGTAGTCCATGAGACAACCCTCATGAGGAAAAGGCAGAATACGAACTCCACCATAGACAGCCAATGCCCTGCAGACCAATTCAAAAGAAACAACACACAAGGTCTCTACTACTGCAACTCCAATGGATAAACTCTTCAATCAACTGCGCTCCTCCTTCAACAATCTCTCATCCCACGAACAAAACTACATCTGTGTCTGTTGCAATCTGCAAAACCAAACGTCCAAATGTGGACAGAAAAATTCAGTAATTTATCTAAGAAATTTCAACATGATTCCTCATTCCACACTAATTGGCTAAACACAAAATCACATAAATTTAAAAGTGCAACAGAATCTTCTCTGCACATATTATTCCCATTTAAGTTTAAGAATTCTGCTTCAAATGATCTCCGAAGTGTTCCTGTACTTCAACACATAACGTAATCATCTTTCCCTTCAGGCTTGGAATAATCCTTCCTCGGCAAGGGGCTCAGCCACTCAAATCCTTCTCTTCCACTTGTCTCTGTCTTCAGCATCTTCCTTCTTCAGTTTGAGCAGCTTTAGGTCTTGTTGTATCGCGTCCTCTCATATTTTCTTCTGTCGTCCCCGACTGCGTCGACCATATGCCTCCACTTGCATTATGCTTTTGACACAACCATCATCCTCTTTTCTTATTACATGAATACACCACCGCAGCCTGGTCTCTCGTAGCTCGTCAGTTACACATACCACACAGAGCTTCTTTCTGATGTCCTCATTTCGTTTCATGTCTTTCAGTTAAGATCACTAGTCTCCATCACAGCATTCTCAACTCTGCTCCCTCCAGTAACCCCTCATTCCTTTTTGTTAATGTCCAGGTCTCTGCTCCAAATAACACGCAATGTAATATCATCACATAATTATTATTATTATTATTATTACATAAATTTATTACGCGCGCAAGGTCGCACCAAAGTGTGAATCTGAGGCGCGGATAGTTAGCCGCCAGAGGAAGATGCAGTTAAAGGTCCATGTGCTTGAAAGCCAAAGAGAAATAGTGAGTTTTGAGCCGTTTTTTGAAGGTAGGGAGTGAATTTGAGCAACGAAGAGAGAGTGGAAGTAGATTCCATTCTTTGGGAGCAGAGGCATGGAATGCACGAGAGCCCATAACAGTTCTGCATCGAGGCTCAACTAAAAGACACATGCTTGATGATCGCAGGCAACGAGGAGGAATATAAGGAGTAAGCAGTGACTGAAGGTAGGGAGGTGTTCCGGTAGAGAGGGATTTGTAGGTTAAACAGGCCAATTTAAATTTAATCCTAAACGCGACAGGAAGCCAATGCAGCTGATGAAGTAAAATTATATAGAAGCTTAATAGATAGATAGAGACAGACAGACATAACCAGAGACAGACAAACAGACAGAGACATAGTCAGAGACATACAAAGACATAGTCAGAAACATAATCAGAAGCATAGCCAGAGACATAAGCATAGTAAAAAACAAAGAAAGACATAGACATATTCAGAGATAGAACCAGAAATAGAGACAGATCCGGTTTAGTTAAGTCTTCTCGACTGAAGAGAGCAGCAGCAGCAGCAGCAGCTGCACAAGCAGCAGCAGCTTTTCTTCGAATGATGCTAACCTTTCAATCCTTGGTGAGAAGAGAATCTGTGGAGAAACGGTTCCTCCATCGAGATTCTGATAGGTAACCAACAGAAGCGCCATGTCATCACCACCACCCAAACTAACATCCTACCATGACAACATCAACAACAGCCTCAGCAGCAATTCCAAGGCAATAGCAACAGCTAAAACTAAAACAACTGCAGTAAACAACATATATGTCGGTGATCTTACAACATCTTACTATAAAACTGATGGACCAAAAGGAGACTGAGAAGATTTGTAACAGAGTTTTTAACTAATTAAATCTTTTAATTTTCTTGTAGCATTATTTGAATAGTTCTACAGCTACTCCAACAGTTCTACATACATCAACATATGAATATCAGAATGATATCATCTTCAATTCAGAAGTCTCAACTATTTGCCCAGACATGCCAATTGGCTCTATCATCTGTCAACTCCAGCTGGGATCCATCTGAGGTTAAACTGTGTGTGCTTGTGTGTGTGTGTGTGTGTGCGCGCATGAGCCTGCCATTGGCGACTCTTCAGGTTCCATAATTATGTTAACTGAGAAGAGGCCACTGATTAGGATCTCTTGCACAACAGATATGCACAAGATAGATAGTTCGATATGCAAATCTACTAGTAATAATGCATGCAATAATGACATAATTTCCCACTCATACATTACATAATACATTTATTGAAATTTATGCAAATTTTCAAGTATGTATGAACCAGTAAGGATGAATGTAAAATGAAAATTAAAAGGACAACCTTGAGAAACATTCTCAGCTGTCTTACAAGAATAGTTCGTATATGTAATTCTCTATCTTCTTCAGATGACTGAAATCATGTGTTATCGAATAGAAAGACCAATGATGGTTGGTCTGCACATGGAATGTATTGATACCAACAAAATGTGAGATTATCAGGAAGAAGACGAAGAATAACGGGGTTCAAGTGAACTGTGAAACATGAGCCAATTTCATCTGAAGACTACAAGAGCAACACAGCTCTGACTGAAATAATATTGCAAAAGATCAATGAAAAAATCTATATCTGAGAGAGGAGCAGTTGAAGACAGATACATGGATGATGAAGACTTTGAATGGAGAAAGAACGAAGGGAGGTGACAAACCTTCTTCATCAGATAATCAGGAATGACAGTGAAATCGACGTTCAGCCGAATGAGAAATCGAACTGGTCCCGAACTGTACTAGAAACAGAAGAAAGACAGACATTGAATGTGAGAATGAGAGTCAATTCGACTTTTGTACATTACGTAGAACTTTGTCTGTCATGGGAAACAAAAGACTATCATCAACATCACATCGTCATCTCATCACAGTCAAAGCAATGGCTCTCCTTCCCTCCCTCCCTCCCTACCTCATTCTCTCCCTCCATCTCTCCTCACTCTCATCAACTGTAACACTTGTTTCAAAATCTGTCCAACAGTTGAGAAGGGTAACCATATAAGTTCTTATTAGAAACCCCATCAGTCTTGACTATTGCAGCACCCTCTACCATGGACTACCGGCTGACCGGATTGACTGTCTGGACAGGATCCTCCGCTCTGCGGCACAACTTGTTGACATATTCTGAAATGTGGTCATGTCTCCTCCCTTCTCCACAGCGGACTGCATACAGGGTCTGTGCTTTGGAATTGGTTAGGAGGTTCATTGTGGGACTAGCTCCACCGTATCTTCGAGAACTCTGTTGTTCCACCTACGGTGTTCAGCATCTCGTTCGGCGAACCAAGCTGAGCTTCTGGTTCCCCATTCGCGGACTATCCGACAGCGTCGTTCATTCTGTCGCTGGTCTTACAACCTGGAATGGCCTCCCTGTTACACTACGCTTAGTTCCCAGGGGTCACTCCACTCTGCTCTTTAAGAACCTTAAAACTTTTCAGCAACGGTCCAATCAAAGCTTCTCTGGAATTTGCCCATCCAGGCATTTGCTCTGCCATCATTTCTCCCTCTTCTCTCTCCCTACCTCTCTGTCTGTCTCTCTCTCACTCTGTCTTTCTCTCTCTCTCTGTCCACCTCCCTCCATTCCTCCCTCCCTCTCTCTCCCTCTCTCTTTTCATTTCAATTTCTCTATTAATTAGTGATATTCCTCTATTCTGCACAAGTTGAGAAATGAAGAGCTTATAAGTCATATGCTGCATTTGAGGGTCGACTGAAACGAAGCAAGAAAAACACACCTGCTGTCATCTCCTACGTTCCACTCCTTCCCTCACTCTCATCTCCCTCCTTCCTTTCCTGTCTCTCTCATTTTCTCTCTCTCTCCCTCATTCTCTGTCTCTGTGTGTATGTCTCTGCCTATAGTTCCTCTTTCCCTCACCTCCTTATGAGGAAGCAGAAGAGGAAGAGGAAGAAGACCCTGCTTGAAAACATATGATGGGTTACAGAGAGATAAAGTGTCAGGTGAGGATGAGTAGATGATGTCATCTTACGCCGTTCTTCCGTGACACGTAGACTTCGATGTCATCTGAATGACATCCAGATGACGATTCATCATCCAGCAGAGAGTTGTAGTCGAATTCAAGTCGACTGCCAGACAGAAGCGACAGATGGTAGGCTCTGTATTGCGACAGAAGTTCCCTCAGAGTCAACAGCAATGACTCCTCATCTGCTGAATCCCAGTTGCAGTAGGTCTACATCAACAACAATAACGATCCAATCAGTCGTATTGGGTCTACAAGGTGCGGCCGCATTCAGTCATCTGGTCTCCTATGTCCATTGCACAATATTATTGTTTTGATGACAATTTCTGTAGTTCGTCAGTAGCAAGTTACTTCTAGGATGCCTTATACACAGGTTCCACTATCAACAGTCAGCATTAGAGATAGACAGAAAGTACAGTTTAAACTGTTTTAAAAAGACAAAATAGCTTTTTGTATCACCCAGCGACACGAAAAGCCCAGTCACCTGTTTTAGATTCTGCTCCTGGAATATATACATCAGTCAACTTTGGATCACAGTCGCGACCTATTAGGTTCATATGCTAGTGGTCTGATGTTGTCCGCAAGGTAGAGTGGTGCACAGTTGTGAGGCATTTGTACATCAGTATGCAAAGTTTGAAATTGATACGCTCACCTATTCCAAGCCATTTCAGCCGGACCCGGATAGCAGTTGAAACATGGTGGAACTTTTTAATCACAGCCTGACTATACGAGCAGCAGCATTGATGACCATGCAGACCATGGCTGGAAACAGTGGAAAGTATGGATAAGATGTTGGTAGTATAAATCAGGAAAAGAATGTGTCCCAGGACTGAGCCTTGAAGGATGCCACAGGTAAGGATAATAGCTGTGAAAGAGAAGCTGTCATGGCAGATGCATTGCTGTCTGCCAGTAAAGTAGGACGTCCTGCACTTAAATGCAGTGGATGACAACATGCCAAAAGTTAGGTGCAGCTGCTGGACCAAATTGTTGCGGTCGACAGTGTCGAATGCGGCATACAGGTCCAGGAGTGAAAGAAGAGAGAAGTTACCCGAGTCAATCGCCAGAAGAAAGCCGGACAAAATATCTGCGAGAACCGTCTTAGTGGAGTGGAAAGCGCTATTGGCCGACTGCCTGTCTGGGAATAACTGGTTGATATTGAAGTAATCAAGAAATTGCTTGGATACAACCCTTTCTAGCATTTTTGACAGAACAGACAAGTTGGAGATTGGTGGACAGTTTTTACGTCCACAGTGTCCAGACAAAATTTCTTTGGCAATGATGGTTGCTATTTTGAAGGCTGTTGGAACTTTGCCAGTTGTTATTGAGCAGTATACCAATTGAGTGCATCATCCTCAAAGTTAAACATTCAAGCTCTACATGCAATACAATACAATACTCTCTGCATATAAATAATATTCAGTGCATTGCGTGCTCTCCATGACGTGGTAGAATGCTAAACTGATGTTTCTTCATTAATATATCCGTATGTTCTTTGGCGGGGAAGACGTTCATCTGACCATGGTCAACACTCAACACATTCACTTTAATTAAAGAACAGTGAACAGATATAAATTCCATGCTTCCCACAGACCTCTAGACATTCAATGTCTGGATGAAATTCTTCATCATCAGGTCCTACGATGATTTCTGGTGCATACTTCGGATAGCAGCTGTTGAATATCACTTCCCCTGCGAAATCAGCACAAAACAAACGATCAAACTTTTACTTCAACTCTGTTGGAAATAAATGTTTCACTTGAAAACAGTTTTCTTACACAAGTGTATAAATTTGAAACCCAAATTGTATTAAAGCCTTATCCAAAGTGCAGACCTGCATGGCAAGGACTAAAAGGAAACTGAAATAAATAAATAGGAATGATTCAAGGAGGCTTGTTAACGTTTAAACTGTTTTCAATATTAGTCAACGATTGAAGAATTAACAATTTAAAATTTTAATACTGAACTTTTATTACTGGGGTAAATGTATTCTCCAATAAGTAATGACAAAATGTAAAACTAACATCAATCATTGCTTATCTTTTTGCAGTTTTCTTATATTTAGAACTAGATAGTAATATTAAACCTAGTAACTATTTGTTCCTTTCAGTAGTTTTGTGCAAGTCTTGTAATGTTCCCTCTTTCAAACAATTATGCAAACAAACCAGTGTGTTAACACTGAGTGAGCAACATATTATGTAGACAATGATAGTTGAGCGGCAGAGTCTCACATGTTAATGAATAGGTGAATATAACAAGCAGTCTCTGTTTAATCATCAAATAAAAATTAAATGAAGCAGCTTAAGCGAAACTCGATTTTCTCCAGTGACCAAAAAGCCTAAATTTAGCTTCAAGCACACACACACACATAGAAAGACAGCAGCTTACATGTAACGTATTGTCCAGCATAGGGCAGAGCAACTCGGAATCGGTCGGCAACCAATGTCTCCTCCTCCTCCTCCTCCTCCTCTTCCACTTCTTCATTCTGCTCGTCTGCCGCTGCAGGACCAACTGACACAGACCTAAGAAGCAAGACATTCACACATCAACACACAGTGTCATCGAACAGGATATTAGGAGTCCCTCAAATTCTTCTCACAATGAACCGATGCATGTTCGTCAATTCTACATCTTGGTGATTACATGTATTCACTGAATTCCAGAATAGTTCACGTCAGATTCATAACACCCATTGTAAGTCTTTGTCGAAAACAAAGTCCCAACATCTTGGATGAGTAGAGAGTCAGACGCTCAGCGATCAAAGTCTGCCCATGAGAAGCTGTTGAAACTGTATACTTTGTCACCAGGAAACCAACGCACAGCACTTGTCACACTTGTAAACTGGTAACATTGACTGCAAGAGACCAAAGCCTGAATTTGAATCAATGGTTGTCCACAAAGAAACACATAAAGTCAGAACAGTTATGAGCCAGGGTAAGAAAATTCACACTTAGGCCTTCAATGGATTGAGCTGACATTAAGTGCCTCCATCCCATCACCTATGGGCATGACTAAGGTTGCAAGGGCATTAAATAGCTCCTTCAATCATACAATCCTTCAATCATACAAACGTCTTTCAAGCAGATGACACTCCGGATGATAACCTTGGTTTAAAAGTCTTCAATCAACTAATCCAAGACTCTCTACTCACTCTTTTTACACTTAAGTCCATGCCGGACATTCGAATTCCTTATAGTCATAGGCGCAACTACCCTATGGGACGGGGGACGCGTCCCCCAACTTTTGAGTGGTCCCCTAACTTTATTATTATGGTCCCCCCCAACTTTTAGGACGTGATTCATTATGGTCCCCCCCAACTTTTAGGACGTGATTGCACCTATGCTTATAGTCCAGGTTTGACATTCCAAAAACCTCTATAGCAGTGCTGTCCAACCTGTTTGACCCTGTGGGCCGCTGAAGCATAATTCTCTACAGTAGGCTAAACTCAAAAGCAGCGACTAAAATTTACTGATAGTTACTAACTGTTTTACGGAATTATTGCATTGTAGGCCTATATATAGGCTAATTGAACAGTGCATAACACCACGAATAGCCACACAGTGTCCAGGCTGCAAGACTTGCACTGTGAGAGGCTGCAGAAACTGAGGTCATAATACAACCAACCCTGACTGGCAAACGGCGCAAAACAGTAAGAATTTGAATCAAAATCAGAAGGCAAAAGTCTTGGCTACATGCAATCTATCTGCATGCATATGCCAGAAACAAATATATACAACCACTACTACTGCTAATCCTTTATTGAAGACTCACTGACACAAACGCAAAAAGGCACAAAAACTGCCGTTTAAAGTAGGATAATGAAAATAATAATAGACAATAAAGAGGCTGAGGAGTGAATTAGGAATTAAGATCTGGGTAAACGTGTATTTTAGCATCGTAGATTATTCATAGTTGCATGAGCTTCAGGGTGGGTCAAATGCGAGTTAGATTGACAAGAATTGTAAATGTTAGTTGGATCGATGAAATTATGTTTACTTAAATAGAAGTGGTATTATGAAAACAATCTGGCTGAAATCGAAGCCGGACTGATGAAAAATTACTTTTTAAGTAAATAGAAGTTGTGTTAATTAAAACTATTTGCTATCTAAATAGAAGTGGGCTTGATTAAACGAATTCTTGCCTAAGCAGAAGCTGGATCAATGAGAAGGAATCTTGCCAAACTAGAAGTTGGATGGATTAAAAATAAAATCACTGCAATGAGCGAATAATTTACGACGCTAAAATACACGTTTACCGCGATTCGAACGGCGATTTCGCATGGGAAATGTGGCATTTTACAAACATATTTTCTGTAAATATTCTTGTTCTTAACATATTTTAAGTATGCTGTTCCATGAGTTGGTCAAATGTAAACGCTGTTTGGAATAATTTATGGCCCTTTATAAGCGTGAAAATAATTTACGATACTAAAATACACGTTTACCGAAATTTGGAGAGTACGGTTACGAATGGAGGTCAAGCAAAAAGAAAGCCATTCCACTCTGATATGAATTATTTTCGGTAAAATAGCACTTTAGCGTCGGAAATTATTTTATATGCTTTCTAAAATATTCCATGGTTTACAGGTGTTTAGTATGAACGCCATGACATAAAGCACTGTATTCTTCATAAGACGACGCCGCGCACAAAAGTCCAGCTTCCATTTCTAATCGAAAAATATCTTCATCCAGCTTCCATTTATTAAGCGATCTCTCGTCAATCAAAGGTATTTTTAGATCAGAAATAGAAGCTGAATTGACGAGAAAATGCTTAAGTAATGGAAACTGGATGAATGTCCCGTTATTGATGAAATAGAAGCTGGACTGACGCGAAAAGGCTTGGGAAATGGAAGCTGGATGAATGCATTTTCAGATCAGAAATGGAAGCTGGATTTATGAAAAGAACCATAAAGAAGTGGAAGCTGGATGAAGGTATTTTTAGATCCGCAATGTTTGACACACTTTCAGTACTGCCGTTGTCGATACCGTATATAAATAATTTCCGACGCTAAAGTGCTATTTTACCTTATTTTCTATTAATCCGAGACTGGTTATTGTTCACCGCCAGGTTATAAATCTAAATAATGGGCGATGATACAAGATTTTATTTATTCTGCAATAGAAGGTAAACTACAAACCCTGTTCCAATGTCAATAACGCTAATGTTACCAGCACAAATTCCAATATTTGCCTTTTCCACAACAATTCTAACAAAATTTGCAACAAACGGACAAAAACTAGGCATTTTTGTGAAAACAAACTATACGCAACAAAAAAAACCAACTCGCTAGCAAGTAAGCTAGCAGAGAAGAACTCAAGGTTGCCAGATTTCGGAAAAACTTTGTCGCGAGATCACGACAAAAAGTCGCGAAAATCGCGAGGTTATCGAGCTTTTCTACGTGCCTTACAAAACGCTTTGTCCTAGCCGGAGGGATCACTGGACACAGTGGACAGCCATCTGGAACAAACTTCCGCCAGCACTTCGCAAACTTAATTCAGACCCATCATACGAACTCATCAAAACTCCACCTCTCGCTATCTCTCCACAGGTCTTTCACTCAAAACTGAAAACATTGCTCTTTCACAAATCCTATCCTGATTCCTCCTCTTCTCATCACATCCCTCGTCATTTCAATTCTAAACATCACCCACCTTAGCCGTCCATCTATCTCACTATGACGTGGGAGGCCGCTATCTGCCTGCCTGACTCTCCGGACTTGACCCGCTGCCTATCGATTTTGTTTTGATTGAGCGCCTGTGAATAAGCTGGTTCCCGCGACTTGGCTTTTGTGGGCACTGTAGAAGTCTCGAGATTACGATTACGATCATGTCGTAAAAACACGTCACTGATGTGTTAATGGTGCCATCAGTCTTTCCGGGAGTCTGTTGCACATTAGGCCTAAGTATTTTTTGCATTCGGTAATGAATTTCACCCCGATTTCTAGTTACCGCTAAATTGGTCAACAAATCATAAATGAATCGTGCATGTATATAGGGTTTGCGCCTATGTATTGCAATGAATTGGGAATTTGGGAGTGATGGAACTGTAGAGAAATTGGACCTGACGTTGACAGACAACGTTGACAGTCGACGACTATAGATGCTTGCATGCAGACGGCAAGGCCAATTTAGCCACGCCCACTGACTCAGGGTCTACGGAAGCGTAGGGCGGTCGCTAGCGCAGACTAACGTAAACAAGACAACTTGAGAGTCAACAGTGATAGCCGCTTGACATACCGTTGACAGCAGACTGCCGCTAGGACGGACCACGGCGGGCTAGGCCTAGACTATGACAGGTCAATAGTTGACCGCCGCTTGACATAGTTGACTGTCGCTTGACAGGCCGCTGACAGTGATTGCCGCTAGTAGACAGCATACTTGACTGTCAATAGACTTGACTGCTGCAGCAGTAGAAGGCGGCTATGACAGATTAGATGGGTGGACCTGGACAGGGCGAGAAAACAGTATATAAGGAACCCAAAAACGGCCATGAGAGAGCGAAGTCGAGTCGGAAACGAGAAGCATCCGTGGAGGTTCGTCTGGTACGAGAAAGGGCGAGAAGTTCTGCATCGAGGGGCATCGGAAGGCTGACGTTCCGTGGAGCATAGGTTCGACTCCTATGACAGAAGTGAAAGACAGACTGTGACTCGGGTTAATTGAAACATGTAATGTAATGTAATGTAAATCTTCGAGAATTTCTCAGCGCCCACAAAAGCCACGTCAGGGGGACCAGCTTATTCACCGGCGCTATATCAAATCAAGTCCGCAATAGCCAGAGCTGCCGTTTTCGTTCCGGTGCCAGGTCAAAATCCGGGGAGGTCAAGCCGAGGAGACAGCGTGGTGCTACGGTGGTTGTCGGTGATGGTGGGGGTTGGGTGATGGAACTTGATTGGAATCTGGATAGGATAGGTTGAAGAGTTCGGTTTTCAGTCGTGAATGGAATGCAGCAGAGGAGAGTGCAAGCGGAGGAGAGGTTGAATTTGGAGGTGAGACTGCAGGAGAGATAGGAGGGTGAGCGAACAGGCGGAGGTATGTTGGGAGTCCGTTCCAAAGAGCTGGTGCAGCATAGACTAAGGAGCGGTCGCAGAATTTCAGAGAGGATGATACTGGATGCCGAGAGAGAGAAAGATATGATGATGAGCGCGTAGACCTGTGCGGTTGGATGGTGATTAGTTGACGAATGTAGGAGGGCTGAGAGGTTTGAAGAGCGTTGTAGGTTAGAGAAACAATTTTGTAATGGATGCGCTGAGAAACTTTTAGCCAATGAAGAGACTTGAGAACAGGGGTTATGTGGTGATGTTTGGGAGTCTTAGTGACTGCGCGGGCAAGAGCAGTCTGGATAGTTTGCAGGCGTTTAATTTGAAGAGAATCTATTTCATGGAAGAGCGAATTGCAGTAGTCGAGTTTGGAATGAACTATTGAGGTGGCTATTGTGCAGGCGGTCTTGTAATTTAGAATTGGACGCAATCGACGGAGGTCGCGGATGTGCATATAGCAGGTGCGGGATAGCTGGGTGATGTGGTCAGAAAAAGTAAGGTTTTTGTCAAAAATGACCCCGAGATTGCGGACAGGAGAAGAGTATGGCGTAGGAAGAGTTGGGTATGTTTGAGAAAAGTCA
Organism: Lumbricus terrestris; assembly: GCA_949752735.1. NCBI lineage: Eukaryota > Metazoa > Annelida > Clitellata > Crassiclitellata > Lumbricidae > Lumbricus > Lumbricus terrestris. Next base: position 116,438 of record OX457037.1, read on the forward strand.
GAAGGATAGTCTAGTTTGTTTAATTGCTCGCGTAGGCCAATGATGAGAAATTCTGTTTTTGAGGGGTTGAGGCAGAGCAGATTAGCGGTCATCCAGGCTGAAATCTGAGTGATGGTGTTACGTAGCTGATTTAGTGCGTCTGAGAAGGAGCGAGGGGAGAAAGATAGGAATAATTGAGTGTCGTCGGCATAGAGGTGATGTTCAGCAGAGGATGATGAAATGAGTTTGCTGAGTGGGGAGGTATAGAGAATGAACAGGAGAGGACCAAGGACTGAACCTTGAGGGACACCACAGGTGAGGATTTGTTGATTAGATGAGTGACCAGAAGCGCTAACGATGAAAGAGCGTGAGGAAAGGTATGATTTGATCCATGAGAGGGCAGTGCCAGAGATTCCAAAGACAGAGGAGAGGCGATTGAGAAGAATAGCATGGTCTATTGTGTCAAAGGCTGCAGAGATGTATAAGAGGCACAGACAAGAGACTTGTTGATGGCCTATCGCCATCACAAGTTTGTTGTAGAGCGAGGCCAGGAGTGTTTCGGTAGAGTGATGCTTAGTGTAGGCAGACTGGTTTGGGTTTAGAAGATTGTTGGAGATGAGGTAGGGGAGGGTGGGGCAAAACGCCCCCCTTAAGGAAAAACCGGGTGTAGAGAGCAAAGCACATTAACAATTGATGTTAATTTTTTATCATCATAAACATCTGCCCTTAAGCTACAATATCACTAAATAAAAAAACTTAAATGGATTCAACTTTAGGCACAAAATTGTCTGAAAGTGTTTGGTCCAAAAGGGGCGTTTTGCCCCACCTAGGGGGCAAAATGCCCATAGCCTGGGCATTTTACCCCAATGATAATGTATACTAGATAATTGACTAGCGTACGTGCATGTACGTATGTATGCATGCATGCATGTATGTATGTATGTATGTATGTATGTATGTATGTATGTATGTATGTATGTATGTATGTATGTATGCATGAATGTATGTATGTATGTATGCATGCATGTATGTATGTATGCATGTATGTATGTATGTATGCATGTATGTATGCATGTATGCATGTATGCATGCATGTATGTATGTATGCATGCATGTTTGTATGCATGCATGTATGTATGTACACATGTACGCATGTATGTATGTATGTATGCATGCATGCATGTATGTATGTATGCATGTATGTATGTATGTACGCATGTATGTATGTATGTATGCATGCATGCATGCATGTATGTATGTATGTATGTATGTATGTATGTATGTATGTATGTATGTATGTATGTATGTATGTATGTATGTATGTATGCATGTATGTATGTATGTATGTATGTATATATGTATTTCTGTAGTATGTAGTATGTATGTCCACTCATGTGAGGTAAGACGCCCAGTCACGTGGGGTAAGACGCCCAGCCCCGTGAGCATCTTACCCCCAAGCAGTAGTAGTTACATTCCATACTCCTCGCCTAAAACGACTACTTCAATGGCAGGTTTAAGTTCGATGTAGCATACCTAAATAAGTATGAATCCAACAAAGCATGGATCTTTCGGAAAAAGCGAAACTAAGTAATTTTAACAAATTAATGAAAAATGGGAACCCTTACATCAGCTTTCGCAAAAGTCGATTTTTCTTGATAACGAGTGACCTGGTCACAGGGAAAACGAAAGTAGGATGTCTTTCAACCGGAAATACATAAAACTAAACGGTTCTAACTAAAATTTGGATTCGGCATTTCAGTTGACTGAAATAATGCCTATGGACATCTTACCTCCCATGGGCGTTTTACCGCACCTTCCCCTAACTGTTGAGACGAGAGAGGACAATCCGTTCGGAGAGTTTGGATAAGAATGACAGATTTGAGATTGGACGATAGTTGGATAGGAGTTCTTTGTCCAGAGATGGTTTTTTGAGAAGTGGTTTAACAACTGAGTCTTTGAAAAGCGTAGGGAAGGTACCAGTTGAGAGTGACAGATTTATGAGCTTGGTTATCGTGGGAGCAAGAAGGGCTACACAGCCTTTAAGCAAAGAGGTTGGGATTGGGTCAAGGTCGCATTGCTTGTTTTGAGAGGCCTGAATGAGGGTGATAATTTCTGCTTCAGTAGCAGGCTCGAAGAGGTTGAAAGATATTGTAGGTGGCAAAGTTGCGTCTGAATAGGAAGAGTCGGTTTGCGTGCCGGAAGATTTCGATAAGAGAGTCTGTAGTGAGAGACGAAGGGTGGAAACTTTGTCAGTGAAAAAGGATGCGAAAGAGTCAGCAATGGACGCAGATCGTGTAGCCTAGGCCCAGTTAGAGATTTTATACGTAGAATTTAATAGGGATAACGTTGAATCCATTAATAAGTAGAATTAAAGTAGAAAGAAAACGAGAACATGGACTTGTTGTTCCATTCTGTCTATAACAAGCCTTCTAGCCGATTGGCTGAAGCCGTACTTGCGCAAAGGCAAAGAATAAGACACTAGGAAACAACACCGGCCCAGTTTCCCGACAGAACCTACCTTCACAATCTGGGGGTCGTTCCCAACTCGTGTTGTATAATTAATTTCACCTATTTAACCCACTTTCTTATAACGTCATATAATCTATACTTTGCCAAAATAGGCCAAATGCCCATGTATCTCGTGCATGAAAGATGAAATTTGCCGTCAATCATTGGCGACTAACTTCAGCCAATTATTGGCGGCAAATTTCTTGGAGCTTAATAGAATGGCGCCAGTCAGAAGACACATGATGCAAATATTGACGTACAAATTTAGTGATTACGGTAAATTAATTAGCCCGTGCTCCTTAGAGAATAATTAATGCATTTATTGTTAGGTAAACAACGCCACACAACTGGTCACGATAATTATTGTAATCTACAGTGGCCATTTTATGAGATTTCAAAATGTCGCCGTGGCGACCGCGAGACAATTCAAAAATTCCCCAAAAAGCGCGAGGTCGCGAGGACGAAATTTTATGTCGCGAGCGCTTTCAAAAATCGCCCAATTCGCGCTTTCGCGACGACCTGGCAACCCGGGAGAAGATAAGAAAAAGGAGAGGATTCATTTAGATTCTGTGTGTCTGTCTGTTTGACGGATATGCATTTCGACAGTTTAGCACCTTTTCACTCCAAACTTTCACTAGGCCTACTTGTCCGTTTCGGCATGGGACACCCAGTGGAGGGGGTTCGCGAATCTCTGCCACCAATGCCACTATGGGGGCCAGGGTGGGAGCAAAAACCCTCATTTTCGTTACTTTTTCAGCCGTTGCCATGCATTATTTCACACTTATTCACCTGAAACGTTACAGCTAAACAGATTTTTACACGGGCCACCTCGCCTCCACCCAGCACACACCCCGGCTCGCAGGGGCCGTGTGGGCAGGGGGTGGGGGAAAGAAATTTGTCCCGAAAACCCCAATTTCACGGTTGGCGTACTGGTGGTGGTCGCTGTGGTGGAGTTGGAGGTGGGTAAGGGTTGGAGGGGAAATTTTCCCGAAACCCCAAATTTCACTGGTGGCGTACCGGTGGAGGTCGGAGTGTGGCGGGGTGTTGTGGGGTGGGGGGTTGGGGTGGTGGTGGGGTGATTGGGGTGGAATGTCACGGGTGGCGAACCGGTGGAGGTCGGTGTGGTCGGGTGGGGTGTGGTTCAATTGGTGTGGTGGGGTTGTGGCCGGGAGCGTGTTGAATCCTAAATTTCCCGGGCAACGCCGGGTACCCCAGCTATAGTTATTAATAATAATAATATCTGCATGTAAATACATATATATATATAGCCTTAGGACGCGATTTATAATTATATCGAACCAAAGTGTGCACTTTGATAGCGACCGTATGGCTTCTACCCGGCTTATTTCAGTGAATTGATTGAATGACTATAGTCACCAGTGTCGAGAACTTAAAAGCACACATGCAGGTATAGGCCTACCATGCAGTATTATATATGAGGTTTCACTGGGAATTAATATAATTGTCAATGGAGGTTTCATAATATGCCATATTTACGAAACGCATATGCTTATGATTCACTTCATAGATCGAGTATTCGTGAATATTATTGAGGTTTTAATATTCGTAAATATTCATGTAATGTAATGTAATGTAATGTAATGTAATTCAGACAATTTGTATAGCATCGTCAGTAGCAAGCTACTTCTAGGATGCTTTACACGCATAATGTCAACTGTCAGAGTAAATGTCATGAGCTCGAGAGCAAGTGTAGCTTCAATTGTTTTTTAAAAGTTGATACAGTTTTGATTATTAAGATTTTGTAATATTCGTAAATATTCATTAATGAAGTAAAGTCATCGAAACTGCAATGTTACCCGGTAAAGTAGTTTAAGCTTTCTGCATTATCTCCGTGACATTCACTCACATTCAGAGACCTTGAAGTTTTTAACAAGAAACCTATTACAGTTATTGATAGGCCTATGCACCTCATTTTTGTAACCATTCAGAAAACATTCGTTTTATAAATAAAAAAATGAGATTTAAGAATAAAGAATTTCTTGAATGAACCTATATAATCTAAAAGGCCTATTTTACGAATACAATATTCGTTGGCAGTTTTAATATTTGTTAATATACGTGAATATTTGCAAATCTTAATATTCCTAATATTCGAATAGGGGAGACCGGGACTAGTTGCAACAGGTGTTGGTTCCAACACCATCGATATTTCGGAGCTACATAACAGCAACTCAAAATCAAGCAAAGTATTTAGTAAAGAATGCATTTTGGGTCAATATACCGTGATTTCTTAGCAGGCAATTGATAGTGACTACCGAAAAATAATTTCATTTTTGGCACTCGAAAGTAAATTTTTTTTCCGTAATATAGCCGAATGTTTTGAATAAATATTTTCCTGTTTGGTGCCATAAGTTGGACAAGTAACTGCATGCAAATAAGCTTGAATATGCATTCAGTCAGGGACGGATCCAGAGGGGGCCAATTCATTCATTCGTTCAAGAATTTATATAGTGCTTCTTCAAGGGGACTACTCAGAAGCACTCCCGACTCTAGCACGGCAAAAAAGGAGTTTTGAGTCTTAAAAAAATGTTTGAGTAATAACCCCAGGAAGTAGACGTAGCTCCTGTGGGAACCCATTCCAGACAACTGGGCCGATCACAGAAAAGGCTCTATTCTATCCGGCCATGGCTCCCCCCATTTGAAAAGTGCATGGGACATTACCTTATATTCTGTTTAACATGCCTTTGATGACTTCTATGCTTTCATTGATGATGCATTAAACCGCTTCGTTCCCTTAAAAAGATGATCCACCCAAGGACCGTTTGGAACAATTTATGATAATCGTGTCCTGGTCAGCAATCCAGGTCCGTCTTGGGCAAAAGGACAATTGATTCCATTCAGTTCTTAAAGTGTGGGAAAATAAGTGCCTGGACGCCCCTTATTTTTCCAGAATAAGTGCCTGGACGCCCCTTACCTTTCTAGTCATTGCTGGTCAATAAGTGGCTGGACGGTGTTCAGATTTTAAAATAAGTGCATGGACGCCGTCCACGACCGCCCAGCCACACTTTAAGCCCTGATTCCATTGCTACAGAGTAAGCTTATAGTAATAGGCCCCTAATCCCATTTGCAGCTATTCATTATAATAGTTCAGCAGCAGAACTGAGTTGCTAAACTTGACACAAAGTTATTAAGCATATCGTTATTAACTTATTATAATTAATTATTGACTGAAATCTTAAACCACTCTTTATATCAGAACTGAAATAACAGAGTAATTTTGTTAAAATGACATCTTAAAATACTAACATTACAATGTGGAAACTCTAGAAGAAATTAGTATTTATTGAAGTCTAAGACCACTCCATCAGCACTGACAGAGTAATTTTGTTAAGATGACATCTTAAACTGTTGATATTGCAAATGTCGAAATTCAAAGAGGAGGGGGGACTAGATTAAACACAAAATTACTTCATCTTTCTGGTCATCTTCTACATGTACGAGTCTTTTGCATGACTGCTTCAACAACATCCAGGTGAGGTATCAAGCTGAACAAGGCAGTCTCCTCCTTCCTCAGATCCTCAATTCACTTCATCAACACTCTTCCGTTTTAAACCGATTTCCAGCCGATGCCTCCCTCATTCACATTCAACCTCATCTGACCTATGCATCTTTCCAACAGATCTCTATCCACCATACATTGATAAAAGGATGATGTCCAACATCAAGAGGAAAACTTAAGCAATCAGGAAGAGTCACAATGTGTGAATATACGTATGTCTTTGGTATTTAAACAGCTCAACACATAGGTCTCTTCACACATACACAAACATACAATCAGCTGACATTCTGAAAAAAAAACTATCTTAAAATCTGCAGACACAAATGTCTCATGAAAAACAACTTCTCTCTGTTGACGACAGATGATTTAGAAAGGCATTCAAGCATTTCTCATGACCAATGCTATTCGGCCTTTTGAGGATATCACAGAAATTCTCCCTCTTTCAGTTCATTAACTGTTTGTCAGCTAATGACAAGTAAGTAAGCAGAGCAGTGATTTCTGTTTCATTTGGACCAGAATTCATCGTTTCTGTTGCGTGCGCGTTCGAGGACTTTGGATGCGAGAGAAGAACTGGAAAGGATCTTGCGATGTTGGTTCGACTGAAAAGCTCTTCTTCCATCATCGAAGTCGATCTGAACGCATTTGTCTTCAAGAAACACAACAGAAGACAAGAAATGCAGCCAAATGAAAGACACGACGACCACACTTTATTTATTACTGAGTGTAAGCAAAAATTTATTAGATGTGACATTGTTGATTTTTATTCTGATGATTGCGGTTGACCTAGTTCCTTCTCTGATGCTAAGGACAGCCACTGCAAGCATAGAGAGCCATCTGGGTTCCTGATCTGTCTTCTGCTCTGTGGTTCCACTATGCATTCAAGGCAGCAAAAGATCAATTATATACAAGAGAAAAGAGCAGATCGTCGTTGATTAGGACAAAGGTCAACTATGACAGGTCATCTGAATATGCATGAGAAGAATAGAGAAGAATGCGAGGGAAGAAGAATAGAGAAGAAGAAGAAGAAGTGGCTGATGTACCGTGACGATGAAGAGATGTTAGATCATCAGCCTCTGTAGCAACAGTTGATGATTCACTGTCATCATACGTCACATCTTCACCAGACGATGAAGCTGCTGCTGCTGCTGCTGAGACAGGTTGTTGTCGTCTGACCAGATGATGATGAGGATCAGGAGGCTGATGATGCTTATCACTGGTCCTGTCAAAGTGATGCCTCAGAGGACGCCCACCTGATCCTCCTCCTCCTCTTCCTTCTCCATCGGCCATTGTCCTCTCCCCTCTTCCACCATCCTCAATCACCCTCCTCCCCCTCCTCATTGTCTCATCTTCCGTCGTTCTCCTCCTCCTCTCATCTGTCGTTCGTTTTCCAACGAATGAATCGTCATTTCTCCTTCTGCTGCTGACAATAGAAGCACAAGAAGAGACGATTAAATCGAACGCACAATGCAACCAAATGCAATTGCAAACAAATTATCTTCGAAGCTACTCACGAGAGATGCAGTGCACTGACTTCTTCCATCTGAGGAAAGGATTACATTCCACAATTCCATATCTTAATTCCTCATATTACAAGCGCTCCAACAGCTCCCAAAGAGGAGGGGACTAGAGTAAACACTGGCAGCCGTGGTAAGCCTTTGATGCGGCCGACACTGACCAAAAGGTTGCGCACCCCTGACGTAAAAAATCACTGAAGACTTTAATTGAGTTCAAGCGAGATTGCTTCCAGGAGAACGAGAAAGAATCGAGAAATCTGGAACAGCAGAATACATTCAGAAGAGAGAATGCCAGCGCAATGCGTGTCTTGATACGCTCAATCGACAATTGTCACACTATTCTGCGGATGGAATTGACGCAGTCAGATAAATTTCGTATACAGAACTTTCTACTAGTCATTAGAATGCACATCAGAACCGACGCTAAGTTGGTTGTTCTTCGTAAGTCGTCTAAGAATCATTTTCACTTAATATAACGAATGAGTGTTTCATGAGAGTCTTTATGTTTATCTATTTCTCAATTTCTATAGGACCCGTTCAAGCTCTTCTACAGAGAGGCGCTCCCGACTACAGCGCGGGCACTGCATCGGAGTTTCATGCCGAAGTACCCAAACAATTACGAGTGAAGGACTTGCTCAAGGTCCCTACATAGCGGCTTGAGGCAGATTCAAACCTGAAACCCTCTGGCTCCAAGGTACCAACATCACCACTACACCACCGTGCTCCACGTTCTCATTGATCAGTTTGTTACTGCTTTGCAACATCGGCTTGGTGCATGCAAGCTCATTATGTCTCGGTTTGGCTTCCAACACAAGCTGAATGTGCTGTCAAAACGAGAACTAGGCTGACTGGTGGCGGTAAATCTTGTTGAGGTCTATAAAGGTGATATAGATGAATGCTGAAGAAACGAGTTTGTGCAGTTTGTTGACTTTGTGAATTTCATGTATCGGCTGATAATCCATAAACGGAAATGAAACATATATTCAGGGATCATTTGGTAACAAGATAGCACTCGGCATTTATCTGTTGCTCATGTTCAGTAACTGTACTGCGATGTTACGAGTCAATTACAGAACGCCTTAAATACGTTTTACATCAAAACATCGTTGAATACAACCCAAGCCATCTTCGTTTACGCTAGGAAAAAGCGGATTTTATTTGAGAAAAAAAATCTCATAACCGGTGTCAAATCGGATTTCCACAACTTTTTTTCAAAAAACCAATGTTAACAGCTCTAATAGAAAACTGTGCTGACATCAAACATATTAGGCGCCAACGTATGTTCTAGAAACAGTCTTTAGAAATGCCAGATAGAAAATAAAGGGAGACTCCAGCAGAATAAGAAAGAAAAAGTAGACGAGCCACTTACACAAAAAACCATTTCTATTGACATTAAATAGAATGAGAAATGGTAGAGCACCCATAGTGTCATCCATCTTTGCAAACCACCAGACAATCAGAAGCACATTTAGCACTGAAGTCCAGTGAAACATTGAATGAAAAAGTGATGATCATCATAAGAACCTGGAATCATTCCGAGATGGAGCATTGACGTCGTCGTCGTTGACCTCTCTAGAGACCTCTCCTCTGGAGTCGACATTTCTTGCGTAGAACTGTTGGAGCTGTTCTCTTGAGAAATGCGTTCCATTCGCTCGCTTCCGATATTCATCCGCGTGTCTTCGCAGCTGGAGCACTTCCTCAAACCAACTGGACGCAGAACTGGAAGATGACTGGAGGAGGAGATGATGGTTGCTGCTGCTGTGGCCGCTACTTCTCTCCACATCATCATCAGCTGCTGCTACCTGGCAAAAGCATGTACACACCCTACAGTCCATCATGGCATTTATATAGAGCCTTAAGCAATACACACAACATTTAGAAGAGCTTTAAGCCAACGTGCGCCATTTATATTATAAAGCCTTAGGCAAACGCATACATTATCTAATAATTATCTGAAGAGTTATGCGGACGAATATCGTCTTCCAAAGAATCGTCTTTCGTTATCTTCTCGTCTTCCAAGTTCTCTTTTTCTCAACTCTTATTTCTCCTCATACATGAAGAGATGATCAACAGTTATACAGCAACCTTTGAAGAAGGACAGGAAAGCTTCTAAACAGATCTGAAGAGACCAGATGTCTTACAATATATCAACCGTCAATGTTCATCCTTCTCTCTTCCTCTTCTTCTTTAATTGATGCTAAAGAACCAAACTGTGACATGATCTGATAAAGTACATCAGACAAAACAAAAGCCGTGAAGTGGAGGACAAACAATATTTCCACCTGTGAAGTTCCGTGGTTTCTTCGTTTTCTTTCTTCCATTGCTTTCCATGTTCCATCTTCATACTGATAATTCCAAGGTGGTTGAAAGTTCCGCATATACTCGGAGCGATATTTTCTTGAAACAAAGTAAAAACCACAGCTGCTCTAAAAATTAAAATCATAAAAGACAATAAGAATGAAAAGAGCACTATATATATATTTGTGGGGCGTGGTGGTGTAGTGGTGGCGTCGTTGCCTTGAAGCCGGAAGGTTCGAGGTTCGAATCCACCTCGCCGCGTAAGGACCTTGGGCAAGTCCTTCACTCACAATTGCTCAGCGCTTCGGCGTGAAACTCCGATGCAGTGTCCGCTCTGCATTCGGGAGCGCCTCTGAGTAGCGAGAGCTTGAAGGGGCGCTATAACAAGTGCACATACAAACAAACAAACAAACATATATTATATATATGAGATTCAAGACATCTCGTTCCGATATAATTAAATCTCAAATTCATTTCTCATTCCCTGTAAGTCTACATTAACTTTCAGCCAGACAGACAAAACAGATAAAAGTCAGTTTCATCAATTGCGTTCCTTGGATGCAAGAAGAAAGCAACAAAAAAAATTTCTACCAGACTGATCATAATCAGCAGCTGATAAAAAACCAAAGATGCAACTAAAAAACACAGGACTTCTACATAATAATAATAATTATTATTATTATAACTGTTTAGTCAGCCATGTTGCTACACAGAACTAAGTCATTAGGAAAATATGTATTAGTGAAGATAATGTATATGTCTGAAGTAGGGCTGTTAACAATACTGGGAAAAAGTATTGGCAATACCAATACCAATACTTACTAATAAAAGTATTGGCAATACCAATACCAATACTTTTTCTTAAAAGTATTGCAATACCAATACTAATACTTTTACCAATACTTTTCGATAAGTTTTAAAGTTTAATTACTAAAAAGCACATGCTATTATCCGTTAAACAGTGTTAAGCAGTACAATCGGTGTAACTACTAATCTATAGGCCTATACATGCTTTCCATAAGTCTACCACTTAGCCATACTTAAAAAACATCATTTCAAAGTGTAAGCTGCTTAGTGATGTGCGCAGAGGTGTAAATACTCGGCCTCCTAAAGAAAAGCGTCTTTCCACAGCTGCACTGGCAGGCAAACCAGTGTTCAAAATAATATTCTGGACGTGTGGTTATGCAGCCAGAGAAATCAAGCTATCTGCAGAGTCCGATAAATATCTGTCCACTTCCTCACACACATTTTCTGTACCAAACTCCCTAAGTCTCCGATTTGAAAGACTTGAGAAAAAATTGGGTTTAGTATTTGAAGAGTCAGAAACATCTGTTGCTGCAGAAGTACTTGGCTGGTTATCAGACAGCTGAAGACTGGCCAATGACTGGATGCGCCTCTTAAGCATCTGCACAAGACGTGCCTTTTCATCATCATCATCATCCAACCAGTCGAGTTTGAATTTCGGGTGGACTACAGGTGCAAGCTGTGCTTCACTGTTGCGAAATACTTCCCCAAACCATATAAATCATTGTCAAAAAAGTATTGGTATCGAGTATCGCTGACAGGCTAAAAAAGTATCGGCGATACGCATGCGATACCAACAAAATTAAACTATCGCGATACTCGCCGCGATACTGAAAAAAGTATCGGCGATACCAAGTATTGCGATACTTTATCGTGATATTAACAGCCCTGGTCTGAAGTTAGACTGGAATGAGTAAACAGAATCAGTGAAATAAATCGAACGAATATCTATTTTGTCATGTATAACTGAAGAATTTCCTAAGACCTGCCGCACAATCACAGACATCATACATTAGAATGTCTATTGCAGAATATGTGAGAGGAGAAGTTCTGCTCTCTTCACAGAAAGAGAGAGAGATCTAGAGAGATCTAGAGAGAGAGAGAGAGAGAGAGAGAGAGAGAGAGAGAGAGAGAGAGAGAGAGAGAGAGAGATCTAGAGAGAGAGAGAGAGAGAGAGAGAGAGAGAGAGAGAGAGAGAGAGAGAGAGAGAGAGAGAGAGAGAGGGAGGGATGGAGGGAGGGAGACAGAGACAAACAGACGGAGAGAATATGTATGTCTTACTTTGGCTGGTTGTCATGTCTCGCAATAATCAATCTTCTTTCCATATTCTTTTCGTCTTTCTCGACAGTCGACAGATCTGACAAAAGACATTCACAGAAACCATCGTTCACTAATCATCTTGTAAATCATCCGTCACTCATCATCTTCTAAATCATTCATCACTCATCACCTTCTAAATCATCCGTCACTCATCTTCTAAATCATCTGTCACTCATCTTCTAAATCATCCATCACTCATCAACTTCTAAATCATCCGTCACTCATCATCTTCTAAATCATCCGTCACTCATCATCTTCTAAATCATCTGTCACTCATCATCTAAATCATCCATAACTCATCATCTTCTAAATCATCTGTCACTCATCGTTTTCTAAATCATCTAACACAGGTAAACAAAGAACCTCTTACTCACAAACCCTGCGATACAAGAAACCAATGAAAATGGCTAAATGGCAATGTAAACCGTTATGTCTTGCTTAGTTCCAGATAATATCAAGACGTCCATTTCTGTGTGTCTCAAGATGAATACAAACAGCACAGAAGTCATTCTGCTAATCTAATCTAATATAATCTAATCGAATCTGGAAATGATTTCTGTGGCATCTAATTGCTGCTTGGTTCATCTTGTCCTCCGTCTCTAGTTTCACATGTAACAATACCGACCAAAAAAGTTTCAATGCATCAATGCTTCATATAATATGTTCTACTTGTAAGAAGAAAAGAAACGGAAGCAGTGACTAAGTCATTGATTGAGTGGATCAACTCAAAACCAGTGGAGTCATTTAGACTCAGAAAAGTCAAACAACAAGAGAGATTAACGATAGACAGAGCACGACAGAGTGAAATAGAGAGCTAGACAGACAGACAGAAAGGACAGACATGGTTAAGAACTTAGGCATCTATTTACCTCCAAGACTCTGTCCTCTTCTCATCTGAAATCAAGGAAATCAAGCCCCAATCATCAACCACAGACTGATAGTGCAGACACCCATAATTAATTATAGGGCCAAAAGGTCAAAGGCCAGAGCAGAAAAGCACAGCAGGTCTGAGACAAATGACAACATTGGCTGTTTATTAGTGAAGGCATTTTCAGTCAGATTCAGTCACTTTAAAGAATTCCCAACCCAGTTAAATCGGCCCAGAAGCAGACGTATCAAAACACATGTATGCCCTCCCTCTGTTGAATTCATGTACTTCAAACTCTTCTCACAGGTCAATTGCAAAGAGAAAGAGATGAGGAGACAAGATATAAGGAAACAAAATGACAATATTACTAAGAAAGCAAAAAAACTATGAAAACTAAATGGATGAGAATTGTTTGCATAGAACTAGGGATGTTAATATCGGTTTTTATTAAAAACCGATTATCGGTTTGTAAAACCCGGTTTTAAACCGGTTATCGGTTTTTAATTGTCTCTCGGAAATGTTATATAATTCAAAGTAATAATGGCAGGCTATTACGTAACGCAATCCAGTATCAACGACGTTTTTGTATTTTCTAATTAGATATTCAAAATGAACATAATTTGCACTCTATGTTTCTAATAAATCTTCATAATTCAACATAAATAAAAGATATTCGTAATAAACACGTGTCTTTACAACAAAAAAGGAACTTTCTATTAGCGATTTCCAACCATGCTCAACGACCACCATGCTGCCAAAACGTAGATCAGCGAAATTTCCATAGAGTAAAAGGTAGGTAGGTAAGGGCTGGTTGCAACTCGGTTCACTAGTAACTCGAAATCGGATTGCAGAACAGACCAAACACGAATTTCAGACAGACATAATATATACACTCATCCATAGACATCATATATTAAAATGTAAGATGTCTATGCACTCATCTGCAAGACTGCCAGCCATAATGGATGAAATTTCGAAAAAATCTAATAACACTAAATGCATCGCTTCTGGTAGTTTTCACTGCGATAATGATAAGAAACAGAAATACGATTATTGCTTGGTAAATTATAAAAACCAGTTATCGGATTCAGAACCGATAACCGGATTTCTGGTCATCGTTTAACATCCCTACATGAACTCAAACCTCGTTCTTCTTCTGATGTGCAGCAAAATTTCCTCGATCGCTGTTTTGATTATTTCGAGCGGAGATCGGTCTGAACTGGAATCGATATTCTGTGTCTTCTTCGACCGTCGGATGAGATGCGAACAGTGTCCGAAAATCCGGATGACTGAGACTAATAACGGAAGCCTACATCATCCAACACACAACATCTCTGTCATAATCATATGGTGACACTCAGCAGACCTTTGACTATACGACCTCAATCATTGACAATATTCAACATTTATTTATTTATTTCCTGGCAATTTCAAACAGTGTCCCCTCAAGGTTTGTACTCAGGAGCGCTCCCACTTCAACACCGGTCGAATAAGAGTCTAAAGAGAGAGAAATGAGACAGAAAGACCAATAGGTATTTGATGAAGAAAAAACAGGGATCTCCTTACAGGTTGCAGGGCAAGCCACAGAGATAAAAAATAATAAAAATAACTGGAAACAACATATAATTCGTCGTCATTGTGACCATCCTCATTGCTGCGGATCAGAGATCAGAGTTGATGCCGCCATCTTCCTCCATTGCTCTCTGTTCCTCGCGGTCCTCACACAATCCGCCATCACCATCCCCGTCCATTCTTCCACGTCATCCATCCATCTTCTCTTCGGCCTTCCCTGAGCCCTTTTTCCGTCCAGATAGCCCTGACATATGAATGCTGGCAGCTTGTCTGCTCTGATCATGTGTCTGAAGTAATTAAATATACTATAATAATAATAATAATAAGAGAAGAGAGAGAGAGACAGACAGACAGACAGACAGACAGAAAGAGAGTGATGGGGGAGGGGAGGGACGGAGAGACATTTGAATGAAAAAAGAAGAGAAACGACGCAATGCTGACGGGGAACCTCAAACATTGGAAGAGACAGAAGATGTTCTTACAGAACGATGTGGATGCTGACGATGGTGCTGGGATGCGGATGTTGACTGCTGATGATGCTGTTCAACGAATGCCTCTGTCGCTGGTTGTTGTCTCTGCGTCTGGTGATTGGAAGGACGGCTGCTCTTCAGATGAATCAATGACTTCAACAGCTGAATGCCATCTTCTCTCTTCATCGTCTGCGCATCTGACTTCAAACAGGAAAGTGATGATGAAGCAAATCCTGAATTCACTGACAAGATGGACAATCATTCAGAGCAACTGAGACAGGAAGACAGAGAATCTAATTTAAGGCATTGTGATCTGATTGAATGCGATGATGGACAAGAAGACATAAGGCGATGGATGTAGCATCAAGCGATGTTACACTCAGAATTCAGAATCTGTGACATAACATTGGAAATTGTTTGATTGGATTTCACAGATGACGCTAAAATAGTAAAACAGACACTACATGCTTTCCAAGAATAGCTGAGACACACACACACACACACACACACACACACACACACACACACACACACACACACACACACACACACACACACACACACACACACACACACACACACACACACACACACACACACACAGTAAGAGATAGAGTTACAGAGGAGGAATTTTCCCAGCTGCCAGAGAGAATGAAGAAGACCGAAGTATAATATGAGATGATAGAGAGATAAAAAAGAAGAGCTGACCCTATGACCCCTGAGACCGTACCATTCGTAGGTTCACCTTCTGAGTCTGAGTCATCTCATCTTTCGTCATAACTGATGCATCATGTGACGACGATATACGTTCTGCTTTGGACGATGATGATGAAGATGGGGGAAGATGGTCTTTGGCGCTAAGTCTGTTGTGTTGGCTGTGTGTTGTTGTTGATGTGACATTGCTTGTAGACTTCATTTGCTGAGATGACGAACGACCTCTCACTGATCTCTTCTTCCTCTCTTCTTCTTTAGTCCCTGAATTCCTTTTCTCTTCAGAAGAAGTCAACCCATGATGACGATGATGACCATCGCTGCTGTTGCTGTTGATGCTCCGTCTCTCAACAGATGATGTCACTGGATGCTGAACAGCAGCGCCTCTCTGCTCCACGTCAGATGGAGTCTTTCCATGTCTCATCATCATCCTACTTCCTCCAACTATTCCCTCTCCACTCGACCGCAAGACGTTCTGCCTGCTTGACTCGACTGACTTCAATTCAGTTTCTCTTGCATGCAGTCTCTTCGGCTGCAGACGCTGCTGCTGCTGCTGTACGTGATGATGAAGTAGATGACTAGGAGGAGGAGGAGGAGGAGGATGTGTAGAGGCGGAGGAAGAGGTGACATGTTGATGAATTCGTCCATCAGATTTCTTTGACTTCGTTTCTTCTGCATTCTTCTGCTTTGCGCGATCACTAGCATAATGCTGACCTCCTACTCTGTCTATGACTGACTTTGGCTCTGTCCTTCTTCCTTTGTGTCCTGTTGCCTCTGTCTCTCTTCCTCTGTATGTCTCTACAGAAGGTTCTCTCTGTCCTCCTGGCTTCTCCTTCCTTCTACTATTGTCATAATTGAGCGTTGTCTGCTGATTGGCTGTTGAGTATGAATTGTTGTTTCTGTTTCTATGGTAACTGTCGTCCTGCCAGTTGATTGGTCGGTTTTCAGCTGCACGTGAATGCCTATTCTCTTTGTCTTCCTGCCCCTCCTCCTCCACCTCTTCTTTTGTCCTCCTCCTCCTTCCTTGTCTCTCCTCATTTGACTCTTCCTCCATTCCAGATCGACGATGGCTTCGTTCGTTTGTTTGAGTCGCTTGGCTGAGTCGTAATTCGTTGTCTTTAGAAGAGATCAATTCATCATCATCGTCACCACGCTGATGATGATGATGATGATGATGATGCAATTCATGTGGTTGTTGTTGTTGCTGCAATTGTTGTTTTGATGAAGAACGAAGAAAGCTGTCGTTCTGAGACGGACTCCCACTCCCCCTCCTCCTCATCATCCTTCTTCCGGTGACGTTGTACGTCTTACCCAGACAATGACCTTCAGCACTTCCTTTGAGATCCTTCTCATTCCTCGTGATTCCTGTCAATGGAAGACCACCCTTCTCATCCAATCCAATCAGTCTCTTCTTCGTCTTTCTATCTCCCACGACTTCATCTGAGTCACCAACTGCAGTTGACTGACTGCCTTGGCTCCTCCTACTATTAATCCGTTGACCAATCAGCACACTCCCTTCGACATCATCTTGGCCCTGAGATGAACTTTGACCTCTAACTGTATATTCCTAAAAAAATCAGTTACAAGAAATGAAAAGTCACAACTACTTCTTTTACCCTAGTGGAGAAGTTTTAAGCTGAAGCGCTAAGAAATGAGTTTAGAAATAAGTTGAGAAATGAGTTCAAAAAAGAGTTGAGAAATTTGTTTGGAAATGAATTTAGAAATAAGCTTTAAAATGAGTTTAGAAATGAGTTGAGTACTGGCAAAAAATTAGTCCAAAATAAAACCAAAGTCATTCTTCAATGCTTCATGCTATAGATAAATAAAAACAAAATTCATTCATTTCGAGAACTTAAATAGAAATCTCTATGATTATTGACCATGCAACACTCAACCTTATATCTGGGTCATTCCAGCTCAACTCAACCAATTTTGAGGAAGGTTCCCACCCGACCATCTCCGATTTGGCTGAAATTTTATCCACATGTTGCAGGGTATATTGGATGGAAAAATCCGAAATATTTGAGAAATATTTCAAATACTCTCCAAGATATCGTGGATTTCGTGACCCCACCCCCCGAAGGCATATCGCGAAACTTCGTGATGTCCACTTTTTGAGAGTTAATATCTCTAAAACGGATTCACCAAATTGGATGATTTTTTTTATGCCTATACAGTTTCTTACATAGATTACAGAAATATTAATAAAGTTATTGTGTGTCCTATAAATTCAGCTGAATTAAATATCAAAAGTGCCTTCACATTCATTTCATATCGTATTTTTGCAATAATCAGTTATCAATATCTCCATATATACCAGGCACAATGCATTCATATTTTATATGTATACTGTCTAGGTAGCTGGCAATTACTTGGCAAAGTTTTACTTGATCAGTGATACCCATTTGCTGGATATCTGCTGTCAAAGTTGACTAAACCTTATACGGGGGTCGACAAGAAAAAATATTCCCAAAAAGGATCAGAAAAATATCTATTTTTTATTGCATTTTCGGATAGAGCATAGTTCAATTGATAAGTGTTCCAAAAATCCCAATGGCGTTTTTTGTTTTAAGGAGTTTACAGTGTGCCAAAGATGGTCGTTTTTTGGTATCGCGAGTTGCACTTATTGATGAGATTTGACAAATTAGTCAGCATTATCATACAGCCCAAATGCTGTGAAACCATTGTGATCATTTGTATAATATAATATAAAAGAAATATAACTAGGTTATGCTTGTTTAAGCTACAGCAAACATAAATTTGCATTTTTTTAAATCATAATCAGAATGGATTTGTAACCAAATTAAGTGTTCATTACTCTATGAAACTATATATATATATATATATACATACCAACAATGTACAACTGCTCAAGACACAAAGATGTCAAAATAATCAATTAATATCATTTTTGCATGCAGAATCACAAATTTTGAAAGTCTTTCTGTGCATAGGTGGAAAATGTTGTCAGCACAGTCTTCCACACTGAATTGTCCAGCTGGTATTGTCGTGCGCTGTTACTGCGTGCTCGAGGTGCTGGCACTAAGCAGAGTACATGTTCCAATGGAACCCAGCACACGTCATCATGCCGTGGCCAAGTCAAACGATAGGTTGCCCTACTTTTTGTACTGGTCATGAATTTGACAAGTACATCCTCTCCTTCTTCTGATCGGTCTGTTATTAATCCAATGTACCAGTTGTTGTCATAAATTGCTGCCACATACAGCCCAGGTTGACACATAGTGGCATCCAACCTGGTGTTCTCACTTGCTTTGTCTGTTTCATCTGTGTCATCTGTTTCATTGCAGTCGTCATTGTCACTAACTGGTGCCACAGTTACAAACGAGTCGACAGATACTCTTCGCATCAGTATTAGACGCTTTGAAACTGGTATAAAAAGATGACTGCGAGTTCCAGAAATTGTCTTGGCAGCTCTATACCTCTCTTCCAACTTGAAGTCCTTTGTATGCTGGTCAACGGATGCTTTAGAAATCTAGAAGAAATGGATCCCTTTTATGTTTTTATTTCCATAATTGTATAATGCCGAGTGGCACTTCTTTGCCACATCACATGGAAAGAGTCCTTGTGATGGTATTAGAGGAACTGTAAAGCGACTCGCTGCACGTGCTAGTCTGCAAGCCCCATCAATGATCAGATTTTGACTCCACATGACCTATACAATAGAGCTGCCAAGACAATTTCTGGAACTCGCAGTCATCATCTTTTTATACCAGTTTCAAAGCGTCTAATACTGATGCGAAGAGTATCTGTCGACTCGTTTGTAACTGTGGCACCAGTTAGTGACATTGACGACTGCAATGAAACAGATGACACAAATGAAACAGACAAAGCAAGTGAGAACACCAGGTTGGATGCCACTATGTGTCAACCTGGGCTGTATGTGGCAGCAATTTATGACAACAACTGGTACATTGGATTAATAACAGACCGATCAGAAGAAGGAGAGGATGTACTTGTCAAATTCATGACCAGTACAAAAAGTAGGGCAACCTATCGTTTGACTTGGCCACGGCATGATGACGTGTGCTGGGTTCCATTGGAACATGTACTCTGCTTAGTGCCAGCACCTCGAGCACGCAGTAACAGCGCACGACAATACCAGCTGGACAATTCAGTGTGGAAGACTGTGCTGACAACATTTTCCACCTATGCACAGAAAGACTTTCAAAATATGTGATTCTGCATGCAAAAATGATATTAATTGATTATTTTGACATCTTTGTGTCTTGAGCAGTTGTACATTGTTGGTATGTATATATATATATATATATATATAGTTTCATAGAGTAATGAACACTTAATTTGGTTACAAATCCATTCTGATTATGATTTAAAAAAATGCAAATTTATGTTTGCTGTAGCTTAAACAAGCATAACCTAGTTATATTTCTTTTATATTATATTATACAAATGATCACAATGGTTTCACAGCTTTTGGGCTGTATGATAATGCTGACTATTTTGTCAAATCTCATCAATAAGTGCAACTCGCGATACCAAAAAACGACCATCTTTGGCACACTGTAAACTCCTTAAAACAAAAAACGCCATTGGGATTTTTGGAACACTTATCAATTGAACTATGCTCTATCCGAAAATGCAATAAAAAATAGATATTTTTCTGATCCTTTTTGGGAATATTTTTTCTTGTCGACCCCCCGTATAAGGTTTAGTCAACTTTGACAGCAGATATCCAGCAAATGGGTATCACTGATCAAGTAAAACTTTGCCAAGTAATTGCCAGCTACCTAGACAGTATACATATAAAATATGAATGCATTGTGCCTGGTATATATGGAGATATTGATAACTGATTATTGCAAAAATACGATATGAAATGAATGTGAAGGCACTTTTGATATTTAATTCAGCTGAATTTATAGGACACACAATAACTTTATTAATATTTCTGTAATCTATGTAAGAAACTGTATAGGCATAAAAAAAATCATCCAATTTGGTGAATCCGTTTTAGAGATATTAACTCTCAAAAAGTGGACATCACGAAGTTTCGCGATATGCCTTCGGGGGGTGGGGTCACGAAATCCACGATATCTTGGAGAGTATTTGAAATATTTCTCAAATATTTCGGATTTTTCCATCCAATATACCCTGCAACATGTGGATAAAATTTCAGCCAAATCGGAGATGGTCGGGTGGGAGGCATTGGTTGAGTTGAGCTGGAATGACCCATCTCCATAAGAACTACAGAATAAATTGAAACAAAAGTGATATCATAAAACATAAATAACTCTAAATACTTTGTAGAACAATAGTTTCCAACATTTGGTCTTTCTTCAACAGCGAAATATATCTGCGTGACGCTTTAAATCAAATCACACACAAGGCAATCACGAAATTCTGATTCACTCAATCTGCTGGAACCAATCCCAATAGATAGAAAGAATCAAAGGGAATCCCCTTGGCTTACATCTGATTGGCACTCAACAGCATACAACAAACATACGACCCACATACGGAAGAAAATGTCAACAAATATTGAGGAAACTTCATTGATATTTCTTCTCTTGTCATATGCGAATGATTAACCACTGGTAGATAACTTCATGAATATGCAAACCATTCATTGAAACATGCATCTATGCATGACATAGAGAATATTAGAGATGCATGACATAGAGAATAGAGATGCATGACATAGAGAATAGAGATGCATGACATAGAGAATATTAGAGATGCATGACATAGAGAATAGAGATGCATGACATAGAGAATAGAGATGCATGACATAGAGAATAGAGATGCATGACATAGAGAATAGAGATGCATGACATAGAGAATAGAGATGCATGACATAGAGAATATTAGAGATGCATGACATAGAGAATAGAGATGCATGACATAGAGAATAGAGATGCATGACATAGAGAATAGAGATGCATGACATAGAGAATAGAGATGCATGACATAGATGAATAGAGATGCATGGTACAAAAACACAATAATTCTCACAAAATTTCTATCTCCAAGACAGATACAGAAGAGCAGCCTACCTGGTGAGGAGGATCAAGAGGAGGAGGAGGGGGAAGAGAAAGAGGAGGAGTTATCCGATGAACTGCAGTTGGTCTAAGTCGATATCTAACACTTGGTGCAAACTTGGACTGGCTTCCCAGCAGGACGTAATCATCCGAATGATTTCCTCTTCCGTCGTCAGGACCTGTTGGCAGAACAGACGAAGTCTTCAGGATTGACACAAGTGGCTGGTTGCCAGTCGACAGATCAGACACTGAAAGAAGAAAATGAACAAATTCAGACAAACTGGCAAATACATTGGTCACAAACCCATATGCAAAATCTCCTAAATCCAATCACCCATCCCTCTTTTCATAAGTAATATTTGGATGGGCACTTAATCACATAGAAGAGCAACTTTCCTTGGTCTTTAGAAGTCAACAGCAATTTTAATACACTGCAGTGCACTGCATTGTACTTGTGGGTTGAAAGATATCAAGTCATTGAGCGTGTCCCAGTAAATTAAATCATGTCTAAGGGTATAAAAAATGAAAATAACGACCCACATGTGACTCAAACCCAATTGGGCAGTTATGGGCGATATGGTAACCACTGAGAAAGGACAGAAGCACAGAAACTGTATCTGAACAAACTTTAATAAACAATTCTATTCACTTGCCTTTGCTGGAACTCGTTCGCAGTTTCTGTCTAACCTTTGGACTGAAGCGTTGGTGATATTCTGCCGTATCCTAAGCAATTCAAAGAAGTGACATCAAAACAAATATGGCAACAAAATCAAAAATTCAATGACGTTCAAGTTACATGTTCCATTGGCTTTCTATTCTAATTTATACAAATATCCTAAATTTGGCCGCTTTCTATTATTCATTCATTCATTCATTATGGAGATCTATAAAGCACCCGTTCAAGGTTACTACTCAGCACTCCCAGTCTCCCACCCAACCTCAGCACTCTCACCCAACCTCAGCACTCTCACCCAACCTCAGCACTCTCACCCAACCTCAGCACTCTCACCCAACCTCAGCACTCTCACCCAACCTCAGCATTCTCACCCAACCTCAGCACTCTCACCCAACCTCAGCACTCTCACCCAACCTCAGCACTCTCACCCAACCTCAGCACTCTCACCCAGCCTCAGCACTCTCACCCAACCTCAGCATTCTCACCCAACCTCAGCACTCTCACCCAACCTCAGCACTCTCACCCAACCTCAGCACTCTCACCCAACCTCAGCATTCTCACCCAACCTCGGCTGAAAAAGTACTGTTTCAAGAATGTGATAAAACGCATCTGAGCAAACCCTAGGCATAAGGCGTATAAGTAATTTGGAAGACTGCTTGCCTTTATACAAAACAAAATGGTTGCCAATGACTTGGCTAAAATAGAGCGCTGCGACCGATCAGCTGCATCCCATGATGTAATGCGCTCGGTAAGTAATCAATCAATTTGACGTCTAAGCAAAACGTTCAGGTCAATCAAATTATAAGAGGGAAAATATGCAGTAAATACGAGTAAATAGAAAATTCTAAACTGAAGAACCTGCGCTTTGCAAACTGATTAGGCGCTTTGAAGTTAGAAGTTGATTTGCATTTCGCACCTTGGCACCGTCAATTAAAAACGGTTTCGAATGAAAGCTCTCATGATTCAAAGGCCGCTTAATTCAACGGAATTTGGAACATTTAATCTTCACCCTTTTAAGCTAAAATTGGGTAATTTGTCCAATTGCTGTAATTCAACAAAATGTCAGATTTACTTAATTAGAACAGGTGCTAATAAATTTCTTGTTAATTACTTACTGACCACACTGCATCATGGGATGTGGCTTATTAGGCCACAGCACTCTATTTTAGCGATTTCCTGTGTGGCCATACTGTTTGCATAGACAGGCACGCAGTCTTCAGGATTACCGGCATATAGACAGTGGAAGACATTCCAGACCATGGGGCCAAAAACGGAGAAAGCACATAGTTGTCTAAGAGCAGTTTGTGCTTAGGGAATGAGGAATTGACCCCTGAGTGGAGGAATGTAAAGCAAAATTGTTTTCGGGAAATAGGGCTTAATTGTGTATTTTTGGGGATTTGGTTTCTGGAGATTCGCCCGTTTCATCAACCCGGTTTCTGCTTTCTAAACAATTATTTCCACCAGTCAAGCTTCCATTCCATACTGGCAATACAAAATGTAAGTAGGGCTGCCAACCGTCCCGGATTCGCCGGGACAGTCCCGGAATCGGCCCTGTGCGCCCCGTGTCCCGGATTGATCTCAAATTGTCCCGGAATTTGGTCCAGAGATCCACTTAGCACAATTATTGTTCCTATTAATTTTTGATTACTAAAATCCGCCATTTGTACGATGATTTTTACGTTCTGCTCTCTATCAGACCTATACATTACATTGTTGGCTAAACATCGGGAGTGAAAGTCTTGAAAATTTACTGACACTCGGTTTTCGGTTTAGCATATTGTGTGCAGTTTTAACGCTTTTTTGCGAGAGAGCGTTTAGCTTGTCTAACAATCGCAATTACCTGAGAGCACCGAGAGTTCACCAACCTTATTAAAGCACATCTGTTAGCATGACATGTGCTCATTTCTGCGACTTTGTGCCCAGTGTTCTGGAACTGCTTAACGCACATAAGTAGACCATATAATATATTAATTATAGGTAATAAGTTTAATATAAATTCTGCTCTCTGGTCGCAGACCTGTGAGCCTACGATACCTACGAACTTCCCTCAATTTGGGCTCATTTAGTCCTACTCTGATGAGTATAATAGGTGACTGGAGTTTGAAATGCTTCTTCTTGAGGTTGATTCTTGTCTTAAATTGGGCTATAAAATTATGTCTTTTGATGATTTGTCTGAAATTATTAGGCTAAGGACTTTTAGTAGATTGTACATGTAGATGTAGATTCTATAAGCTTACTGGACTGACGCAACTTTTGTTACATTATGCGCTTCTGTGGATTGTGTAAATTGGTAATGACACATCGAGTGGCTGAAGGGCAGTGAAGGCGTCCCGGAATGGCAAAATCAAAAGTTGGCAGCCCTAAATGTAAGCAGTTTGTTGGAAGGGTGCGGTAATCTATCGTTTTAGCGGAATAAATTATACCAAATTTTTGGCTGGTGCAGCATCATGATTTTTCAACAATCCGGCTTCTACTTTGGCATGAATCATTCTCATCAATCAGGCTTCCATTTACGAAAGATGTAATTTAATCAATCCAGCTTCTATTTCAACAATAACCGATCTGTGGCCACCATATTGTTTACTTGCTACCGAGTCATTATAGAAATTAACCAATCCAATTTCTATGTAAATAATAATTTTTCATCAATCCAACTCCAATCTCAGCAATAATGTTTTCGCAAATCCCACTTCTATTGAATTGCAAATTATTTTGGTTATTGTTACTGACGGCTCGGTAGGACGTAAACAGTATGGCGGTCACAGATACACGCAGAATAGAGCGGCCTCAACTCCGGCGATCGATAGTCCAATGTTTCCGCGCGAAACATTGGGCTTCCGCTTCAGTCAGTGCTGTTGTGTGAAGTAAGTAAGTAATAGAGTAGGATACATAATTTTTTTAAACGGAGCATTTTGCAATCAATAGTTTAAATAGCATTGTAAATTAGTTCATCGGAGCAGCTTGACTGTTTCATCTACCCGATCACTAATGTTTCAATCCAGCTTTTAGTAGCCTGACAATAATATTTTATCAAAGATATATGCATGGGCATATTATTATCTGCGATGGATATGACTAAACCTAGCGCTATATAAAGCAATAATCCAGTGCCTCTCCATAGGCGGAAGATGCAGTGCAGTCACACGGTAAACTTCCAGTTAGCGCTTGAATTGATAAACAGTGGGTAGGTGTTCAAGGTCAATCGATTTTTTGTATTCTTTACCCTATTTAGGCTTATTAATATTTATGAAAATATACCTTTTCATGGTCTTTTGACCATTGACTATTAAGCGGAAACATTGGGCTATCGATCGCCGGAGTTGAGGCCGCTCTATTCTGCGTGTATCTGTGACCGCCATACTGTTTACTTCCTACCGAGCCGTCATTAACAATAACCATTATTTTCATCAATCCGACGTCTATTTAGCAAGAATTCTATTCGTCAATCCAACGTGTGTGCCATAACGCTAAATCCCATGCAATGGCGAATAATTTATTCCGTTAAAACGATAGATAGATTACCGAACGGTGCTATACTCTCATTACCATTAACACTGTACAAGCTTCGTCGATCAACTCATGGCGCCAAATAAATTCAACTTTGAAACCTCTTCTGTGTACGGTAATGTTTCTAACTTTCAATCTGGCACAACTCACCTTAAATCTCACAGACATTTCGCCCTACAAGAAGTGATCGCAAACAACTTTCAACTCAGGCGATTATAAGAAGCCAATTAAAAAGGAAACAGCAGTTTATTAATTTATTAAGACATTCGCTAAAACTTTGCGATTTAACTATGTTGTATCCACATGCAGGGTTGCCAAAGTTTGGAATCGCTTGGTAGCGAGATGACATTAAAACGTAGCCCAAAAGTCGCGAGATGAGCAACTGAATGAAGTTTTTAGAAATCGTAATCTCGAGACTTCTACAGCGCCAACAAAAGCCAAGTTGCGGGAACCAGCTTATTCACAGGCGCTTAATCAAAACAAAATCGATAAGCAGCGGGTCAAGTCCGGAGAGTCAGGCAGGTAGATAGATGGACGGATAAGGTGGGTGATGTTTAGAGTTGAAAATTTAATGACGAGAGGAAGTATCAGGATAGGATTTGTGAAAGAGCAATGTTTTCAGTTTTGAGTGAAAGACTTGTGGGGAGATAGCGAGAGGTGGAGTTTTGGTATGCTCGTACGATGGGTCGGAAGTTTGACGTAGTGCTGGCGGAAGTTTGTTCCAAAGAGATGGCTAAGCTATATGGAGCGGTTTGCGAATTTCAGTGAAGTGATGGGAGGGCTAGGGCGAAGCAGTGTAATGTAAGTATGAGGAGCGTGTTGAACAAAGTGGCTGGATGGTGAACAATTGACGAAGGTAGAACGGCTGGGATGATTAAAGTGTATTGTGAGTGAGAAGACTTTGTATTCGATGCGTTCTGGATTGCTTGGAGGCGGTTAATTTGGGTGATATCAATGTTTAGGAAGAGAGAGTTGCAGTAGTCAAGTTTCGCATGAACTATAGCCTAGATGTGGCGATTGTGGATGCAGTTTTGAAGTCAAGCATAGGGCGGATGTAATGTAATGCAATGCAATGTAAATCTTCGAGAATTTCTCAGCGACCCCAAAAGCCACGTACGTCAGGGAGACCAGCCTATTCACCGGCGCTATGTCAAATTAAGTCCGCAATAACCAGAGCTACCGTTTTCGTTCCGGTGCCAGGTCAAAATCCGAGGAGGTCAAGCCGAGGAGACAGCGTGGTGCTACGGTTGGCGAATTCGTAGACCATACATTGATACGGGTATAAGGCTTTGACGACCCAATAGGAAAGCGCGTTATAAATAGCCGTGGCTTCAGCACACGTAGCGCTACCTAAGTCTGTAATAGCTGGGCGTTCAATGTTGACGATCGCAAGATTAGGCTACTATAGGCCTATCGAGTCTATCTATCTTGACCCGTGGCCATAGCAACATTTTTCTAGATCATTCAAACCGTGAATTCCGTTGTCTGTGGCACTAAGTCTTGGCTTGAATTCTGTGAATTTCCCCAAATGCCACGAATTGCTGAGATTTTCGGGCAAATTTCGGCTCATGAATTTGCTGCGATTTTCGCCATTATTTAAAAAATGTTTAGGCCCCTATGTGAATTCAGATTTTTTTACACGAATTTCTGCTATCGCTAGGCCTATTCATGGCGGTTGTGAGCTAGTGTCTAACTCGATTTATGCCTGCCTGACTCTCCGGACTTGACCCGCTGCCTACCAATTTTGTTTTGACTGAGCGCCTGTGAATAAGCTGGTTCCCGCGACTTGGCTTTTGTGGGCGCTGTAGAAGTCTCGAGATTACGATTACGATTCGGGCAAATTATAACGGGATGATAATGTGGTCACTGTGGTGTGACAAATTGACAATGCACGAGCGCTGAATTTCAAGTATAGGCTACCGTAGTTTGTTTCATATTTTCTCTGGCCTACTTGCCCGAAAACAGACTTGCCCGAAATGGGGGGGGGGGGGGGTAATCTGGACCCCGTCTCCTACGCCTATGTGCTTAATAAATCGTGAAAGTAGGGTGCTCAGATGAAAAAGAGGACACACAAAATGTTCATCCGGTTACCATCCCGTAGTCGGCTCCTATAGGCTTCTAGTGCTACGCCAATGTTAATTAAGTGTTGTACAAATAAAAGTAACGTTAAACTACACAAAATTTTGTTCTTATTGTACATGGTTTCAATTAAAACTTCATTGTGTGTTCAGTAATCCAGTACTTCGGTACACATTACATTGCTGTCACTGACTGTACACAGAAACAAAACAGTGACAGATTCGTCGTTTTTAGAACCCAGTGTTACAAACAAATTTGGTTACTTTGGTATATGAAATTCCCCGAACACTCTTAACATGCTTCGGCGTTTCGACGTGCGCCTTTAAAGCCAGTGCACCCTTATTGGCAACTGACATTTAAGTTCCGCTGCCGCATGTCAAACATTTAGCTTCCCAGCCATAACGATCTGCACGAAAACACTTACGTGTCGACAATTTTTGTCATTTTTTCGTTAAATGGAAAATTGACTATTTTATTTAGAACTGCAATTTTCATTACGTAACATTACAGGCGTCATATTTATGCGTTTGGTTTACACAAAAACCGCTTCAGGAACCGGAAATTCAATGGTAACCATACCATAAAGGTAAATACTGTTAGAACGCGTGTTTAGTTCACGGAACGGAATAGTGTGTAACACGGAAAAGTAAGTAAAATCGATCGATCGGTCATGGACGGACGGAAAAACCCGGACAAAAGCCATATTTCTGGAAAGCCGCCCGGACGCCCGGACAGAGGTCTAAAAAGAGGACATGTCCGGGGAAACCCGGACGCATGGTAACCCTACGTGAAAGAAAAGCTCTGCATAAATTGAGCCATCGCAAGAAAACGTCAGCAGAGGAGAAGACAAAACGATAACTAGAATGCTACAGCGACATTCTTTTGGGAGTGAGGGAGGAAAGGAAGAGAATGGCGGGAAGAAGAAGGGAATCACTGCTTCGTTAAGCATCAGATGCAATGAGTGACTCATTTTGGGCGGATTTGCTTTGTAGGCTGCCATCGGCGCCGTGTAATTACAAAGCTGTCTGTTCAGTTAGTAGTTAAGTTTAATTAAGATTACTGCATAACTTGTAAATGTAAAGCGCAGTGCGTCTTGCAGGCGCTCAATTAAAGAAAAGATATATTATTAATTCAACTCAGCTCCACCCATTCCAATGCAATAATTATCATTAAATTATGTCCCGTGGCGAAGTTAACGTCGGACAGTGGTGAATGGTGATCAATCCTACATGTATATCGACCTAATAGCCTAGGTCACCGAGATGACCTTAGCAAAGTCAACAGCTGGAAAAACTAATCAAAGACAAAATCATCACAATAAGTAGGAAATGGATCAAAATATCTCGCATACTGCATCAATATGCAGAAAAGAAATTATGACCAATTATGACGTTACTTCAGGGATGCAGGGTGAGAACTGTCAGATGTTGGAGGATTTCAACCCCATAGACTTTTTAGAGTCCACAGTTAAGTCTTCATTGCACAACCAGCCAGGGGTCATTTGGGTTCACGGATACTTTGCCGTAATAGAAAAGTCTGAATGAGTGAGAAGAAGCTCTTCATAACCCAACATAGCATATTAATTATAATCACCGTATACTCCGCTGCTGGTTTCTCTGGTTAGAAGAGGGCAAAGGTCACAGAATCTCAAATGACCCCATCGTCTGAATATTACAACAATCATCAATCAGTGAAGACCATCATCAGATAAATCATCATAGCATTGATTGAAACAGAAAAAACCAACAGATCATCAGCTAAGAAAACGTCAACAGTTCACAAGAATATCTGTACAACAAAAGAAAAATGAGTAACTATTCTGAGTGATGAGTACCAAGTCAGTTTATTACCGTATAGCGACACTTATTTATTGTGGAAGCAAGAAAAAGAAGATTGACATTTAATTTCTTAGATTATGATCACGTTGTCTATCCAGAAGCAACGCATATACAACCACAACACATATGCAACAGATTCTTCCATCAACCATCCAGCTGTTAATTTTTTTTACAGTGAAACAACAAAATTCATGAAGTGCTACAAAATGCAAATAGTCTTAAACAATAAATCGTCGTTGAAACTGCTTTTGATTCTGTCAAATTCTTAGCACAGCCAAAAGCAGAATAAGAGAACAGAATGAAAGGAGTCAGACAAAGTCTCCATCAGATCTCGCTTCAAATCAATTAAACATAAACATGAAAGAAAAGAAATTATGACAGATTTCATCAGATCTGTCTTCAGCATAGATGTAAAAAACGATGGAAACGGAATAAAAAACGGTAAAAAACGTGTTTTTTTCGAAAAAATTAAAAACCACAAAAAACCGATAAAAAACGGAAACGGTAAATAATTTGACTTTGCTACATCTAAAACCGCATTTTAACCTTGAAAACATTGATTAGGAACCTACTACACGCAGGCTATCTCTTAAATGATGATGTTAAACGATGAAATAATGACTTTAGTTAGCTGAATCCTTGAGAGTTGGCGGAAAACATAAGGAATATCAGAAAAAAATTAAAATTAAGGAAAATAATAACAGAAAGTAAATGAATAAATAAAGTTAAAGAAAAAATAAAAAACGATAAAAAAAACGATGGGAAAAATAAAAAAACGAAAAAAACGACGTTTTTTGGGAGAATAAAAAGCCGAAAAAACGTTTTTTACAACTATGGTCTTCAGATCAATGACTGGAATGTCAGCTTACAAAAGCTGTCAACTATGCCAACAGTAAACAATCATTGACATAGAATTTATGGAAATAGACAGCTCTAGCTGTTCTGCTTAATGTCATTTCATCTGGTATCTACAACCACTAGACTAATAATCGACGATTCGATGGGGATTAAATGCATGCATCCAATAATAGCAAAATCATAATATTAATAATAATAATAATTTATAAAGATTAATTGAATGTCTACATGAGTATATACCATTAACACCAGAGAATATAACAACAACTGCCAGATCATTAACAATGGAGCAAAAACATCAAATACATGCAAAATAATAATAACGACGACGTCAATAATATTGATAAGTGATGTCCATCAGGTGACACTTTGGGTCAGAAAGACTCAACCCAAACAGATTTTTCTACAATCATGGGCTTTCTCCAGTTATTAGGATTGGATTTAAAAAATACTAACAATTAAAGACAGCACTAACAATAGTAATAGTATCATGATAACTAGGGTCCATTCTAGATAAAAATGTACTTCTAAGTAATAGCAATAGTGAAAATAATAACAATAATAATACCAATAATACTACTACTAATAATAATAATCGTAAAATTGTTCTTTGCAGCAGTTCCCTTAGCCGTCTTGAGATGACATTTCAGAGTATTGGTTTACTTAATAATAATAACAACAATAATAAATCAAACTTGAAAACACACACCTTTTCCAACATCTATCAATTTGTACACAAAGATTTAACGCAGTGGCATTTCGAGGCACATTCACACAGTTCTGTGATGAGGGCCGTTAACTCCTGAACAAAGAACTTCTTGTGCTGTTTCTTGTAAAACATGTTACGTTTAATAAATGATTGGTTACAAAAAATAAAAAGGCAACTGTCAAAGGCGTAGCTTTGGTGAAGTGTTGAACCGATTAGTATATAATCAGGAACTGACTGACAGTCAGCAACGTTTACGCAGACGGAAGAATCCAATAGGACAAAGACACACACAGAGTGGAAGCACCAGAGCAGAGAATGGAGGAAACGAGGGAAGCAACAGGGCAGAGAAGGAAGCAGTGAAGCAGAGAATGGAGAAAGCAATGGATGGAGGGAATTCTCCTCAGTGAAACTAGAGTCAGACTGTAATACAATCCATATCCTTGCAATGTAGAAGAATAATATGAAGAAATGAATTTCAAACATTAGCGTATTTCTAAATTGTTTTTAAAATGTCAGATGTAATTAATAATAAATTATTGAGTATCTGAGAAACTAATTCATCATCAAAATAATTACCCATTAAATCGGTGGCCATTAAAATGCCAGATGCAAAAATTAATCTCATAAGCTTTCAATCTTCCACAATCTTTTCATGTCTCATCCGTCGTTTCTATCACAGCCAACTTTGAAGACACAAGTTTTCTGTTGAAAAAGCCAGAGGATAAAGATTCCGCAAAAGTTACAATGTCTCTGTATATGCGATTATGCGTGTGCATGAGCGTGTGTAGTTCCAAAATAAAACAGACGAAAAGATTTTGAAACAGCAACTTACGAAACTCAAGACAAGATGTTAATGTAAAAATAACCATTCACAAAATAAAGCCGAAAACGTAAGCAGCTGGACTTGGAGAAGGCACTCTCTTCACTGGTTTCCATGGCAATACACGAATGTGTGTATGTGTGTGGTCAGAGTGCGAAACGCGGGTGGGCTTTGGAATATGTCTTGTTGCTGCTGGTGTGGAATTTGTCATCATCATCATCATCATCATCATCGTTTCGTCGATTGGTCTTCTATCAAGCGAGTCTGACGTCAGTGTAGTTGGTCTCCTCTGCCATCTGGAGCGGCTGTCGACTGCGAGGATTGTTGTCCAACTGGATTTGTGCGTAGTTCAATCCCTCCTCATCAATGTACTGGAAAAACAAACATTTCAACAGAACATCAAACGACCAAATCTTCTCCACTCTCCATATTCTTTCACTCAACCATCTCGCATTTCTCTCTTCTCACAAGGAAAGATGTCTACCGCACAGTTCACCATTGATGTCTTGCCAAGATTTTATCAACCATTCCATCAGCCAATCCCTTTGTTGCACTCTGAATGTCACTCATCCTAACACTTTGATCATTCTTCTATCCATAAGCAATAGTCTCCCCTTAAGTCCTCATCCGAAGACCTCTCAACCTTTCCTTGATCATTCCTCTCTTCCATTCTCTCCTTTACGACCTTCAATGACAACATTTCCTCCATCCAATCTGAGCAGCAACTTGACAACTCCGACTGATTAGTTGTTACAAAGATAGATCGAGAATACACAACGCATAACACACATATAGTCATCTATCATCCATTTTTGATCAAAGAATCTCTCTGTCTGTCTGTCTGTCTGTCTGTCTCTCTATCTCTTTCTCTCTATCTGTCACTGTCTGTGGCATGTCTTGTCGTTCATGAGCTAAAGAGATGAGATGAAGATTCTGACGACGTTAGACTGACCGGTCTCTCATGTTGACTGTTGGTGCTGTAGGGTGAAGAGAGTGATGAGCGCTTCGGAGGATAGTCATCCATTGCATATCCTCCCTGGACGAGATCTGGATTGGACGATCGCTGAGGTCCACGATGTCCGTTGTCATCGTATGGAGGAGGTTTACTAAGGGTCCTTGAGATGAGGAGAGAAAAGAAGACTCATATCATTCAGTCAATCCATCCACATATCATCCGGCATGCCTGATTGCTTGGTAAGATCATTATGATGATGATGATGATGATGACGATGATGATGATGATGACGATGATTGGTTGGGTGATAGGAGCAGGAAACAGACTGAATGGAAGGAGAAGCAAGTAAGTGATTCATATGAATAACAAATTAAAGAATCAGGCAACAGCAAAAACAAAATGACATGCAACGACAAATGGGAGACATTCCAATGCTAAACAGGAAAGGAAGGAACGAGGAAGAAAGGTTGGTTAAGAGACATTGATTAAGAGGAATGAGAGAGAATAGGTGGGAAGAGAAAGAGAGAACGTCAAACAAAGGGAACGAGGTGAGGTTTGATAGAAATGAGTCAAATGTAGCACAAAACATTAGATATGTAACAAGTCTGTAAAGACTCAGTGCTACAAAAGAAAAACCAAAAGACAGTCACTGCAGTCAGTCAATCAGACAGACAGAGTCAGACAGACAGACAGACAGCTGCATCTGGCCTCTCATTTCATATTTTGTTTGGCTGGGGAAAGCTGGAGTGGGTGTCATCTGAACCAGTTTGCAATGAGAAGAATATAATATGTATAGGAAAATCTTTCACAAAATTGAACACATGCATCTAGGCAATCAAACTAATAACAACAAATTTTCAAAAGTCATAATAAAGCACAGTTTGATTTATTATAGTACAATGAACACATTTTATCATATCATAAAATTTTCTGTATATCATCACAGTTGGTTAATTTATAGACAATGTGCAGATCAAAAATATAACAACTGTAACAAGAATTTTCCACAACAAAAAACAATAATACTAGAGTCTGAACAAATGGTTTTTTCTCTTTGCAGCCAACATACAACTCGGCAAGGAGAAATCAAGAACAAAATATCTGACGTTGTGCAAGGGAACAAATTACGGAAGAAATGAAGTGCAAATCATTTGGAAATAATCATTTATCAATTGATTGAAGAATTAAATGAAGTTAATAGCATCAACATTTCTAAAAGAAATTCAGTTGAACAAATAAAATCGGAGAATGTCATTACAACAATACACGAATCTCTTAAGTGGGAAAATAAATGCAAAGATGGCAGTAGAGACATCCATCCAAACAGGAGAATTAGTCTCTCATTCAATCCATAAAGTTCTTTCCTTACATCCTCTGCATTGAAAGAAGATATGAGAATAAGAATTTTGAAAGGCAAAAACTCTGAGATGTAAATGATTCAGAAAACGAATTTAAACAAGACAATACTGGAATGTAGTGGAAGAAAACTCTCTCTCTCTCTATCTCTGTGTATCTCTATCTCTGTGTGTGTGTGTCTCTCTCTCTCTCTCTCTCTCTCTCTCTCTCTCTCTCTCTCTCTCTCTCTCTCTCTCTCTCTCTCTGTGTGTCTCTATCCAGTCTCCTGCTGCTTCCACTGCCATCGGATAGAAGAAAACAATCGAGTGAAAAGGGCGCATGCTAATTCTGCTAACATCAATCAAATATCAGAACTAAAGATTTTTTAAAATAATTTAGTGTCTTAAATGATTTGAGAATCAACATTGTGGCTGATCGATACATCCATCCATCCATTCATCCTTAGGCCTTTTCTATCTGCACGTATTTAACATCCTCCTCCTCCTCTGCATCCTTCAAAGCATCGTCCACATCCTGCAGCTGCTGAATCTTTGGCAGAGCATCCGGTGCTAAATCTGCGTAGACCAGTTGATCTTCATCAGTCACAGTTGGCACCTAACATCAGAAAGACGACATCCATTCAGAATCTGCATCAAATATCAACAGCCATCTCGAGTAGAAAAGACAGAGTAAAGACAATTCTTCTTCTTTTTCAGTCACAACCTAAACAAGGACTTTTTTATGTTTTATGTTCAACCATCTCTTGCTACATCCTACAACACACAAGTCCAACGGACTTTCAATATGAGCATCAACTGTAAACTTAAGACAAAATATCTTCTGATTACATTTTGACTTTGTTGTGCCGTCGGTGAAAGATTATTGTCTGCATCAGACCCTGGCGCAATAGAAGTTAATAATTGGGATGTAAGAGATCATGAGTAACTTACTTTGCTTGTGTTGTTGTTATCTGGAAAGGTGACGTGATTTCGATCAGCATCCGGAGCAGAAAGAGTTGCAGCAGCAGCAGCAGAGGAAGGAGGAGGATGAGAATAGACGACGAGAGGTTGGCTGCTGCTGCTGGTGCGATGATTGGTGATGTTGCTGCTGCTCTCCTCCTTATCCGTCATCTGCCTATAATCTCCGACCGTCATCTGATGATGATCACCTTTTCTGTTGCCAGAAAAACCAGTCAACCTCCGTCTCATCACTCTCTCTCTGTCTCTGCCTCTCCCTCCCTGCCTCTCTCTCTCTCTCTCTCTCGCTCTCTCTCTCTCTCTCTCTCTCTCTCTCCCTCCCTCCCTCGCTCTCTCTCTCTCTCATGCTCTGTCTCGTTTCTCTCTCTTTCTGTCCCCTCCCTCTCTGTCTCACCTCGTATATGTCTGTCTGAGTTATCTATGGCCCTGTCTCTGTCTGTCCCCAAAACGTCTTTTTCCACCTGTCTAAGGCCGTCTTGTAAAAAGTATAAATTCAGTGCAGATGGAACAATAGGAGGCCGTCCATAAAGTATGTCACGCTATTTTTGACCATTTTTGACCCCCCTCCCCCCTGTCACAAACTGTCACAAATCTCGGCCCCCCCCTAAAGTACGTCACACTTTCGAACAAAAAATTTAAAAACATCACCATTTACCTAACCCTCTAAGCCCTAGGATGCTATCCCTAATCCCTCTGATAGTGACGTGTGTCCCTAAACGCTTTGATAGTGACGGGAAATCAACTTTTATCCCGCCAGGCCGAGTTTTAGACACGCCTGGCCAGGCCGGGTCGGATTTTAGGTACTAAGAACAAAAAAAAATAAGAATTTAAAAAATAAATGTGTGACGTCACACATGGCTTGACCCCCTCCCCCCTGTCACAAACTGTCACACTTTCTTACACCCCTCCCCCCCTGGAGCGTGACGTACTTTATGGACGGCCCATAAGTGGGTCAATTAAGACCAACGACGCCAGTGGTGAAAGTTGGCAACCAGAACTTTCAAGATGTTGTCCAAAAAATCGAAATATGACACACTTCCTGGAAAGTCGTTTTCTTCATCAGATGACCTTAATGCACGTTATATAAGTTATTGACAACTTAGAGGAGAGATAGCTAGAGATAGCAAGGGAAACGATTTGCTTACAACAGCTGATGATGAGGACAATTATACATAAGATACCGCAGAGGATGACGGTTCAGATGAAACCCACTCTGGTCAGTGCTGCAAATTAACTTTTGACTGGAACATACACATGTACTTTCAATACAGAAAATCTAATCGTCATCATAGTCACTGCCACACAAGCCTTTAGCTTAAAAGAATCATCATCAGTACAACTAGACAACAACCACAGTGATTCCACTTCAACAACTTCTTAAAGACCAACCAGTCAACAAGACAGACAGACAGACAGACAGACAGACAAACAGACAGCCACCAATACACACAGAAAGAGAGTTAATCAAATGATCAATTGATCGTTTGATGATGAAATAGAGAGATTGATGTCTGATGATGACTCACCCTTCGCTGCCACCACTGGAATATTTGTCTACAGAAGCAGAGACAAAACAAGAAATAACAATCAAACATTCAGAAAGTTCATCCATTTATTTCCACTCATGAACAAAGACAATTCACCAGTTGTAGGATTAGTAATTAGTTAGTGCTTAGATGATTAGTCCTTGAGCATCAATAAAAAAACAACGATCAAAGTCTGTATTGTATTTTCAATGCCCTGCGCTTGATTCAATTAATCACAACAACAATCAACTACTTGTTTCCTAGCATCTAATAAATTGCTATAAAATTTCATCAAAGATGAATAAATTGAGTGACATATTTTAAGTACTGAAACTCCTAAAGAACATAAATCACTTTCCTTCTAAATACAATAACAGACACAGAATATCTATATAGCTCATCCCTAAGCACGGTCAATCGTGAATCAGTTGCCTATAGCGTCAAACCAAACACTGTGCAACTTTCACTCAGTCCTCATAATTATAAGACTGCAGATCAACTGCAATCAATTGGAGGCAAAAAATGCAAATTATATATCAGACACCTACAAAACTTTATTTCTATTGCATAATTTTGTTTGATAACATTAATAAAGTGCATTATATGATTTCCTAATCAAATATGAATATCGCTAAATTAAGTCAATAAGATAAATTTCACTATTAAATAATTACCAAAATACTAATCAATGACACAAATGCAAAGAATGAGAGAGCCCACACAAATGTCTGGCTGCTAATCGAATGTTCAGAAAATTCAAATAAATAATCAGTTGCCAGATTGTATCACCAAAATCACTTCATAATGTGTAAACACGTAAGAAAACCAGCTCTGAGTAAAATGCTAAAAGATACATATATATGTCTATCTATATCATGATTAACAACAGGATTAAAAATGGAACGCATAAAATAGCACAAAAACCAGTAAATATGAAAATTCATTCTTGGCTTAGTTTCAAATCGAAAACAAGAGAAATCACTGAAGTATATCAGTAGTAACTGCAGCATAGATTGAGTATTCGTGACTTTTGGGTTTAATATTCGTAAATATTCGTGAATATTAAGATTTTTTAATATTCGTAAATATTCGTAAATATTCGTTAACGGATTAAAGTGAACCATTGACACCGCAATATTACCCGGTAAATCAGTTTAAGTTTCTGGATGTCTCCATGACATTCACTCGCATTCAGGGCAAGGCTGAATTAAAATATGCGATGCGCTTAATATGCTGAGATCGGGATAATTTTTGCTTGTAATCTGGCACTATTATTTCCTGCGTTTGCATTTATATTTACTCGTCCTGCTACACTGATATAAAACAACTTTATCAATTTGCAGTTAGGCTACTATTATAGGCAGTTAAAGTTTAGGCTATTTATAATTTAGCCTACCATTGCTGCTACTTGCCAACTGCCATCGGTGGCTCTGCATCTTTTCTGTTCGAGAGGATGGTCAGAAGTCAGACAAAGTGACTAACATTAGCCTAACAGTCATTAAGTAATAAGTATCGAATGCCGCATGGCCACATTGGCCAGCAGAGATTTTGAAGTTTTTTTATAATAAATCTATTAAAGTTATTGTCACTTAATGATACAGGCCTATGCGTGGTCTAACTCAATTTTGTACAATTCATTCAGTAAAAGTTAAACATTTTCATAAATAAGAAAATAAGAATTAAGAATGAAGAATTTCTTGAAAGAACAAGAATAAAGAATTTCTTGAATTAACATAATAGCCTATTTTACGAATATAATATTCGTTGGCAGTTTTAATATTCGTTAATATTCGTGAATATTTGAAAATCTTAATATTCGTAATATGCGAATACTCAATCTATGAACTGCAGAATAAAACATAACAGGCAAGAAATGAGTATTATAGATAAAAATGAAAGAACATTGCAAAAACAGATCCAAAGACAAGTCATGAAATTCAATGCGCACCAAAGAAACATTGCACAGAGATCGCAAACTAATGGCACACTCGCCCGACAAAACTATTTTCAACAGAATCCAAATGATGATCACACTTCAGTCAAGAACTCAACGCTTATGAAACCCCAGAAAGAAACAAAACAGTAAACCAATCAAATACATAAATAACAACCATGAGAGGAGTTTTGATGTTTGCCATTTGACCTGAATATACAATCTGCATAATGTATTATACAATCCATCAGATCACAGATCTGTTTCAATTAATGAAAGATTGCTTTCATCAATTGAAGAAACATTTTTACACAGATTATGTTTTGCCAAAGACGCAGAGACTACCGGCGTTGTTACTCTCAAAGTATAATCCATTCCAAGAAACTGACAATAGTCAGAAAAGAAACGAAATGACAAAATTAATCCTGAAATAAAAAAGGAAGAACCTTCAACAGAAGAAAGACAGTAACCGCTGATGTAGGTTAGATGAATCTAACTACATTCATCTGCAATCAACTCTTCTTACTCAACTGCCAACTCTTAGAATAACTCCTCAAGACACAATAAAGTGTTCACTGCAATGCAATCACTAACTCACTTCTTGATTCTACAAAAAAAGAAGATAACAGGAACTGAAATGGATCCGAAGATGGTTCTTGATTAGAAGCTGAAGCAACAATT
The DNA here is from genome assembly GCA_949752735.1 of Lumbricus terrestris. Classification (NCBI taxonomy): domain Eukaryota; kingdom Metazoa; phylum Annelida; class Clitellata; order Crassiclitellata; family Lumbricidae; genus Lumbricus; species Lumbricus terrestris. Next base: position 155,916 of record OX457037.1, read on the forward strand.
ATTCATGAACAATTAATATTCATGAACAACTAATATTCATGAGCAATTAATATTCATGAACAGCAGGCCTTGCAAAGACACAAAGTAGAAGAAGGCCAGGACAGAGACACAGACATACAGACCAACCATCCAATGCTCTCCAGACAGGCCCGCCGAGAGGGGGGGGGCAGGGGGTCAAATGCCCAGGGGCCCGGCGACTTTTAGGGGCCCGGAGGGGGCCCGGGCTACAGTGATTATAATATGTTTCATATGTTGATTACTGGCGGCGGGCCCCACCTTTAGTCACTTGTATTACTTAGCCCTTTGTTTGTGATTTATGTTGTTTTAAATAGGACCTAATAGGCTATTAGCCTACTGCTACACTATTACAATTGTTTAAGTTTCGAACAACTGTCCATTACCTTAGTTATAGGCATGGTTATAGGTGTTTTGCCAAATAAACGCAAACTTCCGTCTCAGAACGTTCTTTTGCTAAATTATGCGTTGTCAGATTTCAATTGCAAGTGAACAAATCTAAATGATAAATTTCTCTCGCAACGATGGAATATTTTATAAACACAAATCTGGAGCATAAAAACAAAAAGCTAATAAGTTTGAAAAGACAAAAATTGATAAGCTTATACAGTAGCACACTATTTCAATTCAGAATAACAAAAGAAGGCAATCAGAACCAGTAATTAGGCCTATACTCCTACATCGGTTGATTCTAGTGAATTAAACGTGCCTGCATGATGATCGTAGCCTACATAACTGAATGGATGAAAATGAAGTTTGTGGTGTTAGTATCTTAATTCCAAATGAAAACATCACAAATAAGAATCATGAAAATGCTGAAATTATGGAAACTGTACAGAGACATTGTTTTTTATGTTGGCACTCTGCCGCCAGGGCCCGCGTTTAGACCTATACACAAACGACTGAGATGATAATTATAGGCTGCTATTAAGCTTGCAGGAAACGGCCCTCCAAGACATTCGAACAATTTTCCAGGCGATGAAGAAAGAGTATTTCCGAAGTACATTTTTAAAGTTCGTAGACAAGATAGAGAACTACCAGGATATTATAAGAGATACTGTTGCAGTTAAATCCAGAAAGGTTGCTTATTGATTACCATATTATTTGAAAATTAAATTCTTAACATTAAGAACTGATCAAAGTCATAAATGGTAAGCATTAGCATGCATTTATACCCACACTATTGTTATTTTTATTTTGAGTGTGAATTTGCTCAATAAGTTATTAAGCCTTAAGATAGTTTAGGGCCCGTGACTGCTCAGCCCAGGGGCCCGGAATTTCTGTCGGCGGGCCTGTCTCCAGACAGGCACATAACAAAAAACACACTTCTGATAAACATATATAAAAATAAACTGCCACACTAGGACACTGTCTGTCTGTTCGTCTGTCTGTCTGTCTGTCGCTGGTCATATGCTGCGAATTCACAGAAAACTTATATTAACATGCCAAAGAATCAAAAAGCCGCCACATGTAACTGACTGAGAACATTAGAATAGATGACAATATATCACAAAGGAAAAGAAAGGAGAGAGAGAGAGAGAGAGAGAGAGAGAGAGAGATGTCTCCTTCTTTAATAGTCTTGCCTTCTATTAGAAATGACTCTCGCATTGCACAGACTACATATAAAGAAAATGCCAAAATCTGAGTCAAACCTTGATGGATGTTTCATTCGCCAGGTGGCCGTCATGCATCCCCAATCACCAGAGGGCCTCCTGCTGCACATTGCTCTTGGCTCTTGGCTGTATATAATATGCTCTCAAGACTGCTACTGGTTTGCCTGAAGGCAATTTGCCATAGTCATCTATAGATTTTTTTACCTAGCACACCTGATCAATCCAGGTGCAAGTCCCTAGACATGACAGGTAATCTCTCTATCTACACAACTAACACCAACATCACCTCTTCCTCCTCCAGAACTGCACACTGTGCATGGCCCCTGCAGACATTTTTGTGACCATGACTGTGTGGTTCTTATAGACCCTGCACCACTGGTGGTGGCTAAAACCACAATGCCCAGCAATACACATAATATCACATTAGAAAGCATAAAATACACATGAACTGTATGTTAGGTGGGTGGTAGGTAGGTACATGGCCTGAGTCTTAACAGATCGTGACTCGGTCAAAACGGACATCCGCCGTTTGACGAAAACTATTCAGCGTTGAAGAATGATTCCACACAAAAACATGAACCAATCAGCAATCATCATTATGACATGAAGAAAAATGAGATATAACACAAAGAGGAAGTAGCGGCGAAAAAGGGAAAATTGGCAAGATATAGGAAGGAAAAGACAAATCTAGGGACTAACAGAGACAGGGACCATGAAAGAGAGACAGACAGACAGACTAGACTGACAGACAGACAAGGACTGAAACAGAGACAGAGAAACAGAGACAGAGAAAGACAGACAGAGAGAGAGAGAGAGAGACCCAAAGAAGAGAGCATGCATGTGTGAGGGAGTTCAGCTAGTTTAGAATCAGACAGACAACTTTTCCTTTGCACAAATTCAACATAGAAATCTTATGAAAAATTCAAGTTCAGTGACAAAAACGAAATCACAGAAGACATCGGTTGTTGAAAACACAAAACCATTTCCAAGTAACAACAGAGAAAAACTTTAAAGAAATAACATAAAACCATCTCAATGAGAGAAAAAGCAAATAATAACGGTGACTCCTCAACTGCCAATCGGGAGGGGGGGACTGTTGGACTCTGCCAGCAAATCAACCAAAACCCTCCAACCCCAACCCCTCCTATCTATTGAATAAAGTCATCAGCCTATCTAAGGACGTCCGGAGGGTAACAATAGGAAACCCCTAACTCTTCTGCTGCCCTTCTTCGGCCTCTGCAATTTCAAAGTTCTGTGTCGATATGAAATGGGTTCCATACTGAAAAACATATCCATTCAATTTATACACAACTCGTGTTCAGTTCTTGGAGTGACTCTGAAAACAAAATGGTTCATCTATAGATTCAGAACCACCCTATAGAGTGATGGCTCATTTTAATATCAATCTCTACCAGCATGTGTATGAAGCAGGTGGGTGGAACCTCCACATCAAATATGTGCCATGTCTACATCTCTAATTTTCCATTTCAGTTTTGCATTGTCTGTTGTTGCCTGTTGCAACATTCCACTATCCATTTGCTTTGCCAATGGAGTTCTTTTTCCCAAGCAGAGTTCTGAAGCCATTCAACCCACTCTAGCTGACCAACTGGACTCAACTAATTCATCATGAGATTGGATCTATTGGATCTGGAGTGAAGTTCAATGAGGCCATCATAGCTTTCTTCACATTTCCATTTCATCCCAACTGATTCATTTCTCTAAACTCCTCCACATAATATCACTAACCATTCTTTTGGGCAACACCCTCCTCTTCCTCTACACTTGGCAACACCCTGCTGAGCTCAGTCAAGCGTGACTTATCCTTACTCAGGCACCTGTCTCTACACATGAGCATTGAGCAGTAGGTCGTCACAGGTAGTGAACATTCTCAATAAGACATCTCTCACAAGTAACTGCACAGCTCTCAAGGAGGCATGTCTCATTGTATTATGACCTAACACAGAAAGAGGGGAGTGTGTGCGCGAGGGAGCTCATCTAGTTTAGAATCAACTCCTCATCAAGTCATACATTGTATGCTACACATAGGCTAATATTCAAAGTGCTACACCTATCACCCATGCTTTGTCATACATACTACAGTACAGTCCTAACAGAAGCATACATATTCCCAGAGACAAAGCATAACTTGAAGATGATCCTCATCAAAGTTACTCCATCAGCAGCTGAACATGAGAAGCCTTAATCCCAAGGACAGATCCCATGTCATCATGTCATCATGGATGTTTTTCACAGGAAAGAGGTCCTGGGAATCTAATGCTGGTAAACCCAAGGCATTCTGACTTATTACAGGATGATAGACATTAACCACACCATTACACAGATAATTTTGCTTTACTCTTGGCTACTTCCTGATTGTGAGAAATGTCAGACCGCTCTCGTCTCTTACAATGTCACCCTGTTCAGCCAACCAGATACAAACAGCCCATCTAGTATCCATGGTTGAGACCAAGGCCGCAGCCAGGATTTCATTTCGGGGGGTGTTTCTTTTAGGTTCCTGTCCGAAAAAACTGATGACCTTCTTTGGTCATCCAACTGAAATCTTCAGAAAATGTCACCAATTTCCCATGCGAAAAAAACTGATGACCTTTTTTCTTAGTCGTCCAGCCAAATCTTCAGAAAATGTCACCAATTCATTCTATTTTTCCACATTTTTAATTTCGGGGGTGCTTTCATGGTTTTTATTGCATGGTTTTTACATCATGTGCTAGTAAATGCATTCTATTATTTTTTTACATCTTCCATTTCGAGGGGTGTTCAAACACCCAAAACACCCCCATAGCTACGGCCTTGGTTAAGTCTCCACCAAGCCTACTAGCCCTGTGGACTAAATGGACAGTCCTGAATAACAAATTGTCCACCATTGTAGTAGAGTAAAAGAGAGAGACATAGATAGATAGACAGATAGACAGATAGATAGATAGATAGATAGATAGATAGATAGATAGATAGATAGATAGATAGATAGATAGATAGATAGATAGATAGATAGATAGATAGATAGATAGATAGATAGATAGATAGATAGATAGATACAGACAGAGAGAGACACGAGGAATGAATTTCAAGTAGAATTTGTTCCAGTTTCGCACACAATTGCTGATTAATTATCTGATCGTCTGCCCCCCCCCCCCCTCAGAGGCAGAGTCCAACGTCACCTGATCCAAAAGGACACTCATTATTATTCACAGCGCAGTACATGAATATTCAAAAGGACTTACATAGCATCAGTTGAGAATGCTCTTCGTAATTTCCATTGATCTATGGATGCCATCATCATGCCGCATTCCATTCATGCAGTGACCTCGTAACTTAATACAAGAAACCTTTTGAAAATTAAACTGAATAACCATAGACAACAGCCACCAGAAACATTGATTGACCTTTCATCAATGATCACTGATGAGTGACTAATTATTTTATATTACTTTCCACAGAGAATATCAAATCTGTCCATATTTATCTCAAAGGTTCCCAGTCCACTGAAGGCAATCAGATGTTTAGAGCCAATTAACAGCTGTGAATTTCCAGCAACAAACTGTAACCCATCCAAATTTTCCTTGTTACTTTTGAATGAAAGCACAAAGAGACTTCCTGTGTTTTACTATCAGAAAAGAGCTGGGGCAGAGGTAAAAAATGTTAAGATTACCAAAGCATAAAAATTCATGTAAATATTTAATGTAATATGTTACACTCGACAGGGGTGGATCCAGGGGGCCAATCCGGCCATGGCCCCCATTTAGATTTTTTTTTTTACTAGCTATTCTGGCTTGGAAAGTTGACGTGCCCCCCTGAGTAGTTTCGTAGGACCCTCCCACGCCCTACGATCCACGAGGTCTGTGCAAGGGCTTAAGAACACTAGGACTAAAAAATGTCATCAACTATTTTGGCGGATAAAACAGTATGTTTTTCTTGGGAATTCGACAAATGAATAAAAAAAAACATCAACTAGTTTGGCGGATAAAACAGTATGCTTTTCTTGGGAATTCGACAAATGAATAAAAAAAATCAACTAATTTGGCGGATAAAACAGTATGTTTTTCTTGGGAATTCGACAAATGAATAAAAAAAACCCATCAACTAGTTTGGCGGATAAAACAGTATGTTTTTCTTGGAAATTCGACAAATGAATAAAAAAAAACATCAACTAGTTTGGCGGATAAAATGGTATGTTTTTCTTGGGAATTCGACAAATGACTAAAAAAAGGTAATCAGATTCTGCGGTGACCAAGACGAAATTTTTTCCCTGCCCCAAGACCACAAATTTTGGCCCCCTTCAAAAATTTCTGTATCCACCCTTGACACCCGACGACCCATGACATAATTTTTATTTTAGTTATCTGACTCCTCAGTTCTTTTCTGCTGGGGAACCTCCACTCCAAACTCCTCCCAACTACTAAAACATTGCTTCCAACTATGCACATAACACATAGATTGATCAGTTGATAGTCAATTAACCAGTTAGATGTCAAAAATAGCACTTAATCAATAAAAATAACATTTGAAATTTCTTCTAGATTATCAGTACATATAGAAAAGAAACAGAGATATCATATTTACAGATCGTTGAAAGCGATGAATATTATGTTAGTGCAGATCCAAAATGGCCAATGGCAGCCAAATACAAATCAAGTCTTTGCTGCTCAACGACTGAAGAGAGAGAAGTCTCACAAATGAAAGTCTTTCTTTCTTCAGCACTGCAGCTGAGCTCTTAAGTTAACCTGAAAATTAGAAACATTGCATGCAATAGCACAAGTTTAAATGTTCCATGTTTTCACACAGCAGATCCTACGTTGAACGCTTTACATAATTATAGTGATTCTGCTGGTGTTAAAGGATTTCCACAAATCACTAAACAGTTCACAAGTCACATAGCTTTTTTATTGGTCCCCCAAAATTTAAATTTCCTTATGATAAGAATTTATGATTAATTCTGTAGCACTGGCTAATACTTTTTAGTGTAAATAAAGCTCAAAGTATGAAAACTTGGTAAAAAAATATTTAAGAAATCCAAGGCTCTAAAACTCTGAACATCTTAGTCCAGAGATTTCCAGTGTCTTAGTCCTACAATCTGTGTAAGTCCCAAGATGCCAAGAGCCTTTGTCCTAAGACCCTAGGCATCTTACAAAGTCAAGATTTCCATAGTCTTAGGACTCCAAGTGCAAAACTATAATGACTAAAACAGACTTGACAGGTAGTCCAAAGACTTTCAATGTATTAGTCCGAAAAAACCACATGTGTCTTAGTGCTAAGACAATGGCATCATGTTTACTCTAATATCACAGTTGTGTAGTAAAATTGTAAATTCATTTAGAGCAGAATCAAATAGGAAGATATCTCTTTACAAATGTTTACAAGAAAGGTCTTCACATTATGATTAGCATATCTGACAAGTTGGATTTTTGTCATTATATAAAGAATTTTTAACATTTATAAAAATAGTGCATTCAATTTTGTATGAAATGGTATCTCACTTCTTTACATATTAATGTCATTGTGAAGATGATGTCAATTCAGCATAATGACCTAAAAGGTAGAACTTATTGATTAATTGACTGATTGATTAAAGAAACTTAGAATTTCTGTTGCAAAACTTAATTACAACCATATTTGTAAAAAATTATGGAAGTTTGCACTGCAAAATAAATTTCCTTTAATCAACCAAACGAGAGAATATAGAATAATTCATTCTGCACCATAACCGTCTGGTCTGATTGGTTGACCTATATCACAGCTGTCCAATAGAATAACCGATTTACTATGCTATGCTATTACGCTGGAGAACATGAAAAGTCTGATATTGCTCAACACTGTCTACAGAGTGTGCCAACCCCCACAGGTTTTTTGCCAATATCTTGGCCAAAAGTAAGAATTTCAAAATGAAATTTTACGTTTTTAAAGACAATTTATATTTACACATGATGGCCAGATTTCATCAAAATATTTCAAACAGAACAAAAGTTATACCACTTTTAGGGAGGCCACCCACCGTTTTTTGATGATTCAAAAACGTAATGCAGCAAAAAGTAGCAAAAACACGATTTTATTAAGCCATATATCTCAAATAACTGAACATTATCATATAGCCATGATATTGACAGATGATCATTATTACTACTATTTTAAACAGAAACAGGGTACCAGTGTAGCCGCAGGTCACTATGAAGTCACTTAGCAAGACGATAATCAAGTTGATAAATAAGGAATCTGTCAGATTAATAATTTTGCAATTAAAACAATAAAATTCAAATTTCTAATAAATATGGAAATAACCAAGGTGTCAACGACAGACAAACTGTGTATTGAGACACCTCATGAGCAAGATCCTGGAGATATTATAAGGCTATGAGCAACGTTTACTCTGATAAACAGTGAGAGCGCAAAAATTACAAATTAAGCTGAGATTTAAGAGATTTGCCTTGAACGGAGATCGGCTCAATGTCGATTGTTCTGGTTTTATTGAGAATGCCAATGACCCTAAATCTACTGATTTGAACCCGATGGATTGATAATTAATTGCGGAGAGCTATGATGGAGAAATATCACAATCTGCAACCAAACCCAAGAGCAGTAAGAGAATTGATGGGCGCATTGGAGTTGATATGGGAAGATTCGCCTTTTGAACGCGTCAACCGAGCCATCAAGAACTTTGCAAAGAGACTCAAAATAAGTTCTGGCACTGGTGGTGGGCACATTGAATACAAGTTGTGAATCACTATCAAGTTAGGGCTGCCAACTTTTGATTTTGCCATTCCGGGACGCCCGCAGTCACTAGACAAAATTATGACATTTAGGCTATACCAATTTACAACGTCCACAAAGACTCCACATAGCCTATAGGTCTATTTCTTATTTATAATATTATGCATAGGCACAAAGTCGTGGAAATAAGCACGTCATCTATCAAAAAAGCATTAGGACGGGCTAACAGTACATAGACACAATAGGCTATGCTACAGAATGACAGGTTTATAAAGTTTTCAAGACTTGAACCCAGAGCTGTCTAGCATTCGATTTTCAGCCAACAACGTTAAGCTTAATAGAGCGCAGACCGCAAAGTCACCACACAACTTGCCGAGTTTTGTGTGCAAAAAAACAACATTTTGTCAAGTGCATCTCAAATTCCGGGACAATTTGAGATCAATCCGGGACACGGGACGCACAGAGCCGATTCCGGGACTGTCCCGGCGAATTCGGGACGGTTGGCAGCCCTATATCAAGTTCATTCCCAACCAGTTATTTGAGGTGTGACTTAATAAAATCGTGTTTTTGCCACTTTTTGTTGTGTTACATTTTTGAATCGTCAAAAAACGGTGGGTGGCCTCCCTAAAAGTGGTATAACTTTTGTTCTGTTTGAAATATTTTGATGAAATCTGGCCATCATGTGTAAATATGAATTGTCTTTAAGACTAAAATTACATTTTTGAAATTCTTACTTTTGGCCAAGATATTGGCAAAACACCGGGGGGGGGGGGGTTGGCGCACCCTGTATATTCTTTAAAATCCTCAGATAATGTTTCCTCATTCAGCAGAACTTAGGTCAGTAATTGCATTGATCAGTTGAATGTATTTGAAAGGCGATAACCAAACCTTTCAAACAATGCATGGTATTTATGTCTGTTTATTTGGCCAAGGACAACAAAATGGTGGTCAATATTCAACTGAAGGCCCTTCTACACTTGTCTGCCTTGATTAGTACTGCATAAATGTAATTAAATCTAATAATGGTATATTTGATCAAAATATGCTGCAAAATGGTGATCACAGCCTAAAAACGTATTTCAACCAGTTTCTGGAACTTGGCATGGCATGAATTTGAGACTCGTATCGGAGAGTAGATCACATAATTATTATTAGAAGACAGGATGAGTGATTGAATTGTAGACAATGACTAGAACCTGTCAAGTCATGGATTAAAGTCAGAGAAAACAAAGATTAACTAATAACTGAACAGAAGTCTTAAAAATTACTATAACTCCAACATTTGACCAAATCCTCTTCATCTGACTTCAGAGTGTGCAGAAGAGAGTTGGTCACTTTCGATACAGATTTCTTTAGAAGTCACTTCCACAGTTTTCAGTCGATTGTTGACAGTCATTTTGTTGTCCAATGCTTTTCTGTTGCTCTAGTCATGCATATCTTCTCTCAGAAAAAGACGACTTCACTGGTAAACCTTCTGGAAAAATTCTTCGAATATTATTCTGTATCTTCAGAGGAGTCTATGTTTGCAAGTGATGGAAAAATTATTACGATGGCATTCGTCTTCCTCATTCACGAAGTCATATATAGGCCTACAAATGGCCATTTTGCACATCAACATTCTTTGGTGTCAAGACCACTTGAAGTCCTAATGCACTCAAGCTGATAAAAATTCAGCAACACAAGTTCATCTACCTGGTTATAAAAATCACCTGAAAGCAAATCAATTGACTCCCTTCAGCAGCAGGTGCCTTATTAATGTTCACGCCACAAATTCAAAATCCTCGATGACTTTAGGTGTACATTCCAACAAACATGCAACATGCAAAACAGTAAAGCACACAGAAAATGCAACAGTTTCCCGATTGTGCATTGCAATGTTGTCAACATGTGAGCCACATATTCAATTATTCATTACTCTTACAGTTAAAGGATTGAGCTTACTGCAGTATCATTCCTCCATTCCTCATAGCAATGCTCGCTCAAGTAGCATTTCAGTGTAAGTAAGTAAGTAAGTAAGTAGTGTATCCCGAACCAATCAAGAACCAGTCTCCCATCTCTTAAGCTACAATACCCAGCTACATTCAAATCAAACAAAAGAGAAAATTTATATACTGCAACATTCATTGACTGAAAACAAAGACACAGACGACAGTAAGACCTATGTATACAGCAATTTCTATAGCACCTTACAAGAACCTCACAAATATGGCAGCAACTTACTCAAACACACATCAACATCTCAGGTAATCAAAGCAACTCTCAAGCAGGGTATCAGTGTTTCACGGAGTCCTGCATAGAATGGATGGATCCAGAGTTTAACGACAGCCTATGAAATTTGAGGCCATTGCTGCCAAAAATTTCTTTGGCATTTTACAGCGGGCCTTACTTTTAGACATTCACAAACCAATGGGATGCCTAGAAAATTGTGACAACAGATGTGGAAGATTGTCAGATAAAGGAGACAAAAGGTATTCTGAAGAAAAATTGTGGACTTGGTACACGTATACAGTGCTAGAGGTATTGAGTAAATTTGGCCAACCCCTCCACTAAATAATGCACAGATCCATCCATCTGTGAATTTCTAATAATTTAGAACTGAAAATGGTATTTTCAAATTAATTCCAAACTTCAACACTGCTTCATTTTGTAACTCTGTTGATTGTGATTTGTGACACAGGGGCTCAAAACCCATCACATGTCGGATTTTGACCTTTTGATTTAGTCATATGCTACAATGACCATGCTCTAAAACGCTTTTAACACAATGAAATAATCTTTTTTCTAACAAAATTTGAGCTCGTTTGATTCTTTCATTAGTTTATAGTGAAAAAATAAAATAAAAAGTTACTGAATATTCGTGTCATCCAGGTCTACTGAATCCACTAAGTTATTATTCTTAAATTTTTCTGGGCATTAGAGGCATATATTCTGAATCAGATAACCCAAACGGCATCAAAATCGGTTCACTACTTCGCAAATTAGGGCGAATTCACAGTCATATACTGAATTGAAGAATAAACTGCATTCTTTACCCCTCTCGCCTATTTCGGCGTCTAGCGCAATATCTAGGAAGCGACAAACGACGGGTTTTGAGCCCCTGCGTCACATTTGGTTCTATTCAAATTACAAAATAGCTGTCCATATTAAAATACGACCACTGAAATCTTAAAATGCAGAGTGAACAAAGGAAGACCTAATTTATAAAAAAAACATTGAACCACCAATGAGAGTTTAAAGAATTCTCTGCAGTTGAATTAAGTCTAAAAATCCAACATCCTGTTACAAAAATTGAAGAAGCACCGATTCAGTTTGAGTTGTCTGTCAATTTCTGCCAAAACGACTTCACGTATCCAAGTCTTTTTGTCAACTTATCCCATTCACCTCTGTGGAATGGTTGAGGATCTAGCCCCTCTCTCTCTCCTCTGCTTTACAACAAAACCAAGGAGCCAAGGACCATAGAGAAATTGGCTACATTTCAAAGAAGCATGTTTATGGAAAAGAAACCTTTGCTACAGAACTCAAACCAACAGCTAAGAAAACAAGTGCAATGCGTGAGAAACAGCAGCTAGTCTCAAATGCAGTCGAACAAAAACTAGCCTATGACTAAAACTTGATCTTCATTCGCTTTGAGTCTCGTGTAGATGCAAAATATCTTTTAAAACATAAAAATAGAATTCGAGAAAATCATTCAGATGACAAACACAAAAGTGCAACACTTGCAAACAATTCTGCTTTCTGATAACTTTGATCAAAATATTAACTAATCGTAAAACACCATTCACATAAATGCTGTTGGCACTGTTGAATGTTCCACACATTGTCTGACTCCCTGTTCTGCAAGACATTCTCTGTTACTTCAGAACTCTCAGCACAACTAATTCTGAACATTACTTAGTACATGAATCATTCATTAGCTCATTTCTCAGGTGCCCTGCTCTAAGCATGAAGCCTTCTTCCCAGATCTTCATTTACAAATATTGTTCAAACAGGAGTACCACGTAATTGACTGAACCAATAATCCCTGCCGAACCTGAATGTCGTCCTTGGTCTTATTAGTCTCATCATATAAGAAGACGATCCTTTGATCAACAACCACATCAATTATTCGAACAGCATAATGTATGAACTGACAAACATCTTCCGGTTGTTCACAGTTAGCAGATGTTTTAAGTACCATGGAAAACGTAAAGCCATCTACATGAGACCATTTAACTAGAAAACAATTAGATACACCAGATACTCCTTATAACAATCTTAGGCAGACATAATTATATAATTATCATCATCAAATCAAGGATCAACTTGCAACAACTCTGATTTAAAGCCAGGTTGATTCAAAAGCTGTTCAGCAATTTACGATTCATATTCCAAGAATTATTTATCAGAATGATGACCTAATGATAAGTAGGATCTGGTGTATGCACCACGGAACTAACAATAGTCACAGCTTTATCACAAATGCTTAGATTTTAACAAAGATAACAACCAGTGCTGTCTTGAGACATGTACACAATGGGCAGTTGTCTGAGGCCCCATAATTCCAGGGCCCAGACCAGAGAAAATTACTGCATACATAATATCTGCAGTGATTCTACACATGGCAGAATTGAAACGTTTTGGATACTTAGCTATGAGTGCAGGGATGTCACAGGATTTGTTAGAAACAACCTGCTTTATTTTAGGTCAGTGGTGTTGGTCTATATTAGTCACATTTTTATGGATTATGGAATAATAATATAATGAGACATTGTTGTGGTCAGTCTGATTTCATTTGCCATTTAAATTTTTATGCTGTGTACGGGTGGGTACCCAGAGTATTGCTCTGACCAGGGTGTAGAACACTATCAAGACAGCACAGATAAGAACCATGTAATTTTCTCTCTCTCTCTCTCTCTTTCTCTTCTGATCACAGAAGGGAAATTTGCTGATGGAAACACAAATCATTAAAGAAATTCAAACAACCAAGTGCTTTTGGTGATACAATTTTCCAGCAAATTTTCAGAACTCTGGAAGGTTTGTAGAAGTGATATTAATTTTGCAGTTAATAGTAAAAATTCTCTCTTACCCGCTTTGTTCTTCTTCTTCAGACAACAGCAAATGAGAATGGTGACTGCTACGATTAGCAATGCACCTCCGACACCAACAACAACTCCTATTATTATTTTGTCTTTTTCTGATAATCCACCTGAAAGGTTACAGAAGTCATGAACTCATGTGTCCTGTACATAGAAAGGAATCTCACCACCACATTACTACCAACATGTTCTCATCTCATTCAAAAATTCAATTGTATAGTCATCTACTGACAGACCCAGTTGCTGAACCCCAGTGAACATGGTGACCGTCAAGGCTACGATCAATTCTAGCATTTCTCAAATGTCCTCTAGAAGATCAGAAAATCACTTTAAAATAAACAAGTAAAGATTTACTAGAAAACTGGTCTCTCATTATTTTAAAGAAAGACACTTGAAGAAATGCAGAATTTGATTATAAGAGAATTTATTTTCAAAATGAAATTACTACATGCATTTCTGACTTTGATGATGTAAACCAGATTTTAATTGGAATTTTTTGGCCAAGATGAGTCATTGAGTAATCAGGTTTTCTGTCCCACAGGTGGGTGAGTGTAAGCGGAAATGGCTACTTCACAGTTGGAGGATTATTGAGAACATGCTGATAATAAAATGATTATTTAAACACCAAATTCTAAATCAAACGTAAACATGAAATTGTGATCAGAGCAAAATTGCAAAAATTACATAATTAAGCATCTCATAATGCCACAGCAAAGGAAGATTATTGCAATCAAAGATCACGTGGAAGTTCTTATTAATCATCATTGTCATCAGCATCAGGTGAAAAGTTTAAAGGTCAGTCTGCTTCCTAGTGGAATAAAACGGTCAGAAGAATGGTCAGTGAGTGGCTCAATGGCCAAGACACCAGAGCGAAACATGCTACCCCACTCACATGCCACCCCACTCATGCCAATTGTGATGCTTCCATGGTCATTTTCTTCAGAAAAAGAAAACAACAATGGAAGAATTGTGCACAATGCAATAAATTTTAAAGCATTCAACTTCTCTCTAGCAACAGTTTTCTGGAGATCTGATGTGACTCAATCTAACTTTGAACAATTTGGCTAATATTAATTACAGGTTTTAATAACTGCCAGGGAAACCTATCATCTATATAAATGTGTCCTGTTCAGCCAATTTGTAATTGAAATTAGAATAAAGACCGTCTGTTAAAGAAAAATTCTCATTTAAACACAAAGCAGAATTTAAAGAATTATCAAAATTAGGCCAAACACACATGCACACACAACACGGTCGTACAATGTAATAAAATTTAAAATGAGTTTGTCAGACACGAGTCACACAGCAACAATCTTCCTTTACTCAGCATCATGACAAAAACAGCTCACACTTTATACCCAGACCCAGAAGCATCATTTATAAGTGAATTGCTGGTAAGAGAACCGGAAACCTAATAATGAAACACACAGAAACTATGACTGGATCTTGAAAGATCAAATGAAATCATGTACATGGATACTGGAAATCCGATTTATGAGGTTTCAACGCAAATTGTAAACAATGACAAAAAAATTGTAAAATCAGAAGAAATTCAGAAAAACCTTAGAAATGAATTTCTCGATCAACAACTGTCACCAGAAACACAATTAAGAGAAAGAAGAAAATGCAACACAACCAGAGAATCGATTCTTTTCAACCAAGGATTCAACTTGTTACATTTAACTTTTAACCTTCTCCTTCACATCCAGGTTCCAAACAGGCAATGCCCTCCACCTGGTCCTCAACTCTGCTTAATTAGAAATAGTTGTTAATGAAGCTCTAAGATGTAAGCTACTGTTAACAGCCAGAAGCATAATTACGTATAGATATAAACAGTGATCAGAGATAATAGGATTTCATCAGTGATTAAAGATGTGCTCTTGAAAACACTCAAAATGTCTAACAAGAAAAAGATGCTGATTGCATTTGGCTTCCATGTAATTGAATCTATTGAATCATCTTCCATGCATAATATGGATCTGCAACAAAACTGGTGCATGAGGTATTATCATGCAAAACGTGTATACCAACCCTGCATGGTAATTGTAGACTTGAGTGATACATCCCCAACTATTAAACAGGTTTAACTGGCACGGATTTGTGTATAGGGCAGAAATTTTTGGAGATTAACATTTGCATTAATATATATTATTTTAAATACAAAAATAATATATATATATATACACAAATGTAGGAAAGTACTCATGTGTAAATTATATGTGATTATGCATGTATCTAGATACAAGCTGAGGCAGACAACTGGCAAAGAAAGAGAATTTTTTTCAAGCATTCAAGTTATCATAATAAAAGACTCGGCATTCAGTGATTAATTACACAAGAAGATATGGATGGTACAAGACTGCAAGAATGACACTGGACATTATTCAGATGTATGCACCCGAATATCTTCCGAATATCATGCATGCCTAGAGTTTTGTCAACTGAGCAAGTGGTAGAGTTAAGAGCAAGATCAACAGAGGCAGACAGTAAATGGAACAAGAGGACAGAAAAAATACCTTCATGAAACCTGAATAAAAACAGTGTACTACAGCAAAGACAGATGGAATATTGTTGGTAGTGGGTCACAATGGCTACATTTCTTAAGTGACATTGGGGTTAATGAGTCTCATGACTTACAATCAACTAGAGTTGCCCCTATCCTGTCAAGAAGAAGTGAATCATTCATGCAGATGCATCTAACAAAAGCACAGAATGGCCAGCATTATAATTTTATATCCTCTGCACATTCATTTGCTGGTATATGACACCAGTCAAGCAAAGCAAAGGACTGAAACACAATGCCATGAAGACCCTGGAGGCTTGGAATGTTAAAAAACACTCTGAGTTCCATTGTTTTCTAGTGACATCTCAACAGACACAACGGTCAGTGCTAGTCCACTGGAAAAACTGCACTCAGAGGGTTTCAAGAGCGAATTGAGCAAAGTATGTTCAATGACAGACCGATGACAAGAATCGATGCTGTAGTATAATTTAGCAACACAACAGAGCTTTGTTAATAGAGAGGCAAGCATTAGTCTGATCATAATTGCTATAATCATTCCACTTTGATTCCGCATCATACCAGACACAGGTGACTCTGTAGGTGCCGTCGAGTCTAATTGAGAGAAAAACAAACATTTCTGAAATATATGGCAGTCGTCAAATGCAAACATTCTACAACAGTTTCATCTTAGAACTTCCACAACTTCACAACTGATAAATTCACATCAATTAATCAAAATAAATGAGAAAAGAAAGATTTCTTCATAGATTTCACATATAATGTGCGTGCAGTAGAAAGAAACAGCTGATGAACGACAACAAAACAATTTTAATCTTGAGTGCTACCAAATTATCATATGTCAGCAACTGTCTTGAAATTTATGTGCAACTTTCACACTGAAGTTCATGGTTGTCAAGATGACAAAGCCATAGGCTAGCTACGAATCCCTCTCTGTGATTTTACAGCATTAACCTACATTACTGTCCATGCGGCCTGCGTTCCCTTCCATGGGACATGTCTTTTGAAGAGTTGTGCGTCAAAGCCGACCGAGCTCTATTTTCCACTGTTTTGGCTAACTCTGTCTTGCATGATTTATTCCCTCCTGTTCATGAATCACAAAACTCTTTGCATCCACGTTCACACAATCTCACAACTCCACGTTCTGACTTTCTCTCAAGAAAGGGTTTTATTAGACCTATTACAATGATTTACACTAACTTATTAACATTTGTTTTTCAATACATTTAGTGCATATTACTATACTTTATTATTACTTCTATTGTGTTATATTGCATAATTGTCTATGTCTCATTGTGCGTTTACAAATGGAGTAATAAAGGCTATACTTACTTACTTACTTACTAATTTCTTCTATAAACTACTCAAGACTGTAATCTTTGACTGTGCCTGGATCAAGAGCATCTCTGAATATTTACCATGAAGAGGCGCTATATAAATTCCTTAGATAGATTAAAATCACTCATCCATCACAGTATCATATAGTAAGTTAGATGCATGGAAAACATTCATCTCTGCACTGTAACGTGGAATTCTCATGTGAAACAAAGAGAGTAAACGAGCCACATATGGAACTCTCTTGCGTTTCACACTTGTATGTGTGTATAGGATAGAAACCCAAACCAAACACACCTAATAACATTTCGACAGAAACACTATGTAATGAGTGAGTGTCACACATATTTTAAATAACATAGCGTACATTTTATGAAATACAGAACAAACTACATTTTCTCCTGCGTAGCAAACAGTGCATCTATCGGTAAACTATAGCTCAATGAAAATCTGCCACAGTAAACCATTTCAAACATAACTGCTAAACTTCCTGCAAGTATCACCCGAAAAATAAATACCAAAGCTATCCAGAAATTATGTTAACAGGTACTTTGTTAAAAAGAAGATGAAAGTTAAAAGACATTTCATAAAAAGATTTTTACAGTAAAACTGAAATTGTTGCAGCTTTTGTTAAAGAATAACAGAGGATGCAATTTCTTTCAGAATTAAACTTAATACTCATGTGCTTCCAGTCCTTCTCCTTAGCCATGCTTCCAGTTCCTCATCAGATTACGACCTGGATTTTGCAGTGGACATCTATGACTTTCATTTAACATTTAAGCGAACACTTAGGCATTATAACGATGGTGCTACATCAGTCTTTGCATTAGATCAAATTTAGATTCGTTTGGATATGCATAAATTGGTATATTTCTATTCTTGAATCGAGCAACTATTTCAACTTAAAGACAGAAACTAATCAGATCAATGAACCTCAGGGCATCAGAAGATGACATCTTCATGTAACAATTATCTTCAGAATCACACTTCACAGATGCAAAGGGTTAAGTACAGAATTAGATTAGAGAAATAAATATAAATAAATGAAAAAAAACAACATCATGATTCTATATTCAAAGTTATGACCATCAACCGATTTTGTTAGTATAATTATGACACAGAAGAACCAGATGCAATCATAGTTTCCTTCCCTACAGACATGCAACTAGAAGCAGATTAGAAAAACGTAACAATCTTTATCCGGATCCCAATGAAAGCCCAAACAAAATACTTGGCTAAATAAAACAATCAATGATAAAGGTTCAACATAATCTGATGCTTTCATTACTTGTATATACAGAGAAATGAAGAGGACAAACTCTCAGCTATGTGCACATTGATTCACATGCAACAAAGTCCAATCAAAACTGACATGCAAGTGGAAATGAAAAATCAGCATCCCTCTAACAAAGCAGACAACAGGACAGAGTAACAAGAAACGAAAAAGACAAAACCTCAGTCATGCAACAGATAGAAGCGTTTGAGTTGTTAAGAGGGAAACCAAATGATAAACTTAGTGGAAAACAAGGTCCTCATAAACCCATTTGTCATGCAACATTTTCTACATCTGCTCTTCTGACCTCCTGTACCTGATCCACTAGAACTGGCAGACCGTGAGGTGATTGCTGTGGTGGAAGTGACTGTAGTGGTAGTGGTGGAAACTGTGGTCGTAACTGGAAGAAATAAATGCATAGAGTGGCAAACGAAAGGAGATGCACTTAAATACATAGATAAACAGAAATAATCAGCAATAAGTGAGAGCAGCAACTGAGTCAGACAGCATTCACCCATGCTATACTTCAAAAGATGCCATGCTTCACTTATGTAGCTAACACTTGTCTTACAGCTACAGTTGAAAGACACATCATGAAGATACCTAATTGATTCTGTGTTTTAGATAGGGCTGCCAACTTTTGATTTTGCCATTCCGGGACGCCTTCAGCCACTCGATGTGCCATTTTACCAATATACCGATACACAATCCACAGAAGCGCATAGTGTAACAAATGTTGTGTCAACCCAGTATAGAATCTACATCTACAATCTACTAAAAAGTCCTTAATAATTTCAGACAATTCATCAAAAGACATAATTTAATAGCCTAAATTCAAGACAAGAATCAACCTCAAGAAAGAAACATTTCAAGCTCCAGCCACCTATGGGCTCATCACAGTAAGACTTTTAAGCCCAACTTGAGGGAAGTTCGAAGGTATCGTAGGCTCATATGTCTGCTACCGGAGAGCAGAATTTATATTAAACTTAGGGCCTATACTTAATAAATTAAGCTTATATTATAGGGCCTACTTATGTGAGTCAAGCAGTTCCAGAACACTGGGCACAAAGTCGCAGAAAAAAGCAGATGTCATGCTAACAGTTGTGCTTTAATAAGGTCGGTGAACTCTTGGTGTTCAGGTAATTGCGATTGTTAGACAACGGATCGTTCATGATGCTGAACACTCTCGCAAAAAAGTATTAAAACTGAAAACCGAGTGCCAGTGATTTGTAAAGTTTTGAAGACTTTAACTCCCGATGTTCAGCCAACAATGTAAGGTAGGCCTATAAGTCTGATAGAGAGCAGAACGCAAAAATCATCGCAGAAATGGTTGAGTTTAGAAAGCAAAAATCAATAGCAACAATAATTGTGCTAAGTGGGTCTCTGGACCAAATTCCGGGACAATTTGAGATCAATCCGGGACACGGGACGCACAGGGTCGATTCCGGGACTGTCCCGGCGAATCCGGGACGGTTGGCAGCCCTAGTTTTAGAACCAGTCAAATGATAATCTATTCAATAATACCAAACATAATATTATCATCATTATATGTCAATCAAAAGTGACAGATGTGTTTCTGCCACAAGCATTTCATTAGTGCAAATGAGATACCTTAGTTTTTTATCATAATAGTAAAAAGCAAAATAATGGATCCGTGATTTCTGATTTGGGCTGTTTCTGTCAGGCTTGTTTTATTCTACACTTCACTTCTATGTTATTTGTGCTCTCTCAGAATTCAAATACTCCACAGGAGCACAAAATCTGATTACCACACCAAAGACTATAGCACACTCACTTTTTAAAAGATCATTGCTACAACTGCACATTTTTTAAACTTGGACATCCTGTGGCATTGGAAGAAGTGTCTTTAATAGTCTTATAAACGTTAGGTAAGGTATCAGACGTTGTTTATTAATTACCTGTTCTCACTAAATATACTGGTCCTCAAATGAGCGAGGCACCATGACTGCCACTTTGTAAAATTTATTGGCTACATAGTGTGTAATCGAAGAAGTTCTAGAGAACACTTATCGTTCGCTGAATGGCTAGACAAGTCAATTTCACACCAAATACCCTGATTAAAACTTCGGATTCAACAGGCTACTACTACTACTACTGTCTACCATGTAAAAATATCATTGACTCAAGCACTGTATGACAGGAAGGCCTTAAATTTGAAACCTGATTGCTTTCCACTCACCAAGAGAACAATGACCCATGCACATTGAGAATGTATCATCAAGATATGGATCACATTCTGACAGTTTGCTTTGTTCTGTGGACTTACTTGACTTATGGTTTTGGTGATGCTCTTGCAAGCAACAGCCACTCGTTTATGTAAATTCTCCACTAACTGTCTACTGTCTGTCCTGTGCTTTGCCTCCTGCACACAGTGCACAGGCCAATCTATCTCCCGACAATCCTCCCGTATCATGTCGAGCCCTCACTTCTTTGGTTTTTCCTTTTTCTCTTCCATGCATATAATCCACCGAATGCTATCTTTGGATATCTTTTGTTTCACATTCTGGTTACGTGGCCGAAGTAGCATAACCGTTTGCTCTGAATTTTGACTATTATATCACGCTGGATTTGATTCTGCTGTATATCTCTGCATTACTTATCCTGTTCCTTCTCGTGACTCTATCTTTCGCACGCATGCCATTTCAAACACTCTCAGCCGCCGCTTCTGTGCTTCCCGCAATGTCCAAGTCTCCGAGTTGTACAGCATTGTGCTCAGCACTAGTGACTCATACATCCGAGCTTTCGTGGTCCTTCCTTCGAGTTCCAGACCATACCCAGCACCTGTAGTATTCCCCTGGCCAGCTCGATTCTTCTATCCACATCTTTTACAGAATATCCATATGTACTAATGCTCCCCCACCCAGGAACACGAGATCTCTGTGTTTGTTCCAGCTGCTTCCAGTCCGCTGCCAACCGGAATTTAACATTGTCCTCTACGAGGAACTGGCTTTCTATTTTAGTACATTATTAATACTCATGCGCATTCTCGACTCACTTGTACCACTTTAAAAATTGTTAGCAACTCTTGTAGTCCCTTTGTTTGTTCCGCTACAAGGATGGGCGATATCATCCGCATAAGTCGCTCATCATCTCTCCTCCAGTCACAGCTCCTTCCTTCATTCCATCCAGTGCCATATCCACGATCAGTTCAAGGAATATATTGAATAGCAATGGCGATAAGACACATTCCTGTAGTACTCCAATGATTGTCTCAAACCATTCTGACAACTCTCCGCCCAACGTCATTGCATTGAAAGTGTCCTTGCATTCATTTTCCAGTATTCCTGTCATCTTCTCTGAATATCATAATGTCTCATGACTCTTCACACACACTTTCAAAAGCCTTTAGAAAATCCATGTTTTATTTTTGAGGTTTCAACTGTGTTCTGGCAAACTTAGACAAATTTTCATCTCACATAAAAAGGAAGAACAGAAAACTATTACAAAGAAGCCATACAAATGTTTCAGTATGGTGACTGAATGTTACCAGCAGCATTCAGATTCTGCGCAACACAAATGCAAAAGAATGGATAAGCGGTCTGTCAACAAAACAACTGTTTAGTGTTTACATGTGCTGACAAGTGTAAAGGTCATGAGCTACAGTCAGCACAAGATAAGCATCAGAAACAAATTTATACATTTTTATAGAAAAACACTTTCCCAGTAGAAAAAAAATCTCTAGCAGTAACCTATTATGACAAAACAGCAGAACAACTATCTGCAGTCAAACGTTGCACAAATAATCTGTTAGCATTTGCAGAACATCTACTGAGAATTGAAACAAAACATAAGATACTGAGAATATCAGATTCGTTTGGCTGAACAGAACACATTTTAAGTTTCAGGGCTCTAAGAACATTATTTTGCTACCTCACTTTGTCCTTAATTAGTCAGGAACTGCACCCATTAAAATGACACAACAAATAATTGAAGCCCATTGGACTAGAATGTCCCACATGCCATGTAGCTGTCCAAATTCCTTAAAGTCCCTATAAAAATTGCCCATCTTGTCATATGTACTGTTTGCAGACAAGTGTTTGAAATGAAGATATTGAATTTATTTGTAAATATCAATGCACTGTAACAACATTACAAGAATCAACTGATCTCCATTAAATATGAAATAATCTCAGATGACATGGAATCACAGAAGTCAACACGTAGCATGACATAATTTCAGGTTTTCTCCATGTTACAATTATTCAGATTATACATACATGCATACATCCACATCAATACGAAAAGACCTATCAACAGATTATTTCGTAATTATGACTTAAATGAGGTACAGACGAATGCCTGCTGGTGGCTTAGTTTAGTTTAATGAATCATAACCATCATGTACAGGAACTGCAACTAGCTGCATGTATGCAATCAAGAAGCCAGTAAGATTAATTATCAACATCTCAAAGAGTTTGCAGTTAACATGGCATAGTCTGGATAATTTCACTGTTAAGTCTTGGACCATAGCAAATGATTCATGAGGAGATGAAGCTGGGACGGACAATGTAGTCAACCTCATATTTATAAATCACAAGGATTCATCAAAAAGATATACTGAGATAGTAGAGCTAAGACACCCATCGAGTGTAGGAATGAGTACAAAGTCCATCTGAGTCCATCAACATCATGCAGAGTAATGGAATGGCCTGAGTAAAACAGTTGCATCTTGACAAGCAACTAAAAAATAATCATAGAAAGTGTGTAAGTTGGGCTTTTTGCTGGTCAACAAGCATTTTTCTACTGGGATTCCTTGAACTGTACCTTACTAAAATTGGTGTGCTTATTCCAAATCAGAAATCCGTTTTTGTTCATCACGTCTAGATTTTTAGTTATGAGGCGGTTGATGTTTTTGTTCATCACGTCTAGATTTTTAGTTAAACCTCGATAATTCTAATTATGAGCAGACGAAGTTGTGTTAATGACCCTGACAATTTCTGTTATGTTTGCAGTCAATTCAATACACACGATCAGCGACAGAATCTTACACAAAGACTCAAAACTGTATATAAGCATTACTTTAGCTGTCAAGTTGGTGACCAGGATACGTCATAGGTCCCTCATGTGTGTTGTGCTATTTGCTATTCAGGACTAACACAGTGGTTGAATGGTAAACGGAAGAAGATGCCTTTTGCTGTACCTATGATGTGGCATGAACCAGCAAATCACTATTCAGATTGTCTTTTTGAATGACAACCATTCGTGGATTCTAAAAGCAGAATAAATCAAAAATATGTGTATCCTGATTGCCCCTCTGCTATGAAACAAGTTCCACATGATTTGGAGAATCCGGCACCAATTCCTTCTTCCACATCCGCTTTGGAAAGTGATGAACTTTCAGGTGAAGAGTGTGCCACCGGTGATCTGGATGAGTCCTTTCATCCTGAAGTGGATGAGGAAGAGCCTCACCTGTTGACTCACGGAGACCTGAATGATCTTGTGAGAGACTTTTCATTGTCAAAGGAAAAAGCAGAGGTTTTAGGTTCAAGACTGAAACAATGGAATCCGCTACAGAAAGAAAGACACAAAAATTTCTGTGTTTCGAGAACGTCATACCAATCTGACTTCCTTTCACTGAATGGAGAGTGGAATTTGTTTTTGTGCTGACGTTGATGGTCTTATGCATGAGCTGGGATATGAACATGTGACTGATGACTATTCATCGACTCTAGCAAAGCAAGCCTTAAAGCAGTGCTATTACATAATGGCAACGAGAAATCTTCTGTCCCTGTAGCTCATGCCGTTGGGTTAAAAGAAACATATGAGTCTATGGAAACCATTCTGAAAACTGACACGTTATGTAGATCATAAGAGGAACATCTGTGGTCACAGCATATGAGTTTATGGGTGCTAGAATGTCGCTGAAGATGAACTTTCTACATTATCACCTCGATTTTTTCCCCATCCAATCTGGGCGATGTCAGTGATGAGCATGGGGAAAGGTTCCACCAAGATATCAAGGTGATGGAAATCAGATATCAGGGGAAGTTAGATAACAACATGATGGGAGACTACTGTTGGTTCTTGCAGCGAGAGATAAAATTGTCTTACAAGAGCAAAAGTAAATGCCTGAAGCATTTCTGAATAATTTGCTTTTGCTAATTAATTAGAAGTGGAGATTTAAAAACATCAGTGTTCTTAAACATGTATTTTGTAATAATTAATTTCTTATTTTTGTTTTAACAATAAATACATTGATCAGAGACTCTCTTGACATTAATATAAACATAAATAAATGACAGTTTTGTTTTGAAATGTCCATAATTACAATTATAATTTTAAAAAGGTGTGCATGAAAATATATGCCCAAACTAAATATTTCTGTTTTCTCTAAACCTGACGTGCTACAAGAAAAACAACAACACCACTGCATTCAGCAGGCCATCTTAAAGTATAAAACTCAAAGTTTGTCCTTCTGTGTGTGGGATGCACCAATTTTGCCCGGAGGCCTACTCGGAAATTACAGCGATTCGTTTAAAAAAATTTTTGGCAATCGATTCTTACCCACATTTGGAGTTAAACGCCACTATTTTCGGCTGCCAATTCACTTTATAAGTCCCGAGATGTCAACATTTAAACTTGCACGCGATAAGCGATTCAAAATCCATTCACGTTGATCGCCTCCACAAGGCCTCCATTGACTACCAGAGAACTACAGCCAATGGCATGACGGTTTGAGGTCACGTGATATTTACTTCTATCGACAATATTTGCGAGGATTATTCTCGGCTTTTTTCTTCTGATCCACACGAGAAAATCATAAAGATCGCCATCCAAAAATCTTTCCATATTTTAAATTTCGCTGTTATAAAAACGATATATTAGACACGGCATAATTATGTTCACTAAACTCATGACGTCATTATTTTGAGCTCAAATCTTAACGTCACATCTCGCCAAACCGCGTAGCAAAAATGTTGTGGACGTAAATAATGCGAATATAACTGCAAATAATCGGAATAAAAAAGCGTAGATTTAAAAAACTTCCTTTATCTAAGTGGCAAAGAACAATTTATGAAAAAAGCACGTTGCGCTGAATGGTAGTATCTTTTCAGAAAAAGTCGTTTTTCTCAGTTACGTGTCGAATGGACTTAACGGGTTTTGCTCTTCGATTATCGACCAGACCTGTACACCTAGCGGAGAGGTTCGTTACTTCTCCTTAACGCGGGGGTCGATGGAAGGCGGGGTCAGAATGGTGAAGTCGGAACGGGGTCAGGCGTGGCTGGGGACAAAAACTTATATTTCCCGGGCAACGCCGGGTTATTCAGCTAGTATTGTATAAGAAACAGCTGAAGTTTTTCCAGTAGCAAGAAAAAAGTTCTAATTTGTCGGCCAGTGAATTGTATTAAAATGATTCCATCTATGACAGTCACAGCAACCAAAACCACATCATTAAAACAATTGTCGAGAACTGATATATCCTCTAGCAACAAGTCAGAAACAGAAATAATGCAAAGAAGAGAGAAAGGTGCATATGGTCAAGAGAACAACTTCATAAAATCATGATGGAATCAAGTCAAACTGGTAGCACTTGTTTATATCGCAGATCATGAGGTGAGGTCTGCTGGTTCCTCTTTCCAGGATGCTTTGACAAATGAACATCTTTCGCTGCACAGTAAGCCAGATGATTAACCAGGGGTGGGCCAATGCGCACATGTATGTAGAACCAATCAATTGATTATGTTGGCAGTTGCAGGTGAGGAAGACACTTCACAGTGATTTCAATTGGATGCATTTACTTACAACAATCTAATTCAAGCAAAGCTATAATGCAAACAAGACAGTCGAAGCAAGACATTGAATTTGATGTCACTAGCGATAGCATGGCCATCATCTTAATAAACAATAATAATAATGCCAACTTATATGGCACTGTAAAACTGATACAAGAGTACCTCACAAGCAACTAGCGACTGGGATAGGCTTTAGCTAACAAATAAGACTCAATTGAAGGAGTGTACTGAATTGGTCAATCTGACGGTGGGTGGAACACTGTTCCAGCATCTGGAACCAGCAGCTGAGAATGCACGATCACCGAAATGTGTCCTCATCCTCCGTACGCTGAGGTATCTTCTTGAGCAATCTAAGCTACAATGCGGATGCAGAGGAATGAGTTCTGGAACAATAGTCATGCAACTACTCAGGTGCTGCCCTCGGGAAATGATACATCTGCATACAAGCACACAAACTTTGAATTCGATGCAGAACAGGACATGCAACCAACGCAGGACATCACGAAGGAGCAGCACGCCACGATCCCAGTTCCTGCTATATTGCATACAAGCCTTGCCACAGCATTAAGCACTGACTAGCGACCATCCAAGCAACACCCAGGTGCACCTGCCAACAAACTGTTATAGCAATACACTTGAGTGATGCTGGGTACAAATATGAGTTGATGAAAGCAATGAAAGCTTGATGAGACAGACCTGGCAAAAACAACCATTCGCGCAACATAGTGTCTGAAAGACAAAGTTGGTCTCCATCAGGTTGCCGTGATCACACACCAAGGTTGCAACATGATCAAAGTAGAGTAGAAATGGCCGTGATCTGAGCATGGAGCCCTGAGGGACTTGTTGGAATAATTATACACATTCTAGATGGCGCTAGCATAGATGACTGTAGATGACTCTATATAGTTTAGTCTATGTTATACGTCACTTCCTTCCTTCTTCTCATTCCGTGTGTTGTGCTAATAGTTAAGAAGACATGTGACAATCTTTATCTTTGTAATCGTGAATTAAAGCTCTGCATTCCAACAGGTTACGGGCCCAGGACGACCCCGGGACGACTGGTAAAATAACATTCACTGTTGGTCGACTAATATTTTTCGAGTTTTCTCTTTAATTATCCCAGTCGATAGAAGCTGAAGTTTCTTCTTGGTCACGCGTCAAAATGGCGGCATTGGAAGAACTACAGCAGCAAGTTTTGAGAATTCAGGAGAAAATTAGCACAGGAACAGGTAGTGTAGCAACAACAGTTACTACAAATTCCGTCGGAGGTTTATCGGAAGCGAAGCATCTTGATGGCAAAAATTATGGTGATTGGAAATTCTGGATGCAAAATTTCTTAATTGACGCAGGTTTATGGCGGTGTTTCGCCAAAAGAGGGCCAGACTGTTGATCCGGATTTGGACTTACGTGCGTTAGCCAAAATCAATCTCAGCCTAAAACCCTGTTCAGCCAGAGTCATGAAGAAATGCCAGACTGCGAAAGCTGCTTGGGACGCATTGAGAGGTGAATATGAAAGCACTGCTCTTGTTCGTCTGATTGGACTGTATTCTAGTTTGTTTAAGACAAATTTTGAGAACTTTCCTTCGATGCAGCAGTATGTAGATCACATTTTGTCAATTGCAGAACAATTGGAATCAATTGGTCAACCTTTTCAGGACAATGTTGTTGGAGGCATAATTCTTGGAGGTCTTCCAGATCAGTATAGGCCTTTAATATTGGGCATTCAAGGATCAAAGCAAGACACAACAGTTGAGTTTGTAAAAAGTCTTTTGCTTCAGGACAGTGTTAAGGAGCTAGGAGCAAGTACGACTTCGGTTGCAACTCATTCAGCATTTTCAATGGGCAGGTCTCAAATGAGCATGTCCCACATGGGCATGTCCCAGATGAAAAGTAAGCCAAAAGGACCACGTTGTTTTGAATGTAATCGTTTTGGTCATATTCGTTCGCAATGTGAGAAGGTCATTGTTAAACCACATAAGAATTCAGCCAACGCGAATTTTGGTGCTATGTCAGCCCAAACGAATTTTTCAGTTTCATCGGTGCAGCCTACCTCGATGAATGATGATTGGTATCTAGATTCAGGTGCCACAGTACAACTAACATCTCGACTTAACGGGCTTAAGAATTTTTCTTCAGATTCTAGTCAAGAGGTTGGAATTGCAAATGGAACAAAGCTAAAAAGTACTGGAATGGGAACATTATCGATTCCGTTGTCAACAAAGAAAACAATGGAAATTTTGGATGTTGTTCATGTTCCAGATTTGGCTATAAATCTTTTGGCAGTTAACAGAATTGCTCAGGAAGGTAAAACTGTTTTGTTTGACAAGAAAGGCTGTCACATAGTTAATCAGCAGGTGAAGGTCAATCCAAAAAGTGTCGTTGGAACTGCCACAGAAGTCAATAGACTGTATCGTTTGAACTGTAAGCAATCTCGTATGTTTGCTGCGCTGTCAACAAACTCTGTAAACTTATGGCATCGTCGCCTTGGACATCTTAATCGTCCTTCTATGCGCCTACTTCAAAGCACTATGTCTTCTGGTGTTCAGTCTGAAGGGACGGCAAATATTCCCTGTGAAGCTTGTGTGAAAGGTAAACAGCATCGCAAACCGTTCAAGAAAACAGGAGCCAAACGAGCGAAGCACGTTCTTGGTCTTGTTCATTCTGATATTTGTGGTCCAATGCATGTTTCATCCGTTGGTGGAGCACGGTATTTTCTGACATTGATTGATGATTTCACGAGACACTCGGTTGTCTATTTTCTGAAATCAAAGACTGAGGTACTGGAGAAGTTCAAGGAGTACAAATCTCTTGTTGAGAATCAGACTGGTAAACGTATCAAAACTCTTCGAACAGATAATGGTACTGAATATGTCAATGAAAATTTTCTGGGTTTCTTACGATGTAGTGGAATTCGTCACGAGACCACGATTCCGTATACTCCTCAACAGAACGGAGTTGCTGAACATCTGAACAGAACTTTGGTAGAACGAGCTCGAACAATGATTCTAGAATCCGGAGTAAGCACAGATTTTTGGGCAGAAGCAGTAAATACAGCCAATTACCTGAAGAATCGGTCACCTCCAAAAGTCTTATCAAATATGACACCTCAAGAGGCATGGACAGGAGAAAAACCTGACCTAAGCCATCTTCGTGTTTTTGGTTGCAAAGCTTTGGTGAAAGTTCCTGAAAATAACCGCAAGAAATGGGACTCTAAGTCAAAAGAGTACATCTTTGTTGGTTACTGTGAAGAAAGCAAAGGTTACAGAATGCTTCATCCTGTTACAAAGAAATTCACTCGATCCAGAGATGTTGTTTTCTTTGAATCTCAGTTTCCTGTTCGACATTCGTCTTCAGATGATCCTTTTCCAGATGTTGCGGATGACAACTCATCGCAAACTGTCATTTCAGACATTCATAAGACATTCATTCAACAGCAGTTTCAGAATACCCAAACTCATGTTGAAGTGGGGGAGTCTGATGGCTCAAAGGAGTTTGGTGGATCAAAGACTAATCTTACTGATGGCTCGAACACTGGCTCGGAAATAAACCCTGTGGAAGAAGATTCTGATGGTTCAAATATTTCAGTGGTCAAAAAGGACATAACTGATGATGAAGAAGTGATACAAGACACAGCTCTGAGAGGCCAAAAAGAACTCGTATTCCAAATAAGCAAATATTCAATGAGAATTCTGTTGTGCATCAAGCTACATTGTGTAAAAGTACTGATCCAGCAACTGTTGAAGAAGCACTTACTTCTCAATATGCAGAAGAATGGAAACGTGCAATGGAAGAAGAAATTCAGGCACATGTTGAAAACCAGACATGGACATTATCTGATGTACCTACTGGGAGAAAAGCAATTAAGTGCAAATGGGTCTTCAAAACAAAGCTGAAATCTGATGGTACAGTTGAGCGTTACAAAGCTCGTTTGGTGGCTAAAGGATGTTCACAAAAACCAGGCATTGATTACGAAGAAAGGTACTCGCCTGTTGCACGTACGTTATACTTCCATTCGTCTTCTGATGGCATTGGCTGCAAAATATGACCTTGACATTGATCAAATGGATGTCACAACAGCATTTTTGCATCCTGAGCTCGAAGAAGAAATTTACATGGAATTGCCAGGTGGTTTTCGGCTGAATGGTAAAACTTGTCAACTAAAGAAGTCAATTTATGGTCTGAAGCAAGCAAGCCGAGCCTGGAATAAGAAATTGGATAAGTTGTTGAAAGAACTTGGATTTGTGCAATCAAATTTTGACACTTGCATTTACTACAGATGTGAAAACGGAAAGATCTTAATCATTGCAGTGTATGTTGATGATCTTTTAATTTTCTCGAACAACAAAGAGGAGAAACAGAATTTGAAAGCAGATCTAATGAAACGTCTCAAGATGAAGGATCTTGGAGAGGCACACTTTGTGTGGGCATTCATATCCAAAGAGATCGTGATACAGGAACGATATCACTTGATCAAGAGAAATATATTGAACATGTGCTCAACCGCTTCAATATGACTGAGTGCAATGGGGTTTCAACTCCACTTGATCCGAATCAAGATTTGTTTGGAGAAGAATTTCTTCCTAACAGTCAACAGCAAGAAGAAGAAATGAGAAACATTCCTTTTCAAGAAGCTGTGGGTAGCCTTATGTATGCAGCACAGGCTACAAGACCAGACATTGCATTTGCAGTGGGGGTCATGAGCAGATTCAATAACAACTATGGAAAAACTCATTGGGTTGCAGTAAAAAGAATCTTGAGATATCTTTGGCAGACTGCAAGTACCAAACTGGTGTACAGGAGAACCAATGAAGATTTGATTGGGTTTTGTGATTCTGACTGGGGTGGTGATAAAAGGGATCTGAAATCAACCACAGGATACACTTTTGTTTTAAGTGGTGCCGCAATAAGTTGGAACTCAAAGAAACAACCAACCGTTGCAAAGTCAACAACTGAAGCAGAGTACATGGCTTTAAGCATGGCTGCTACAGAAGCTATATGGTTAAAGGGACTTCACAAAGAACTTGTTCCTCAAGCTTCAGATGTTGTGGAGATTTTCTGTGATAACAAAGGGGCGATTGATCTTGCTAGAAATCCCGGATATCGACCCAAGACCAAGCACAATGCTGTGCAGCATCACTTCATTCGAGACAGAATTGCAATTGGAGACATTCTGGTTAAACAGATTGAAACAACAAACATGGTTGCTGACTGTTTAACGAAAGGACTGTGTAAAGATGTGCATAACAAATTTATTTCTGGGATGGGGATTAGAAAAATAACACTAACCTAATTTTCTGAGTGTGTATAAAGTGGGGGTGTTGGAATAATTATACACATTCTAGATGGCGCTAGCATAGATGACTGTAGATGACTCTATATAGTTTAGTCTACATGTATGTTATACGTCACTTCCTTCCTTCTTCTCATTCCGTGTGTTGTGCTAATAGTTAAGAAGACAAGTGACAATCTTTATCTTTGTAATCGTTAATTAAAGCTCTGCATTCCAACAGGACTCCACACACGAGGAAGCAGACAGATGAAAGAAACCTAGAAATAAGAGCGAAGTCAGTCAAGCGTAACTGAGCAGACCTTGAAAGTTCTCAACAATCACTTTACCAGACTGTCATGGCTGACCATATCAAAATCCGGCCAAGAGATCCAGCAGACAAAGCACAGCGAAGTCACCCACCACATCGAATGCCTCGATGATGTTGGTAACCACCTTCAGAAATGCAGTCTTGGTTGAGTGGCAACACCGATAGGCCGACTAATGACAGAAGGCCGACCAACAACAGGCACTTGGTCAGCTGGCCACGCATGCAAGAATTTGTGAGGGGAAAAAAGGAGTTGGAAAGAACATTTGTGCCATGATGATAATGTTGCCTTCCTTCAGCTCAAAAAGCACAATTTATTTAAGATACAAAAAGTTGTTATATATACGTACTGTATGTTGTGACATTTATTGAAACCGAAGTGCTGGCAGCTTTATTCCATGCAGTGCATCGAAACTCTCCATCATGCCAAATTTGGATACTTGCAGAGTTTGTTGTATTTCCATACGTAACATCCGTCCAATTGTAACTGGCTGTTGGGTTGGCTTCAACATTACATGTAACAGTTGTTCCCATGTACACTCGGTCTCCATCTCTCGCTCCTGTTATTGAACTTGCATCTGCTGGCTTCAGATCTGGAAAAATTGCAGACAAATTTTGCAAATAATTCCCATCATAAATTCGAATGAGGTCATTCATTAGAAACATTTTAACAGTTCTCTATGGTCCATCCTACATATACTCTTTTCTCACAAGGCATCTTCCACAATAACCTAACAATATTTATTATTCTTATGAAGTTGTTCAATTCACTGATGCGGCCAATAATTCATTATAACCAAGCATGTATTTCATATTAATTAGCATCATAAAATTGGCATAAGTGCTAAAAAAAATAGTGTGCTTCCAGTAACCTGACTGACTCACTTTTATTGCCACGACTTCGATAATTTTGTGGAAACTTCATTTAATATTTACATAATACAGTGACAGTGCCTTCCCTATAGGAGGTGTAGAATAGGGGGCATTATAATTACAGCAATCAATAAGGCAGACGTTGGTCAACAACCATCTTTCAATGTACATAAGGGCCCGTTAATTAGAGCAATCAATAGTTTCTCACGGTCAGTTTGACAAGGCAGGCGGTTGTGGGTGGTGGAGAGCAATAGATCTGAAAGAAGGGTTTTCTCACGGTGACGCCTTGTAGGTATTCCCTATAGGGTTAACTAGCCTGCAGCAAATGCTGGCTATACACAGCTGTCATATGCTTCAAGTTTATAGTTTAACTAGCTGTTTGTCCATTCTTAGACAGTCCATTTTTCCTCACTGTGCCATCCTAAGCTCACTAGGCTCTCTTGTGCCTACTGTGCGCTCTTCGCTTCTTTCTGCTCCTTTCTGCTCACTGTGCTCTTGTAATTACTGTGCTTTCTTGTGCTCACAGTGCTCTCTACTACTAACTCTGCCCTCTTCTGCTCACTGAGCAGTTTTATTCTTTCAGTCTGATTGCTGGTCATTATTCTCTTCCGCCTGTGTGCATGTGCGTGCTGTGTGTAAAGCAGGCATAGCAATAAAGGTATGTGGTCCAAAGCTTGTGGCAGGACGCAAGAGACTCAATTTTATCGCAGCAAGACCTCTTAATTCTGCACCCCTCAACACCCCTCAGACACCAAATGAATTTGATGAATTACTATATATTATACAATAGAATATGTGATAAAACAAGAGACAGCTTGTAAGCTGATTTTGTATTGCATCTGTATAACGATCATCGAGTGTGGACATTTGTATGCTTAGTGCACCTGTTAAGTTAAGGCGGGAAAGCGTCGCCGAGCGTTAGGTGTACCTGAGGACGAGAGAGAGAAACAGAGAGAAAGACACATAGAGGCAGAGAGAGGGACTGAGCGATTGCAGGTGGAACGTACGCTAGGACAGGGATAGGCCTTTGTAGGCGAGGCGAAGCCTAGTGGGGATAATCGTGTGTAGATGTAGGCCTGGTTTTGAAGAGGACAGAGGGAAGAGTTAAAGAAATGTGGCGATTTAGTCTTGACATTGAGTTGTTTGTTACACGTAAATTAGTCATTGTCGGTGCACAGTTTGTGTTTGTTTGCTACTGCTGGGTATTGAATAACAAAATACGAGTAACTTATCATTTTTTTCTGTAACGAAGTTAAAGAACTGTAGATACTTATAACTAGCAATTAGCTACCACAGTAAAGTTAATTTAGGATAGGCTTAGGCAGCGCTGAACTTTGAAAAGACTGGAAAGGCGTGAAGGAATAAGGTCACACAGTTACTTACAGATGACGTTGATCGGTGAACTGAACAAATGTGTTGACTTTGAATAGTCAGGTGCGTTGTTTGCTGATCCAGCCGGTAGATTACCAGTAAGTTTAAATGTCGTATTACATCTGTATATTGGGAAAGGTGTAAAGTTTCCAGGTGTAACAGGAATGATTGTGGACATGGCTGTAGTCAGAGTAGCAGAGGTGCTAGTCTGAGTGGAGCTGTTGACATTGGAGGTTGAATCATCCTTTGACCAAATCATATCCACCCTCACATATGAAGTATTGGCCGTGTAACTGATGTTGCAAGACATCTGCACCATTTGGTTGTATATGAGTTCTGTCGGAGCATTAGGTGTCATACTGCATACTGGGTCGGAATCTGCAAAACAGAAATTTTGATATTTTGATGGGTGGTCATCTTCAAACGTCTGCACCTCAGTATATAAATCGCTTGTCATAGTCACTTTCATATGCAACATCACATTCACATGTACCGGCAGATTTAAAAATTATTAGTTAGCTGCACAGGAGGACATCGTTATTAGAACCATTGCTGTTCTATCACACAGTGATCAATGACTTTCCATTTCCTTAAACATAAAAAATTAATCATGTCTGCTATTAAATGACTTGAAGATATTCGCCACTAGTCAATTCTCTAAGCTTCCATGAAAAACCATTTTAAACTTTTAAAGAAGTTTATAGAAGTCACTTCCTTTTTCAGCAAATCAACAAGTCCCAGTTTATATTATCCAGACAAGGTGTTAGAGAACCTCGTATAATTAAGCTTATTTGGTTAATAATACAGAAATTACCCCTAATGTTCGAGAAAATTTGTTCTGTGTGATAAATCAAATGGAATAGTCATAGACAACATGATTAGAAATAAGACTTCACGTCATTCATTTCAAAACAAGATTGCACATCTATGAACCCTACCCATCACAAGACATTATAATCATGCTTCACAAGAACAAACCAAACCAACTTGCTATTGCATTAACTACCTTCCAAAACTTGCATGATTGATTGCAAACCCAAAAGCTCCAAAACGCATTTTTCTAAACTGCAGTTCTGCATCTCATTCTACAAATCGTTTTATATGCTTGACATACAGCAAACATTTATACACTGATTGATTTCACTGATAGAAAGAGGCATTTGTAGAAAAGTGATACACTGATAGTAATTAAAAATTCATCAATAAATTCTATAGTACTGCCCTCATTCGCAGAGAGTGAAAACTTACTGATAATGATCAACTGAGCATATGATGGTTGAGCTGCGTTATCAACACAAATATATGTTCCAGCCCTTGCCATTGTGGCGTTGAGGATGATTAAGTTAGTCTGCTGAGTTCCAGATGTCTGAATTGCATAAAACTGATTTTGTGAATCATCAACACTTGAACCAGATGCGATATACACTTCAGATGAGCCTCCAACTGGTAAATAGTTCCAGTTTATTGTCTGAATTCTTACGCTTGATGCACACGACATACTGACGTTAGTGGCTCCATTAAGAACAGCTCTGTTGATTGGAGATATCGTTAGAGCACCATCTGAACCTACAGACAAAACACTCAGTATTAGCATGTTTCAACCGACTGTGACAGACATAATTAAAAATAAGCCTTTGGTAATTTGATCCTAGATATCAGCCTAAAACAACCTATATCTAAGTAGGACAACCGCTTGTATAGTACAATAATATTAACTGGGCCAACACTTCAGAATCCTTGCTAAAATATGCTGATTTAATTTTCTACTGGAAAAGGCAGAGCCTTTGAAAACCAATGATGACAAGGAGAAACAGTTCTAGAATAGAAGTTGATCACATCAAGTAAGTATGGAAAGTTTTTTAATACAGCCATAATTCTGAAAAGTTCACGTACAGTAAACTAGTAGCTGTCAATGTAGACATTTCATACCTAGAGTACTTTACAATAGCTTAAAGCAAATGATAAAAATAAGCGATTAGTTTAAAATTAATAAATAATGCAACTCTTGAACAATGTACAAATATTTTATTTTATTTTTCATATATAACTTTTTCTGTTCATCTTGTAACTGTGTTGCGGCTTGTCAACCTGATTTCTGATTAAACGAATATATATATATACACACATCGCCCTTAGGTCTCACTCACATAATCTAGAGATATCACGCTGTGATTCGTTACATGGAAGTTATAAGGTTTTGATATTGGCACTCTGCAATCAGGACGTGTGACTATTGCAGAAGCTGAAATATCTTTCAGCAGGCTCAAGCAAATTAAAATGTTCAGCAATCGGTCAGGCTCATGATGGTTTTGCAACTCTTGCAATCAAATATAGATTGCAAAATCCCTGAACTACATTGTATGAGGATCCGATATTATTTTGCTGCAGTTAAATCCAGAAAAGTTGCATTTGGAATACCATAAATTAGAAATTTTAATTCTTAATATTAAGAAATGATTAAAATCCTAAACACAGGCATATAATTTATCGTAAGTCCCACCCACACTTTGCTATTTCAATTTGCTTTTATTGAAATTTGCTCAGAAAACCTAAAGATAGTTTAGGGCACGTAACTGCTCTGCCCAGGGGCCCGGAATTTATCTCGGTGGGCCTGGGCAGCATGTCAAGATCCAGAGAGTCAAGCAGGCAGACAGACAGACGGCTAAGGTGGATGATGTTTAGAGTAGAAATGACGAGTAAAGTGAGCAGAAGAGGAGGAATCAGATCTATAGGATCTGTGAAAAGCAATGTTTTCAGTTTTGAGTGAAAGACCTGTGGAAAAATAGCGAGAGGTGGAGTTTTGGTGAGTTCGTATGATGGGTCAGAATTTATAATAATTTTCGCTTATTCAACAATCCGGTTGACAGACCACAACCAGGTACAGCATACAAATATGAAGTTGAAACAAATTACAAGAACTCAGATCACAGAATATATAAATCTTAACTATATACTAACAGAACAGACAGCGTGCAATAATCGGTGCTAACCGCAGCCTACAAAACATGTCCGCCAATATGGGGCACCGAACTCATTACCTCTTGCTCTCCATGCCAACGTGTTATCTATTACACTACCGGGCACCTCAAGTTTGTTGTAGTGCTGGCAGAAGTTTGTTCCAAAGAGGTGGAACGATGATGGCTATTGAACGGTTTGTGAAATTTACTGATGAGGTGATGGAAGGGCAAAGCAGTGTAATGGAGGTTGAGGAGCATATTGAATGAAGTGATTGGATGGTGAACAACTGACGAAGGTAGAACGGCTGGGACGATTGAAGTGGACTGTAAGTGAAAGATAGGACTATAAATAATTATATTCTATGCATTCAGGTATTTTGAGACAATGAAGTGATTTCAGGACAGGTGTGATGTGGTGAAGTTTGGAGAAAATAAGGGTGTGACAGCACGAGCGATGGCATTCTGGATAGCTTTGAGGCGGTTTAATCTGGGTGATATAAATGGTTCCACGACAACTGGTCTACCGACAACTCGTCTACTGACAACTCGTCTCCGGACAATTGGTCTAACGACAACTGGTCTACAGACGAATATTATTGATGAAATAGAAGCTGGATTTATGAAAATGGTTTCTTAGCTTAAATGGAAGCTGGATCGATGATTTTATTCATGTATTTCGACATGCATCCAGCTTCTACTTCAGATCTAAAATACCTTCATCCAGCTTCTATTTCTCACCCGTTATTTTCGTCAATCCAGCTTCTATTTCAGATATAAAACAACACCCTTATCCAGCTTCCATTACTTAAGCATTTTTCATCAATCCAGCTTCTATTTCAGATCAAGAAATACTTTCATCCAGCTTTTGTTTCTCATATGTTATTTTCGTCAATCCAGCTTCTATTTCACCTGTAAAAGAGCCACCATCCAGATTTCATTTCTCTTGCGTTTTTTCAACAATCCAACCTCCATTTCACCTGTAAAAACTTTCATCCAGCTTCCATTTCTCAAGCGCTGGATCAGCTGCCTGTAGACCAGTTGTCGTAGACGAATTGTCCGGAGACCACTTGTCGTTAGACGAGTTGTCGTGACACCGATATAAATATATACTATTATATAGGAAGAGACTTGCAATAGTCGAGTTTTGCATGAACTATAGATGTAGCTATGTCAGTGCAATTTAAAAGTCGAACATAGGGCGGATTCCGCAGAGATAAAGCATGTGCGGCAAAGTTGGGTTAAGTAGTCGGAGAATCTAAGGTTCTGGTCAAAGATCACACCTGGGTTTCGGACAGGAGAATTTGCAGTGAATGTGTGGTTGGATGAAGAGTCAATGTTGAAGGAAATAGAGGGGTCTGGAATTTTTTACATTGTGCTTGAAGGCCTATTAGTATGAATTCAGTTTTGAAGGGTTCAGGCACAGGAGATCAGGAGGTGATTTGGGTAACTGCACGGAGAAGATTATCTATGAAGCCAGAGAAGCTACCTGGAGAGAAAGAGATGAATAATTGGGTGCCGTCAGTATATAGATCAGCGGTTCTCAACCTGTGGGTCGCGACCCCCACGGGGGTCGCCTGACGATTTGCCAGGGGTCGCCTGAACCCTTGAGAAATTTGTAACAGAAGTAATAACAACTTAGACCCTTTTATACCATAACAACTTTAAAATTTAATAAATTTTTACTTAAACTTTTGCTATGATTCATTCGTTAGATTGAGCTACTAATTTAATTTGTTGTCATTTTAGTTTTCAAATATAAATTCCACTTTAACCATTCTTCTAAAAATTGATGCAAAAATCGGTTTGACAAAAGAATACATGTATATATTCATGCTGTCAGCTAATGAGGCCTATACATGGGTGGAGACTTGTGGCGACAGAAACATTTGTGGTGGGTCCAAGCTGCTTATAATCCACAGTATTTCATAAATATTTCCTGAATATCAGTATAAATTTCAATAGCGTTATGCGCTGTTTATCCTTAACGAGCAGGTTTGGACGCCAGCTTAATATGTCACAATGATGATGATGATGATGATGATGATGATGATGATGATGATGATGATGATGATGATGGTGATGGTTCTCTTCCCGAAGGCAGGTTCATTGGCTTGTACGCCCCTGGGGATGAGATGAGTGAGGTGGTTTCCCGTTGCCTTCCCCACAGACAATGATGGGTAAGCAACTCGCCCAAGGTCGCTCCGCAGGAGCTTGCGCCCCTGCGTCCAACACGTGCTAGCCCGAGATATCTAAAGCTCTGTGTCAACTCCCAACCCGGGGTTTGAACCGCAGTCCGTTGTAACCAACAGACGAATGCCGCTCTCGCTTACCGGTGTAGCTAACTAGGCCAGTTATATGTCACCATAATAGCGTGCAAATTTCAAAATAATTTCAAATAGGTAGCTCTCAGAATCAGTGGCGGCGCTAGGGCGCATGGGGGCTAAGCCCCCCTATAAAAGGCTAAGCTCCCCTAAAAAGGTCATCCGGTTTTTTTACATGCAAAACTAAAATATTTCCACGATTCTCGACTGGATGACAAAGAAATTTCCTCCGGGAGGCTTCGGCCCCCAAAACTGAAATCCAATGCTCAGAACCGCAAGATCCAGCAAACCTCGCACAATTACAAAAAGGCAGTTTTCAAATTATGATGGGAAATTGCAAAAATTGACAATTGAAACAAAAATGCGGTGAATAGGGGTGACTCTTTCATTTTTGCTTTTGGGGGTCGTCACAACTTTCAAGATGTCACCAAGGGGTCGCCGTCCCAAAAAGGTTGAGAACCGCTGATATAGATGATGGTCGACTGTGGATGCTATTATGAGTGAGCTGAGTGGAGTGGTGTAGAGGATCAACAAGAGGGGTCCGAGGACAGAACCTTGCGGAACACCACAGGTGAGAGGGCATGATTGAGATGACGTTTCAAGTGTTTTGACTGAGAAAGCGCGTGAAGAGAAATAGGATTGAATCCAACGGAGAGCAGTGTCGGTGAAGTCGAACCAGGAAGACAGTCTTTGGAGTAGTATGTTGTGTTCAATAGTGTAGAAGGCTGCAGAAACATCAAGGAGGCAAAGGCAGGAGACATGTTGATGAGAGATGGCAGAGACAAGTTTATTGTAGAGGGAAGTGAGAAGAGTTTCGGTTGAGTGCTTCTTCGTAAAACCAGACTGGTGTGGGTTAAGGAGTGAATTTGAAGTCAGGTAATCATTGATCCGAGAGAGTACCACACGTTATGTTAGTTTAGAGATGAATGACACGTTGGTAAGAGAAGATTATTCAGATAATTATTCGTTCGCCGCCAGTGGCGGCGCTACGGGGGGCTAAACCTCCCGGTACTTGTGGGTTTGACGACCACACAGAAATATCTATAGTGGTGGATGTATTCCCACATGCATGAATCCAACATATGTCTCAAATACGTTTATCCAGCTTCTATTTCTGAGATAGAAATACATTTATCCAGCTTCCATTATTCAAGCGTTTTTCATTAATCCAAGTTCCATTTCTCAAGTGTTATTTTCGTCAATCCAGGTTCTATTTCACAATATTACATACCTTCATCATGCTTCCATTTCTAATATGTTATTTTCATCAATCCAGTTTCTTTGTCAGGTATAAACACACCTTTATTCTCATTCTATTCTCTAAGCGTGTTCTTCGTTAATCCAGCTTCAATTTCACCTATTATGTCCATCATCCAGCTTCCATTTCTGAAGCGTTCAATTCATGAATCCGACTTCTATTTCACCTGTAAAAGTACCTTCATCCAACTTTCATTTCACCTATAACGACCTGTCATTCACCTTCCATTTATCATGCGTTCAGTTCACAAATTTATCCAGCTTCTATTTCACCTGTAAAATAACCTTTATCCAGTCTTTATTTACTAGATGTTGAAAATATTGTAATATATTCATTAGTTCACTTCATTTAAATTAATGGAAGACGTATAATAAGAGTAATAATTCGGCGGGGTCGTCAAACCCGGGACGACGTATAATTAGAGTAGGCCTAATATTTCTGTGTGGTCTGTGTGGTCGTCAAACCCACAAGTACTAGAAGAGGCTCAGCCCCCCCCCCCCCCCCCTACAAAAATGGCCATCTTAATTATTTTACATTGAAATATCCACGATTTTCGGCTGATGACTAAAAAAAACCGTCACAAATTTTGGCGGCGAAAATGGAAAATTTTGCCGCGGGACTTCAGCCCCCAGAAACTGAAATCCTGGCGCCGCCACTGTTCGCCGCAGCATTTATTAACTTCCTTTCATCAATCCCACTACGCTAAGCCACGCGTTTACCCAATCACGCATAGATGCATGTTTGACATATTAGCCATAACTCACCCAGAATCAGCAAAGTCAAAAGTCCGACACCAATCAATGCACATCTCTGATGCAGGTAAGTCATTATGGCAGGTAAGGAAACTGATCGTAATTATTCCGACAAATATCTGACATCAGCTTCTGTGATGCCAAAGAAACAAGTTTAAATCTCTCGTTGTCACTTTCTCTCTCTTTCAATAACTAATATTTGTCAAGCAAATTCGATCGTTTATACGTCTAAGACTTGAGAATGCGGAACAGAATAACACAGGTATAACCCAAGCAACGAGCCGTGAATAGAACGCAACTGGTATGGCTGCATAATACGTCGATGATACAGGCAGCCACGCCTACTAATAGGCAAGTAAGTTAGTAAGTATGTAATTTTTTAAAATTAATAATCCAGTTCAAAGACCGCAACCAAGGTCTTTGCCGCAACCAGGAATGGTAGGCTGAAAATTAATTACATGTCTATCATGCCCTGTAAGTAAGTTAGTTTAACTCTCATCACTCCATTAGAAAACACACACCAAAGTAAACACGCGATGAAACGTTCATTTGTTTGTATGTGCACTTGTTATAGCGCCCCTTCAAGCTCTCTCTCTACTCAGAGGCGCTCCAGAATGCAGAGCGGACACTGCATCGGAGTTTCACGCCGAAGCGCTGAGCAATTGTGAGTGAAAACTTGCCCAAGGTCCTTGCGCGGCGAGGTGGATTCGAACCTCGAACCTTCCGGCTTCAAGGCAACGACGCCACCACTACACCACCGCGCCCCGTTCATTAGGCCTAGGCTACTACTTTTGATCACAGTTTCTAGTAAGACACAACGCAAGGCATTATAAGTTACTTAAAGCAATGCAATTCAAATAAAATGCATATTACTTAAGTTGACTGAAGCTCTGATCTTTTGGTGCTCTTTGAAACGCAACATCAACCCTACCATTAAATCGAGACTAATTGAAATGATGAACTATAAACTATCCATAACCCATAAACTATCAAATCTTTCAAAAACCTACTAACAAAGTACGTTGACTGGAGTCATGTTTATTTGAATTGTAATGTAAATTTTTTTGCCCTGAGGTAGGCCTAGGCCTAGCGCTATTTCGTTCCCCCAGGTATTTAAATTATATCATCATTATTAAATTATTGTTGACATTATTATTTTTACTATTATTATTATTATTATTATTATTATTATTATTATTATTATTATTATTATTATTATCACTTCAACAGGTGGAAAAGTCGTTCAGCTGAATGTCATTCACAGCTCGGGGAGCAGTGGCATTGTTCCCGAGAGGCAGATAGCATTCCCTCGTTGAAGAGCCACTGAGATCCGCTGGAACAGGTATGATGTCTCCATCGGATCATGGGTTGCGGCCGTTATTCGGTTCCCCAACTCGGAAATGAATTTCTGTCCTTCAGAACACCAAGCTCCGCCGGTCTCCAGGGCGACCGCCACAAAAGCGTGGGTTCTGGTGATGGTGGCATATTTGATCAACTTGGACGTCGCTGCTCGTTCGGCGGCTTCGCCAGCTATGAGGGATGTATGTGGAAGATGGGACATGGCGTAAGTGTCGGGCACTGTCACATCCCATGCCAGACATCGACCACGTGACCAAGGGATGAGAGTTACGCCGTCTGGACGCT
The DNA here is from genome assembly GCA_949752735.1 of Lumbricus terrestris. Taxonomy (NCBI): domain Eukaryota; kingdom Metazoa; phylum Annelida; class Clitellata; order Crassiclitellata; family Lumbricidae; genus Lumbricus; species Lumbricus terrestris. Next base: position 198,992 of record OX457037.1, read on the forward strand.
TTCCGTCTTCTCTAATCAGACCGTGTGGTTCTTTGTGAGAAGGGATCCGCGCTCTGCCGAGAGCTCTCCAGACGATGTCGTTGATCATACCGTGTCTTTGATGTTTTCCGCTTCCTCCTCTGCACACCAGCCCATGCAGCCCTCTTGCGTCGACACTCTCTCGGCAGTGGTGGCAAAGATGTGGTTGACACAGCGAGGTGCCCAGTCTAACCCCGACTGCGAATCGTATTTCTTCGTCTGAGAGACGCAGGCCCAGAGCAGACACAGGGGGAGCCAACATCCAGTCTCCAGAATGAGGGGCTCGCGAGGCTAGCAGGCGAGCACGGTCGCATGGGACGCTGGTAGACTCAAGCAGGCCCGTCCAAACCTTTTCTGTAAAGCGGCGATCCCACTCTTTCTGGCTGTGAGATGTTGCTCCAGTTGGTGGATCTGCGCCTGTCAGGGTTATCCATGCGTTGAGAGCTGAGTCTGCAAGAACATATGGATCATCAGCTAACTCTGTAGGTAGGATGCAAGCCTGAAGTTCGCTCGTGCTAGCGGCAGAAGCCAGAAAGGCAGAAAGTGCCAGCGTTGATGCACAACGAACTCCGAGGCCACCATCTCTGACAGGCAAAGAAGCCTGAAGCCAGCGGTCGTCGTCGAGGTCCACGTTCAAGATGGTTGACAGACCTTCTCTCAATAAATGGTCGAATCGAGCCAGGCTAGGGCAATCAGCACAGACAGCTGTGCGCATGCTGTAGAGCAGCTTCGGAACGCTCAAGCTGTTTTTGAGCAACACAAGAGCGTCATGTGTATGAAGCATTGATAGTCTTGTGATTGCCCTTTCTAGATCGTTGGCCTTTGAACCGACGACCATCTCCACAGCTGGACCTGGCAACAGGGGTGCACCCAGCAAGGTCATCTCCTCAAAGGTCATGCTCGTAAAACCTTCAAACGCCGGGTCGTCGAATTGCATCTGATTGTTGTTGCAGGCAATTTCGCATTTGGTGCGGTTTAAAATCAACCCCAGGACCTGCGCTTCTTCTGCAATCAGAAGAACATCGGCGGCCACTGTCTCCCTGCTACCACCCAATGTCAGATCATCCAAGTAGCCAACACGCAGAATTGATCTCAGTTTTATCAAAATTGGTTGAAGGACAAGACAGAACTCCAGAGGACCCAAAGGATCGCCCTGCTGTGTCCCTTCTTCTGATCGTATTACGTTCGAGCCATAACGTTAGAGTGGCCGATTGGAGTAGGCAGCGTGAGCAAATCGGTAGAGCTCTGGCATGTCTCTAGCCACTGCCTCTAGAAGCGAATCTCTGCGCAAAGTGTTAAAAGCATTTGTGAAATCAAGCTTGACCAATACGTTGTCTTCCGGCATTGTTGTTACCCAACGACGTGTCGCATGAACAGCTGCCTCAGCGCCTCCCGAAATGCCTACTCCTAGTTGAATGGGGGCGAGCAGCTGAGACAGTCTTTTCACGGCGTACGAATTAGCACACTTCGCTGCCAGGCGGCGCCATGTGTAGCCCACCGCGATCGGTCTTATGCCTCCGTTCTTTTTGCTTAGGGCCAGAAGGTTTGCTCCATAGATGACCTCATTCACCTCTTCAGGAAGGCCTCCCTTTAAAAGCAGGTTTACAAGGTCGGTCAGATGTTGCTCGATGTTGTCGTCCACCCCAAATGACACGAGATCCTTCAGGTGCTGTGGAGTAATACCATCTGGACCGCCGGCTGAACCCGCTGGAAAAGAGGAGATCGCTTTACCGACTTCTTCTTTGGTAACCTGCAACGCGATGACGCGCTCAGAGGAGTCTGGATCGCATGGAGATCTTCTGTCCACCGGAGCAGGCGGGTGCTTACGCTTAAGCGCGGTCAGAGTTTCCGGTGTGTCCAGCGCTGGCTTATCCTCACTGCAGATGAGTCGGATGGCTGCTTTGAAGTTGCCCTCTTCAAGTTTGCTGGCAACTGTCGACGCCAAGTACTTGGCAGGGTCAGATTTCATTGCTTTAGGTTTGTGAAATGACGTCAGGTCTGGTCCATCGTTCGTGAAATGGCTTGGCCCCTTCAATCGCCAATCCGCAATACGGCAAAGAATCGTCTTAGTGATGTTGTGTTTACGTCCACCTCTCCTTGGTTTGGCAAGCACTGTTTGACCGAAAACGAGGAGATCAGACCATTTATCAACACAGTTTGGATCCCGTATGATTGCCTGAATGAGGTCCCCTAGTAAAGCTGCACAAGATGGTCTTGCAGTTTTCGGGATTCTTTTAATGAGGAGGCCAGATGAAATGGGGTGAGAGAGGCGCGAAGCGATTGGTGGGACTGCTTCGTCCGATGACAGCACCCGTGAGAGAGCGACCTGACCGTTATCGGCAGAAGGTGACTGAGTTGCCGCCGTAGGTTTAGTAAGGCAATCCGCGGGAGGCTGGTCAGAGCCTGGACACGGGGCGGATCGAGGACCGTGCCGGTGAATGGTTCCGTCTGAGGCATGCGTCTTAAACGACGACCAGCACACACACCACAAGTCCCCTGACCCTTACAAGGTTTTTGACTCATTTGAGAAAGTGTCTGTCGACTCATTCGATTCAAATTAGATTGTTTACAGTTTGCGCGGCCATTGCAACCAGCGATACGTTGCCATTGACAACAAAGCTACTGTGACGTCATTACGCTTAAACGTGGCGGACGCCATCAGCGAAACATTTAAAAATCGCAGTTGTCAGTTACGCTAAGCTGGAAAAGAAAGTTTCTCTAACCAATTTGTGTCAAGGTCCGAGCGGAACAGCTGCAACTAATACAACCTTCTAAGTCACGAGAAGCTTCGCAAAAAGATAGTGTATAAATCCAACTCTAACGACTACATGATCCGCACAAATTTAAGTAAAATAGCGGAGGAACATAATTTTCCAACCTACCACGTCCGCTGATGACGTCATTCATTCAATAATAATAATAATAATTATTATTATTATTATTATTAATAATAATAATTATTATTATTATTGTAACATTTCTTTCTTCAAAAACTAACACAATCACATGCAGACAAGTAAAAATAATCGTTTTCAACGTTAGGCCTTATAGGCCTCTCAATGTCTAGGCTGTCAAGTTATTATTATTATTATTATTATTATTATTATAACAATCATTTATTAAACGAAACATGTTTTACAAGAAAAATCATAAAAAGTTCTTTGTTCATGAGTTAGCGACCTTCATCACAGGACAACTGTGGGAACGTGCCTCGAAATGCCACTGCATTAAATCGTTGCGTACAAATTGAGAGGCGTTGGAAAAGGTACGTGGTTTCGAGAGGGTTACCAGTTGCCACTGACAAACGCCGTCCAAGTTCAGTTAAAAATTCAATGCCTGATCTGTTTATGGGGCCAAGTGTTTCAAAGGCAATGGGGACGAAGTCATGTGTTGCGGGGAGGTTAGCATACTTTACATTTTACATTTTCCATTTTTTTTTTATTTATTATTATTATTATTATTATTATTATTATTATTATTATTATTATTATTATTATTATTATTATTATTATTATTATTATTATTATTATTATTATTATTATTATTATTATTATTATTATTATTATTATTATTATTATACATCTTTATTGTTTCAACAAATATTGCAAACAATCAAACAGTCAAACAGTGCAACAGCTGTGTGCATTTGGGCGAGTCCAAAGTTATTATTATTATTATTATTATTAGTAGTAGTAGTAGTAGTAGTAGTAGTAGTAGTAGTAGTAGTAGTAGTAGTAGTAGTAGTAGTAGTAGTAGTAGTAGTAGTAGTAGTAGTAGTAGTAGTAGTAGTAGTAGTAGTAGTAGTAGTAGTAGTAGTAGTAGTAGTAGTAGTAGTAGTAGTAGTAGTAGTAGTAGTAGTAGTAGTAGTAGTAGTAGTAGTAGTAGTAGTAGTAGTAGTAGTAGTAGTAGTAGTAGTAGTAGTAGTAGTAGTAGTAGTAGTAGTAGTAGTAGTAGTAGTAGTAGTAGTAGTAGTAGTAGTAGTAGTAGTAGTAGTAGTAGTAGTAGTAGTAGTAGTAGTAGTAGTAGTAGTAGTAGTAGTAGTAGTAGTAGTAGTAGTAGTAGTAGTAGTAGTAGTAGTAGTAGTAGTAGTAGTAGTAGTAGTAGTAGTAGTAGTAGTAGTAGTAGTAGTAGTAGTAGTAGTAGTAGTAGTAGTAGTAGTAGTAGTAGTAGTAGTAGTAGTAGTAGTAGTAGTAGTAGTAGTAGTAGTAGTAGTAGTAGTAGTAGTAGTAGTAGTAGTAGTAGTAGTAGTAGTAGTAGTAGTAGTAGTAGTAGTAGTAGTAGTAGTAGTAGTAGTAGTAGTAGTAGTAGTAGTAGTAGTAGTAGTAGTAGTAGTAGTAGTAGTAGTAGTAGTAGTAGTAGTAGTAGTAGTAGTAGTAGTAGTAGTAGTAGTAGTAGTAGTAGTAGTAGTAGTAGTAGTAGTAGTAGTAGTAGTAGTAGTAGTAGTAGTAGTAGTAGTAGTAGTAGTAGTAGTAGTAGTAGTAGTAGTAGTAGTAGTAGTAGTAGTAGTAGTAGTAGTAGTAGTAGTAGTAGTAGTAGTAGTAGTAGTAGTAGTAGTAGTAGTAGTAGTAGTAGTAGTAGTAGTAGTAGTAGTAGTAGTAGTAGTAGTAGTAGTAGTAGTAGTAGTAGTAGTAGTAGTAGTAGTAGTAGTAGTAGTAGTAGTAGTAGTAGTAGTAGTAGTAGTAGTAGTAGTAGTAGTAGTAGTAGTAGTAGTAGTAGTAGTAGTAGTAGTAGTAGTAGTAGTAGTAGTAGTAGTAGTAGTAGTAGTAGTAGTAGTATTTACTTTTTATATAGCGGACCTTAGATGTAGGCAAATCTACCCAGAAGCGCTCCAAGTCCAACAACGGCTAAATAATTAACGCAGTTTTTAACGAGAAAGGAAAGAGTGCCACTACAGTAGTCCGCAAACGAGGGGCCAAAAATTAAGAGATCACCTTGATTAATCGATCGAGGATAATAATTATTACCGCTGGACACCAGCGATGGCCGGGACAGCAAAACCAGTGGCGGCGCCAGGATTTCAGTTTGGGGGGGCTGAAGCCCCGCGGCGAAAATTTCACATTTTCATCCGTCAAAATTTCTGACGACCTTTTTTTTAGTCATCGACCGAAATCTCATGAAAATTTTCCATTTTCGCCGCCAAAAATTCTGGCGACCTTTTTTTGGTACTATAATTTTAATTCACCCTTTTTTATATTTTTTTTCTATTTAATGTCGAATTTATTTCAGCGTGCACATGTCGAATTTTAAATAGAAACTGTTTGAGTGATAAAACGCTTAAGGAATGGAAGCGGGATCAAGGTATTTTATATCTTAAATAGTAGCTGGATGAGTGATAAAACGCCTAAGAAATGGAAGCTAGATGAATAGGTCGGAAATAGAAGCTGGATTGAGAGAAAATGGTATCCGGACTTTACCCCCCGGCCCATTACCCCCTGCCATTTCTCCCCTGCCATTACCCCCCGCCCATTACCCCCCGTAGGACATTACCCCCTGTCATTACCCCCGGTCTGCTTACATTTGGGGTTAGTTTATGTACGTATGTTTTGTATGTATGTATGTATGCATGCATGTATGTATGTTGTAGCCATTAGCCCTCCTGATCTTCCGTACTCTCTCTCTCTATGACTGGGCACGTGGGTGTAGTAGGAGTGGCCCTGTCTATTTAAGGAACGGTGTCCGTGGGTCTTGACGGCATTTGTGGTATTTGGTGGTACGTGGTACTTCTCCCGTTGAGAGCGGTCGTGTCCCTCGCTGCTGGCGAGTTAACCTGCGGGTTCATCTTCTACGTCGCCTTCTTCGCCCTGTTGGTGGTCTGGCTGTTCATCCGTCTTCCTTGGCTTCGTTAGCCGTGCTGTCGTGTGGGTCTGCCGTGCTTCGACCTTTGGTCTGGTCTTCTTGGTATCTTCTGGACGGTAACGTAGTTAATTCATTGTATAACTTGCTCTATTGAATAAATCGAAGTTTATTATATCATATCGGGCCTTATCTTTGATAGTCATCCTCGTAGACGGCCGTAGAACCCTTTACAGATGGGGGCCCATCCTTTTGCTCGATATTGCGGGTGGTAAATTTCGGATATTTGTTAGTCCGGTTGGTTTTCGGGAAATTTTGTGAGAGCATTTGTCGATATTTGTCGAAAATTTATGCGAAGTCACATTTCGTTTTGTGGGGGCCTGGGCTATTTATTTGTTTTGCGGCGGAGAGTTTTGCGCGTTTTGGCGTGTGCTTTCGCGACGGTCTTGAAGTGGACGGTCGTGAGAATTTTGAATTCGGGGAGAATTTTGTGTCATTGGTCTGCGCAGTTAGACTGTTATGGCGTCTTCTGGGGACGGTAGTTCTCTTGAGTGGGATGACATAGTGGAATTGCCGGTGGAGGAGTTGAGGCAATATTGTGCGACGTTGGGTGAGGACGTTAAAGGTTTAAAGAAACCTCAATTACTGAAGTTGGCGAAGATGGCTTTGTCGCCTAAACATGGAAGTGAGGAATGGAAACTTAAGGCGCAAGCGAAGAGAGAAGCATTAGAAATAGAGCGTCTGAAATTTAAAGAGGACCGTGAATTTGCATGGGAGGTAGAGAAAGAAAAAATGAGACTGGCGGCTGAGGCAGAAGAGAAGAAAATGAGAATGGCAGCTGAAGATGAGAAAGAGAAAATGAGAATGGCAGCTGAAGATGAGAAAGAGAAAATGAGAATGGCAGCGGAGGTCGAGAAAGAGAAAATGAAAATGGCGGCTGAGGCCGAAGAGACGAAAAGGAGGTTTGATATAGAGGAGAAGAGGATGAATATGGACCTTGAAATGAGGAGAATGGAGTTAGGAGGTGTTGCAGAACGACCTGTAACAGACCGTCCTGTGCAGAACAACGAGGATTTTCGTTTTGGGGCGGCAATGAAATTTGTTCCTAAATTCGACCCCTCGGATATTGAACATTATTTTGCGGCATTTGAGCAAGCAATGGCTTTGCATAATGTTCCGACAGAGAAGTGGTCTTCCCTTCTGCAACCACAACTATCGGGAAAGGCGGCAAAAGTTTTTGCGTCTTTATCGTTGGAAAATTGTGTGAATTATGATTTGGTGAAAAGTTCGCTGCTAAACGCATATGAACGGATACCTGAGTTTTATCGGAAGAAATTTAGGGGGTTGCGTAAAGAACCAAGGGAGACTTATGCCAATTATGCGTACCGTCTTCAAATCCCTTTTCAGCGTTGGGTCGAGGGTACGAATTCGTGGGATGATTTGGCTAAATTTAAGGAGGTAATGCAGATGGAGAAATTTGTACAAGCGTTACCGTTAGAGGTACACAGATGGCTGTTGGACAAAAGTCCTGAAACTGTAGCGAGTGCTGCACGTTTGGCAGATGAATACGCTGTTTTGTATAAACAGGGGCCGAGTAATTATGCTGGGGGATTCCACAGGGATTTTTCTGAGCGTACAAACCGGTTCTCATCTGATGATAGTGAGAAGAAAGAGGTGTGGGAGCGTCAGGGCTCAGGGCACAGTGGAGGTGTGCGCCAAGATTCGAAATGGGGAAAACGTTCGCCTCAAAGAGGGACGTATGGGTTTAAGAAGCCTTTTCGAAAAAATGATGATGAGGATGGATTTGGGGAACAGGTCACGTGCGGCTTCTGTAGAGCCCCTGGGCACGTCAAGGCCCAATGTTTTAAATTAAAACGTAAAGAGGGGGTGGAAATTGAAAACTGGCGGGGTCAGAAACCTGTTGGGTTGGTACAAACTTTGTCGGCACCTGTTAAGGAACAGAGTTTTCAGAAGCCTATTGAAACTGTAGATAAAATGTATGCTCCTTTCTGTGTGACTGGGTGTGTCATTAATGAGTTGAATGAACGAAAGGAGGTGGTGGTGCTTCGAGATTCGGGAGCCCTTCAGTCAATGATTAGCGCTGAATGGTTGTCTGAATGTGATTATGTACACCTAAATCAAACACGACTTCTGCGTGGTATTTCTGGTACGATTGTGGAGTGCCCTCTTGTGAGCGTGAATCTGGAATGTGCATTTGTACAAGGTGAAATTTTGTGCTGTGTGATGAAGTCTCTGCCGATGAATGCTATTTCTGTAGTGATTGGAAATGACGTTGCTTTAGCAGGAGAAATTGTTGATGTAGCTATCACGACGAGAGCTAGGGCTCGACAGTATGCAGCAGAACGCAGTGAGACAGAGACAGAGTCGGCTGTGTGCACTGAACCGACGCGCGTCGAGACGACGAGTCTGGGTCATAGTACAGAGTCGACCGACGGTGCATTATTGACCGGTGATTTAGTGGAGGCGTTAAATGACTCTGAGCTTTTAGCGACAGGTGATTTAGGCCTGGCTGATTTATTCGCTGTGAATGAATGTGTTGATACCGACTGGACAGAAATCTGTGTTCAAAGAGCTGAATTTATAATGAGGCAAAGAAACTGCGGGGATTTGGCTCCAATGTTTGCACAGGCGGAGAATAAATCGACGATCGATAGTGGTGTACAACCGTATACGTTAGTCGAGGGTGTGTTAGTGCGACGGTGGGCCGATAAATTAACGCCATATGGAATGGGTGTGTCACAAGTGGTTGTGCCCCTTCAGTTGAGAAAGAAATTGTTGCACGTTGCACATGACATTCCTGCTTCGGGTCATCTGGGAACACAGAAGACATTGGACAGATTGTTGAAACATTTTTGGTGGCCAATGGTGAATAAGGATGTACGTGAGTATTGTCGGTCGTGTGATGTGTGTCAGCGGTTGGGTAAAGGTAACAGGAATTATAGAGCGCCTATGGTCAGTGTGCCTGTTATGCAAGCAGTGTTTGACAGAATTGCGATAGATATCGTGGGTCCATTGAGTGTTTGTGACGTTACGGGGAATAGATTTATTCTGACTGTAATTGACTGGGCGTCGCATTTTCCTTTTGCGTTCCCGTTGAAGACTCATACGGCGCAGGATGTGGCTAAATGTTTCTGTGAGTTGTTTACGATGTTTGGCTTTCCGAAAGACTTACTTTCTGATTGTGGTAGTGAGTTCATGTCTGAGTTGATGCAAGTGTTTGTGCATGAATGTGGTATTGTACAACTGAAGACTAGTCCTTACAGACCACAATCTAACGGAATGTGTGAGCGTTTTCATCGTACGATGAAGGATATGTTGAAGGCAATGGCTGAAACGTATCCGGGTTCTTGGGATACCATGCTGCCTTGGATTTTGTTTGCGTACAGAGAGGTGCCTGTACAGGGTACTGGGTTTTCTGCCTTTGACTTGATGTTTGGTAGAGATGTTAGGGACATGCTTCAATTGATGAAAGAGGCATGGTTGTCAAAAGATGTTGCGAATGAAGTGGCTGGAAAGAATGTCATTGAGTATGTTTTGCAATTGCGTGAACGTATGCGTGTGGCGTTGAGCATGGCAGGTGAAAATGCTGTTCTGGCTAAATCTAAATCAAAGCAACACTATGATAAGAATTCGAAAGCTGTGACGTTTGAGGAAGGTGAAAAGGTACTGTTGTTGATTCCTTTGGTTGGTAAACCTTTGCAGGCTAAATATTGTGGTCCTTATGTGGTGTTGCGTCGTCTTGGTCCGGTTGATTATTTGGCGTGTACGCCGGATAGACGGAAAACGGAACGAGTGGTGCATGTGAATCTTATGAAGCGGTATGTGGATCGTGCGGATGTGTTGCATGATATACCGGAGGATGTTGTTGCTCCTGTGTTGTTGGTGAATGATGTGAAGTTGCATGAGGTGACTTTGGAAGATAAAGTGTTACAATGTGATGTGTCTGCGGAATGTCGTGATGAATTGCGTGATGTTCTGAATGACTTTGCACATGTGTTTAGTCCGATGCCGGGTAAAACGGATATGGTGTCACATAGGATTGAATTAGTTGAAGGTGCTCGTCCTGTTCGACAATCACCTTATAGATTAAATCCAGAACGGATGGCAAAGGTGGAGAAAGAGGTGGAACAGTTGTTGAAGGCTGGGATCATTGAGGAATCTGAAAGTCCTTGGGCGGCTCCGATCGTTATGGTTCCTAAGCCAAATGGTACGGATCGCTTATGTACAGATTTCCGGAAGCTTAATGGATTGACTCAGGCGGATCCATTTCCTATGCCCCGGGTGGAGGTCTTAATTGATCGTCTTGGGAAGTCAAGGTTTCTGACGAAGTTGGATATGACGAAAGGGTACTGGCAGATTCCAATGCAGCCTGATTCAGTCCCGTTGACTGCTTTTGTAACCCCAAAGGGTCATTATCAGTGGAAGTTCATGAGTTTTGGATTGAAGAATGCTCCAGCGTGGTTTTCTAGGTTGATAACGAAAGTGTTGAATGGATTGGATGATTTTTGTGATGCGTATCTGGATGATATCATTATTTTCAGTTTGGAATGGTCTGATCATTTGGTACACTTGCGTAAAGTGTTAAATCGGATTGCGGATGCATGTTTGACGTTGAACTTGGAAAAATGTGTATTTGCGAATGCGGAGGTGGACTTTTTGGGTCATCACATTGGTGTTGATGGTGTGCAGCCTAGGGTAAAAAAGGTGGAAGCGGTGTTACGTTTTCCTAGGCCGGGAAATAAGAAGCAAGTGCAATCGTTCTTAGGGCTTGCGGGGTATTATAAGCGATATTTACCTCACTATTCTGACATTGCTTTGCCGCTGACGGCGTTAACGAAGAAAGGAATTCCTTTTAAATGGAATGTGGAAGCGGAGAATGCTTTTCTTGATCTGAAATCTCGTCTGGCTTCTAGACCTATTCTTAGACCTCCTGATTTTGATAAACAATTTGGTGTTGGTGTTGACGCATCTCAATTCTGTGTGGGAGCCTGTTTGTTCCAGGTGCACGATGGACTGGAACACCCGATCTGTTTCATCAGCCGGAAGCTTCTGACGCATGAAGTTCGGTACTCGACGATTGAAAAGGAGGCGTTGGCTTTGATGGTCGCGCTGAGAGCCTTCTCTGTATACTTTGGGTCGACACTCGTCCTTGTATACACAGACCACAAACCTCTGCAGTTCATACATCAGATGGCGAATAAAAACATGAAACTCTTGCGCTGGAGTCTAGAGCTGGAACAGTTCAATCTCGACATCAGGCATCGGCCTGGCAGGTTGAACGTTCTGCCGGACATTCTTAGTCGTCCGTCGGAGTCACGGGGTTGGGACCCTGTCGAGGCAACGTCAATGTGTCTTGGCAGTGGTTCTGACTGCGGCGTCATCAGGGCGTAACAGAGACGCTCTCTGTTGCGTTCGTCGTCTTCCAGGAACTGCGTGTCAGGATGTCAGTCGTCGGTGCTGTTGTGATGCAGTGCAGTCGTCAGTCATGTGAAATTGTCAGTAATGGAAACTTCTGTCAGTGGAAAATCTTCATTCAGTGCAAAGATTGTCATGGAACTTCTGAAATGGAAATTTTGTGCGAGGAACACTTCAGTGAGTGTCCTTCGTGCGTTGGTCAGACACTTTCCAGAAAAAGTGGTGGAATCTTCAAAGGTGTTGGGGGTTCTTGTTGGGGGTTTGGGTTTCTGCTGTTATATGAAGTCGTTTATTCTTATGTTAGTTAGTATGGCTTTGGCCAATGACCTTGTACAATTTGGATCATTTTTGATACACGTTTTGTGTCCAAATTCATTTTTTCGTATAATTGTATGAACTCTCATTTTGATTCGTATAATTGTTTGAACTCTCTTTTGATTCGTATAATTGTTTGAACTCTCAGTTATATGATGCATTAATTTAGTGTTGCGCTGCATTAGTTGTTGCGGAATTGCTGAGTACGTTAACTTGTACTGGTATAGTACTTAGTGATTCTTGCTGTGTGAACTGTTAGGTGTAGTGCTTTCTGCTATATTTCGTCATCCCCTCGGGATTCCTCATGCTGTTGGGTGGGGGATATGTAGCCATTAGCCCTCCTGATCTTCCGTACTCTCTCTCTCTATGACTGGGCACGTGGGTGTAGTAGGAGTGGCCCTGTCTATTTAAGGAACGGTGTCCGTGGGTCTTGACGGCATTTGTGGTATTTGGTGGTACGTGGTACTTCTCCCGTTGAGAGCGGTCGTGTCCCTCGCTGCTGGCGAGTTAACCTGCGGGTTCATCTTCTACGTCGCCTTCTTCGCCCTGTTGGTGGTCTGGCTGTTCATCCGTCTTCCTTGGCTTCGTTAGCCGTGCTGTCGTGTGGGTCTGCCGTGCTTCGACCTTTGGTCTGGTCTTCTTGGTATCTTCTGGACGGTAACGTAGTTAATTCATTGTATAACTTGCTCTATTGAATAAATCGAAGTTTATTATATCATATCGGGCCTTATCTTTGATAGTCATCCTCGTAGACGGCCGTAGAACCCTTTACAATGTATGTACGAGGGTGGGTTCGGTTCATCAAGCTTCTATTTCTCGCTCGCTATTCTCGTCAATCCAGCTTCTATCTCATATATAAAAATACCCTCATCCGGCTTCCATTTCTCATGCTTTATTTTCGTCAATCCAGCTTCTATTTCACATATAAAAATACCCTCATCCAGCTTCCATTTCTCATGCTTCATTTTCGTCAATCCAGCCTCTATTTCATATATAAAAATACCTTCATCCAGCTTTTATTTCTCATGCGTTATTTTTGTCAATCCGATTGTGACGCATTGAGAAATGGAATCTGGATGATGGTTTTTTACAGGTGAATTAGAAGCTCGAATGACGAAAATAAAGCATGAGAAATAAGAGCTGGATGAAGGTATTTCTATGTCTGAAATAGAAGCTGGATTGAAAAATTCGCAAACAAACATACATACATACATATATACATACATACATAAACTAGCCCCAAATGTAAGCAGACCGGGGGGTAATGACAGGGGGTAATGTCCTACGGGGGGTAATGGGCGGGGGGTAATGGCAGGGGGTAATGGGCCGGGGGTAAAGTCCTAGGCCCGAGAAAAAAGAAGATGGATGAAGGTATTTCTCGGTGTGAAATAGAAGCTGGATTGATGAAAATCGTCTTGCCTAAATTGGAGCTGGATGGATGAAAATGTCCTTCCTTAAATTGGAGCTGGATGGATGAAAATATTCATGATTAAGTCGAAGCTGGATTGATGAAAATCGTCTTGCCTAAATTGGAGCTGGATGGATGAAAATGTCCTTCCTTAAATTGGATCTGGATGGATGAAATGTTTTGATTAGGTTGGAGCTGGATTGATGAAAATCTTCTTAATCCAGCTCCTATTTTAGATCTATAAACCTTCATCCAACTTCCATTTCCTAAGCGTTTTATCACGCAGGAAAAGCCACGTTGGTCGCATAACACCCCAATGGGTATTCGGTGGAATATGCCGGGAAACGGGGGATTGTTTCATGTTTACCGTCCCCGATAGGTCAGTTGCAAAAAACTCCTCTCCTTATCGCTAACCAAAGCGGATAAACGCAAAAGATTCATTTTAAATTTGACGCTTTCTAGTTCAGAATAATACAAATGGATATGAAAATACCCGGTAAAAGTGGATACCTTATTTCAGGACGATACCTACATAGAGATCCTCGGTGGTCGAGTGGGTTGGTAGCCCGCTCGCCGCGCCGGCGGCCCGGGTTCGATTCCCGGTCGGTCAGAGATTAATTTCTCGGATCTTTACTGCGGGTGGCTCGGTCGCAATATAAACGTGGAGTAGCGGTGGTGAAGGATCTCACCCTCAGGGTCGAAGCCATAACACAGCCGCTATATAAATATGCGATTACATACATACATACATACATGTAGCTGTATTACGTCACGGAAATAAATTCGAAATTAAATAGAAAAAAGGGTGAATTAAAATTATAGTACCCTTTTTTTAGTCGTCAGCCGAAAATCGTGGATATTACAATGTAAACAATTCTGATGGCCCTTTTTTAGGGGGGCTGAGCCTCTTGTAGGGGAGGGCATCCCCAGACCCCCCTAGCGCCGCCACTGAGCAAAACTCCTGCAGGTAGGCCTACACGGGAGCCAGACCCTCCATGCGGCGACAGACTAATACCATACCGCTATGGAATAGGAAGCTATAGTGGAGCACATTCCGCATGTAGGTTATACTCAGTAACTTGGCAAAATTTAGGGATGAGACTTATAAGACGTGCTGCTGTGCACAGAACTCAGTCAAGACACTCAATCGATCTGGATCGCCGGGAGCCCGACATAGAGGGCACTGCAATTTTATAGTCGAAACGAGAGACTACAAATTTAGTATACACAAGAGTGGCAGCAGCCGTAAGCTTATGGGTCAACTATCGAGATACTTACGCTGACGTAGTTGGTAGTAACAATCACGACAAAGTAGATTGATCTGTTTCGAGAAGGTCAGCTCCCGGTCCAATGTGAACCAAAGTCCCGAACAGTGAAGGCAAATGTAACCCCAGGGAACTCCGAGAAAATGATACCAACCTGGCTTATACATTAGTAGTATACAGCTTATTCTTTTACTATAATAATAGCATCTAATTACAACCAACCTTTCCCCTTAACCATTTGTGCCCAAAGTGGTAGAATTTAACAAATTAAGTCACAGCTTCAGTAATCTCGGCAACTTGGTGCAGTAACATGGGTGGGAACTTATTCATTGATTCCTACGACAATATGAGTAAATAAAATAAATAAGAGTACTTTACATACTGTCCGTTAAAACGAACGTCGGGCATTAGCCCAGTGATAAAAAATGACTTTTATTACCATTGCAGCACCAAGCCTCCTGGCTATTTCATACACTAATAATGACTAATTTTGATGAATGTTTATGATGATTTGCAACATTTATTTACTATAGGAGCTAATTTCCTTAATTTATATAGTGCTAAGTGCAGGGTCTCCAACTTATTCACAAGAATTTTACACACAACAGTACTTGTGGCAGTCAAAATAAAGGTACGCATGACATTTGTCAAGCCTTGCAATGAAGGTTTGTGTCTCGTCGTACATTCAAATGATTTCTACCAGTGTATCATACATGATCAGACAGTACTGCAGCAGAACATCGACTTAGGATGGATGCTTTTGATGGCATGCTATAGCGTTTGAGTACGCTTTGGCCGACAGCCAGCTATCGACTGCAATCAATCGAACTCTCACTGACTTGGTAAACTAAGAGGTACACAATGTTGAGTAAAACAGGTAGGCAATCCATAATTAATTATCCTTTAAAAGGGTAAATCTATAACAAACCTATCATTATATCATGCAAACAGTTGATGTTATCTATGATAATAATCATACGATTGGTGCATGGTCTTATTAACTGGATGAGAGGGACTGGGGTTCTGAACTGCAGATTATCCATCACTACAAACACTTGTTAATGGACTTACAATGACAATTCAGAGGTAGATAAGAGATAACAGCATACGTAGAACACAGTTTAAGGGTTATGACTTAATGAATGAATCACATGGAGTCGAATGGACAAATGTCGGTGAACAAGTAAACAACACTTGGCATCATATTGAAACATGGCAACCAAAAGGATGGATTCAAATGCTGTGTGATATATATGATAACACTACACTCCGCAATTCACTTGCATAAGATTTTTCATAATTTGTTTATGTTTCAACATTCCGATGTAAGTTTAATTAGCTAAGTTCATGACTTCAACGTTCAGAGATTGGACCAATCGAGTTTCATTCTACTCCAGCACTCGTCATCAAAAGACTCTGAACCTGAGATTGTCTTATTGAATCAGTTCCTATCCTATCAGTGCTGTCTGCTGATCTACAGGGTGCGCCAAAAAAAAGTAATCCCCTACGGTTTTCAGCCCATATCTTGACCAAACATACGAATTTTTAAATGAAACTTTACATTCTTAAAGGCAATTCATATTTACGTACAATGGTCAAATAAAATATTTTTTTTTCAAACAGAACAAAAGTTATATCACTTTTAATGAGGCTACCCACCGTTTTTTGACGATTCAAAAACGCGACGCAACAAAAAGTAATTTAAAAACCAATTTAATTATTCTGGCCAATATCTTGGCCGGAAGTAAGAATTTTGAAATTAAATTTTACAGGCTTAAAGACAATTCATATCTACACATGATGGCCAGATTTCATCAAACTATTTCAAACAGAATAAAAGTTATGGCACTTTTAAGGAGGCCACCCACCGTTTTTTGACGATTCAAAGACATGACACACCAAAAAGTAGCAAAAACACGATTTTATTTAGTCTCATCTCAAATAATTGTTGTAACGCGGCATATAATTTGGGTTATACTTTCCAGTCGCCATTTTGGATCCGCCATCTTTTCATTTATAGAGCGCCTGTTCTCGGGTAATATTATTTTATTTCTGATATCGTGTCTGACACGAATCTCAACGACCGACAATCGCAGTCGATGTTTTTGGCAAGCGTCCGTTGAATCAACTTCCCCGTCTCGCCCTGCAGCTGGGAGCTGTAGCCGAAAGGAGGAGGTGAAGTTGAATGACTGCCATCAGCGATATTTTCGGACGACCAAGCGGCATGATGCAAAGTGTCAAAGCGATACATTCAGGCAGATAAGAGAGGGGTAAGATAGACGGACGGAAAAGGACAATCCGCCCACGTACCGATGCCTGATGGAGAGTGAGTGCAATTCGGCCAGACGGACATGAGATAGGAGAGAGGTAAAGAGAAGGATACAAAGACTCTGTCACACGACACTCGCACGTGTCGAAATTGCGACGTTAGATTAACGCCTCGAAGGGCGAGGGAGGTCCACGTGTGCGGAAATTGAAGCTGAGTCTATGCGCCGAAGGCTAGCTGGGGAAACTACGCAGTTTAGTTTCATCCGGGGCTTGTGTGTTGGCGTGAATCACCTCCGTGGAACACTGAGGGCAGAACACGCAGAGACGTGGAAGAGGTGAGACGTAGAGGTGCGGTCAGAACTTTACAGATAGAAGTCGTGTTGAAGGCAGAAGACGTTTTCGACGGAGAAGAGACGTTTTCGTGTTAAGTCAGACTCGATCGGAACTTTGAGGAGAGAAGACGTATTCGTGTTTAAGTCAGAAGCAGCCAGAACGTTGAAGGAAGAAGATGTCTCTTGTTTAAAGTGGACGCGGTCGGAACTCAAGAAAGAACAAGATGTTTTATAGTTAATATAAAGTATAGGTATATAAGACGAAAACGGTCAGAACTTTGAACGAACAAGACTGAAGTGATGGATCATTGCGGCTGGTTCTTGTCGGCAAGATTCGCACTCGGGCTTCATCATCGGGCCAGATCCTGGAGAAGAACATGTCAACGCCGTTCTTCGCGCCATGTCGCCATGAAACGGATAGGTGGCGCTCCGGCGTGTAAACACCGACTCGACACGGCTGCTGCTTTATATCGAAATTTACTAGCATTCTTAGTCGTAGAGTCTCGCTCTTCGTCTTATGGAGTTGAGATTACTTTGCGCAACATTGTGGATTATTTTATTTCGTCCGTCTTACAGTTTTAAGGAGTTTACTGTTTTTGAATTATTCTGTACTGTTGCTTCTACGGACATGGCTACGCCTACCTGTACGACATACTCACGTGATCTAATTTGTTCGTTGTGCACAAATGATGATTACCGTATTCTTCGAGCCACACGGAAAGTTCTGTTTCGGTTTCGTTTGTGGCGTCCAGCGTCGGTCTACCGCCAAGGTCGCCGGCCTGAATCTTCTCAGCCTGTCGCCCAGATCTCGGGCGAGGGCGGTGACGCCTCTGCCTCGGTTCAGGCTACGTCTCCTGACCGGCCTCTACCAACAGTTCATAGCGGCGTTCGCATTGGATCTTGGAACGTTCGCTCACTACGGCACAAATTCGTTGCTGTCGCTGATACAATAATTACCAATGATCTTGATCTTCTGCTGATCACAGAATCATGGCATCGATCCTCGCAAGACGTTGCCGTTCGACGATCTTCACCTCCTGGATACGCCTTCGTCGACTCTCCACGACCCGGTGCTACGGATGAGGACTCCTCCGGTGGCGGAATCGTTGTCTACCATCGCGACACCTTGCCAGTGCGGAGGATCGTGCTACCCGTCCTCCCAGCCACCTTCGAGGTACTCGCCGTCTCGGTTTCGTCACCTCGCGGACCCCTCACCGTTATAACCATCTATCGTCCGGGTTCAGCGCTGCCAACGCAAGCGTTCTTCGAAGAGTTCACCGCGCTACTTGAGCAGTTTGCTCTATACAACACCCAAATCGTAGTCGCCGGTGACCTCAACCTCCATCTCGAAGACCCGACGCTGCCTGCAGTTGTGGAGTTCGGTGCCATCATGGAGCAATTCGGTTTGGTGCAGCACGTTGGCGGACCAACCCACCAATACGGCGGATGGCTCGACGTCTTCATCACTCGAGATGACACGTCGCTGATCGACCTCAACATCGATCCTCCGACCGTTTCGGACCATGGTCTCATCGTCGCTACTGTTCCATTTCTCCACGATGCACCGCTCTCCGTTGTCAGGGAGGTGCGCAGTTGGCGGAAGTTGGATCGATTGGCGTTTCGACAGGCGCTTCTCAACATTCCTGCCATCGCTGACCCGTCCAGCATGTCAGATGCATCGGTTGCTGACCTCTTCGACGAATATGAGACATCTATGATGACTCTCGTCAACAATCTACTTCCCTCTCATCCGGCCAAGATGCGGCGCTCTGGATTGACGCCTTGGTTTGACGCCGAGTGTCGCGCTCTCCGACGTCAAGCTCGCCGTCGTGAGAGACTCTACAGACGTTCAAAATCGCCTGCCGACCATGCTGACTGGGTGAAATTCGTCCGAGAGATGCACCGTCGATACAGGGAGAAGGAGACACTATATTGGGAGAATAAGATCAGCCATCACTCCAAAGAGCCCAGGAAGCTCTGGGCTACATTCAATGACCTTCTCGGTCGGTCTCATCCCGGAAGCCGACCTGCTACACCGCTGTTCACAGCTGGTGAATACTTGGACGCCTTCACCTCGAAAGTTAAGTCGGTTCGCGATGGCACGGCTGGCTCCCCTCCGCCAGAGTTCCCTCCGACGGGATGCTCTCTCTCAGCTCTTAATCCAATATCCAGCGAGGAGCTAAAGCGAATCATCTTAGCTTCAGCTCCTAAAACCTGCGACCTCGATCCTCTTCCATCATTCCTTCTGCAAGAGTTCATCGACGTCTTCCTTCCTTTCCTTACAGTCCTCTGTAACCGCTCTCTTCAAGAGGGAGTTCTTCCTTCGTCACAGAAGAAGTTCATCCTTGTTCCTGTTCCGAAGCGTGAAGGACTGGACTTGTCAGATCCTGCCAACTTTAGGCCCATTGCGAACGTTTCGTTTCTGTCTAAAGTAATTGAGAAGATTGTTGCTTCTCAACTAACAGCTTATCTTGATGTGAACAATTTACTGCCGATTTTTCAATCTGGTTTTCGTAAGGGTCACTCCACGGAAACCCTGTTAGTTCGCCTCCTTTCTGATATATATGGGGCAATTGATCGATCGCAGGTCACCCTTTTAGCACTATTTGATGTGAGTGCGGCTTTCGATACTGTTGATCATGATATCCTTCATAGGCGCCTATCAACCTCGTTCGGTCTTTCTGGGAACTTTCTCGACTGGCTTGGTTCCTTCCTCCACGACCGTTCCTTTTCTGTGGTCTACGGGTCTACCAGGACTCCATGGGTTCCTGCCCCGTTTGGCCTGCCTCAGGGTTCTGTCCTGGGCCCACTCTTATATATTATTTATACTGCCGATCTTGGTTCTCTCCTGGCCGCTTCTTCTGTCCTGAGCCAATCCTACGCGGATGACCTGCAAGCGTATTTGCACTGTTTGGCGCCAGCAGCCATTTCTACTGTCAGGGTCATGAGCCGGGCAATGGAGACCTTGGAGGCCTGGATGTCCTCCAATCGCCTGCGGCTAAACTCATCCAAAACCCAATTTATATGGTTTGGCACGCGCCAACAGCTCGCCAAAATTGACCTGAAGGTTCTTGCTCAAGAATTCCCTCAGTTTACCTTCTCTTCCTCTGTCCGGGACCTTGGAGTCACTCTGGACCAAGAACTTACTTTTACGCGGCATATCAACCTGCTATGCCGCAGTTGCTATTACCAATTGCGTCAGCTTAGAGTGGTGCTCCGCTCTTTGACCTTCAATGCTGCCTTAACGCTAGTCCACTCTTTTGTCGTTTCTCGTCTGGACTACTGCAGCGCCCTCTATGTGGGTCTTCCGGTGACTCGGGTTGGGTGCTTGGATCGGGTCTTGCGCTCTGCGGCGCGCCTTGTTGGTCGCATCCCAAGATTCGGCCATGTCAGTGACTATATGCGGGACGTCTTGCATTGGCTCCCTTTCTCACAAAGGATCACTTACCGGATATCCTCCTTGGTTTGGCGCTGTCTCGCGGGTGTGGCCCCTGTCTATTTACAGGAACTCTGTTGCTCCACCCTAAACATCCAGCGCCGTGGCTCTCTCCGCTCTTCTAAACAGGCTGAGCTTCTTGTCCCCCTGGCACGCACTTCTATTACGCAGCGCCGTGCCTTTTCTGTCGTTGGCCCTACAACCTGGAATGGGCTTCCTGTGGAATTACGTCTAGTGCCTAGAGCCTTTGAGACTACGTTCTACTCTGCTCTTAAGACTGTTCTCTTTAGCCGTGGTTGGGTCGGGAGCGCTTCTGAGTAGATACTCTTGAAGAAGCGCTATATAAATGCCTTAAATGAAATGAAAATGAAAAAAATGTCACGATGGACTCTCTTTATCTGGACATGAGGTACGAGTGGATGGGTTTTAGGGTGATCGGTTCTTTAACTTTGGGCTACTTTTAAATTGGCCGAGGGACTTGAAAGTAAATCGGGGACTAACTTAGCTTTACTCCGGTCCAAGTGTGTTTGCATTGAATGTCTTTGAACATAACAAGAAGCTATTAGTTAAAATATCTGACTTTGTTTATTGTTTGCATTGAGTGTAATCGAAGTTGGTTACGTAATTGATTGATTACTTTGAATGTGGTTGTTGTTGATTGAGGATTCAATTGATGGACTATAATAAGAAACATTACTGAAATTACTGACTTTGTTCACTGATAGTGATAGAATTACCTGTAGACCTAATTCATATTGCGCCATGGAAGAAAGTAGACCTGTAACACCTTCACAGCCGTCTAGGCCTCCCTCATCTCTGGAGGTGGTAATGGAGGCTATAACATCTATGCACTCGTCAATGCAGATTAATGCCCGAGAAGCACAAGAAGCGATGCAGTCACACGCTAGGGAAACACAAGAAGCGATGCAGTCACACGCTAGGGAAACACAAGAAGCGATCTCTGTAGTGCAATCAAATGTCACAGAAGAAATCTCCGCCATACAATCAAATATCACAGAAGAAATCTCTACCGTAAGGTCAGATGTAAGGGAGGAAATTTCGGCCGTGCACTCTAATGTTAGAGAAGTGCTAACGGAGGTTGTGACACGCTTAGAGCGGCTCGAGGAATCGCCGGTCCCAAGATCTGTTGTGGGTTTGAACCCGGGACTGAGGTACCCCGCTTCCATCATGGCGGACGTGCCTCACCAGTCGACCATCAGACGGGCAGAGTCTTCAGGCGCTAGGCCTAAAGATTTCACCCACCTGGGCACGCTGCGCAGAAGTGAGCGTCTGGCCCACAAGGATCCAATCTCATATAGAGAGCTTGGCAGCCGAGATGGTTGGCAATCATTCCATCGGTTGGATTTGAACCCGAGAGTCCCCTCCTCTTATCCTCGATCCATATCTCAGGACCATGACCATGACCCACAACAGCACGCGGCCTCCTTGCCGTACCATGATCCGGAATTGGCGACTCCGGGGATGACGGTGGGGGCGGGCGTTACATTGTTATCAAATAGGCTTTGATAATGCCATATGATCATTATTATTACTATTTAAAAAAGAAACAGAGTACCAGCGTAGCTGCACGTCACTGAGAACTTGTGAGAAGTCACTTAGCAAGCTGACAATCAACTTGGTAAATAAGAAATCTGTCAGATTAATCAACAGGTCCATCAAGAACTTTGCAAAGAGACTCAAAAAAAGTTTTGGCACTGGTGGCGGGCACATTGAACACAAGTTGGGAATCACTATCAAGTTCAGTTCCAAACAGTTATTTGAGATATGACTTGATAAAATCACGTTTTTGTTACTTTTTGTTGCGTTACGTTTTTTAATCGTCAAAAACGGTGGGTGGCCTCACTAAAAGTGGTATAACTTTTGTTGTGTTTGAAATATTTTGATGAAATCTGGCCATCAAGTGTAAATATGAATTGTCTTTAAACCTGTAAAGATTCATTTTGAAATTCTTACTTCTGGCCACGATATTAGCAAAAAACCTTTAAAAAATTGCTTTTCGTTTTTGAATCGTCAAAAAACGGTGGGTGGCCTCACTAAAAGTGATATAAATTTTGTTCTGTTTGAAATATTTTTTTGTAATTTGACCATTGTACGTAAATATGAATTGCCTTTCAGACAGTACAGTTTCATTTAAAAATTCGTATGTTTGGCCAAGATATGGGCTAAAAACCGTAGGGGATTACTTTTTTTTGGCGCACCCTGTACATGACTCCAAGTGCAAGAGCACAAAGTTAGCGTTGATCTGTCTTTCCATTGGTGTGTGCTTGTAGAACATAGGAGGTCAAAGGTCGACTGGTGGAATGGAAAGGACGCTTGCACTGCGTAGGACGTCAATTCCCTTATGAAGAACACAGACTTTGGTATATCCAAGGCGAATCAGAGCATCAGCAAACTACAAAACACATCAGCAACAACAGATAGCAAAATCTCACAAGAAAATGGTCACACACACACGACACAAATATATTTACTAAAGAGAATAGAAGGCTTAGATGATTTGTTTGACACTACTTTCAATTAATTTCGCTCAACTTCTCATTTAATTTACTTATTTAATTACTAATCATTACTTCCATATTATAACAATGTTTCATGTTCTCTGTCCCATTGTGCATTTGCAAGTGGAGTGATAAAGAACATACCTACCTATTTTGAAAAAATGTATTATAGCTGTACAAACCCGGCTTCACAGTTGCACAAACTGGCTTTGCATCTTTTATAATATTATCTGATAGCAGTACAAACTGGTTTTAAAGTTGTTTCGTATCTTCTAAAATAATGTCTTATAGCTGGGTCTTGTGAGGCCACACTATTCCACTTCTTTGCAAATTTCTGTAACTTTGCAATTTCATCTACAAAGAAGTTACTAAAGCTAGGTCGGTAATATCTCTCTGCATGTGTGCGTGCGTGTTTGCGTGCACACGTGATTTCGTTAACTGATAGACATTGAAGCGCGTCGGGCCCTTCGCTCTGCTGCGAAGGGACAACTGCTTGTTCCACGGGCTCGCTTAGCTACCAGACAGCGCCGAGCCTTCTCGGTCTCCTCCACCTGACCAGTCAATCCTTATTCCTTAAGTCCCTTAAATCTTTTTTCTTTTGTCGTGGCTGGGCTGGGAGCGCCTCTTAGTAGTTTCTTGAAAGGGCGCTATATAAATGCTAATAATGAATGAATGAATGAATGAATGAAAGAAGTTACTTTTAATCCCTGTTGATATATTTGTGATAGCTGCCATTCTTGATCATCATTCGGATCTTCTCCCAAATCTGAAATGACTTATAACTTCAAAAGAAAGAAAACAAAGAGTAGAGTGACGATCATAGAACAATGTTCTTCAACTCACGTGACAGGCATCATAAGTGAATTATAACTTCAAAAGAAAGGAAACAAAGCGTAGAGTGATGATCATAGAACAATGTCGTTCAACTCACATGACAAGCGTGTTTGCCTCGACTTCCACCAATGACGACTTTGATTGGATTCTTGTTTTGGTTTAGCGATTGAACAGAAGGACATGGATTGAGATCTCCCTCTGGACTGAATGCAGAATGGAATGGGATGTTTATGCTGCCTGGAAACGAACCACGCTTAAATCTTCAACGCAACATTGAGGGAAACAACGGAAAGGAATTAAATTCATCATCGGCTGAAAGAAGTTTCTAAAGAACCAAGAACCTACCTCCTGCAAATAAATGTCTGTGACAATACCTCAAAACAGAGACAGATGAGGTTCAATTCATTGTCAGAAGAAGCTCAACTCAATCAGTTAACAAAAAGTAAATAATTGTTTGCTGTTAAACTGAAGAGGTAAACTCTTCTCTTAAAATGGGAACAAAGTAAGCTGCAAATTAGATATGATTATTTTAGACAATAAAACTTTAAAAAATTGCAATGAAAGAGATTTAAATCATTCTGCAGACGCACTTACCAGATGTGGCTTTATGACACGGATGCTATTCAAGTGACAATATATTTTTTCCCTGTCTAGCCTAAGTTCTCTCCTGTATAGTTCACAACATGTCTATTATGTAGTTGTATAATGTGTTTATTGAATTGCATATTTCTATTTGTCTTGATTGTATACTTGCATTAATTATTCTGTTCTTGTACATTGTTCCCGCAGTGCGTTTGCAGGCGGTTCAATAAAGTATATACTTACTTACTTACTTACTCTCGTCTCTGCAAAGGCTGCTTCTCTTCTTCTTCCACTTCATCCATCTGATCCTCTAATCTTTCTTTTCTTCTCATAAACCATCACAGAGCTGTCCCTCCTCTCTGATCTCATCCTCAACCATTCTGCTTCTCTCTTCTGCTGATGTCATAATCTCGAAGGATACTCTTCTTCTGGACGGACATCTATGACGACAAGAACTGGTTTGGACGCTCTGAGTCGTTTCGATGGACTGAGGCCGGACGAAGGTCCCATCAGTTCACTCAGCTCTATGAGGTCCTCCGCTGAGATTCTCGGAAACTTCTCCACCTTCAGTTCCTCCACAGCAATCGGCTCCATTGACTGTGAGACAAGAAATGAAACACAGACCTATGAACAACAGCAGAGAGACACACAAACATTGAACTACCACACAGATGGAATACAAAGAAATGAGATTATTCTATGATATTAATTTAAACTGACCGTCTGCAACCAAGACAGTCTTCATCTGAAGGAAACAACAAGTGATGGATAACTGACTCTTCATATGCTGGAAATTCTTCTCTCAAGTAATCGCTTTATTCGTTCATTTCATTCAACATCAGAATTCCTAACATCCAACGTCTGCCATTCATTTAATATGTTTCACTTACTGAGCGCTCAATTCTGTCATCATTAAACAGAATCGTACACAAAACTCAGAGCCACTTAAAAACAGACACAGTAAGAAAGAAAGACACAAACAGACATACACACAGACGGTGGTTGGGTTGGGAGCGCCTCTGAGTAGTTTCTTGAAGTGGCGCTATAAAAATGCTCTGAATGAATGAATGAATAAATAAATTAATACAGAGACAGATAGATACAAACACAGACAGACAATGATAGACAGACAGAGCCAGGCAAATGAACAAAGACATTAAGAAAGACAAAGACAGCAACAGAGTCAGACAAAGATATATAGATAAACATAGACAGAAAGAGAGAGAGAGAGACACACACACACACACACACACACACACACACACACACACACACACACACACACACACACACACACACACACACACACACAGAAAGAAGACAAGTTCTACCAGTTGAGTCTTTGGTGTTTCGTGATAATCCTGTGAATAGTAAGAGACAATTGGTTTCATCATCTGTTGTTTTGCTGATGTCTTTGGTGTCGTAAGCGCATGCTGTCTGTAAGTGGCGCTCTTAGGAGTCGAACAGAAGATTCGGATCGAGTCCTGAACGCATCGTTCGATGTCGATCTCTACAGCAGAAGAGAGAAAGTCTTCTGCAGTTCTACACTACAACTAAACACTACACATTACATCTGATGCACAGAAATGATAGCAAACAATACATCTGATGCAATCAAAAACAAATATTCAAATATTCAAACTCAGATGATCAAACTGATAGAGATGGAGAAATATTAACAGACAGACAAACAGATACAGAGAGATTCGATGGATAGTAATTATGGTACAAAACATTTGTGCAATCGCTTGTGCATCAGAATCAAATAAATTCTTCCCCAAGTTTCCCTTGGACATGCAGTGACAAAGTTTCTATCAGTTCATCTTGTCTCTCCCTCTTTCTCTCTGACCATATTATGTGTTTGAATTAATCTCTGTCTATCTGTGTGTGTGTGTGTGTGTGTGTGTGTGTGTGTGTGTGTGTGTGTGTGTGTGTGTGTGTGTGTGTGTGTGTGTGTGCCTGTTCTCCATTCATCGCATTGCTGGCTGTTTATTACCTGGCATGTCAGAGAAGAGAAGAATGCATTCGTTGAATCCAAACGAAAGCAGTTGATCTCGCAACTGTTGGAGAATAGCGACGCCAATGCAGAGCGGAAACGACGAATTGCCAAGGAGCAGAGTATCCCACAGATGGAAGATCTTATCCAGTGGAAAGACGTCTACAACATCAATAACAACGACCAACACTCACACTCCCCCTATCTCTGCTCTCCGCATCTTGCCTCTCTCCCAAACAACTTCTTCCACTAAATATAATAGATAATAGCACCGGCAAACTGCATTTAAACATTAAATTTTATAATCTTGAGCTATAGAAATATCCTAATTACATATTTATTAAGTACCACAATTTAAAATTCCAATGACATAAATCAATTGATGACGCTGTTATGAATGAACGGCCTGCATGAGTCGTCCCTACGCAGTAAGCATCAAGTAAGCTCAAGTAAGTCTCACTCTAAGCAATCATCTACCAAACGTCGACCAATTGAACAAAACAGAGACATAGAGACCAACACTTACGGGCATACATCGTCAGGAACCATGGAATCGAATAGAGCTAGAGAAAACAGAACAAACAAAATGGCATCACCATAGCAACAGATGAAATGATCAGCCAATAGGAAGCAAGGCCTATTCGCATAATTATCAGCTGCCAATCAAACTCTTAATTTATCAATCACGGAAACTTTTTGCACGATGAAATTTCGTTTCTTGAACATCATTCATCAATGAATCTTCTACAAAATCTCTTCCATCTGTTCATTAAAAATACCAATTAATCCAACCCACTCCTCCTTTTCCTTCTCCCACAAACCATCATCAGTTGCCTTTCAAATATACTGAATCTCTCTGTGTCTGTCTGTCCGTCTTTATTTCTCTGCCTCTTTCTCTTCCCTTGAAATTCTGCTAGAACCAGCAAACAACAGTTACCGACCTAAGTGACATCTCAGGACATAATATGAGACTGGATGAGAAACACAGATCCAATCACAGACACACACACACATATATAAGGGGAAAGAGATGAAGAGGATAAGAGGCGATGGTGGATCTTACGTCTGGAATGAATCCAATGGCATCGAGATGATTGCACAACTGTGGATCATGGAAAGCGATCAGATGAGAGAAGACGGCTAAATATTCTGAAATACACACATCATCATCATCATCATCATCATCGTTATCATCATCGTCATCATCATCGTCGTCGTCGTCATCATCATCATCATCATCATCATCATCATCGTCATCGTTGTCATCATAATTATCATATTAGAAAAGAGGATATAATATACACGTGGGAAACAGTTTCAAATATAACAATGTACACATAAGTTTTGTCTTGTAGGTCGTGCTTCATATGATCTCAAGCAGCAAAGCATCTCAATATCTCTTTCATCTCTCATCCACAGATTCACTGAGCGCTCTGTTGCTGCACAGGCAAAATGGTTAGTTTTCTGTTGTTGGTTCAACCTTTGGGAAAATCAGTTGTCTAGCAACTTGAATTTCTTTGCTTTTCTCCACTGTCTCTAAGCACTTAACTAATCCATTCAACTGTGATACTTTTTCGTCAGTTCAGGCATGAGAAAGACTCTTCTGAAACTATTTTGAAGAGGTGCTATGAAAATTTGCCATAATAATAACAATACATCAAACATGTTTACTGGAAGCTGATTAATATAGAAGGCAGTCAATGTCAACAGACTGACAAGTAAAGCCATCTTGTGATCTTCCTCAAAGGCAATTTTACTATATCGCAAATGCATTGGTTTAGTTGTAAAAAGCAATGTATCAACTATAATTGAGGTGAATGCGATATATGACTGTTTAAGCGAATGAGCGACATATCCGACCTTGAATGACGCTTGTGTTGTCCTTCAGGAAGAATCGGTGAAGATATTTCGGAATGAACGCAGACATACAAGCGAATGCCAACGCTACGTTAAACAAACAAACACAGCAGAGCTAAGACTGAAGTTCAACAATGCAACTAATATCAAGGAAACTTATAAATTGTTTTAAATGTTTCCCACAGTTCCCAGAACTTCAGCCTTCCACCGCACAAAACCTTTGAAGACTTGTGTATTACTTAGTTGAACTCTAAGAGGTAATAAGGTTAACTGATGGTA
Source organism: Lumbricus terrestris (assembly GCA_949752735.1). Lineage (NCBI taxonomy): Eukaryota > Metazoa > Annelida > Clitellata > Crassiclitellata > Lumbricidae > Lumbricus > Lumbricus terrestris. The sequence continues at coordinate 227,330 of OX457037.1, forward strand.
ACTACTCAGAATCAATTATCTTCATACGTCAAAAGAAAGACACAGAGGAGAGAGAAACAGAGGAAAGTAGCAAAGAATGGAGCGAGGTCAGAGGAGAGACACACAGCCAAGAGAGACAGATAAGCAGACAGAGAGGCAGAGAGCAAACGAGAGATAGTCTAGACTTAGTGCTGCAGCAGTCGTACCTTCATCATTGAAGTTAAGAAATAGGAATGGAGCGCAGAGTGAGTCCAGTCCCTGCCAGTAGACATAGTCTGGATGACTGACGACCCATGCTTTCAGGATTCGCTTGAACTTGCCGTGGCCAGTGGGAGATGACAGTAACTCATTGTACTGATGACAGCGTGGAATATCCACCTCAATCTAATGACAAACATCAACAACAAATAATCAATGTCAAAAACAAATATCATCGTCACCCAATCACAGTCAATACAATAAAATCACAGTCAATACAATAAAATCAGTCAATACAATGAAATCACAGTCAATACATTTAATGGCCTGCAGGACGTGACTTTTGGAGTTGAATTTAAGTTCGTGCTTGAGTCGTCATTTTGTGCTTTGGAGAGTTCTCATTAAAGTCATAAAAGTCACCATCATAATAACAATCACAGAAAGATAATCTCATAAACCTAATATTATTTTGTTCTCTGTGTGTTCCTCGAATCACTCAGCCTATAAAGATATAAGTGTGCTGCATATGTATGTGTATAACAACTGTATACATGTGTGTCTTTCCTGTACACTCTGAGCAATCCATCAATCAACAAAAATGTGTGTCTTTGTCTCTTTGTTATTCATCATGTGTGTCTTTCATTGGATGACTTGCCTGTCTATCGGCCAACATTGGCGATTCTTTGTCGATGGCTTCATATCTTCCGTAAACATCTCCCTAACAGTCAACAGACACAAAGCTAAATGATTCAATTTACCAGCAGATGATAAACAATCAATAAATCATCTGTACCTAACATGAAGAATTAATGACAAACAATTGACTAAATTTAAATATCTTCATTTATGCAAAAACATATATTAAAATAAAATTAGAAGGCAGAAGAAAGAAACTAATATTACTGGATGTGTGGCAGATTCTGCAATTTTCAACGACATCTGGAGACTGCATAATTTCAAGAGAAGAAGAACGAAATCTCAAAGACTTCATTCAATTTCTAAGTTGTTTTCTTTGACCATTACTCCAATCTCCTTAATTTACTGAAAGATTGTTTAATTGCCGTAACCTACTTCGATCTCGAGAATGGCTGGCCAGAGTTTGGCTCGGTAGAGAGGAGGAACATCAATACGACATTCCTTTAGGATCTGCATTCGCTTGTAGGGATAGGCCGTCAACAGACGTTCAAACAGAATGATCCGATGGAACTACAAGACAGAAAACAATACCCCAATGATTTAAAAAATAGATTTATAAACAAACTAGCAGCAAATGAAACAGGTCAACAAAAAATGATCAAGTCATTAGGTCAAAATCAGAGAAAGCAAGTCTAGTCTTAGATGTGAGGTAGTGTGGTTCACAGATACATGGTAAAAAATAAAGTTCAAGCTAAAAACCAGGGCGCCCTCCCAGTTTGTTAGACTTATCAATAGTATTATTGAGACAAAATTTCAGCTTCCTATTCCAACTGGAAGGCGGTGCTCAACGACTGTCTTACTTTGCATGGGCCAATGAAAAGACGTTAATTGTAGAAATAAATGTGTTGAGCATATACTCCAATACAATTGTGCTTTATTTCAAGATAGATCATACATTACTGTAACATGACAATATGTGTGACACTTAAACAATTGGTGAGCTTGAAATATAAAATTTCAGTAGGTTTTAAATATGGAAAATGTCAAAAAATGTCAAAAATATCGTTAAATCCACGAATGTGTATGATTCTCGTTTTATGACTCCAAACATACAATGACGTCTACACTGTAGAAGGCTTTGCAAACACAGTGTCAACAGCATATTTGTTTGTTGATTGAGTGGGAACAGCTTTCCTATTTGCCTCAACCACTTGGAGAAAATTCTGCTTTCTTCTTCATCAGTGACGAGTCAGTTTAATTCCTTGAACAACTTCACACTTCTCTCAGCCATGTCGTTTACCACTCTCAATTGCTGATTTCAGCCTCTACCCTGCTGATAATCATCATCGTCAGGCTATTGCACTGGTGTAAGTATAAAAAGGAATCACCAAATTTCAGGCGTGGCAGTAGTGTCAGTGTTCACTGGGTTGCAAATTAGCCCATGGCAGGCAATCCCCCTCCTTCTGTATCGCAGCACTACCGTCAACATCCTTTTACTAGGATTTTCAGTCATTCCGTAAAAATCTTCACCTTATCTGTACCATATCAGGCAGATGGCAGCATAACAGTGTCAGACATTCAGCCTCATCTGAAAGGCACTAAGTATTGATAATTTTCTAGAACATTCATAGCAGCAAAGTTGAGCTCCTACAAATAATAGTCACCTGAATCAAAAGTCCTATATCAATCAAAATTGACAGATATTGTCCTGGAGTTTCAACAGCAAAGGGATGCCTTTGAGTGAAGGAGGGCACCCAATCACACAAAAGGATGAATCTGAGTTTTTCTTTTCCCTTAGATTGAATACTTCACGTTGATTGCTAAATCGTAAAATTATTTTGATGGTATGCAGTAACCTGGCCATTCAGCGTGCATGGTAAATTGGGTTATCCAGTTTCTTATTGAGGGCTGACTTCCAAGGACCTCAATGACTTCTTGGTAGTCGTCTCTGAAATTGACTTCAATTTCAGTAGTCCACTTGATAAAACTGATCACTCTCTCATGGGAGGATTCAGTAGCGGTTACGACTTCCAGTACTCGGATGTTGTCACGTGTCACACCATCCCACACAGCTTTAAATCTCTTTAAGATTGGATTCTATTTTGGATTAGATGGACAACAACACAAGATGAAGATTTTGGCTTAAATCAACTCCATCACAATGACGACAGCAGGCCAACCACAGGAACATTTTACATATCCTGTTTTCCTGAAAAACGTATACTCCACTAAAACGTCCGGTGTTGTGTCAAAGATCAAGTCTTAGCCGTTATCAGCGAGTCTCAATAACTTAAGAAAATGATGAATGACCTTGGATTTAAATTATATCCTGTCATAGAGGGACATTTGGGTATACCAAAGAGTTTAGCGACACCATCACCTGAAACTAGCACCCACGGGCAGTCAACATTTCCAGTGTACTGCAAGTGGTTAATTTGGTACAAATTCAGATCTTACACCTTCAGCATGCTACATCTTGGCCTCTTAAGCACTCCATATGAATGGTTTTCCGTGAAAATGGCAGGACAAAAGGATCGCACATAAGCGCTGCAATAATTGTGACCAACAATCTCAATGCTCCATGATCAGATCATAAGGAGTGTTATTGCTATCAAAATGCACCTGTCACTTGATGGCTAAACAGCGGTCAAGTAGTTAGCACTGACTGTAATAAGCATGATAGTGCAACAGAATCTATTTCAAGTTCACCTACATGACAAGGGTTGAGGTTTTTGATCAAGCTAAAAGGCATCAAGATTTCTTGCTGATACAACTACATGGCAATATTTCGATGTCGTTGAGCACCGCCTTCCAGTTGGACTGGGAAGCTGAAATTTGGTCTCAATAATACTTTTGACAGGTCTAACAAACTGAGAGGGCGCCTTGGTATCTAGCTTGAATTTTATTTTTTTGGACCACCCTAATGTGAGGTTCAAAATGAAGAATCACTGGTAAATAGTTCCTTGTTCTCAGTTGGGTTATTGGAGGGAAGAAATGATGGAGGGAGGGAATAATGGATGGAGGGACCAAGTCACCTTCATTGTAGTCAGGGCCATGTATCCTAATTTTATCTCAGCATCATTGACATCACGTGCCAACCATAAACTCATCTAAGACTCTTGAATCCTGTGGTCAGATTGATGTTACAATGACCACAGAAAACATCTCAATTGATCGTCTTTTTATTCTGATTAGAATGCCGTTCAACTGTTTGTCACCTGATATTCAACGTCTCTCTCTCGAATGACGAGAGGAAGCTTCACAGAATCCAGAAGATCCGATGAACTGGATGACGACGGAATACCACTTCCACCTCCACCTCCACCACTTCCACCATTTACCACCTGACCATTGCCGGTCCTAGAAGCATTTGTATGGTACATCACTCAATGTATTTTTCCGTTATATAAGAACACCAGGACACTACAGTCATAGTTCAGCTTCAATGCCTAGTTATCATTGTTTAAAATACAAACATAGAGACAAACAGAGAGAGAGAGGCATACAGACAGAAAGAGAGACGAAGAGACAGAGGGAACAGGCAGTTACAGAGACAGAGACAGAGAGAAACAGATAAAGACAGAGCATCCATCCTGATGAATCTATGTCATCCATTGTGTTCAACAAGAACAGAATGAAAATTAGAAGAGACGTCCTCTCAGCTACAGACACTTTCAGGCATTGTCATCAATTGCTAGCAACTGTTTTCTTAGTCTCAGGATATGACGACAGATGGCCAACCAACCCTCTCCCTCCCCATCTCATCTTCCCATCAACAGTGTACGGTGGTCAGTTCGCTCTTTATAGCAGAATTGCCTAGAGGCCCCAGATGTGGTAGTGCTCATGAAACCAATACTGCTCTGAGCAGGGATCTGACCTTCTTCCAATGACCTCTCAGTTGACAATCCAGCAGGATAACCATGATATGCAAATAATACGAATTGTAGATAAGAAAGAGATACAAAAAAGAGACAAGTGACAATCTCTCTCTAGTCTCAAAGTTCTTCGTATATCATGCAACCAGGTAAGTTCCGCTAAATGCATAACTTACTCGTCTTCTAACAGAGGATAGAAAGCGGTTGCATCAACCTTCTTCAGTCGCTGAAAAGACAACAAACACGAAACTAGAAAACAACCACAGACACCAGTCTAACCAATGGTCTACAGGATCCTAGACCCACAACCATGAGAGTGGGTTCTTCACTCTGAAATCTGAAAGAGGGGTCGGTCGAAAGTATTCCAAATTAAAACGAGGGTCATTGTGATGCAGGTCCAATGCACGAATTTACATCTAACTAAAAGAATGACTTTATTCCTCTGATGAGAACTCAAACCGATGGACAATGACACAGACAGATACAGACATAATGACAGGTGCAAGTGGGAAGAAATCACTCAAAGGGAGAAATAGAAAGATAGCGATAAATGTACTGAAGCAAACAGGTAGGCAACAGACAGAGAGAGGCAGACAAACAGACACATAGACAGACAAAGAGAGAGAGGAAAAATGACAGGCAGTGTTGAATGTGGTATGTACCTGCCGCAGTTGTTCCTGTGATAAGATGACGACTGTGTCATCGAAGAGCGTCGATGTGTCTCTCACTTCACCAAACGACTCTCCATCATCCAAAACAAAACTAAAGACAAACACACAAAGATCCAAACACACATCAACGAGACAGACACAAACACAGAATGGAAGACAACACCATCTGTTAATCATTTACAAAAGAAGAGCAACTGAAACTCAACCAAAATTCGATATTTGGAAAGTCTGTTGAAGATCATAAAAGCCATTTGCTAATGAAGTTCAATAAACAAGATGAATGACTTATAAGCCCAATTATTATAGGAATTCACTTTAATAACCAAAAAGATATCTGAAAGCAAAAACAACAAGGGTCACAATGAAGTCTTGCTAAAAATCTGATCTTTGCCCTTCAAATGCAAAGCATTAAGAAAATAATCAGAAATTTATTATTCAGTTAAAATGGCTGCAGTGGCTCTGGAAAAGAGGGAGAGTTGAGACTGACCAGGAAAGCTTCGTGATTGGTGGATTCGTTCGAATAAGCCCCGCCCTCTGAAGGGATCCTTCCAAATCTCCACCAGCCAACTTCCACAAGTAGTAGACTTCCTCCAAGGATCTCTCAGCCAACAAATCTTCATCTGTTCAAACAGACAACGAAACCTTTAACTCATCAGAGATAAATCGAATTCTTTGTAAGTATCATTGCTAAAAAGATCTGAATTCAGTGCCTTCTAGGACATTCTAACAGTTACAGAGGCAGTGCAGTAAATAAACATCAGCCAAACGAGAAGAGAGAAAGAGACTGTTTAGTGTCATTGAAATGTGAAGCCCTAAAATTCAAGGGAAGGAAAGAATCTGTGATGCATATGTTCAACGACCGACCTGTCTGGTCGTTGTTCAGATCAAACTGTTTCTCGTCAAAAGTCGTCAACTCCAGATCTCGACATCGCAGAGAAGTTGAAAACATAGACAACATCGACCGACCTCCAGAATCCATCTAAACAGACATCAATTATTTCATAGACAATGACGGACAAGACCAAACAAGAAGATGAAGATCAATAAAATGATTGATTGATTCTTCCAAGGAATAGACAAACTGACCATGGGAATAATTTCATGAAAAGATAGGTAAACCCAACCACAAATAGAAAGAAAACAATAATGACAGCTCTGATGTCCAGAGCATCTGCAACAAATGACACACACACATCCTGGGCATTTCCTTTGTTCTGTTGATGCTGCTACCTAAACCTGGTTCAAATGTTACTCTGTTTCTGGCTAATGTTGCTGCTTCACCTAAACAATGTCTCGCAATATTTGTGATGTACAATTGTACATTTCATGACAAGATCAGTCAACAGATAGAAAAATAGGTGCATGTAAAACGAGTGATTACCTGCGGTGTTGTAGTCAGTCCATTGAAAATTGGCAACTGGAGAAGATCTGAAGGCAGAGGCCTAAGAACAAATAAAAAAGAAGAGATAATTTTCAATAGGATGATGATAGGAAATGTTTTCCAATGACTACCATGATCAAAGCAGATCCCACAAAAGACAAGGAAACAAGAAGAAGAAAAAGAACATTAGAACTAATAAAATCCCTCCATCACTCCCTCTGATCCAATATAAAATGAACTGAAGACGGTAATTGAGATGAAGGAGAAGACAGATGATGATGATGATGTCGATGATGATGACGATGATGATGATAATGACGATGTTAATGATGACAAAGATGATGATGATGATGATGATGATGATGATGATGATGATGATGATGATGATGATGATGACGATGTCTGACCTTTTGGATGATTCCACCGTCAAACAGCTTCTGATCAGCTGAATCAAATCAAGAGGAAGACCCTGAAAAAAACATTCCAAACACTGATATTCTTCGATTAACTGATGCACAGCATCAAAATTTGTCTTCTCACATCTGATACAAATAACACAAAGATTTCTATGCAGATCTTCAAGCAAACAACATTCTTTATCAAGACCATTATATTTTACAACTGGAAAAAAAACCCTAAGAAAAAAAATTCAATTTTATCTGGAGCGAAGAAAAGATTTCTCCCCACCTCTTCACAAAGCGATCCCACTTCATTGATCCATCCAGATACCTTATTAACAGGTTTCTGTATAAACTCCAATGCACCTCTGAGGAGAAAAGCTTGAAAGGGCGCTATAGCAAATGCAAGAAATAAAGTAAATTTACTAGACTAGTTAATTTTTACTAGACTAGTTAATTTGGTAATATATGGTACATTGAGGGTAAATGAGCGTTTCTCCTGCATTCAAATAGCAATCCTGACTACATGTTTATTTGACTCAATTGAGAGTGAAGGACTTGTTCAAGGTCCTCACGTGGTGGCTTGAAGTGGATTCGAACCTCGAACCTTCCAGCTCCAAGGCAACGAACCCACCACTACACCACCATGCCCCACATGTCGTTATCTTAAGAATATCAGTCAAATAAACATGTAGTTAGCGTAGCTGATTGAATGTAGGAGAAACGCTCATTTTCCCCCAATGTACCAAATTCAGGAGCTCCATCATCATGCATCTTAAATATATCTAGTACATAGGTTAGAGTGCTGTTGCCATGGAGACCAGATGACAAACAATGATAGAGAGACAAACCTTAATAATAGATTCCCCCTGGTGTTCACTGATGATACTATCAAACGGATGAACCACATCTGCAACAGTAAGCAATTCAACCTCCAATCACATCTCGTTCAACATGAACCGCTCTCATCCTTCTCGTCCTCCTCCTCTTCCGCCACCCCTCCCATGAGGTTTCTGACTCATCTGATCAAACTCTGTTTCCAAATACAAGGCCAACTCAAAACTATGGAGATAATGATTCTTTCTAAAAAAGAGAAATTCTTGACTCCTTGAAAAACATTCCTCTGACAACAAATAATTAATTACTATCATGTCATTGTTTCGTCTGCAATCATGTAACAGGTCTTCAGAATACAACAAATGTGCCAGCTGGTCAGATATCTGCATGATCCAAAAAAGTAAGTAAGTAAGTACATGCATGTAAGTCTATTAAAATAATGAAACTGGTATTTGCAGTCAATGTGATGCGTCTCAAGAAACACACTTGAAAAAATGAGTAGGTACGTTGATGGGGCGCTATATAAATTACGATTGATTGATTGATTGAAAGTGTCATCACAAATTCACATCAATCAGTCAATCAGTCACATAAATTTATATAGCACCCATTCAAGATCTCTACTCAAATAAATATGACTGCCCCTAAAGACGAGAAATTTTAAAAAACATGAGTCAGGTCAACAGGAAAAGAAGCCAACACTTAAACTGCACAGGAAATAGAAAAGCATAACTTAGACAAAGTCTGGACTAATAAAGTCACTGGATTTAATTTGCTACCATTGACTCCCATTTGCACATTCTCTCTCAAAACACACCTAGAGCTTTCAATCTGCTAGTCAGATGTTCTGCACTTACACAAGATATTCAAAATGCCAAATCATACATTTCCCAATGTTGCTCTATATTGTCCTCAGTTGAAACAAAGTGATTTGATCACATTACAGAAGTTGTCTAACCATTCTGTACAAATGAGATGATCTTGGTGAGAATTTCTCTCAAATTCAGTGTCTGCCAAATCAGACGACCCTAAAAGCAACACAGACAACAGACAATGGAAACAACAATACAAAAGAATGAGCAACAAACGTTAACAAAAACAATTCCAGATGTCTGAATGTTGGAAAATCTTGACCTAATCTCTCAAACAACTCAAACATCAGTCGATGATTCATCATAAAACCACGAATCTGCAGAGACAACTCAGTTAACAATCAGCCACTGACTCAGAAGGAGCTTCTTCTTGAAAAGGAGCTACACAAATAATTTAGTACTTACATTAATAATTTAAAGAAAAGCATCAGCAGCTACCGTTAATTCAAAAGAAAAATTCAGTCAGCTCCCAGTGAAAAGAAGGACCAACTGATCAGGTGATGTGATGAAAATAATTCTTGCTTCAATAGAAGTTGGATTGAGGAGAATAATTCTTGGCCACTCAAGTTAAATGATCTGCAAATCATCTACAGACTTCAAGTCATCCGAGTCTCTTAAGACAACAGACAGACATCTCTTCCACTCCCCATCCTCACCATATCTTTCAATATATTAAAAAACACTAGTTTTGGTCTCAGTTGAAAAAAGTAAACATGTGTGTGTGTGTCTGTGGGTGTGTGTGTGTGTCTGTGGGTGTGTGTTCCTGACGATTTATCAGTTACTGACCAGAATCACTTCGGTAAGTATGATGCCAAGCGACCAGACATCGGCCTTCGCTCCACCCACTTGCACTGGTGACCTGTCAGATGCGCCATCTATTTGCGACTTCTGATTTCGCTGTTTCCTATGAACACCTTGACAGAGAACTTCAGGACTTAGATACTTTGGACTTCTGAAGACAAATCACAATCCTTCCATTTGAAATCAGTACAGATCAAAATAAAACAGGAAACGATCAACCACAGATGTCTGACACAGACAAATCCAACCGTATTTCATATTGCCCTCCTTCCAAAGATCACAATTCCACACACACCAAAGAGTCTTAGCATAGACAAGTGATCTCAAAGGCATAGAAATAAAAATAAAATCAAATGGTAGAAGGAACGTGAATCTGTGGAGTGGATCTCCAGCAAGAAAATCAATCACGAAATTCATTTCAAAACACAGGTTCAAAAGAATCAATTATTTCCAGAAAGTCATTCAGAAGAAAGAATTGTAGAGATAAATTGAAGACATCAGTTGCTGGGAATAACTCACCCGATAGGAAAGGAAACATCCGATCCATTCGTCGTCATGTAATGCATTCCATACATGAAGAGCTTCACTTGATCCTAAAACCAACGTCAGCCATTCTCAATGATGACTTGTCAATTGCATAAATTGCAGGCCCTGCTTATCAATATATTCCCAATTAGTAGGTGGAGCTATAGCTAAGTCTAGAATAGTTCTGCCAATAAGAAACTGAGTGTCGTATCAGTCTCTCTTCCTATTCTCACCTCTCCAGGAGATTCCAGTATTCCTCCAATCCTAAAACTCTCCAATTATTACCATTTTCTCTATTCTTCCTCCTCCGTATAAGAATCGATCATTCCACCAAAGTCTCCCAACCATTAAAGACTTTCATGTTCCTAACATAATTACTGATGACCACTTGATGTAATCTTCTCTTGAAATGCATATAAATAAGTGAACAGAACAAAGATTGCACAGACAACATAATAATATTGCTCACTTTTTCATCGAATAGAACGCAAGAAGGCGACAGGGACCGATGAACGAGACCAATGGAATTGAGGAACGAAAGACCGTCGACAAGACCATAGACAAACTTCACGACATCAGTCGTCTGCCTTCAGTAAAAACAAAACCTCACACAATGAAAGAATTAACTCAACATTTTTAGTTTTTAGTTTACACATTGACTTATCTTTCTGTAACTCTGAGGCAAGAAAAAGAGATAAGTAAAACAAAGTTAATTTTAGAGCCCAATAAACTGCTTGAACCTGGTCTTATTTCTTTACGAATTCTTCCAAGTTCTTAAACTTTTATTAAAAGTTAAAAATTGCAGTTTATTCGGTAATTGACAACGAACTTTCTTAGATCTGAAAATTGCTCCACTGTTTAAGGCATCTCTGGTTAAAAACAATCAGATATATTGTCAAATCAAAATAAGCAAATTATGGACGTCTAAATGAAGATGAGATGCAAGATATTACCTCGGAGAAGCTCCATTCTTGATTCGTGACAACAAGTTGTCCATGTAATATTCAGAAACAACAATCAAACGCTCTGTAATCACAACAATCAGAATAGAAACTGACAGAACAACCAATCACGTTTAAGCAAACCATTCACATAATTTCCAATTAAATAACAAAATCATAAGTTTACAACTGTAGGATTTTTATTCCACTGAGTTTCTAAAACAAATCTCAACCCGTGCAGCAAACAAACTGATATCAAAAGATTCTTAGTATAGGATAAAGGATTTGCTCAACTCATCAACTTGAACTGGTTCAATATGAACAACATATTGTGGGGCGCGGTGGTGTAGTGGTGGCGTCGTTACCTTGAAGCCGGAAGGTTCGAGGTTCGAATCCACCTCGCCGCGTAAGGACCTTGGGCAAGTCCTTCACTCACAATTGCTCAGCGCTTCGGCGTGAAACTCCGATGCAGTGTCCGCTTTGCATTCGGGAGCGCCTCTGAGTAGAGAGAGCTTGAAGGGGCGCTATAACAAGTGCACATACATACATACAAACAAAAGAAGAGTGAGACAAATCCAATCTAATCCAATCCAATCTAATCCAATCTAATCCGATGACTTCTATAGCACCATAGTCATAACAGCCAAGATATCGGTTTGCATGGCATTGTATCGTATAACTTACAAACCACATCTCACAGCATGGAAGCATTCAGAAGCGCAATTAGCACAGAAGTTCCAAGGGAAATAAAAGCCTTAAAAGAGAGTGAGAGTATGTGGAAAACACAAATCCAAGAGATAAATACAAGGTTACAAAAACAAACAATAAGGTCTACAAAAATTAATGTTGTGTTCCCAGTAACCCGATCAACCCACTTTTATTGCCTCGACTCGGATAATTTTGTGAAGGTTTTATTTGTATTGACATAATACAGTGACACTGCCTTCCGTATATGAGGTGAGGAATTGGGACGTCTCCTTTAAGGCAGACTACAGTTAGTAAACAGCTGTCTTTCAAGGTCTATAAGGGTCCATAAATTAGATCAATCAATAGTTTCTCAAGGTCAGTTTGACAAGGCAGGCGGTTGTGAGGGAGAGTAACAGATTTTAAAGAATGAGTTGTCTCACGATAACTCCTTGCAGGTATTTCATATAGATGGCCAATTGGCCATCTAGCTTGTAGCAAATGATGGCTATACAAAGCTGCTTCAAGTTTATTGTTTAACTAGCTGTTTGTCCCTCATAAGACAGGCTGTGCCCTCCTAAGCTGACTAGATTCTCGTGCTCACTGTGCCCTCTTTTGCTCTCTGTTTCTTTCTGCTCTTTTGCTCACTGTGCTCTTCTGTTTACTGTGCTTTCTTGTGCTTCCAGTACTCTCTTCTGCTCACTGAGCAGTTCTCTTTTAAATTGAGCACCCTTTGGTGAAGGATTTAACATAATGAGTAACAGAGAAAGCTTGTGATTTCTATGGGTGACTGACTACTACCTGGCTGCCAGTCTCAAGAGACTTCTAGCAGTGTCATTCTTACTCGAGCCAACTCCAAAGTGACTGGGACACAAAAGATATCTAGCAACCTCTAGTAGTAACTACTGACTGGCTCTACCAGACCGAACGACCAGTCTCGAACGACCCTTAGGTTAGCCATAATGTTCTGTTCGCACTCATCTTCCCCATCCCACTTCACCTTGCCAGAAAAGACGTTAACAAAATGAAATTAATAAGATTGTTTTCTAGAATAGTTTGTAGGTACAAACATTCTGCAAATTATAGGCATTTTATATTCCCTCAGAACACGTACTTTGTTGCAGTGTGTAGTACTGTGTACCTTTGTGCAGAAAAAGGCGGTAGCTTAATTTTTCGAGTACTCACTGTATCAAAATATCTGAACAAAATAAAAATATTTTTCTACCTACCCACCCATTTTTTAGAGCTCTGTTACCGGAAACACACAATTAATTTTGGGGGCCTAACCAAGAGCTACAAACAGCAAAAACAAAAAGCTGAGAAGACAGGTCTACTCCAATCTGACCGTGTTTGCATCTGATTAGGTCGAGATATTTGCAGAGTCTGGGATGTTCGATGGTCTTCAGCCTCTGAAACCTTCCAAGGATGCGGATCGAGTGAGGAGTGAGAGGCAGACCATTGGCACCACACTGCTCGCTGCCGTAGCTTGATGCACAGAAGGTGATTGCACCAAACTCAGCCTTTCCCAAAGATCTCATCCTGTCCACAAATGCCTTCTGATAGACTGACAACAAAACAATTTCAATTGGAAAGGCATCAAATTATATCACAAATATTTAGACTCTTCATTTACTTCAGAATCTTTCTCATTTCCATACATGTGATAAAATCCCTGCCACCCAGCCTTGCAGCCGGGAAGGACATAAACAAATTTGATTATCCTATGCTCATCCTCAGAGTCTACTACCATAATAATCTTTAAAAAGCCTTTTAAATAATCCTAGCACACATCTAGCTTATCCTGAGTGAGCTTTCATCGAAGAGGTCCAAACAGGAGAAAACATTTTACACACAGATGCCCAGCACACTCTGCTCAGCATTACGCAATCAAGATTCAAGCATCAGCAATAAATTTTAAAGTTTAAACAGGTAAATAACTTTTTAACTAAATCTTCTTCTTCTTATCTCCTCCATCAGGCGCAAGCCGATGATGATGTACTCGACTCCTTCAATTCTTTCTTTCTCTGATGGCGTCCACAGCTGTTCTGATGTCCACATCCATTTCTTCCAGATCTTGACGTACGTTGTCCATCCATGTCATTGTCTTCACTTGTCTCCCCTTCCGGTTTCCTTCCACATGGCAATACATTGCTCATGCTGGTAATCTCTTTTCCTCCATTCTCGTCACATATCCAAACCATGTCAGTCTTCTTTTTCTGATCTTATGTATCAATGTTTCCTTCAGAGATTTTATCACATGTATGGAAATGAGTTTTAAATAAATAAAATCTCATAAAATCTAGCGTTTTCATAGTCACCAACTGCGACGTAAATGCCTTAGTGCCAGTTCCAGGTCTGGATGCTGAACGATGGCAGGTTATCCCGTATTTATGTTGCTAAATTATTTTAATGTCTTCAATGCCGCACTTGACATCAATTGGTAAGCGAGCAGTCTACCAATGCCCATGATTATGGTCATCGATCCAGATTCTATTTAAGGAACAAATTTTCATCAATTGAAATTCTGTCTAAGCAAAAAATTATTTTTTGATCAATCCAACTTCTATTTAAGAAAGGCTTCTTTAACATCCAATATCTAATTAGGCTAGACTGTTTCGCATTAATCCCATTTCTATTTGGGGGAAAATGTAATCAATCCAGCTTCTACTGAAGCAAAAAGATAAAACTGCATTGCACGTTGTCAAATTATTTTATATTTACAATTTAAAATTGAAGCTGTATTGATGAAAAAAATTGCTCCCCTAGATGGAAGTCAGATAGGTAAAACCAAAGGTGATGCTGGTAAGCTATCGCTTTAGCACTCTACATTAATTGTCTAGCGTAGCCTTCAGAATCATTTTTCATCAATCCAACTTCTACTTTGGCATGAAGCCTCTTCATCAATCCAGCCTTCATTTAGACAAGAATTCGATGAATCAATTCTGCTTCTATTTTAGCAACAACCAATTTTGATTAATCTAACTTCTCTTTAAATAACAATTATTGCTTGTCAATCCAACTTCAATTTCAGCCAGAATCTTTTCATCGATCCAGCTTGCATTTAAGCAAAAATTATTTTCATGGCCACATGTCACACAACTCTATGAAAGAGAACGGGTAAGCCTCGGTTTTTATGGTCTTTTTAAAATGGCACCAAATCATTACCTGGTGATACTCCGGACCAAAGTTAGTCAAAACCACATTTCCCCTCCAAGACAGGCCAATAAAAACACATGAACAACGCCCCCAGCATTTTTTACGAATTTTTAAAAATGTGACTTGTTACTGTTTAACGACATTGCCATAACAAAGACGATTAGTGTCGCCCTCCTCTTTATTTATCTTTGGGACTGGCACTGCAAAGTGCAATCAGTCGCTTATTTCAGAGATTTAAATATCGGGCTAGCACGGTCCGTGCGCTGGGGGGGACCTAAATGGCGTGACGTCCTTTCAAATGGGCAGCGGTGATCAATTAAATGAAAATTGAGCAGGGTCGATATAAAATCCGAGTACATTTACATTTACTACTATAATCATGATCAGCGTTGATTTTAATTAGGAAGTGGGAGGGTCTCCTTAAACCGCCTAAAGACCGAAGAGCAACATCGATCACTTACATTATATTAAGAGATCTTCTGATTTGTGCAGAATAGCAAGCACTCACTGATTAACTGAGATGTTCGTAATGCTTCAAATAAAATTACAACACAAAACTACCACAAACTTATTTTTTATTATCATATAATATTCGCTCGAGATGCTGGGAATCTCTGATGAATATTCAAGTTATTTAATTAATATTCAAAAACATTGAAGTATATTTTACAAGTGATACCGCTCAAAATTTTAAGAAATGCCAAGTAAATATATACTTCGTTTATTCAAGAAAAACTAAGTTGACATAGTTACCGCAACTTATTACATGAAACAAAAAAACAAAAAAGTATTTTAAAGGAGCAAATGGGCTAAAGTAACGAGTGTCCGCAGAATTTAGGCTGGAAGCATGCGAAATATAGATTTCTGGTTCCTAGAGTTAACACTGCGAACAGTCTTAAAAAGAACACGAGAGATGAAATTAAAGTCATCTTTTCTAGGCAGTTCAAAGTCGTGTGGTCGCGAACGCAGAGCATAAAGCCTTTTAACAATAGGTGGAAATAGGCTTCGGAGTACATGATTGAAATTCCAGATGACACACTTTAAGAGACTAAGGTCTGCATCGTCAATCAAGCTGTCCAGATCAGGGAATACTGTAGGTGTTTCGCCGGTGCAACCCCTTAC
Organism: Lumbricus terrestris; assembly: GCA_949752735.1. NCBI lineage: Eukaryota > Metazoa > Annelida > Clitellata > Crassiclitellata > Lumbricidae > Lumbricus > Lumbricus terrestris. The sequence goes on from OX457037.1 coordinate 243,406, forward strand.
GAAGACGATCCCTAGATCCGCCCTCGTCAAGGGGAATGAATGCCTCCCCTCTCCGCGCTACCAGAGGGTTTGAATGAAGCATCTGCAGCAGCTAGTGGGCCTCTAGTGTCTGGATGATACAGATACGACTGTCGCTCTCGGATTCTCTCGCTTCTGCGAGGCTGGAAGGAAGCTGCACTGGCCTCCTGTCTCGGTTCATCCGAGAGGTATTCGAACTCGCGAGATCGTGACGGGAGCTGGGGAAAGATGGTTCTTGACGATAGGTGTCTGAGTGGAAGAGCGGTGATCGTGGGATTCACAACTTCTTCCTCCGGGAAGTAGAAGTCAGGGTTCGTTTGGGTTGGGCCCACTCGATCGTGTACGTATTCTTTCATCTCCCTCATTCTTTCGACTACTTCTTGATGGCTCTGGGATAAACCAGACTGACCACTGGCCACCTCGTCTAGCTGGGAAGCCAGGTCAGATTGTGTAGTGGCGATCCGAGTGATCTGGGTCAACATTCGTTCCAGCAACTCGGCCGTTTGGTCACCTGTCTTTTCCTTTACCAATACCTCACCATCGGTGGTAGCCGTAACACAACTCTCTTCCATTTCAAAGTATATATTGTCAAAGCAGAGTAAATAATTTCTAAGCTAGTACTACAAACTGATATCTATTTAGGCACACAAAGTAATGCAGTCATTCAGATCAATGTCAGAGCATTCACACACGAACCTTCGACAAAGCACAGTCTTATTATAGTCTTTGATTCTACCTTAATAAAATAGGGAGGGGAGGCAATTCTCTATAAATTTAGGATTTACAGAGCACTCGAATAAGTCCTACTGTTCATACCTTAGATCCGGTCCAGACCTGTTTGTACGGCTGACAGTGGCAAAGGAACAGAAAACAACTTATGCTCCCGATCAATGGCGGGGATCTCGCTGTAGACTATCCATTCCAAGTACGCGGTTAAGGACTCCTGTCCCGAGGTAGAACGGATCGGAAGAGGACTATCCTGCACTCGACGAAGGAGACGCTAAACTCTTCTTTGAGTTGGTTCCTCACACTTCGGAACGCAGGTCCTCAATTCCTGGATTTGCGAAGGGGATCGGAGGCCTATTCTGCACTTCGACGAAGGAGTTCCTAAAATTGGCATCTCACACTTCGGAACGCAGCTCTTCTATTCCTGGGTTGACGAAGGCGGCATTGTCTTCACCTCCTGGCTCGGACTTCACCAGTACGGATCCTTCCTGTTTCAGCAATCTGGGCGTCGGCCCTTGGGTTCGTCGCGCAAAGTCTTTTATATGATTCTGGGGGACGCTCCAGCCCCCGTCGTTGCTACTACCATGCATTGGCAGTCTGCCAACTCATCAGTACACGCTGTCTTCCCAGGGCAGGCCGAGTTAATTCTGCAAGTCATTCTGACTCGAAAACACGCTCTCTACACGCAGGGAGCACGTGGACACCACGCAGTCATACATGTAGCTGCAGCAAGGGCGTCGCTATATCTATTTCATGTGGGCCTAATCTCCTTTCTCTACATATAATATGGGTCTTATTACATTACCATTACCTTACTTAACGTTTAAATCCTTTGTCAACAGTCCTACTGTTGTACACTCTCCGCGACCGACTCGTGAAAAATTCAGGCTGTAGGTCGGAATTTTTCAACTACTTCCGTCTCATGGAGACATCGTTTTCGGCCGTGCATAACACTGGTCTCAGGTTACCTTGAGGACATTTCTCGTACTGCGGTGGTCTGGAGGTCGACTGACGCTCTTCGGATCAGTTCCCTTTACGACCACCTCAGTCTCCTATCTGTCCAAGCCATACAGTGCTTAGATCTATTAGGGCAAATTGGCGCCAATATAAATCTTCCTTCACATAATAATCACCATGTCAATGCAATAAGTGTCCGTTATGCATACTAAGAGCTACCTATAACATATAGTGTTCAGTGTCACTTATAACATCAGCATTCCATCGGCTATCCAAAATCAGGGCACATGATTATGCAAACGAAACTGCACGCATAAAGGGTAAGTTCGCTGCGTCGATGTCTGTTTCCGGCTCATTAGGACTCACGATTTACAAGCCAGCTCGATAAAAGCAAAATAGGGCAACATAAAACATATCAAATCAAAGGCAATCTAAACTATCGCCACCCTACACATCATCATCATAACGTGCAGGTAAACGTATTGTACGTTTGGGGCGGGGAATCGGAAGTTCCACAGAGTCATCGTCATCCTCGCCAGACGTTGGCGTTATATCGCTTTCTTCTCTTGGCTGCTCTCCGGCGTCGGGATTGATTCCATGGAATTTTCGCAGGTTGTCGACATGGCTCAGCTTCGCTCAGCTGACCCGTGTCTGGTACGATCGATTGCGTGGCCCCGAGATCCTCGCTCGCTTCCGGGTTCGACAGTGTTGCAACGGCCTCTTCGTTCATCTCGCAGAGGGGTGGTTGGTGGGCATTCTTCGTCGCAGCAGCGCTTCGACATCTGACTTCATCAGATGGATAGTGGAGTGGCAGCGGTCGACCATTAATCGTCAGCTGTTTTCGTCCAAAGTCCCACTTCACTTGTTCCTGTTCCAGCCATGTCAGACCTAAGATCGGCTGACTAATAGCGGGAGTCACGATACATTCCACTTGAAACGACGCCTCATCCATCTCACAGCACAGTAGTGTCTGGCCAACTACGGGGATTTCAGTGTTATTCGCTGCTCGCAGACGTTGAGTGGTCGGTCGCATCTCGTGGGGTTCCACAAGGTGGGAGGGGCAGAGAGACAGAGACGCTCCAGAGTCGATCAAGGCCAAGACTTCCTTTCCGTTGATTCGGATTCGCAGGTAGGCACTTTCGCAGTTTTGAATATGGCTGATGGGCGCAAACTCGTCTCCGTGTGGATTTTGTCGTTGATCGTTGAATGGCGTCTGTGATCGTGGGGAAGATCGTTGGTTATACTGCTGGCGTTGGTTGAAGCGAGGAGGTTGATCTCGCCGCTGGTTATGGCCCTGGTTCTGTGTAGGCCATATGTTGGGTTGGACGTAATTACGCTGATTGACTGGATTTGGGCGGTGGGCAGAGCGAGTGATTTGGAGGTCATCCCACAGTGCTGGCATTCTGGCAGTGTTCGCGCGCTCTAAGCGATCGATTCGCTCAGAGAGTTCAGCGAGCGGTGATTTAACTTCCTTGATCATTTTGACTCGACCAGTATTTCTGTGGTAGGTCTCATCATTCTCTGCTGTTGCTTGTCTATAGGCATGAAGGCGGAGGGATATCTTGATGGCGTCATTCAATGTTTTTGGTTCAAGTTCCATTGTGCGAAGGGCTAACTCTTTCGAATGGAGAGCGTCGAGATACGATTTTATGCCAATGGCCTCGCTGTGGACAGAACTTTTACCAGGGAAGGCTTTTGACATCAGTTGGCGCACGTCTTGTGCTAACACAGCCAGTTCTTCTCCTCTCCTCTGCCGTCGGGTCGCCAGTTTCACCTGATACAAAGAAGATTGTTCAGTCGCACCGAAACGGTTGGTCAGTCGCTCTATTATTTCATCTACAGAATCACACGGACCAGCTTCATGACACCAGAGAACCTGCGCAGCTTCTCCAACGAGCGCGCAAGACAAATGGTTTACTTTTTCTATCTCAGACCATTCGTTATGACTGGCACAGATATTAAATCTGTGCAGGAATTCCTCAAGCGGTTCAACGCCTCCATAGTCACGTAGCTTCAACGGATTTCTTTTCTTCGCTGGCTCTTTCTGACATTCAGGCGCATTGGCAGTTGCAGTAGCGGTCGACATATTCGTAGGCCTATTTTTCGTTGCAGGCGCATTAATATGTCGCTCGTACTCTTTCCACAGATCAGTTGAGTCAGTTTGTGTCGCCACCGAAGTTACAGGGTTGTTTGGGGCGAAGGTGGACAAGCGGGGTGGGTAGGGGTTGTTGTACAGTGGTTCGAAGCGTTGAGCGCCAATTCTGCTGCTTACATTCGGTAAGTTCACGTAGGTCACTCTAAGGTCATCAGTACAACGAGGCGCAAATAGTTCGTGCTGCCTGTCCGAGTAATACGAATCACTCGGCATAGCGTAGTAATCAGAATGGCCGCTGACGGTTTGTCGTCCGTAAGGTGGCGCTTTCTGATGCACAGCAGCTATCGGCCGTCGCTCTGACGTCATCAGGGTTGCAGAATCCAAGGGAATCGCGCGTCGTGGATCGTGGTTGCAGCGAGAGGCGGTCGAAGCGGCAGCAGCATCAACGGAGCGGCTGAAGACGGGGTCGCCGTTGTACACAGACGCTGTGTGAGTCATCGGCCAGTGAACTTGTTGCGAAGAACGAACGGGTTGCTGTCGTGTTGCATGGTGGTCTTCAGACGATGAATGCAAGGCAGTGGCCGTCCGTGGTTCTAAATTACGGGATCTGTCGTGGTCAATTTCAGAATGAACGATAATTTCACTTTGGCCGAAATTAATCCCACTTTGGCTTAGCCCTCTATATTTCCCTATTTCTTTGTCTCTGGTTCGAATCACATCGCACAACAAATCATTTTCATCTTCAGCAACATCACACGCTTCATACTCATCATCAGCTTCAACATCATCACATTCTTTGGACCTACGACTGAACCGATTGAGACAGAAAGCAGTTTCTTTTGTCTGCCCTTCTCTCCTGGTTCCTACATTTATAAAGTCGGTTTGTCTTTTGTGGTTTGATTGGGTAGCACCACCGACTTGTTTTACACTAGTGCCAATGAACTGGTAAGAGGTTACGTCATATTCTTTTGCAGACGTCCCCTCTACCGTTCCTAAACTGCTAGAGACGGCTTTTACTTGCAAGTTTGTTTCGCCATACTCATTGAAATCCGTGTTTTGTCCAATGGAACGATTTGTCAGCATGCTAAAACTAACCATTCTATCACTAGACCTCTGTCTATTGGCAACCAGTCGTTCTGTGTCATCATCACAATCATCATCGTTAGGGTCATCTAAATCCGCATCTTCGTCGCCATTGTAGGTATTTGGTTGGTGCAACCCCTTAGGAAGACGATCCCTAGATCCGCCCTCGTCAAGGGGAATGAATGCCTCCCCTCTCCGCGCTACCAGAGAGGGTTTGAATGAAGCATCTGCAGCAGCTAGTGGGCCTCTAGTGTCTGGATGATACAGATACGACTGTCGCTCTCGGATTCTCTCGCTTCTGCGAGGCTGGAAGGAAGCTGCACTGGCCTCCTGTCTCGGTTCATCCGAGAGGTATTCGAACTCGCGAGATCGTGACGGGAGCTGGGGAAAGATGGTTCTTGACGATAGGTGTCTGAGTGGAAGAGCGGTGATCGTGGGATTCACAACTTCTTCCTCCGGGAAGTAGAAGTCAGGGTTCGTTTGGGTTGGGCCCACTCGATCGTGTACGTATTCTTTCATCTCCCTCATTCTTTCGACTACTTCTTGATGGCTCTGGGATAAACCAGACTGACCACTGGCCACCTCGTCTAGCTGGGAAGCCAGGTCAGATTGTGTAGTGGCGATCCGAGTGATCTGGGTCAACATTCGTTCCAGCAACTCGGCCGTTTGGTCACCTGTCTTTTCCTTTACCAATACCTCACCATCGGTGGTAGCCGTAACACAACTCTCTTCCATTTCAAAGTATATATTGTCAAAGCAGAGTAAATAATTTCTAAGCTAGTACTACAAACTGATATCTATTTAGGCACACAAAGTAATGCAGTCATTCAGATCAATGTCAGAGCATTCACACACGAACCTTCGACAAAGCACAGTCTTATTATAGTCTTTGATTCTACCTTAATAAAATAGGGAGGGGAGGCAATTCTCTATAAATTTAGGATTTACAGAGCACTCGAATAAGTCCTACTGTTCATACCTTAGATCCGGTCCAGACCTGTTTGTACGGCTGACAGTGGCAAAGGAACAGAAAACAACTTATGCTCCCGATCAATGGCGGGGATCTCGCTGTAGACTATCCATTCCAAGTACGCGGTTAAGGACTCCTGTCCCGAGGTAGAACGGATCGGAAGAGGACTATCCTGCACTCGACGAAGGAGACGCTAAACTCTTCTTTGAGTTGGTTCCTCACACTTCGGAACGCAGGTCCTCAATTCCTGGATTTGCGAAGGGGATCGGAGGCCTATTCTGCACTTCGACGAAGGAGTTCCTAAAATTGGCATCTCACACTTCGGAACGCAGCTCTTCTATTCCTGGGTTGACGAAGGCGGCATTGTCTTCACCTCCTGGCTCGGACTTCACCAGTACGGATCCTTCCTGTTTCAGCAATCTGGGCGTCGGCCCTTGGGTTCGTCGCGCAAAGTCTTTTATATGATTCTGGGGGACGCTCCAGCCCCCGTCGTTGCTACTACCATGCATTGGCAGTCTGCCAACTCATCAGTACACGCTGTCTTCCCAGGGCAGGCCGAGTTAATTCTGCAAGTCATTCTGACTCGAAAACACGCTCTCTACACGCAGGGAGCACGTGGACACCACGCAGTCATACATGTAGCTGCAGCAAGGGCGTCGCTATATCTATTTCATGTGGGCCTAATCTCCTTTCTCTACATATAATATGGGTCTTATTACATTACCATTACCTTACTTAACGTTTAAATCCTTTGTCAACAGTCCTACTGTTGTACAATACCAATCGCTTTATTGACCTTTTGTAGGAAGCGTTGAAGTTTGAGGCGATCAATAATTGCAGTGGTGTAGGCCTATCCCCACCAAGCAGGTGATCGAGGCATAGAGAAGACGATCATCGAGATGGTTGTTGCACGGGATGGGTCCAAGAATTCTGTGTAGAGTCCTTGGATGGGGTCCTTAAAAAAGCCAAGTAGCCTATTATTATTATTATTATTATTATTACATAAATTTATTACGCGCAAGGTCCCACCAAAGTGTGAATCTGAGGCGCGGTAAAGCCAAGTTAATAATCATGGACTTCGTCGCCTATTTTATTTCAACAGAAGCTACCGGGTATTTTATCCGATAAATTGTAGCCTAATGTTTATGAAATTATAGGCCTACGTATAATTAATCCTGTAGCGGAACTAGGTTTGGGCAATTAACACCAGGGACCGAACCCCAAACCCTAGTCCTGTCGGAGTCGTCCGTCTGTGCAGTCCGGCGTCAACTGAAGATTGACGACTAGCCCGTCAGGCTTGAAACTCATTTATTTACGACGTCAAAGAAGAAGAAAACTCGTACTGCAATTCGTTCGACTTCTATAGCGCCAGAAATGTTCGGAGCAATGTTCGGAGCAATGTTCGGAGCACTACCGTCTCAAACCACTGCACTACTGTTCACCGCAATTGTCACTGTAGGACACCGAGTCGTCTTCCTGTAGATCACCGCTGCCTCGCCAGCGCACGCAGAGAATCCGTGAAGCGGGTCGGGTTTCGAACCCGATCGTCGTCAGATGCGGAAGGTCGTCAAACCTTCCGTCCTCACCAGTCGGCAGCGTCAGCAGGTCCGGAGTCGAATCAGCGGTCGTTGGCGTGTAGTTCACCGCTGCCTCGCCAGCGCACGCAGAGAATCCGTGAAGCGGGTCGGGTTTCGAACCCGATTCAGTGTCGTCGGCGTCGGAAGCTGAACCACTGCGCTCACCCGGTCAGAAGCGTTGGCAGATCCGGCGTTGAATCCTGCCCGTCGTGGCACAGCGACGATCACCGATCCTTCGGTCGTCCGTAGGCGTCGGGTTGCAGAAGAGCACGACCGCGGGTCAAGAATCGAACCCGAGTCGACAGTGTTGCACCGCAAAGGCCTCCAAGCCTTTCGTCGTCGGCAGGCGCTGAATTTCGGCAGCGTCGTCAAATCGTCGTCCTGCTCTCCAAAGCGTTTCTCCTCAGACGATCTCCTGCTGACTGCACCGCGATTCGATCCCGCAACGCTCGACCGACTCGTCTTTCCACTGTGTCACGGCGATTCACTGACTGTTTCTTCCGATCACTGTGTTCCTCGAAGACTGTGTTCATTGACGTGACTGCTCGATCGATGACTCCATCGCTGACTCCATCGCTGACTGCCGTGCCTGCGCACGCACTCGTACTTATGCGTCACGAGGCCACGCCCCTTTCAGGTAGAAATAGGCTAGGTAGAAATGGGCTAGGTAGAAATGGGCTATGTAGAAATGGGCTATGTAGAAATGGGCTAGGTAGAAATAGGCTAGGTAGAAACGGGCTATGTAGAAATGGGCTAGGTAGAAATGGGCTATGCCTATTGCAGGCAGACACAGATACCCAGACGGACACGGGGACGGTCACTCAAATTAAACTCCATGACCCTGATTTCCAACACGCTTCCCCCACAAGCAATCCAAGGTCCCACTTGGAGTAAGTAATTAAACATTCCCCAAAACGTAATCAGTGGCCAACGTCTACAAAAATTTACCACATTACTTCTGTCTACACAAAATCGAAATAATACAGTTTCTCATTATTTGATGAATTCGGTACATTTGGTTTTTCAGCGAAATCCTTCGCAGCGATTCATTATGAAAACATCAAATTACAACATTGCAAAACCCTTATCGGGTGCGATGTGCTTGTTCGCACAACCCCCATTTCTCTTTTTCCTTCACTTCCCGGGTGCGATGTGCTTGTTACGCACACCCCCCGTTTCGTTCGACTCTTTTCTTACGGGTGCGAAGTGCCATCTCGGTCACAACCCCCTTTTCGTTTTTCTCGCCTGTTTTTTTTTTTTTTTCTCTCTTTTTTTTCAGGCTTATTTCTCTATTTTTTTTCCTTTTTTTTGGGTACGGTGTGCTTTGTTGGGCACACCCCCCTTTTTTTTCTTCTCTTTTTTTTCAAACGACATTATACAATTAATTACGAGCAAGTTACAGAAAAACAAAAGCCACACACGGCTTTACAATCAATTCAAAAAAATAAAAAACACGGGCCAGGCACGACCCAATAATAATTAAATTAACTTTCTTTCGACGTTCACTGGAATCGAACAGGACGGCCAACGTTGCGTCGTGGTCGGCCTGTAGACGTCGCCACTCCGTCTTCCAAGTTCGGTCGACCCAATTTCGACCAATGCCCTCCAGGGTCGAAAGACAAAAGCCCACAGTCCAAAATCCACCTGCGGCTCGCGAGACTAGACTCACTCGCACGACCAAGACTCATGCTTCCCGGAGCATAACCACAATACAATTCAATTGTGCTGCAACACACAGCGTAAGACGAGACTCTCCGACAGGCATCAGTTTCGGAAAAAGGACTGGAATCCTTCCGGGTCGGACCAGAGCAAAACCGCAAAGACAAATCATTCTCCACATTTGCAGAACATTTACTTATCGCCGGTTCCACAACTCCAGTTACCAACATTTGCTCTAGTTGCGCATCAATGGTAGCCTGATATGGAAGCGGTTGCCTCCTCAACGGTTGTCTTACCGGATGAGAGTCCCCGGTATCAATCCTATGCTGAGTAATCATGGTCCTTCCCAAATCATGGTCGGTGGTCGAGAAGATGCACTCATACTCGACCAACAAATTCCTCTGCCGTTCCTTCACCTCTGACGAAACATCCTCAGAGACATCTTCCATCAATTTCAATACAAAATGTGTCTCTGGACGCGACCCTCCGGTCACTTTTGTGGTCGACCCTCCGGTCACTTTTTCGGCTGACCCTCCGGTCACCTTTCGGGTCGACCCTCCGGTCACTTTTTCAAATTGTGCAGGATGCACCCGCAAGTCATGCGCCCTCAAGGATTTTTCGATATTTGCAAAGCGCAGGTCAGGAAGTGAATCAGCAGTTAACATAGGCCGTTCATTTAAATTCACCACTCGGATGCACATTTTATCATCATCATCATCATTCAGCACAACTCTAGCTACATGCAGTCCAGGTTGAATTTCTTTTGATTCAGTCATCCATGCTTCAGCTGTGGTCGTCAAATCACGATATTGCGTTTTACAAGGAATATCGCACTGCGAACGAGGAAGGACAGTTGTTTCCTCCGCAACAATAACCCTGCGACACCAAAGCGACCCATTGCCCTTAACCAAAGGAATGCGGCGTCTACCAACGAAGAGTGCACCCTGACCAAAACCAAGTCGACAGCGGTGTTGCCTCAACCAATCCATCCCCAGCATTGGTTCACCAATCTGATCAGAGACGAGAAAATTAGTCTCAATAGAAAAGCCTCTAGAAATCCTAATTGGGACATCAACCTGACCCAAAACCCTTATCTGCGTTCCGTTAGCAGCCAAGAGAATGCGATTACTAGGCTGGAGCAGCAAACCATCCACATCAGACGAGGGAACCAGGCTTACCTCCGACCCAGTGTCTACCAGGCACGTTCTTTGCTGTCCGTTGATCACACCATGGATGTAGATCGCGTTGTTCGTCACGCCTGTTGCTCGGTCTCTCGTTGTATGGTTGGTGACGGTCTCTTCGTTCCGCTCGGTCGTCGGCTGACCCGAGTCGCGTTCGTCGTCGTTCCGACGGTTGGGGAACGGTCGACGTTGTCGGCACTGGCGTGCATAGTGCCCTGGGGACCCGCATTTGAAGCAGGTCGACCCACGTCCCAGACTTCCTGATGCGTTACCTTGAGACGGAATGGTCGGCGGAACCATCGGCGCGGAGTTGTAGTTCGTCCTGTTCGAGCCTCGGAGTTCCTCCAGCTGTCGGCAGATTCTTCCTTCCATGTCCTGCTGCCACTTGCGCTGGGCAGTGAAGAAGTCGTCCAGCTGAGACTGAAGCTGTCCTCCGGCGTCGGCCTCCTGAGTTCCTCTTACTCGATTCGCAGGTCTGCGACGATCCTCCAGGTCTGCAGTCTGTTGGTACGCCGACAAGCGTAGAGCTGTTCGGTACGCCTCGTCGATCGTCTTCGGTTCCCGTTCTCTCACCTTTAGAGACAGCTCCCGGTCACGGATGGCTTCCAGGAAGGCGTCCTTCGCAACGATCTCGGTCGTCTCGTTCGACGGAACCGGGTAGGCGAGAACGACAAGTCTCCGGATGTCGTGCAGCAAATCTCCCAGACTTTCATCCGCCCTCTGTCGACGATAGTAGAGTTGCGCACGAAAAGTCTCAGCTTGACCTTCCGCGCCGTATCGTTGACGGAGTCTCTCGACCAGCTGTTCATACGTCACCTCCGTTCGCGCTCCAAAATCCCACAACAGCTGCGTTGCTGCCTTTTCCAAGGAAACACGGAGGAAGTCGACTTTGTCGATTGCCGTCCATCTGTTGTGGCGTGCACATACGTCGAATTGTGCCAAGAACGATTCGAGTGACCCAGTCCCATCGAACTTGGTTGGTTTCATGGTCATCTTCCGTTCACCGACCAAGCGACTGGCGTTGTCCAAGACTTTCGTCTCCAAAGCGCTTACCCTGTCCAAGACTTTCGATTCCACGGCGGTCGAGTCTCTCTCAGAAATCAGCAGACTTCTGCGATCCTTCTTCGGTACGTCGTCGAAGTCGATTCTCTCCAGAAAGCGGCTGGACTCGACCTCGTAGTCGACCAAGAGGTCCGTCCTTCGTCCGGCTGCTGGCGTCGAAGTCGTCGGGCGGTCAGCGGCGTTTTCGTCCATCTCTGCAGTGTTCCACATCATTGCTGAATTTCGCTCCACTGGCTGAGTCCGAATTTCCAAGAAGTCCAACGAGTTCTTCTTTCACCAGTTTGTAACGAGACGTCCGACGAAATTCAATCACTCCACTTCTCGGTACCAGTTTGTAGCGGAACTAGGTTTGGGCAATTAACACCAGGGACCGAACCCCAAACCCTAGTCCTGTCGGAGTCGTCCGTCTGTGCAGTCCGGCGTCAACTGAAGATTGACGACTAGCCCGTCAGGCTTGAAACTCATTTATTTACGACGTCAAAGAAGAAGAAAACTCGTACTGCAATTCGTTCGACTTCTATAGCGCCAGAAATGTTCGGAGCAATGTTCGGAGCAATGTTCGGAGCACTACCGTCTCAAACCACTGCACTACTGTTCACCGCAATTGTCACTGTAGGACACCGAGTCGTCTTCCTGTAGATCACCGCTGCCTCGCCAGCGCACGCAGAGAATCCGTGAAGCGGGTCGGGTTTCGAACCCGATCGTCGTCAGATGCGGAAGGTCGTCAAACCTTCCGTCCTCACCAGTCGGCAGCGTCAGCAGGTCCGGAGTCGAATCAGCGGTCGTTGGCGTGTAGTTCACCGCTGCCTCGCCAGCGCACGCAGAGAATCCGTGAAGCGGGTCGGGTTTCGAACCCGATTCAGTGTCGTCGGCGTCGGAAGCTGAACCACTGCGCTCACCCGGTCAGAAGCGTTGGCAGATCCGGCGTTGAATCCTGCCCGTCGTGGCACAGCGACGATCACCGATCCTTCGGTCGTCCGTAGGCGTCGGGTTGCAGAAGAGCACGACCGCGGGTCAAGAATCGAACCCGAGTCGACAGTGTTGCACCGCAAAGGCCTCCAAGCCTTTCGTCGTCGGCAGGCGCTGAATTTCGGCAGCGTCGTCAAATCGTCGTCCTGCTCTCCAAAGCGTTTCTCCTCAGACGATCTCCTGCTGACTGCACCGCGATTCGATCCCGCAACGCTCGACCGACTCGTCTTTCCACTGTGTCACGGCGATTCACTGACTGTTTCTTCCGATCACTGTGTTCCTCGAAGACTGTGTTCATTGACGTGACTGCTCGATCGATGACTCCATCGCTGACTCCATCGCTGACTGCCGTGCCTGCGCACGCACTCGTACTTATGCGTCACGAGGCCACGCCCCTTTCAGGTAGAAATAGGCTAGGTAGAAATGGGCTAGGTAGAAATGGGCTATGTAGAAATGGGCTATGTAGAAATGGGCTAGGTAGAAATAGGCTAGGTAGAAACGGGCTATGTAGAAATGGGCTAGGTAGAAATGGGCTATGCCTATTGCAGGCAGACACAGATACCCAGACGGACACGGGGACGGTCACTCAAATTAAACTCCATGACCCTGATTTCCAACAATCCTAAAATTAATGTATGTTAAATTGTTCCGGTATTTTAGCGTCCCAAATTATTTCCACCGTCCCAAATTATTTTAACTATTTCATTCCATTAGGCCTACGTGTGAGAAAATGGAAGCTGGATGAAAGTTTTTTACAAGTGAAATGGAGGTTGGATTGATGAAAAACGCGAGAAATGAAAGCTGGATTAATTAAGGTTCTTTTACAGGTGAAATAGAAGCTGGATTGAAGAAAATAACGCATAATTAAGAAATAGAAGCTGGATGAGGGTATTTTTATATCGGAAATGCAAGCTGGATTGACGAAAATAACGGACGAGAAATAGATGCTCGATGAAGGTATTTTTAGTTCTGAAATAGAAGCTGGATGCATGTTGAAAGTTACCCTGTTTAGGGGCTTCCTTGAGGTTTTCATGCACACATTTGTATGATTTCCTCTAATAAATATGTGTTCCTGTATATATCTTTCTGCTACTATTCCAAAGAAATGGTGAAAATAATTTGGGACACTAGACTGCACATGAAAATAATTTGGGACGCTAAAATACCGGATTACCGGTTAGTATTTACCTAGTAGCGATTAAGACGTGTTGGTAACAGTTGGTAACCGTTTCTCAACTCCATGTCCGCCGAAAAGACTGATTAAACACCGTAACTTCTCATAGCGAAGGGTCAGAGGGCGCAAGTGCAACAGATAGTTCACTATAAAAGTATCATTCGATTAGAGAATCCTCTACAAATGTAAAAATAACTAAAGACACTTCTCCGTCTAAATCGCCAATCGATTGCAACACACCATCGACTGTCATCGGATTCAGACAAATTGGCGTCGCAAAGAAATTCCAATTATCAGACTTAATAGGCTACACAGCTACTAAGTTTAGAGGAAATGACGATCACAAAGCAACAATAATTGTTTTATTAGAAAACCAAAAAACAAACAAACATACGGCTGAAACCATAAACGTCTGAGCTGCACCCCACTAGAAAATCTATTTACAAACACATCCCAAGTAATACGATACAATGACCAAACTATTCTGCGTATATTATACATTATATTCCTTTTAACCTAAGTCTCTGTGATCATGAGTGACGATGAGAATTATTATTAGCGCCTCTTCACATGTTTTTCTAGATGGAGGCCGTAGAAATGCTATGGCACAACAACACGTGGGTGGAACATGTAAAACCATGTGTGTCTGTGCAATACATAACTCAGAATCATTTAAAAATAGAAGGCAAGAAGTAAATGGTTGATCAACTTCATATATCTCCGGATTTAATTGTCTCAGTGCATGAGCAGCCAAACATTTACATCATAAGCAATGAGAAACGCAGACAAACAGAATCAGATAATAAGCAAAACAATCCAATTAATTGAACTCTGCACAGACCTCGCTGTCCGTGCAGTTCAACCATCTCCCATCTGATCCTGCGGTCAATGACCTAATATTCATTCACAGGGTCTTCCATTCATTCAAATGGTCTACGATCTACCATCCATTCAAATGGTCTTTCGCTTATTTTAAGGCTTATAACACTGATTCAAAATAACCCAATCAGCAGTGCACTGGCTCTAATTGCAACTAACTACACACAACCCCTCCGCCAAGAGATGCACATTGCACAAGTGCCATGACAACAACTATTGCTTACCTCATCTCTATCCCACGACAGTTCAACGATTGGGAAGAAAACACTCTACAGGAGTACATAAATCATTTCCATTCTACATTTACCGTTACAAAGAACTACAGAGAATAAGAATAAAGCTGAAGACAATCAATGATGATCAGTGAGAGAGACCAGAGCTTCTTTGTTCCCATGCGAATTAACATATATTAATTATATGCAATTCTGTGTTAATGTAAAATAACATGTTAATTCTATGACACAATTCACCTCAAGCATTGGCCAAAACCAAGTCTAACACCATTGAAGGCATATTTATCAGGCAGTGCCTTCTGCAAACCAAAACAGAACTCAACTCTATTGATGATTGCCTGTTAGCTGAAACATCGCAGAAAATGACATGAAAAGCAAAGAAATGATCAATATACCAATTGGAATGTATACAACACACAGCCAAAACAAACAACACATCCAAGAACAATCATAATTATCACATACAGCTTCCCTCAACCGCTGGAGCTATACAATATCTGGCAAATCTAGTGCTCAACACTGGTTTTCTAAACAGAAAAAATGAACCACAACTGAGGATGAAAGAAAAGACAGCAATGATCAACAGCTCTTCAACCAAGAGCCAACGTTGGCCAAACTGTTCAACTACCTTAGACAACAATTCGCCAATTTCCTAACATTTCCTCTTCAATACGACATAAAAATTATCACGATTTAATTGCCCAGTTGAAGTCCTAACAAAGCTGAGAAGAGCTTCGGGATTGAAGAGACTTCTCTGACATACGCTTCATTCTGATAGATATAATTATGGACATTGAAAAGTGTCTGAAAGATTTTGTATGGAATTGGCAACAAATACCAGAAAATCCAAAGTTTAACCAGTGTCATGTGAATAAGAAATTAAAAAACAAAATCAAATCAAAACATCACCAGCGAAGAGATAAATAATGATAATAATAATAATAGTAACAATAATAATAATAATAATAATATACTGATTCCAGATGTCATAGACATCACCTTTAGATATAAATTTCTCTTATGAGAGAAACATTCCCCGGATACAAAAGTAGTGAGATCAATAATATTTAATACGAACCTTGGGGACACAATAAGAAAACCGACATACAAGACAAATATGCCACAGTTAGAGGAGGTTGTTTATAAAGTCAGCTGTTCATCTTTGTAAGCAAGTACTTCATGATGATTTGGTTGGGGAGGATACAATTTAATCTTCATATGAACTCACCCATAAGTTAAGCAAACATACACTATGCGCAAACTCTGGAAAATATCACATTTGCTGTTGTTGAAGAGATGCAATGTCAGTAAATGTAACTTTTGGAAATGTTTGATTTTGCATTGATGGCACCTTCATTGACAGTTGCTGACAACCTTTGGTAGGTCTGCCCATTGTGACGTCGCTTGCCAAGGCACTGGTGCAAGTAAGACAGCTGCAGATTCAACTAGATAATAACAAGACAGCAAAACAATGGTAGGCACCAGATGAAAAATGGCGCCAAATGACATTCAATTATTTATCTCAGTCGAAAGGGAATGACTTCACTTAAAGAAAAAATAAAAATAACTGTACTGACACCTCTGACTGTCTCGAAAAACTTCTTAGAAGACAATACTGCTTACCAGCATTTAAAATCTTCTCAACAACGTTCACTTAATTTACAAAGTACTATAACAGTATTTGTGTTTTCACAATATCATGAACATCCAAATTTCTAAAGTGTTACCTCAAAGTTAAGTGTATGGCACCAGTCTATTAAAGAGTGCTACCTTCAGTCAGATGAGTTTCAAGAGAAGACCAGTAACTATATGCAAACCGATAAATCAGAGAGAAGGCAGAGAACCTGTTAAGGCTGGTTTTATTGAGGACGAGAAGGCTTGGAAAGTAGAGGATTGAAACTCATGACATTCACGCCAGTCAAGTTGAGTCAACATTATTGTACTATAATGAGTATTTATAAAGCACCTCATGCAGAAATAGCCAAATGTTCAGAGACGCTCTCAGCCGCTTAGCGTGACAGCCCAGAGAAAACTACTAGGGCTGGTACTGATATTACAATTTCTAATACATTAATCTCATAAATTTAACTTCATTAATCGATTAAATTCGATTAATTTTGGTATTGGTCATGCAAACCATGAACAAGTGTAAAAAAAATTGTTGCATCATCATCATCGAATTTTCAATCAGCAGTTATCTTAAATGCAAAATTACTGCCTAATTCTCACCAGAAAGCTTCACATTATCATTGATAACCTTAATGCTTAGTATCATGAAATGAGTAATAAAATTAATTGAACAAACCAAAAAATCAAAAATAAATTTTTTTATGATCAATAGATATAATTAATTCACAGTCGTAGATAATTAAACTGTCATCTGGCAAAACACAGAGCATCAAAGAAGATGGAATAAAGCTCATAACATTTAAAGCATGAAACTGTTCTGACCTTTCGTCGGTTACGAACAAGAAGGCAGAAGAAAACGAGTGAACCCATGAGGACGACGACGTAGAAAAGAGAGATTTCTGATTGGAAGAACATCGACTCAGCAGACGACGACCTCACTATTACACAGTGTAGTAACAACATAAAAACACAATTCCAACAATTTGACAGTTTAATTCACCTAAGATTAACCACTTTATGATGAGATTTTGGTCTGGCATTTAAATTCTCAACCTAAAGTTGTTAATGATATAGCAAAACTTAACCAAGATTGCTGTTTTATCTAAATATCTAATGGATGTATGGTCTGTAAACCTGGATCTTAGGAATGTTCTTGATACCTTTGAAGCATTTCAAAAGGTGCAAAGAAAATGTTTTAAACTTTATCTATCCAAATAATTTTAAGAAAATAATTGTGCTGAGGGTAGCTTATCATTGGCTTATGGGATATGAAGCCCTGATTAGTTACAGTTATTGCAGATGATATATTCTCTAACTTCCTCATTTTAAGTAGAAGCTGATGACAATGTAAAATAGTAACCTGGAATCTTCTGCTCTTCTTTTAAAGGATATGGCTTTGTAATGGCCTTGGTCTTGTCTTTATCCATGACAGATTTCTGATTTTCCACAGCGACTTCTGTCTTGTCTCCAACACTCAGATTCCCTTCACCACCATCGTCATCCGATTCCTCACCAGTTCCCTTGTCCAGATTTCCTGACGGAATACTACTTTGCTCAGAAAGACTCTCGCCTGCAGACTTACCAACCCCAGGAACATTCAACACAGCTTCATTCTTTACACTCCTTGCAGGTTCTAGCCTGTCTAATTTTTGTTCCTCTGCATTTGCATGAAGTTTGAACTGCAGCTCAACCTTATCTTTCTCTGTACCTTCCGAAGGTTTTGTGTTTAGACCATCCTTATTTATATTCTCTTTACCTTCAGAAGGTTCTTTCTTTAGCCCATCCTTATTTATATTCTCTTTACCTTCAGAAGGTTCTTTCTTTAGCCCATCCTTATTTATATTCTCTTTACCTTCAGAAGGTTCTTTCTTTAGCCCATCCTTATTTATATTCTCTTTACCTTCAGAAGGTTCTGTCTTTAGCTCATTTTTATTTATATTCTCTTTACCATCAGAAGGTTCTTTCTTTAGCTCATCCTTATTTATATTCTCTTTACCTTCAGAAGGTTCAGTTTTTAGCCCATCCTTAATTATATTTTCTTTACCTTCAGAGGGTTGTGGTGTTAGCCCATCGTTATTTATATTCTCTTTACCTTCAGAAGGTTCGGCATTTAGTCCATCCTTATTCAAATTCTCATTACTTTTAGAAGGTTGTGTTGTAAGCTCACCCCTTTCAGTTTTCTCTTTACCTTCATAAAAATCTGTCTTTAGCTCATTTTTATTCATATTCTTTTTACCTTCAGAAGGTTCGGCATTTAGTCCATCCTTATTCAAATTCTCATTACTTTTAGAAGGTTGCGTTGTAAGCTCACCCCTTTCAGTTTTCTCTTTACCTTCATAAAAATCTGTCTTTAGCTCATTTTTATTCAGATTCTCTTTACCTTCAGAAGGCTCAGTTTTTAGCCCGCCCTTATTTATATTCTTCTTACCTTTAGAAGATTGTGTCGTCATACCATCTTTATTTATATTCTCTTTACCTTCAGATGGTTGTGTTGTTAGCTCATCCTTATTTACATTCTCTTTACTCTCAGAAGGTCGTGCTGTCATCCCATCTTTATTTATATTCTCTTTACCTTCAGAAGATTGTGGTGATAGCCCATCTTTATTTACATTTTCTTTACCTTCTGAAGGTTGCGTTGTTAGCTCATCCTTATTTATATTCTCTTTACCTTCAGCATGTTTTGTCTTTAGCTTGTCCTTGTTCAGATTCTCTTTACCTTCAGAAGGTTGCGTTGTTAGCTCATCCTTATTTATATTCTCTTTACCATGAGAATGTTTTGTCTTTAGCCCATCCTTGTTCAGATTCTCTTTACCTTGAGAAGGTTGCATTGTTAGCTCATCCTTATTTACATTCTCTTTACCTTCAGCATGTTTTGCCTTTAGCCCGTCCTTGTTCAGATTCTCGTTACCTTCAGAAGGTTGTGTTGTTAGTTCAACCTTATTTACATTCTCTTTACCTTCAGCATGTTTTGCCTTTAGCCCGTCCTTGTTCAGATTCTCGTTACCTTCAGAAGGTTGTGTTGTTAGTTCAACCATTTCAATCTCTTCTCTACCTTCAGAAGGTTCTGTCTTGAGCTCATCCTTAATTATTTTGTCTGTTCCTTCAGAGTATTCGTTTTGAATTTTATTGCTTCCATTTTGCCTTTGATCTTGAGTAATTTCCGTCTCTGAATGAAGATCCTTCTGCCGTTCTGGAGCAGTGGTTGACTCGTCACCGTAGTCATCGACGTCTTCATGTTTGACACAGAAGACAAGAGAATGATTCAATTTATAAAATAGTAGAAAGCCAAAATGCCACATCCAAACATAAAAAAGCAGATTAGTCTTACATAAATCCTTCTTCTAAAAGCACTCTTTTACCAGAAAACATTTTCAAATATATCTAGAAATCAAATTTATCAATCAGTCGCTATTTCTCATTAAAAACCCAGCAACCAGCAATCAAACATATTCAGAGTGGCCATTGGATCATGATTTGGCATCACAGCAAAATGAGAAAAAGATATCAAAATCTCTGAAAACAAGGGAAGATGGTCTTATTGGTCTATGAACCAAAAACTCAAAATGTATGAAAGTAAGGAAGAAGATAACAAAGTCCATAATTATAGAATATGTATGAAAAGAACAACATTTTATCCTGGGAAGTGTATAGTACAAAAAAGGTAAATCATTGTGCTGCATTATAAGAAACGAATGGACAGACATTGGAGAGAGTAGCTTATCTAGCACAAAAGAGAGTCAAAAGATTCTGACCATTGTTTACTTCACACATACATAACACATTAACATGTAATGTAATATAAATGCAATGCAAATCTTTGAGAATTTGACATCGCCCACAAAAGCCACGTCAGAGAGACCAGCTTATTCACCGGCACTATATCAAATCAAGTCCGCAATAGCCAAAACTGCCCTGATCCTTCCGATGCCAGGTCAAAATCTGGGGAGGTCAAGCCGAGCAGACAATGTAGCACAATGGTGGCAATCGGTGATAATGGTGGCCGTGTGGTAGAACTTGATTAGAATCGGGATACCTTGAAGAATTAAGTCTTCAGTCATGAATGGAAAGTAGCAGAGGAGAGCGCACACGGAGCAGAGGCCAAATTAGGAGATAGGAGGATATGAGGATGAGCAAAGAGGTGGAGGTCTTTTGGGAATCCGTTAAAAAAAGCTGGTGCAGCATAGACTAAGGCACGGTTGTAGAACTTCAGAGAGAATGAGACTAGAGGCCAAGACAGAGAAGGATATGATGTTGAGCGAGTAGGTCGTAGTGGTTGGATGAACAAGCAGGCTGTGGTGGTTGGATGGAGAATAATTATTGATGAATGTAAGACGGTTGATAAGTTTGGAGACTAAATCATATTGTAAGTCAGAGATACAATTTATAGAAGATGCGTTGAGGGACTTTCAGACAATGAAGTGACTTGAGAACAGGGGTTATGTGGCAATGTTTGGGTGATTGGTGACTGCATGGGCAAGAGCATTCAGAACTGTTTGCAGGCATTTCATATGGGAAGTATAGATGTCTTGAAAGAAGGAATTAGTCAAATTTGGAGTGAACAATTGAAGCGGCTATCGTACAGGCCGTCTTTTAATCGAGCATTGGGCACAATCAACGAAGGTCAATATGTGCATATAGCAGGTGCAAGGTAGCTGAGTGACATGGTCAGAAAAATTAAGGTTCTTGTGGAAAATTATTAAAAGATTGAGGAGAGGAGAAGAATGAACATGAACCTTATATGCACATGAAAAGGTTCTCACATGAACCATCCATAAAGACACAAATACCTTGGTCAGATTTTGCAATGGGACCGCAAATCATCAGCAGTAGAGTTATGATGATAAACGACTTGTAGATCATGCCCATCGTCATTGTTGCTTACAAAACTGCACTGAAAAAAAGAACTTGAGTCAGAGCAATGAAACCTAAATGCCGTGAAGGTAAATGTGGAAACAACCGCAATAAAGAAAATGTAAACGTTCCAATATCGAAGCGTTTAATCAACATCTACCAGGTAATTATCAACCTAACATCAATCAACTACTGCACTTAGTTTATCATTCACTCATTACATGCATTTATATAGCGCCTCTTCAAGGAGGCTACTCAGAGGTGCTCCCAGCCATAGCACAGCCAAATAAAACTGTCTTAAGATGATAGGGGAAGGAATGAGAAGGATTTTTACAAAGCGCGGAGTGTCAGAGGAAGACCATTCCAGGTTGAGGGTCCTACCACCGAGAAAGCACCGTTCTGCATAGTGGTAGTACGAGCAAAAAGACTGAGAGCAGACTTTGTTCAGTGGAACGGAGGGAGCGGAAATGGTGAGCACTAAGAGTAGGGCTACAGAGCTCACAAAGGTAGGCAGGAGCAAGGACTAGCATGCAGTGTTAGACTAGTGTAGACATCCTATACTCAATTCGCTGCTTGAGTGTGAGCCAGTGGAGAATGTCTCGCATGTAGCCAGAGATGTAGCTGAATTTAGGTATGCGGCCAATAAGGTGGGCTGCAGAGCGCAGGACGCGATCAAGGCAACTCAGATGGGCAATTGGTAGGCCAGCATAGAGAGAGTAGCACTAGTCAAGTCTGGTGGTAGCAAAAGAATGGACAAGGGTCGCAGCAGCAGTAGGAGTATGCGAGCGAGCAACAGTGCGCAGTTGACACAGTTGATAATCGTTGAACCTGAATAAGTAAGTGAATTATGGGTTTTCATCCTGGCCACGGTATTCTCCTCACCTAAAAGTCTCTGAAGAACCATAAGTCATACCTTGGTGTCTACTATGCAAGTAATCCTGAATGAAGTGCAATGACAAAACAAACAAATGCAATACAAGTTATTCACATTTGATGCAAAAGCATTTCTACTGAAGAAATTCTGTTTGCCAAAAGAGAAACGTATTTCTCAAAATTCAGTTAAAAAAGTGCTAAACAGACGCGATCATACCCTCACTGGACAGTGGACACGAAAGTGTGATCCATAGATACATTCGTCTAACCTAGATTTTCGTGCTGCATAATGTCTACGCTGTATAGACGTAGTATTAGCTTCATGTGGTCTTGCAATACAGTCATGGTTAACTTCGGGTTAATTTGTATGTTTTACCGTTCACTTCCGGTCACATAATCACATTAAACATAGTTCTTATTCAGCGGACATCTTTTACAAACAGCAAAAAGTTACTTAAAATTTGGGCCAACTGACTACGCGAGTAAAGGTGAGTTAATGTGTTTAAAGAAATGGATTATTGTTACTGACGTCTCGGTAGGAAGTAAACAGTATGGCGGTCACAGATACACGCAGAATAGAGCGGCCTCAACTCCGGCGATCGATAGCCCAATGGATTCATAAAACAGCTGATGCAATTGAAAAGGCTGGACTTTTACTTACTTACTTATTTTTGCCTGCTGTCTTTTGACCATTGACTATTAAGCGGAAACATTGGGCTATCGATCGTCGGAGTTGAGACCGCTCTATTCTGCGTGTATCTGCGACCGCCATACTGTTTACTTCCTACCGAGACGTCAGTAACAATAACCAAGAAATGGAACAATAATTTTTTTAAGTAGTACGTTCGCTGCACCCTTAAAATTCTAGATACACTATAATTTATTGTCCAAACGACCCTTAGTAATACCTAACTATGAATACACAACCGACAAATCAAACCTGCGCTTAAAACTTGTGAAAATGAATACAATCCTTCAAGAGTTTCAGCACCTGTACTCCTACAATAGTACTACAATCTCTATTCACAGCCAATTTCCCAAAACTGTACGCCTTATTAGTTTTAAAGACGTTTAGTTGCTCCAATCGCGAAAAGCGATATTTCTCGATAAGTGAATAAAAATTCATAAAATTATTCAAAAAGTGTCATATCAAATCCTCTTTACGACGTTCAAATAGATCAAAAGTGGTAAATAACTTAAAATATCGCATAAAAACACAAAAGCGTTAATAATAATATTTATTGCTCCAATGTTTACAGAAACCTTGCCCTGCCACCGATGACCTTTAATCCACGAGAGGAAAACTCACGATTTTGAATCGCGTGACATATTTTGTGCGCCGCACTCTGGCGGAGAGGAAGTTAAAAAATAAGGCTGAGTAGTAATTATTTATTTTACTCATCAAGAAAATTCAACAAATAATATTTTACAGAGTCAAATTGGCGTTAAAAATAACATCATAAAAATTTTAAATTCTGTGCATTTATGCGTTAGCTCTACAAGCGGTCATCAACACACTTCGAAATGAACGCAGTAGCGGCACTGGGGGGTTAATTTAATTAAGCCCACCTTTAAAAAGACCATCCATTTTTTTCCCAAGTAAAAATAAAATATTTGCACGATTAACCCCTTTTAGCCCCCCCAAATAACCGTAAAGGTACGCACGAATTTTGACAGACAGTTCGGCGGAATATGAAAAAGGACCATTCTCGAAGATTTCGATCAAATGACTAAAAAAAGGTCGTCAGAAATTTTGACGGCGAACGTGGGAAATTTTCTTCGATTTTGGTCGCTGACTAAAAAAAAGGTCGTCAGAAATTTTGGCGACTGAAAACGGACAATTTCCCCCGAAAATCCAGCCCCCCAAAACGAAAATCCTAGCGCCGCCACTGGATAAATGGCACATGTTCATTGTTCAAGGTATTTAAGTTAAATGACTAAAAGAAAGTCATCAGATTTTTTGTCCAAAGATCAACGAAATTTTTTCCTACCCAACTATTCCCGACATAGCGCTTGGCCTTCCCTGGAATGCATGGACACGGATCAATAGCAAGCGGTATATATAGTTAATCTGTAACGTAACTTGCGCCCGACGATGCATGACGCTTCGCTCCCCTAAATTAATCGGCTATAGCCTAGCCCAGTGGTTCCCAACCTTTTTTGACTGTCGGGCCACTTTTTCTAAGTTGGAGGTCACGAGGGCCACTTTTTCTTAGTTGAAGGACATTAGGGGCCACGAGGCTAAACTTTAATTAACTAAAGGCATAAAAAATTGTTATAATTGAATGAAAATAGAATGTTTGATGCGATTTATTAACGTCCAAATAAAATAATTTGTAATAGAAAAGAATATATTTCTATCATGTTCAAATTGTCAATTTTGTCATATATTTTTCTTAATTCATTGAGATGCCGCGGGCCATTTTTTCAGGCCAGGCGGGCCACTTTTGGCCCGCGGGCCACGGGTTGGGAACCGCTGGCCTAGCCGTTGCGGCGCGCATATACCCGAATCCCAAGCCTTATAGCGCTTCAGAGATATTTTATTTCCGTAAACTGGAAGTTGGATGAACGATGAAAACATGATATTACTGCTGACGTATTGCAGTAGCATTAGAAGCTGGATGAGCATGTTAATTAACAGAAGTAGAAGTTGGATGAGCGACGAAATCATGGTTTTATGCTAAATTATTGTAACCGTGAAACTAGAGGCTGGATGAACGATAAAAATATTTTTAGTTGAAGTAGAAGTTGGACGAATAACGGCACTGTGATATAGTAGAATTAGAAGTTGGATGAGCGATGAAAAAATGACTAAACATGTTTTAAATAATTTTACGATGCTATACGGCTTGGGATTCGGGTATATGCTTGCGGCGCCAGGGGGCTATAGGGTTAAGCCCCTAAATGCGGCTCATCCCCCACCAAAAAAGATGTAAATCTCTACAACTGCTATACTGTTTATTGAATATAATAATATAATATAATATAATATAATATAATATAATATAATATAATTTAATATAATATAATATAATATAATATAATATAATATAATATAATATAATATAATATAATATAATATAATATAATATAATATAATATAATATAATATAATATAATAAATATAATATAATATAAATATAATATAATATAATATACCAATATGTTTATTGAATTGCATATTTCTATTTGTCGTGATTGTAATTAAATGCATTAATTATTCAGTTCTTGTCCATTGTTCCCGCAGTGCGTTTGCATACGGTTCAATAAAGTATATACTTACTTACTTACTTACCTCGTAATAAGAAAGCTAGAAAGTGCCAAACGGTAATATAATTATTATCATAGCCTAGAGTGCCTTACCCTTACATAATACTACACATTATGTCAAATATGCCGTCGACCCGTGTCATGTAATGTAAATCTTCGAGAATTTCTCAGCGCCCACAAAAGCCACGTCAGAGAGACCAGCTTAAACACCAGCGCTATATCAAATCAAGTCCACAATACACCCCTTGCTTAATGACGTAACGGCTCATTTGCATAATGGCCTGCGCCATATTGGTTCGCAGGCAATGCTTGTCTGATGCTTGTTGACATTGGATACGTATGCGAATGGCGCTTGTTATAAAAATGATTTTCTGTGTTTTTACTGTTTTATCTGCGGCAAACTTACTGTCAGAGATAAAGGTTCAATTAGAGAAGTCCAAAGTACACGAGCTTGAATGTCGAGGTTAACGTGAGAAGAGCATCGGCGGCTAAAAACTACAGCCAGAGACATGCAATCTATCGCAAGCAAAATAGGCCTAATGTAGGCCTAACAAATGCTGTGTCAGTCCAATTATACGATCTAACCTAAAATCTACAAAAAGAGTAGGCCTAGTTAATAATTTTGAAGATAAATTGCCAGAAGACAAGTAGCCTAAATTTAGGATTAGAATCGACGTCAAGAAGGGATTTAAAAAAATAAATGTAAGTTCCAGTAGGCTAACTTGGGCCTATACCAGAGTAAGCAGACTTATGAGCCCAGCACGAGCGATGTTGAAAGTTAACCTACAAAATTGTAAGCGACATCGTGCATGTAGATTACAAAATTTAATGTCAATTTTATGAAATTATTAGGTCGGCTGCCGGACAGCAGAACTTAGCCCAAACGATTTACTTCTGCTGAGCTTTAAGCAGTTCCAGAACACTGGTCACAAAGTCGTAGAAAATAGCACGTGTCATGTCAAAATTGATGCTTGGGCCTATTGACACTTCCGCTTTTACAAGGTCGAAGCTCAGCTAGGTTTAATTGCGATTGCTAGACAACAGGTCGTCCATAATGCTGAACGCTCTCTCGCAAGAAGCATTAAAACGGAATGAGAGAATATAGGCCTAGGAAGGACAAAATGTGCTATACTGAGTATCAGAGGTTTGTAAAGTTTTGAAGACTTCAAACCAGCGCTGTCCAACATTTGATGTTCAGCCAACAACGTCAAATTCATAGAACAATCTATTAAGTTTAGTGTGCAAAATAAGAACAATATTGTGGAATGTGGGTCTTAACAGCAAATTCCGGGTCAATTTGGGATCAGTCCGGGACACGGGACGCACAGGGCCAATTCCGGGACTGTCCTGGCGAATCCGGGACGGTTGGCAGCCCTATGTACGTTGGAAGAAGCCCAGCCATTTACAGTCCGTGAAGCAGCAAAAAGCATAGACCTGGGCCTACTTGTTAATTATAGCAGATTTGGGCTCCGGCCGAAATTCGCTTCAGGGATTCGGATCGATCCAGGCTGGATGGTGTTTAGACCGCTATATCTATTAAGGTATAGGCCTATGGATAGATCAATAGGCCTATGACGATAACTTTATTCCATCAACTAACAATTCACCGTGTA
This sequence comes from Lumbricus terrestris, assembly GCA_949752735.1. NCBI lineage: Eukaryota > Metazoa > Annelida > Clitellata > Crassiclitellata > Lumbricidae > Lumbricus > Lumbricus terrestris. Next base: position 270,225 of record OX457037.1, read on the forward strand.
ACGGCGTGTAGCCTACGTTGACAACAGTTCACAGCTGTACACCAATATGGCCGACCACATAGGCCACGCCCTTTTACAAAAAGTCTATAGGCCTAACCAGATCGAGCTGCCTTTTTCGTTCCGGTGCCAGGTCAAAATCCGGGAGGTCAAGCCGAGGAGACAGCGTGGTGCTACGTTGTTTGTCGGTGAGGGTGGTAGTTGGAGTGGAACCTGGTTGGTTAGGATAGCTTGAAGAGTTCGGTTTTCAGTCGTGAATAGAAAGCAGCAGAGGAGAGTGCAAGCGGAGGATATAGGTTGAATTAGGAGGGGATATTGGGTAGATAGCCGTGAGGTTAATTATGTACGCCATGTGCTGCCCGCCGGCCTGCTGAGGGTCTACACCTATTCAACTATAGGCTACATTGAGAAATGGGTTTTCAATTAGCTGTAGCTCATGGGAGGTGATTGATTTAGGGACCAGAGGGACGGTCCCCGAAAGTTTGTGGTCAAGCCCGGCCCTAGAGTGTGCTAAAGGCAGCAAATTATTCACTAGTAAGGGTTCTCAAGCATAGCATTTGCGAAGTTGATTTCCTGCCAATAAGGTAGCCTATTGGTAAAGCCGTAGGCCTATACATGTAAGCTTATTCAAAATACGCTAGGTCGCCATAAAATTCACCAGCGAACACGAAGTACAAATCAGACTCTTAACACTGGCATTTACTATGAAAGTAGCAAGTTACGTTTCAATTTATTATTTGAATATCTGGCAACTAAAGAAGGATGATAATAACTAGTCTTTCTAAGGATCACACGGTGTAGTCTTCACTGCACATCTGAACTCCACATAAATCAACGTCTGACCCCCCCACCCCAGTTGTTTTCTACAATGCTGATATTGGCTAATAATTAAGTTATTTTTGTATTATTCTAAATGAAGATGTGTTAGATACTTTGGTCAATAGCATACGTTCTATCTACTAGAACGTTTCTGTTCACAAGCTATAGCTTGTTAGCTTTCATGCATGCAAAGTCCGCAATGTTAGCACTTTTGTCAAAATCGCTAGCAATATCAATCTCTATTGTCAAAATAACAGCTAATTAAGTTAGTGAACCACTCTTGACGCATAATAAATTAATTTTAAAAAATTAAGAAAAGGAGAAATTTTCAGTCAAAATGGGAATGACTTTCAACCTTGCTCAAACATCAATCAGACACGATCAATGTTTAGACACTAGCACGCTGTAATAACAAACAAATTTAGCAAGCGGGTTCCTTGAAATAGAAAAATTTCTATTTCTATTTCATTGTTCTATTGTGGCGAAATTGAGTTCGCCTGTTTCTATAGCGTCCGCCTCCCCCCCCTGTTTGTACGTGTATCGTTAGGCCCACCCGCGCGCTGTCGGCCTTTCGTAATTACCCCTGCACTTGGCGGCGGCGGTATCGTTTGTGCCTCCCTCTCCCACGCGTCGGTATTTCGTTTGTGCCACGCCGCCTCACGGCGAAGACGTCGTTATTGGCCGTGGCGGCGTGTCTTTGTGCCTCCCTACCCCCCGCGGCGGTATCGTTTGTGCCTCCCTTAGTTAGGCGGCGGCTTCCCTTTGAAGTCCGCTGCGGGCGTGCCTTCCTAGTAGGCTATATAAGAGAGCCCGTTGCTCCGTGTATTCGAGGATCCTGTGTGGCCGAGTGGGTTGTAGCCCGCTCGCCGCGCCGGCGAAGCGGGTTCGATTCCCCGGTCGGATCTTTACATACTGCGGGTGGCTCGGTCGCAATATAAACGTGGAGTCGACGCTGAAATCATCTTCGAAATGAAAAAGAGTCGTTAAACCCAAACATTTCATTTTTTCCGTGTATTGAGTCAGTTAGTCTTCGATTCGTCTAGAGGCAGTCAGGGTCACGTCAGTTGAAGTAGTTAGTCGGTCGTGCGAAGTTCTGTCGTATGCAGTTGATGATTGTCGTGTTGCCGAGTTACTTGAATAAAACCGTGTTTCCTCTCTTCATCGTCGTGTGTTTTCTGGGCGAGGCGAATCGGTCGGAAGCGCTGCACTACCTTCGAAAGACGACGAAGGCGGACTCGCGTCTCCCTCCTCAGACGACACGCGGACATATTTGGACTGGCACCCGCCCGATCGGTAATCGGCCATCCTACGGACCGAGAGGGCAGCCGCCAGGGACGTCATTTGGGGGGGGCAGGGGGGGGCATTTGCCCCCCCCTGATTTTGAGAAAAAAAACTATTTTTTATGTGTTTATCTGTGCATTTTGTCATTTATGTCAGAACTTTGCACACAGTGGTTTCCTAGAGTGATAGAATTTAAACTCCCAAGAGATTGAATGGATCTCGTGTGCTAAATTTGAAAATAGCTAAAATTGCAGCGCACCCCTAGAGAGGTCAACAATGTACAAGTCAGGGCCGTAAATCCTGATGATGAAAGAGATGGAGCTTCCTCCCTATCTATACCGAGGTCCATGCTGTACATCTTAAACCGGCGAACGGCGGCGAAAGGCTGACTTTGACCCTAAATGGAGGGTCAGCAAGCTATAGGCGACTGTCTCGCAGTATGATATATAGCGAGCATTGTGGACACCGATACTGGAAACCTTAGCCTGCTCTGGGCCCGATTCCACTGAAAACAGATGTCGTTGACAGATCTGATATGTCGAAGCCGGAGTAGAGTTGGTCTGGGAGGAATGTGACGACTAATTTATCAGACTGGACGCATTAAGTGTTAGGGGATAGGAAAATTAAGGCAGCTGCATAACGTGTTGGTCTATATATATATATAGACACATATATTATTATATATATTTGTGCGTCAGTAGGCTACATAGTATTCTGCGTGAGCTTTGAGAGTGGGAGTAGACACCTAAGAATAGTTATATAGTATGTTAGTCACGGGTGCGAGGCCTGGGTGATAACGAAATACATCGAACAAAGACTTATGGCCTTCGAAAGAAAGTGCTACAGGAAAATACTAAGAATAGGGTGGATGCAGAAGGTAAACAACACAGAACTATACAAGCGAGTGCAGCTAAAGGAAAACATCATGCAGAAGCTGATCAGAAGGAAACTAGGACTGTTCGGGCACATCTGCAGAATGGATAACAGCAGGAAGATCAAAGCACTGATGTTCGGACGAATGGACGGGACAAATAAGAGAGGAAGGCCGCATAGAGAATGGCTCGACGACGTATCCGACTGGGGCAAAACCTCGCTTCAGGAGCTGAGCAGAGCGACGCTGGATAGGAGAAAATGGAAGGACCTGGTGAAGAAGGCATCGGACACCTACGGGCGTTGAGCCTACGGTTGTTGATGATGATGATGATGTTAGTCACAGAACCAAGATCAGTTCATTTCGAGACCTCTTATTGAAGTGTCTATAGAGGATTATTAGTGAATGTCAAATAAGTTAAATTGATAAATCATAGCCTACAGAGGGTGCTCTGCTTTGCCTTTTAAGTTCTTTTCTGCTTGTTTCCAAGTCACAGTAGGCCTAGTCGCTAGCAGCTGTATAAAGGTGTGATGGTAAGTACAAGTCACTCTGTTTTTCTCACATGGCCTGAATCGGGACCGCCTCTGAGTAAGAATCTTGAAGGGCGCTATATAAATAGACAGATATTGATTGATTGAATCATTGAACGAGATAAACAGTGCAAGTGCAAACGACTACAACTGCCTATAACAGAGAGAGAGAGAAAGAGAGAGAGACAGACAGACAGACAGAGAGAGACAGAGAGAGACAGAGAGAGAGAGAGAGAGAGAGAGAGAGAGAGAGAGAGAGAGAGAGATTTATATGTCATTGCATAACTGTAGGCTATAATGTAACCGGATGCGTTCTGTCAGACTGTCAACCCGATTAATTTTTGTTCAGTAAAGAATATTATTATAATTACGCAGACAATCCAGACATCGTGCAACACCGGATCGCGATAGCTTGCAGTTTGTATGTAGCCTATATATATATATATATATATATATATATATATATATATATATATATATAGGCTAAATACGAAGCATAAGCTAGCTAAGTTTTGCCCCCCCCTGAAAAAAACTGAAATGACGTCCCTGGCAGCCGCTTCTGCAGCCGGGGTGTTTCAGGGCTCGTTTTCCGCCACACAATTTTTAAAAATAGAACACTGGGTGCTGAAATTGTGAACATTGTCGCTATAATGACAGTCTAAAATGTTACTACCATTGCAGCGTGGAAATTCAAAAACAATTCGATGATAAGGAGGGCATGTCCCCTCTCCAAACTGCTCTCGGCTCAGTGGCTCAATACTAAGCAAAGGTCGCAAAGTACCCGGGTACACAAAGTATAGGTTAAGCATTCACAGAATTAGTTTTAAAAAATTAAGACAAATTACATGCACGGTTTGGGTGGGTTTACACCGTTAAACCCATAAATGCGACATACCCCTAGGGTTTTCATATATTGTACTACTGTACCCATACGACTGTGTACTCATAAGCTTGTTATAGACCTACACTTTCAACTTTTGTGATTATGGTAAAGACGAAACCTATTTCTTTTACAATAAAACTGACTTTGTTATACTGGTAGTCTGCGACTCTGCAAAACGACTTATTCTTGAAGTTTTCACGACTTTATCGTTTATAAATAGCTGACAAACAAGAGCCTAAAAAGTGCTCCAGTTGAGGTCAACACAGATATAAAAATGCGTTGGTTGCTGGGGCTGCCCAGACCCCCTAGCTTGACGGACTGCAGACCAACATTTCGAACGTTTTCATGTGCGTCGTCGGCATGGGTAATTGAGATTTAAAATTCACAGCTTGCAACAGGGAACACATAGGTCTAAGGGTAAAACCACCCAAAATGCCATATAAAAGGAGTCAAGCATTGGAAAAAGGTAAGGAATTATCAGCCGTGTGTTGTCATTGTCATCCGGGAGAGTCGACTTAATTGGTGCATTGGATAAAGTTATAAGCTCTGAGCTTGAAGCAATGAGTCATGTGAGGAAATTGGTGCCATAGCATGTAGCCTAAGAGTGGTTTTGTGCCGATAAAAGCAAAAGGACGAGATTTCGTCATGGCAGCACAGTTGGCAGCTCCTGACATCGAGATAGATCGTGAAGCATGTCTATTGACTCAACAGATGAACCGTTTTATCAGCATCTATTATTTTATAAGTCTTCTAGATTCGTGGACAATAATATTCAGGCGACGATCTGCTAGCTCCTTGGACACGCTGCTGCTGCTGTTGGTGCCTCCGCTGTAGGACGAATCACAATGAGCGTTGAGCGAGCGATTGAATTGGGTCGAGAGAAGAATCGACAGAAGAATGCGATGCAGACGATCGACGTTAGCGAAAGAATTGCAAGAGCAACGGCCAGCAGAATCATCACTGCCGCTAATTCATCATTTCCTACAATCACAAGATATCAAACAAACAGCCGCAAGATTATGTGAAGGAAGAGTAAAGGCGGAGGTGGAAGAGGAGTAGGAGGAGGAAGAGAAGAAGAAGGATAAAAAGTAATGCAATAATTATATCGCAGCATATGACGTTCACAAAAACAGTGTGGCTAAAAGACTAAAATAAATGGCAGATATTGTACGTATACGCCTGTGTATTGTAATAATGTACAATTGTACATTGTACACAGCGATTAATTTTATATAGCGCCTTACAGAGTCTCACGAAAGCGCTTTACCTGACCATCTAGCAGATCTAAACAGATGCGACTTAAGAGATGTTGAGATTCATGTTTCCTGAGCTGCATGCGATACATTCTGCGAATTATTGTCAACGTAAGACTGTTCCAGTATGGCGGTCCAATGCACGAGAAAGCATCGCTATACGAGAGCGCGGCCGGGACCATCAAGTCTCCACGAGCCACAGAGCCCAACGATCGACGACCTGGTTGGCTGGAGACGAGAATCCAGACCTCCTTAATGTAATCTGATGCCATTGATGACCATTGATGATGATGATCTTCACTACGATCCTAACCACCCCTGGGAACCAGCGCAACGTGTCTCGCGTATAGATCGACATAATTTTATGCGATTATTTTGGTAGCTTGACTCTAGTGGCTCTAGTTGAGAAGAGACTGAAGTTGTCGTATCCGGAATTTTGGCAGATACGCACGGGCAGCGTTACAGTAGTCTAGGTGCAGAAGGAGACGGAGGAGGACCACGACGAGGAGGAGGTGGAGGAAAGCGAGGACGAGGACGAGGTGCATGACGAGGATATGGGGGGGGATGAGCTGGAGGAGGAGGAGGAGGTGGAGGAGGAGGAGGAGGAGGTGGGATGATGCTGGAGCCTCGTCCTTGTAAGAAAGGACAGAATTGAAAGTTCTCTGGTTGCATATGTCGTTCGCTCACTTTAACTTGTTCAGCACTTAACCCTTTGAACACTACGCTCCCTAGCCATTCGGCGTATATACCCGAGGTCCCTGAGGAATTACTGAAATAATTCTTTTATTCTTTTTCGCTGTCGAAATCATCGGTTGCATGCATACATACATGAATATATGCGTACATGCATAAATACATACATACATACATACACACATGCATGCATACATACATACATACATACATACATACATACATACATACATACATACATACATACATACATACATACACACATACATACATATATAACTACATACTCACATACATACATATTACATAAATATACATACATACATACATAAATATACATGCATACATATATACATAAATACATACAATCATATATACATACATATTTGCATACAATACATACATACATACATGCATACATACATACATACATACATATATACATAAATATACATACATACATAGTTACATACATACAAACATACATACATACATACATGCATACATACATACATACATACATACATACATACATACATACATACATACATACATACATACATACATATATAACTACATACTCACATACATACATATTACATAAATATACATACATACATACATACAATCATACATACATACATATATACATGCATACTAGTGTGGTCCACAAACTGTAGCCAAAAAATTAAGTTTTTAGAATTCTTTCTCCACAAGGCTTATTTTTGTCCCCTTGGGGTAGATAGTCTCCCTGTAAAATTTCAGCCTGATTGTGCAACATTTAGAGGTCAACCCATTCGGAACATTTTACTTGAGTGCTATAATAATGTCTTTACGTCATGCTAATCGTCGTTATTAGACTAATAATGAATTACTAATAATGGGCTTCCCCCATCTGTTCGCTCTGCCATCCTTTCTGGTAGTGTATCCTCGTCTTTCTCTCATCTAAAACCTAGCCTTTTTTCTTGGGGCTGAACGCACTAGGAGCGCCTCTGAAAGGCTTTTGCTGCGAGAAGCACTTTTTAAATTGTCAGATAAGATAAGATAAGATAACAATGGCGTCGTCTAATTTGAGATCCGACCCAGAGCATTGGCTGTTGGAAAACCAGTCTCTCGGCTATCTAAGTGCAAGATTAAAACACATCCTGGATGCACGCAACTGCTTCAGTTTCATCATTTCAATAAAGGGACGCCCCATCCGGAAAGTTACAAAATGGCATGTGATGCAGCTGTTTGTAATTGGGTGCTTGCCAGAATACCAACACAGCTGGTTGACTGTTGGGTCAGGAAACTGTCAAAGCTTTATCAGAACTACCTAACTCTGAAGACTCACAGACCACTCTCAAGAGAAAGTGACAGGATGAAGAATACATGTTCAAGAGTGATCTTCAGAAATTGTTCGATATTGCCTCAAAGAATGTGATGACAGAAATCCAGCAAGAAGGAGAAATCCTTTGAATGCAAAAAGAAAACGTTTTTTCCATGAGTGAAGTAGACCTAAAGACAGCAGCAAAAGAGAGCGGGAAAAGGCAACGACAGGAGAATGGTGAAAATTGATATGAAGAACGCAAGACAAAAGGCAGTAATGAAGCAGTAGGTGAACTTTCTGCGTTGGCATCTAGTCAGGATTCAGAAGAAGAATACTATTTGATTTAATGCAATGATCAGTAGGCTATCAGACAACCTAGTCTAGTCATCGTACGAGTACATATTCGTCTACACTCTACAATGGCTGCATAAACAGCTGCTACTAACTGCCTGATTATCAAAAAAGATCCAAGAACATCTTCTTTAGCCTATAGTTGTTGGTGCTTTGCATCGTGTTGGCCTTCCAGACCGTTATGCTGTGTTTGTAGATGGATCTGCCACACTGGCGATTGGTTCTGACATTAATTTCAGAAATCACATTTTCTAGAAGTTCATAAAAGAAAGACCAGAAGCAGCTGCAATGGAAGAACAAGAGTGCACACTAGCAGGCCTGCTATTACCTCACTGAGGAATCGTGCCCATGCAGCATCGACGGATAAAAGGAAAATATGGACCGCATAGCTATTATAGTTCTCACTGGAAATTGCCAGGAAAAACTCTTGGCAATCCCAAAAATGGTTAGCGACATACAAGAAGGTGACTTTCAGGCCAGTGTTGAAATAATTGAGAAATGGATTCTCCCCTCCCCCTCCCGATAGCGCTCAATGTCGCTCAGGTCGTACATTAACCATTGCGGAACAATTTATCTTCTTCTGTCCAAATAACATAAAAAAGTGTCAAATGGGTTGACCTCTAAATTTCATTTGTTTTCATTGAAATTTTTTGTGATTATTATAGTCATGATAAGGAACAAAACAAGCCTTGTGGAGAACTGAAATCTGCAAGATGAATTTTGTGGACCACTCTAATGCATACAAATATACATACATACATATAAACAATTCTACATAAATATACATACATACATACAAACATACATACATACATACATACATGTGTGAGAAAGTAGAGATTGTCTTATTATAGTTAATATGAGTCTTTATTATCCATTAATAAGACCTTGCAACGTTGGGCCGATTATATAGAGCTGTATGTAAGAACTTAGGAAGCTGCCAACGGTCTGCTTTTCTGGTCCAATTCCTGATAACTGTAGGGCATGCACGTGATAGATACGTGTTCAGCATAGTCCTAGGTCAACTTGACCTGACCGACTGTAATCGAGGCCGAAATGCAGCGTCCTCGTGCCCTGGACTCGTGCCAAGCGTGCTGCTGACGTCACTCGCGTCCCTACGAGCCAAAAGCCTATAAAACAGACCTGAAACGCCCAAACGCCGCCTTCGCCAGAAATCGTGTCGACGTGAGAGCCGTGCCAGTGGAAGCCGGACTTCACTTCGGAATTGGGTCGTGCCCGTAGACGTCCGTCTTCGTGAATCATGAGTATTAGTGTGTTTTAAGCAACGGAAATTAAGTATATTTAGGCCTTCGCCAGGGATCGTGTCCGACGTGGAACTACGCCAGTGGAAGCAGCGAATCTTCACTTCGGAATTGGGTCGTGCCCGTAGACGTCCGTCTTCGTGAACCATGAGTTTTAGCAAGTTTTATACCGTGAAAGGAATTTAAGTATAGCTAGGCCTTCGTCTGGAATCGTTGCGTTATATAGTGTGAATTTAAGTCTGTAAGTTTAGGCCTTCGAGTGAATCGTGAAGTGAAGCTTACTGCGAAATTATTGAGTTATTATCGAGAAGAATTAGTCTGTAGTTAGGGCCTTCGATTGAATCGTGATTGTGAGATTATTGAGAATGAAGCCAGTGCATTAAGTCTGTAGTTTAGGCCTTCGTGTGAGACGTGATCGAGGAGATTAGTGTTCGTACGGAATCAAAGTACTGCACGGAATTCATCTTCAATGTGTGTGCGAAACGACGGATCTGATGCGGAATTCACGACGGAAAGCACGGAATTCTTAGGAGACGTATCGAGGCGATTCTGTGTGTAATTTCTGTTCTGTTATTGACCGCGTCAGCTGTTTTTGTGAGGACATTGTGGTGAGTAAGGGAATTTCCCCGGGCGTGAAATTTACCCAATTTATACAGCCGTCGCGCCTTCCAACAGCCAGACCGATAGCGAAAGCAGAATAACTTAGTGACCTGACGACTGTGTAGACCGAACGTTAATTCTACCATTATTATTATAGGTGTGTGATTATTCTTGTTAGACTAGTGCAATCCATATATCCGCTTGGTTAATACAAAAGGATTTATTCCACAATGTCAGTCTCTTCGTTGCTGCAAATGGGTGTAACTGATGATGATGTTGATGATGATGTGAATGCGTGTATAGATAGGCCCAGTGTGACTGTGGCATCGCCCATGACCCAGACTGAGATTATGTTGATACGTTTGACACAGACTTTGAATGGAATGAATGAACGGGTGAAAACTATGGACGAACGACAGAAGCACATGGATGTGAGAATGGAAGAAACGAGGGACGGTATGAGTGAAGTGATGGGACGAATGCGTGAAGTAATGTATGATCAGGATGAGCTGAGGAGGCAGATTTCCGGGAGAGATATGGGAGATAGGCCCGTGCCTGGCCTACACCTGGAAATGGAAAGGGATGAACTGGAAGGTATGAATGAAGCGAGGGGGGTGAGTTTGCAGAATCGACGATCGCACACGAACTCAGGTCCTGAAGAGAATAGGATTGCAGATAATGTTTCTGCCGGCCAAATAACCACTCGGACACCCGTCACAGAAGAAGAAACCCGGCCTAGCAGAAGCAGGGTAAGGTGTAGTGAGCGACTTCGAGGTAGGAGTCGCCGAGACTATGCCACGCTAGACCGGGTAGGCTTCCGCTCACCCCCTGAAGACGATCGTCGACCCCCGGAATTCGGATTGGGGCGGTATCCAAACGGGTCGGAGTAGCGCTCTTCCCGGCCGCTCCCATGATGACGTGGATCCCTAACGGGGGAGGGGCCCTCACTGAAGAAGCGCCAGTCCCAAGGGACGAGGAGCGACTACACAAGGGGGCACAACCTACACATGCATGCATACATACATACATACATACATACATACATACATACATACATACATACATACATACATACATACATACATACATACATACATACATACATACATACATACATACATACATACATACATACATACATACACACATACACACATACACACATACATACATACATACATACACATATACATACATATATACATAGTGAATGCCTACGTAAATACCGGCCGGGAAACGAAGGCAGGTGTCCAGGCCGGTTTACCGGCCTTTCGGGTATATACGCCTATGTGGCAGGCCGGAAAACCGGCCTGTCGGGTTCAAAGGGTTAAGATTTCATGTGTCCGATCATCTCTTTAGCACCAATCACCATTTACATTCTTCTTCATAGAATCAATCCACACTCCACGAACTCATGTTCGTTATAGCTCTGAATGACGCTCGTTAAGGTCTATATTTGGAGAAGACCTCCGCTGGTAGTCTCCTCTAGGCACGTAGACATCGGCATAAACATTAAGTTTATTCAAATCGTTGAATTCGTTCAATTATTCATTTGAACAAGTTGAATTTATGCTAATAATTACAGTAACTAAACTATTGACATTCTGCACTGTATTCCTTTCTCTTCAAAGAAATAATAGAAATAATAAAATAAATAATAGTGATTGCAAATATTGATGACCTTATGCGCTTACGGATAGAAGTGGATGATGATGATGATGAAGAGATTGTGGTCACTGTCTCTTCTGCAGTTGCACTTGTGACCTCATCGGTTGTGGTGGTTGGTGGCGACAGAGAAGAAGACGTAATCGCTTGTTGACTGGTTGTTGACTGACTTTCTGTTGTTGTTGTTGTTGTTGTTGTTGTTGTTGCTGTCGTTGATGTTGACCCTGTGGTCGGTTGACTGACTGTAGACAGAATAAAGACGAACACAATCATGCATATACGTCGGACATCAGATTCTGTGTCTCGATCGATTCAATGCGTCAAAGACTAGTAATTGTAATTGTAATTGCAGTAGCCACATTCTCACATGGCAATTGTCTCAACTTACGAATGAAATACCAAATAGCCTAATCAGTAGGCCAGTGTTTAATCTAGTCCCCGTCCTCTGGGGAAATCCAGATTTTTGGGGGACAGACAATCGAGTGTTCCGCGGACGGTCGCCGAGGAGCGGAGAGGAGATGTGAAGAGGAGTCATGTAATACAATAATGTAAACAGCAACTAAAAATTATCATAATTTTGTCAAATGTTTCTGGAGGGGATGTCATCTATCTTTCTAGCTGGACAAAAATAGTATTTGTACAAATATAATTATACAGTAAATTATGCACATTGCAATATGATAACATCATCTATAAGAAGGGATGTGAATATCTTTGTCCAGAATGCACGCTCACAGTTTTGCAGCTACTGACCTGAAACATTGCATATAGATAAACGTTCACCCAGACCATCCAAGTAAGCTATTTTCAGCTCCTTATTCACTTTAACTTTCGAAATGTAGGCATTTTAAATTTCGCTGTGTCAATGTATGCACTAGCCTATGTCGCTGCAATTGCGATGCCGTAACGGCCTGGTGCCCTTGACGTCATTTTAACGTCATTTTTCGCCAAGCTTGGTATGAAAATCATACGCTGTCGTACATCCCTGGGAAAAGATAAATGTCTTTGGCTAACAAGGAGTATATACAAAGAGGAGCCTCAAATATATTTTTCGTCAACAAAACAAATGCTTGGTATGATCAGATTATCTATAAAGAAACAGGGTACCAGCATGACGGGACGTTGCCATGCATATTTTGACACTTACTCTGAAACGTTGCAGCTAGACAGATTTTTACACGCACGGGCCACCTCGCCTCCACCCAGCACACACCTCGGCCTACAGGGCCGGGTGGGGCAGGGGTGGGGGTGGGAGTGGGGTGGAGGTGGGGAGAAAATTTTCTCGAAAACCCAAATTACACGGGTGGCGTACCGGCGGAGGTCGGAGTGTGGTGGGGTGTTGTGGGTGGGATGGAGGGGTGGGATGGGGCTGGTGGAGGAAGAGTGGGGTGGGGAGGGGGTGGGGTTGGAGCGGAAATTTTCCCAAAACTCAAATTTCACGGGTGGCGTACCGGTGGAGGTCGGAGTGTGGTGGGGTGTAGTGGGGTGGGTGTGGTGTGGTGGAGTCGTGGCCGGGAGCGGGTCGAATCGTAAATTTCCCGGGCAACGCCGGGTGCCCCAGCTAGTATACTATATTAGTAAATAATAGCTCTATATAAACATAAAGCAGTAAATAATATCACGGTATATTATAACACTTCTTGTAAAAATAATGATGTAAATCTATAGCAACTAAAATTATTATCATTTCGTCAAAGTTTTCTGGGAGGGGAATGTCAATCCGGGGAGAGAACTTCCCCCCCCCCCAGAGAGTCTAGATCAAACACTGTCAGTAGGCATATTTAGACTTAGTCTAAATATGGCTATGAATAAAATTTAATAGGCTTGGCCTAAGGAGATAGATGTTCAATGTAAATAAGTATTTGCCATGTTATAGGGGTCTACTAACTTTTCTAAATCAAAATTTAGACGTAGTAAAGAAGAATAAATTTTTCTAAACATCAGTCTAACTTGAGATACTGCACGTTTTGAAGTAATCCGGAGCATTGATGGCGACTCCTGGAGGTGGATCATCTGCTGGTTGACTGAAGGTTGTTGCACACTCATAGGTTGCATCGGAGTTTGGATTCACGACCAGCGTTGACGTTGCTGTGATTTCTGTCGGCGATGAGTTTATTGTGAAGGTGGAATTGTTGGCAGGAATAGGTTGACCATTGACCAACCAACTAATAACAGCATCGATAGAGAATCGTCTAGCTGAGCCGTAGACGATCGTGCAAGACAGTTGCGTGACATCATCCGAATTCATTATTGCATTCGATTGGGTAACGTTTGATGAACATATCGGATCAGTTCCTGTCGAATACAAGACAAAGAAAGTTAAGTTGGTTTTCTGTTTTAAATATAATTTCTCAAACTGCTATAAAAATTATGAAACCGAGTTTGTGTTTGACGGTCACATAATTATGGCAGGGTCAATAGGTAATCGCATACTGAACACTTACGAATAACAACCAGCTGAGCTGCGGCCGCTGATCCAGTTCCAGTGTTGTAACACTGGTAGATTCCAGCCGTTGAAAATGTTGATCTGTCCGATGGAGATATAGTTGCGTTGAAGACGACTAAGGTGTAGTCTTCTTGTGAATGATCAATGGCAAACGAATCATTGAAAGAATCTTCAATTTCACCGTTGGTTGTGAGTTGATACAATCCGGAAGATTCAGTGTCAGCGAATGGAATGATTAACCAATCGAGGAAAGTATCGTTGCTTTCACAAGTTATCGTCGTATTAGTCGATCCTTCGTATAAGACGCGATTCAACGGAGTCGAAGTAATAACTCCAAGTGAACCTGTGAATGAAAAATACATGTAGAGAAGTTTCGTTAGAAACAGTGAAGTATTTTTTCTACTTTCGAACAGATCGCATATGCCGTTCAATAGTCTTACCTGTGGTTAAGCGAAGATTTTAAATTTAAGTAACTACAATCAGCATTCCCTGAAAGTCTGAACTGAAACTTTCTATTATTTCACACCGCAACTCTCTTCTGATTTCTCTTATCAATGAGATTTAAATAACAACTCCTCGATAGATAAGTAGTCTAAGTAAGTAGCATTTTGATAATGCAAGTCAAACGCTCACATTTAACAGAGTAGACTGTTGATGATAAATGCAATAGGCCTACTATCGTAGAATGTGAAAAGTATAAAATGGCCCGTTAGCTGTAATATTCGCTTCACGATGGCAAACTGTTTGAAGCGAGTTCATTGGCAGTCTCTAGGCCTAGCCGATGCTGCTGACAGTGCACACTGCATTATAGTCTACACAACCGAAGTATAGACTAAGCGCCATAATTATGGTGTTGCATCCATCAATTTTCTTGGAAACAGAACTGTTGTTGTGTTTTTGGAATCTGTGGAGCGCAGGAGAAGCAGTCGAATTGTTTTGATGCAGACACTATTCGTTTCTATTAATTGAAGGGCTTGGAGCAATAACGAGGTTGTTTTGTTTTGTGTGTGGTTTTTTAGGGTTAGGGTTAGGGTTAGGGTTAGCGAAGTCGATAATAGGCCATACTAAAACTCGAAATTTTGCAATGCACTTGTCATCTGTGATTGCTAATTATTTACTTTTAAGATCATAATTATTATTAGTGGTTGTTGTCAGGTGGTTTCCTGTGAACGATGATAAATTCATCCAACGTCGCAATCTTTTGTTTGTTCCAATCTAAATCATCAATGTATGTATGTATGTATGTATGTATGTATGTATGTATGTATGTATGTATGTATGTATGTATGTATGTATGTATGTATGACATACATACATACATTGTATGTATGTATGTATGTATGTATGTATGTATGTATGTATGTATGTATGTATGTATGTATGTATGTATGTATGTATGTATGTATGTATGTATGCATGTATGCATGTATGTATGTATGTATGTATGTATGTATGTATGTATGTATGTAAGTAAATAGGTATTAAGTATGTATGTATGTATGTAGCCTATGTATGTATGTATGTTATACATAAGCTACATGTATGTATGCATACATACATGGGCTACATATATACGCACATACATACATCTACGTACACTAGAACCGACGCAACAGTCAATCCTAATAATTGTAATTACTAATGAAAGCTGAAACTCAAGACAATCTGTCGTCATCCAGTTCCTATTTCTAATATTTTCCTTTGCATTTGATTGATAAAAGGTCAGGAACAAACCTCTGAAGAAGAAAGTGAAGCAGTTGATTAAGATTATTCTTCTTATAACGAACATGCTTCTCTGAACACAAATCATTTTTCAACACACAGCTATTCGGTCGAAAGTTACATCTGCTCTATAGAGTCTCAAATTCTTATCTCTTTCTCTTATACATTAAAAGTCACTCTCTATGCCTGTCTCTATTAACGCAGTTCTAGTGGAGTGCATTGCAATGTGCTGTTTGATTGACAGTCGACCTTTAAATAGCACCACGTGACAGCACAATAGGCTACACAGACCGTATGAAATGCAAGGGGAATGACGTCTGTGTCAATATTTAGATATAATCCATAGATAAACTCGACTGATGAAGTTCGCATTGAAATGCAAATATTCACAATGATTGCACATACATCGACGGTCTATAAACCCAATGTAAATTTTCTAAGACATCAGTCAGCGCATGAAATTAGCCTTTTATAAAAATGCCAGCATACACCTAAATTATGCATAGACTGAGGACTCAGCTACAAAGTCTTATGGGCGAATCGTATGCAAGTAATTTGATCGGCTACTCTCTGTGTAACTGAGTTTACTGAGTACAATGAGTAAGGATGACGTAAATCTGTATGTCCTCCAGCCACTGCATGGCTTCATAATTAGAAAATAGAAATCAACATCTAACTTAATTAGCCTACTGTGTTACTGGTACTCTCTCTTGCATAGTTGTTTTCTCGCTTTTTACTCTTTCTCAAAAACCTCTTTTTTCGTGTCGTTTTATTCCGGTTTTTTCTTTTTTATGTAGATTTATATTTATTTGCTGTATGTTAATATTTTCCTTAATTTTATTTTTGTCTGATATTCAGATATTCCTTATGTTTTCGCCGTATTCTAAAGAATTCAGCTAGCCTAATTGATGTCACATTTTAATTGCTTAACAGCATCATTTTATAAATACATGTAGTAGGTCACTACAAGAAGTGACATTTGTAAGAGTTATTTTGATGTAAACTTCTTATGCCTAAGCTATTATTATAAGAAACAATTTATGTACTCTGTAGGCCTAGGCCTATATATAATATGGTACACATAGGCCTATAATAGTCTTTACTTCTGACTAGATTTTAATTGCGTTATGTTGATCGGCATGATTTTTTTTATCGAGCTTATGTTCACAATTTAAATTTGAAAGGATTTCAGTATAATTATGCTACCTTTAATTTTCTCAATTTATTATTTAGCCGAAGTTATATGAGAAAAACATGTTGTAGATTAATATCATTTATAAATTAAGTTTGACCTACTACCGTAATAAAGTTGTGTTATTTCTTTGCCGATTAAGATAAAATTGCATAAACAAGGTTTTAAAGTTTAAAATGCAGCTGAAGATGTTTCATAGTCAAATTATTTTCCACTTCCGTTTTTTGGTCGTTTTTTCCGTTCTTTATTTTTTCGTATAAAACGGCGTTTCCCCCCGTTTTTTTAATATTCCGCTTCCATTGTTTTTTTATGTAGTCTAACTGTCTAAGTGCTCTCTTGTGATATTGACATAATATTGTAGAGTGAGACATCTTTAGTGTTTGGTAAGTCTGACTCTGCTGAAAGTTGGTTCGCAAGACGCTACTGACACGTGCGCTGTGAACAGAGTTTACATTAACTGTGGGCAAACAAAGTTTGATAACACTGGACAACAAATTTTAACTTTTTTTTTGCTTCCGAAAAATCTTTGACTGTTTTCTATAGAATTTGACGTGCTGAACACGATGGTGTGCTCAGAATTGTTGTATCACGTAAGGTTTTTGAGAAAAACAAGATTTAAGATTTTAATTTAAATGCTCATAATGCATATATTTACAATATACTATAAATTTAATTTTTTTACTTCCGAAAAATCTTTGACTGTTTTCTATAGAATTTGACGTGCTGAACACGATGGTATGCTCAGAATTGTTGCATCACGTAAGGTTTTTGAGAAAAACAAAATTTAAGATTTTTATTTAAATGCTCATATATTGCATATATTTACAATATACTATAAATTAAATTTTTTTACTTCCGAAAAATCTTTGACCGTTTTCTATAGAATTTGACGTGCTGAACACGATGGTGTGCTCAGAATTGTTGTATCACGTAAGGTTTTTGAGTAAAACAACATTTAAGATTTTAATTTAAATGCTCATATATTGCATATATTTACAATATACTATAAATTATTTTTTTTTACTTCTAACCGTCTTAAAATATATTATAGTTTAAAGCTTATCTGAAAATAAGCTGGCTTATCTGTTATGCATTTACAAGCATATAGACAAAACTAAACTTTGGACCTGAGACATCAAAATACAGACAAGCTGATGTCAACTTCCTTAGTGGGATATGCATGTAGAGAACTATGCTGAAAATCGGCTTTAATTGTGCTTAAAACTTTTGCAGGCAGATTCTACCCAGTATTAATGCATATGCAGACATAAGTTTATTTATTAAGCAAAGACGAACATTTTTTATGTGAACTGTCCTAAGTGCAGGTCTGGATATACCTCAGTTACACGAAGCATATTACAACGTTATAGCTGAAAAATATAGAAATAAATAGAAAATTTGAAGATTTCTCAAAAACGTTACGTGATGGGACAATTTCAAGGTGATTTTCGTGATCAGCAGCAGAAACTGCATAAGAAACAACTGATAGTGTTCAGGAAGCAAAATCACTGTTGTCCAGTGTATAATAAGAATATTAGTAAGCTTATGCTTCTTATCCATTACGAAATGTACTGAAGGTGTAGAAGTGTTTTAGTGGTCAGGGATTGAAGGTTTTTAGACTGTCATCTGGTTACTATAACATTCTGATGGAATACGCTGCAATCGATGCGTTCCCCACCCCGGTGACAGGCCTTACCTCCTTTTTATTCCATAATTAGGGTTCCGTGTTTGTAGGACTGCAGAATGAGAAATGCTAGGATATGACTATGCGCTATATAAACTTGGCTCTAATTACGACGATGTTTGCTAGGTGACTCTAGGATTTCATGATGAGAAAGTCACTCAACGGGAAGTTCGGCTTTTCCTAGCCACAGAAGCGCGGTCATGGAATGTAGGCCTATAACTATTATACACAGCTACCGATTTAAAACCAGTATACTACAGAGAGGAATGGAGGAAGCTGCTGTCGTTGTTTCTGGTCTTCGACCCTCAGAAACGAGGATGGACAGCATCATCATCATCATCATCATACTACAACTAACTTACATGATGAGGAAAATCTCCAATCTGTCGAAATCTTCTCTCAAAATTTGTCCGTTCATCCTTCCTCAGATTTCAGCCTGACTTTCTTTAATTTAAGTCTAGCACTAGACACTCTTGCAGATAGCAAGAGTGTCTAGAGGACCGAGAATTATTTCTGTGGCCTAGTTATGTCTGCTTAAACTGGAAGTTGACTAAGCTGTCACCTCTCCATCCTTCAGTTACTTGAGGTCTTGATCTCCTCTTCCTTCTGTCTGAGCAAATGTTCAGAACTAAATCGGTCAAGATTAATCAGATTTATTACTGCGACGGCTTCCTAATGTTTTTTATTGTCTGACACGTCACCAGAACCACATTATGTTCAACTTTAGAACTTCATTGCATGGGTAAGTGTTATTGCCTAGCATTACGTCGTAATATTGACATAGTCACGTGTTTGCATTAACTATCTACCCAACGATATCTCTCTGTCTATTTTAGGAACTATAGGCCTAAAACAAGCATACAGCAATGTAGCTGCGAAAACCTTCGGTAAACCTACTGGCATAATTATGGTGTTATGGGCATCGCCCGTGCTCCATAAGAAACATTTTATTATGTCCTCAACTTATTCTCTTTTATATGACCACAGTTTTTCGCCTGAATCGACTCCACAGAATGAGGAGTAGTCCTATATCTGCGACGCTTAGCGGCTTAGGTAGGGTCTGACGTATGCAGGTGAGCTTGACAAAACGAGCACACAATCATATTAAGATAAACAGCTAATTAGAAGCACCGACATTGACTGTGAATAACTAACTTTCGTCTGAGCTGTCTGAACTTGATGAGTGATCCTTCTTTTCAATTCTTCGCTGATAAAAGCGTGAAGACGAAGTGTGAATCTGGATTAAATAATCGAAATGAATTTCGTGACTTCGTCGACCGCCAGCAGCGTCAGCGTGCTCTCCGCCATATTTACTCTGTCGTCAGCATCACAACGAGCAGAGTATTATTATAAATTATAATCCTCAGGCTAGTTACATAAGCCACTCCCCCTCTATGAGCCTAAGGCCAGCTGCACAATGCACTTGCCACGCCCACCAGACACGTCCTTTTCTCCTTACTTTCATATCAACTGTCCTGCATTTAAAGCTTGTAGTCAAGCCCCGGGATGATTAGAGCCTATAAACTAGACCTACTTGTACTTGTGAGAAGACCTGTAGGATGACGACGATAATGATGATGATGACGACGATGACGACGATGATGATGATGATGATGAGTTCTCTGCCCGAAGGCAGATCCATTGGCTTTTATGCCCTGCAGTTGGGAATGAGAAGAATAACTAATTAACCTTCAGTCAAATAATTATCGTCACTGGGACAAACCTTACGATCAGAGTCTTGAACAGCAGTGATAGGTCCAGTAGTTTCAGTTTAACGACATGGGCGGAGACCTAGGGGAGACAGGGGGGACGGTCCCCCAATAAAAGTGTCGGGGGACGGCCCATGCATTTGTCCCCCCCCCAATGGTTGAGCGTCAAGACTAAAAAAAAGTCAACTTTTTGGCGGCGAAATTTTTTTTTTCGAGATTTCGCTGGTCGTCAGAAATTTTCCGGAAAATCTCGCGTCTTTCCGTGCCCCCCCCCCCCAATTATCGGCCCAGGTCTCCGCCTATGTTTAACGACACTGTGTTGTAACAAAGACCATTAACGTCACCATCCCCCTTTATCCAGGCATGGGTCTGGCACTAGTCTGGTAGAGTGCAACCAGTGGCGGAGTTCTCTTAAGAAGCACGAAGCAGCACGCACTCTGCTTACCACGGCTGATCGTCGACGTAAGTACTGACCTGGTCTTGAGACGGACGAAGCATCCTGGATCTTGGGAAGGCGAGAAGACAATCACGGGATTTGACAAAGAAAGATGTATCGTTATGAATCTGTTGATATAAATAGAGATCATTTTGTGAGCGTAAAAACTGGATCGCTGGAGAAACGCATAAAAGTATGTAGCGATATCTAGCGAACACGCAAAGATCAGGTCACACGTACACTCAACCAGTTGTCGTGGAACCATCTTGTACACTAGTAAGAAACTGTAATCATTATCAAAGGTTTGTATGGCGCAAGTAATAGGACTTTGGACTGAGCACGGCATGGAGACGAGCACAGGACAGGGCCTCGTGGCAACGAACGGTGGAAACGGCTACGCTCCAGAGAGGGGCTCGCCAATGATGATGATGATGAATAGGATGTCACCGCAAATGAATATCTAACTTGAGACTGTGGTCAAATGACTGAACTCTCCGATTCCACTGGCATAGGCCGCCGCGCACTGCGCTCTGCTGTCCATGGTGACTTAATGGTTCCTTTCACTCGCTCTGCGACAATGTAAAGCCGTTCGTTCTCTGTGGTTGGTCCAACAACCTGGAATGGACTTCCCTTGACTATGCAACACCTACCATACTGTTCTAATATTTCACAAACTGTTGAAGACTGGGTTTTTTGCCTCTGAGTAGAGATCTTGAAGGGGCGCTTTATAAATTCTGATTGATTGATCGATTGATTGATTGATCGATTGATCGATTGATCGATTGAACGCATCTAACCGGTGCATTTATTAACAGAGGAATGTATTTTGAAAAGTTAATCTGAGGAGTGTCTAGACTCTGAAACAACCACCAGTTCCACGCGTAGGTTGGCACAGTGCCTTAATTGCCTAAGTAGGCTGATCAGTCACACGATCAATTAAACGCTTATAACACTAAACCGTAATTTAATTGCAATTAATTATTTTTTCGTTTAATCAACAATCCGGTTGACATAACGCAACCGGTTACAGTGTACAATTATGCAGTTGAAACAACTTACATGAACTCAGATTACAGAATACATAAATATTAACTATACCAACCGAACAGACAGTCTGCAATACATGGCGCTAATAGCAACCTACTAAGCTGTCGGCCCAACGGGGGCTCGAACTCGTTACCTCTCGCACTCTTGGCCAGCGTGTTATCCATTACTTTACCGGGTCCACTTATTGTAACTCGAAATATTCCAAGCGCTACTTCAAAACAAAGCGCGTTGGGCACCAGCGTATTGACGAGCGCTGCGCTGTATCGGAGAAGTTGTCCTATACAGAGATTGATATCCAGTGGAGGTCGGAGTCCAGCTGCTAAAGAGATCAGAACGATGAGGCAGAACAGCAGCTGCGAAGGCGGATTTTTACTTTGATTTTGAGGATGAGACAGCTGGAAAGGCAGAGGATCGGATGAATTAGGATAGGAATTCAGGAATGCATGTGAGACTTTTAATCTGAAGCGATGTGGGTGATAAGCAGAGGAGCGTAAACGACAGTGGGTGGGTGGGTGCGGGGACGAAATTGGTGAGAAAACAACTCATCAGACATCCGATGTTTATTGTTATTGTTACAAACGGACCAATAAATTGATTTGATTTGATTTTATCCGATGCCATTGCGTCCATCAATCACCTCTCATCAGTAGATTAACTTAAGTCCTTCTGACTTCGCTTTCTGCCACCATCAGACCTTACCATCTCCACTTAATATAATTATGATGACTGATCGTTGCAGGCCAATCGCTCAAACCATTCCAAATTACGGTCTAATCAATCGAATTCTGCATCACACGCACGGTAGCCGATTCGCTAAAGCCTTGACTTGTGACGCTTATAGTTCTATTTTAGTCAGGGGCTTTTGATTATTCAGATTTAACATGATAATTAAAATGACTGATGACACAATGAGGTCAATAATAAATAAGCAAAATAGAAATTGAAGCAATTAACAGTAAAAATTTGTATCGTTTCACAACTTATCGTCATCATACTATAGTATACGCTATTATCTGTTGGTCTAACTGGATCGATGAAGTGTGAGCTTCACATACAGACTAAGCATCATTGCAACTGCGTTAAGAATCCATTTTGAAACCCTTCAGTTCCATGCGTTGCATGTGTGTAAGTGACGTAGCCTACTCTATGGCGACTCACAGCAGAACTATAGAACTATAATAGAAGGACGTCCATTCGAATATTATAATGATCGAAACTAATTGCCTACACAGAGAACGTAACACTGCTTTCCGAGAAATCAGATAAATTTCTATTCGAAGATTCACATAGCTGAAACCAATCGGTAGGAAAGGAACCTAGGCCTGTGTTGATTAGTTTGGGTAACGGAGCATTGTGCACTATAGCGCCTTGGCCAGTAAACCTCAAACAGTCAGACTAGGACCCTATACTTCTAACGAAAAAACCAAACGATTTAAAGAGATCTAAACTGTCTAGCGATTGCACTGCACCTAGAGAATAACATATACATTAAATAACCCATATTAATTAGAAGACTAGTCTAACAGATATTATCCGTCGGATTAGTATTATAGCATCTCGTCTCGCACTGACGACATGCATGCGAGCGCTTCAAGACAGCCCTATGGTTCGTATAATGGTTGCACGTGGGAATATGGGTTTCACATTGACTACATAAGGGTCTGCAGGAACATGTAGGATGGTAGTTGAGTTGAGCGTGTCGATAGGAACAGCCGGTGTATCGTAGGATGTATCGACGCCTCCAGAAGACATAGTTCTCGGCGATCGGTTCGTTGAGTTCAGGAATATATCTGAAATAGTAGAAGAAAATGTAAGCAACGAAACTATGATACGTTCGTTGAAAAAGCTTCAACGATAAGCTAATGTGAAATTGACGAAACCAATAAGCCTACGCTATTTAGCCTAAGTTTTGCATATTTTGCTTAGTTTGCCGAAAATGCAGGTCGGCTAAAGTCAGTTATTTCTATGTTGTTTGAAATTAGTAGGCTATCTAGAAATGTAGATTTACGATCTTGCGCCGCGCAATTATCGGCCCGAAAATCCAAGTTTCACGCAACAGCGAAAATAGATCTAGGCCTATTGGCAATGTAGATCTACCGTAGCCTACGCAATTTTTCGCAAATCTGCAAAATCTCGTCGTAATTTCTAAAATTTGACTTTGATTGGCTTAAAAATCACCGCGGTGAGTGGTAATTCCCCATAGCAACGAAACCGTTGGGTGATAATCTAAAATATCTAGCCTACCACCGAATGGGATGATTGCATTAAAATTATAAAGGAATTCATAGTTAGGCCTAAGGACGTTGTTTTTGGTATGCACATTGCACAAACTCAAAGTATCAAAAATTCTAGAACTTCACAACCACACAATAAACCGCTTTAGGCGAATTTCTCAAAGCGGTCACAGAGGAGTTTCATGTAGGCCTATAGTGTGTCGGCTTGTGATGGAACGAAAGAATTTAGTCTAAATGCGTTAGGCGTAGGCCCTACATATGAAGACGTGGGACTGCTGTTCATCACATTATTGTGTAACTTTGTGATTGATTAAAGGCATTCGCCATCTTGAAGTTGTATTTCTAATGAGCGTAAATCTCGGTGGGCGTAAAATTTTTTTGGCAAATTTAAGGATTTCTGCAATCGCCTGAATATATTAATGTCATGGTCATAGGAATCTACAACTGCATTTTTTTATTCTTGTTTGTCTAATTTCTAGGATGCCAAAACTAATTCGCGCAAATTTATCGTTTTTTGGTGATTATTTTTACAATAATATTATTGTCGGCGCAAATTTGGGATGCCTAGTTCTTGTGGCCAACCAGTGGCGGCGCTAGGGGGGGGGGGCTGGGGGCTAAGCCCCCTACAAGAGGCTCAGCCCCCCTAAAAAATGACCATCTGAAGTATTTCACATTGAAATATCCACGATTTTGGTCGACGACTAAAAATAAAAAATAAAAATAAAAAAGGTCGTCAGAAATTTTGGCGGCGAACATAGAAAATTTTCATAAGATTTTGGTCGATGACTAAAAAAAAAAGGCGTCAGAAATTTTGGCGGCGAACATAGAAAATTTTCATGAGATTTTGGTCAATGACTAAAAAAAAAAAAAAAAAAAAAAAAAACGTCGTCAGAAATTTTGGCGGCGAAAATGGAAAATTTGGCCGCGGGCTTCAGCCCCTCCAAAACTTAAATCCTGGCGCCGGCACTGTGGCCAACCCTTCGACTCGACAAAACGCTCATCAAATTTGGAGATTAAGATTGCGATTGAGACCTTCACAGCAGCGCACAGTGAACTGCGTGTAATATTGTATATTATAATAACAGAGTTTAAAGTAAAACGATGACCATTATTGTCATACGATAAAGACTCGTGATACAGTGTTTAATCTAGACGTCTCGGGGGGGGGAAAGTTCCCCCCAGGATTTACATTTCCACCCCAGAAAATTTGACGAAATGATATTGGTTTTTAGTTACTGCCTTCATCATTGTTTTACATGAAGTGTTATAATATACCGTGATATTATTTATTATTATATGATTATAATGACATTATTTTACTACTATAATATATGATACTATCATGTTAAGATGACACCTTAAAATGCTGCCATTGCTATGTGGAAATTCAAAAAGTTTCTAATAAGTCCCTGAAACAGTACAGCTATTTTGTCAAGACGTCACCTTAAAATGCTGCCATTGCAATGTGAAAATTCAAAAAGTTTCTAATGGGTCACTGAAACAGTACAGCTATTTTGTTAAGATGACCTCTTAAAATGCTGCCATTGCAATGTGGAAATTCAAAAAGTTTCTAATGGGTCACTGAAACAGTACAGCTATTTTGTGAAGATGACCCCTTAAAATGCTGCCAATGCAATGTGGAAATCCAAAAATTTTCAAATCGGTCAATGAAAAAGTACAGCTATTTTGTAAAGATGACACCTTAAAATGCTGCCATTGCAATGTGGAAATTCAAAAAGTTTCTAATGGGTCACTGAAAAAGTACAGCCATTTTGTTAAGGCGACACCTTAAAATGCTGCCATTGCAATGTGGAAATTCAAAAAGTTTCTGATGGGTCACTGAAAAAGTACAGCTATTTTGTTAAGACGACACATTAAAATGCTGCCATTGAAATGTGGAAATCCAAAAATTTTCTAATGGGTCATTGGAAAAGTACAGCTATTTTGTTAAGATGACCCCTTAAAATGCTGCCAATGCAATGTGGAAATCCAAAAATTTTCTAATCGGTCAATGAAAAAGTACAGCTATTTTGTTAAGATGACACCTTAAAATGCTGCCATTGCAATGTGAAAATTCAAAAAGTTTCTAATGGGTCACTGAAACAGTACAGCTATTTTGTTAAGATGACCTCTTAAAATGCTGCCATTGCAATGTGGAAATTCAAAAAGTTTCTAATGGGTCACTGAAACAGTACAGCTATTTTGTGAAGATGACCCCTTAAAATGCTGCCAATGCAATGTGGAAATCCAAAAATTTTCAAATCGGTCAATGAAAAAGTACAGCTATTTTGTAAAGATGACACCTTAAAATGCTGCCATTGCAATGTGGAAATTCAAAAAGTTTCTAATGGGTCACTGAAAAAGTACAGCCATTTTGTTAAGGCGACACCTTAAAATGCTGCCATTGCAATGTGGAAATTCAAAAAGTTTCTGATGGGTCACTGAAAAAGTACAGCTATTTTGTTAAGACGACACATTAAAATGCTGCCATTGAAATGTGGAAATCCAAAAATTTTCTAATGGGTCATTGGAAAAGTACAGCTATTTTGTTAAGATGACCCCTTAAAATGCTGCCAATGCAATGTGGAAATCCAAAAATTTTCTAATCGGTCAATGAAAAAGTACAGCTATTTTGTTAAGATGACACCTTAAAATGCTGCCATTGCAATGTGGAAATTCAAAAGTTTCTAATGGGTCACTGAAACAGTACAGCTATTTTTTTTAAGATGACCCCTTAAAATGCTGCCATTGCAATGTGGAAATCCAAAAATTTTCTGATGGGTCACTGAAAAAGTACAGCTATTTTGTTAAGACGACACATTAAAATGCTGCCATTGAAATGTGGAAATCCAAAAATTTTCTAATGGGTCATTGGAAAAGTACAGCTATTTTGTTAAGATGACCCCTTAAAATGCTGCCATTGCAATGTGGAAATCCAAAAATTTTCTGATGGGTCACTGAAAAAGTACAGCTATTTTGTTAAGACGACACATTAAAATGCTGCCATTGCAATGTGGAAGTCCAAAAATTTTCTAATGGATCACTGAAACAGTACAGCTATTTTGTTAAGACGACACCTTAAAATGCTGCCATTGCAATGTGGAAATCCAAAAAGTTTCTAATCGGTCACTGAAAAAGTACAGCTATTTTGTTAAGATGACACCTTAAAATGCTGCCATTGCAATGTGGAAATTCAAAAAGTTTCTGATGGGGAGGGACGCATCCCCTTCCCATACCCCTCCCTCTTCCAGTCTCGGTGCTACGCGCATCACGAGCGTCATTCGGACATTCAAATGTCTCCTCCCCCAGAAACCCCAATTCCCCCCCCCCCAGAGGAGGGGGACTAGATTAAACACTGCTCGTGATAGTTTGCAATGTCTCTCTCGATTCGACTTTAACCTACAGTAACTGTACCTGATTTGCTGAGACAGTTGCCTTCCACAGAATCCTGGATAGAAGCGGCAGCACCAACACCAGCAGACTGTTGTTGCAAGGAGGAGACAAGCGAGTATAGCAGACAGAATAATCTTCACCGCCATCAGAATTTCTTCGTCTGCAAAACAATTCAGCATCTCATGTGTTGGGTAGGTCAAATGTAAGATAATAAATGACAAAATTTTGTTAATTTATGAACGCAATTTACACACAGCCACCGTTTCAGAGACTTTTGTGCCTAAAGCCATATTATAGATGGCAAGATATTGTTACTGCAATCTCTAAATATAATAATAATAATTCCTTAGCGTTACACAAAAGGAAATTGCCGAACACAATTAATTTCTCGAACGCTGCGTCGTTAAATGTTGAAATCATAAAAGATAAATCTCACCAGTAAACAACGCAATGCACAAAAATGTTTGTATGTATGTGCACTTATTATAACGCCCCTTCAAGAGATTCTACTCAGAAGAGCTCCCGAATACAGAGCGGACACTGAATCGCAATTTCACGCCGAAGCGCTGAGCAATTGCGAGTGAAGGACTTGCCCATGGTCTCTACATGACAATATACATAACTTACTCATTATAGACTGAAATGATAACAAATTTTGTCAGAATTATACGATTTGGTCTATGACAACATCAGATGTTGGAATTGTAAGAAATTTTATGTAGCCTATAGGCCTATATTCAAAGCCCAAAACATAACACTGGTCAACATAGAAATCGTTACTGACTGGAAAAGGCCCTAATGTGTAGCATCTTGGTGTGCTGAACACGAATATAACCATAAGAAGTTTTTATTGGTTCTCGTTTTGAAAATATTTCATATAGTTCATTTCTTATGTTTCACCATGTAAATTTATGCAGTAGAACTGCGACAATATCCTAAATAAGTCTAGAATGATGTAATATTCCACCTCATTGCATAATCCCATCATGGACACATCATGCACAGTTGATTTTTTTTATTACGTCATTTTCTGATGCAATGTAAAAGTACAGCCAGTCGGCTGCTGACGTAAGATGACGTCAGCAGTGTACTATATAAAGCCGAGTCGGAACGGCTGAGCATTTACAATATTACAGACTTTGTGCGAGACAGTTTAACCCTTTAAAGGGTAGAGGCAATATTATGTTTTCCTACTGGTCGATGTACTTAGAAGGCATTGGAGACGTTCCCGCAAGCATATTATTATGTTTTCATTCACCAGATTCATTTATTCATTCATTATTAGCATTTATATAGCGCCCCTTCAAGAAACTACTCAGAGGCGCTCCCAGCCCAGCCCGGCCAGATGTCAGTATGGTAGACTCTCTAAGAAATTCAGAACTAAAAATAGATGTGGCTCTTTCATTAGGCGCAAATCACGTCGAAACCCACTCAACCGTAAAGGAGCTGGTGTTCCAGACAACATTCGTCTGTTATGTCATCAGTGGGAGTCCACATGCATAGATAAATATCGCATGTGCAGGGCTTGCAGCACCCAGCTGAACAACAAACGGTCGAAGATTGCCTGTAGTGCGTGCGGTGTCACTCTATGCATATACCCATGTTTCGCAGATTTTCATAAGTGAACTGCACTTGAAACACAACTTGGCCTGCCACTTAGTACGAAACCGTACTCTGTAATTCCCTATTGTTTTTTACTAATGTTTCTTACATGATTGACAACAACATTGCTTTTTGGTTTCACCTGTTTCTAATTCGTTCATTTGGGCTTAGTGGGCAGTGGCGACAATGTTGCCACTGCAAGTTTCGGCTTCATGGGCAGTGGCGACAATGTTGCCACTACAAGTTTCGGCTTCATGGGTATAGGACACAATATTGCCATTGTTTAAAAGTCATTTTTTCCACATGACGAATATATTCCCTCTATATGGTTAGTTAGCAGGCATATAATGTGTAATTATTATTGTTGTAACTGTTCAGGGCCATTATGCCCTTTAAAAGGTTAAGTTACTGTTTTATAAAACTAGTTATTTTTACTTTATCCATTTGGATACAATAAAGAACAGTAATGCCTCGGAAGTGCGTAAATACTGTGGACAACTTTTGTTACATTATTTTGTGGGGAAGTGACATTTGCCAACCAGAAGAAAAGTATCACTTCTCAAGTCAAGAAGGCATATCATGCTTACTTCGGATGCAAGGTTGGTGACCAAGACAAGCCATGGGCCCCGAATATATGCTGTGTTACATGTACAACACAGCTTTCACAGTGGTTGAATGGCAAAAGACCATCAATGCCGTTTGCAGTTCCCATGGTGTGGAGAGAGCAAAGCAACCACTTAGATGACTGTTACTTCTGCTTGGTTCCTCCTCTTTCCGGTGGAATAACGAAGCAAAAGAAGTCGACAATATAGTCTACCCAAACATTCCGTCTGCATTGAGACCAGTTCCACATGGTGATGGACTTCCTATTCCAGAACCTCCAGCAAAATATATTTTCGTTGATTCATCTGATGAGGACAAGGGTGAGCCGACATGTTCTTCTCCTGGTCCGTCAGCGTGCAGTGATCCCGATTTTCACTGTGGTGCATCATCAACCCCACACAGAATAACACAGGAAGAACTAAATGACCTTGTTCGTGATTTGGACTTATCCAAAAACAAGGCAGAGTACTGTTGCTAGGATCAAGACTCTAACAATGGAATCTTCTTGAAGAAGATGTCACAATCACTTCATACAGAAAGCGCCATCAGCAGTTGGAACCTTTCTTCATGAAGGAAGGTAATCTGGTATTCTGTTCCAATATTGACGACCTCATGAATGCCTTACAGATCACTCATGACCCACAAGAATGGAGACTCTTTGTAGACTCTTCGACACTGAGTCTTAAGGCTGTGCTTTTGCATAATGGAAACCGTCTTCCATCTATTCCATTAGCGCATGCTGTCCACATGAAAGAGACATACGATAACCTAAAACAGCTACTGCATTACATTGACTATAACAGGTACAAATGGCACCTGTGCGGTGATTTGAAGGTAGTTGCCATTTTAATGGGACTGCAGCAAGGATATGCAAAATATATGTGTTTCTTGTGTGAGTGGGATAGTCGGGCAAGAGAGTTGCACTACGTGCGGAAGGAATGGACTCCCAGACAAAACATGGCAGTTGGACAGAAGAATATCCAGCACCCAGCTCTGGTCGAGGCTCACAAAATCCTACTACCACCCCTTCACATCAAACTAGGTTTGGTGAAGAACTTCGTGAAAGCCATGGACCGCACTTCGCCAGCTTTCCGATACCTGCATGAAAAATTCCCTCGACTCAGCGAAGCAAAGATTAAAGAGGGAGATTTCGTGGGTCCTCAGATTAGATAACTTTTCAAAGATGACCGCTTCAACAACTTGCTGGAGGGTGATGCGAAACAAGCATGGCATGCTTTTCGTCTAGTGTCTACAGACTTTCTGGGGAATGTTAGGGCAGAAAACTACAAGGAACTAGTAGAAGACATGCTCAAGCAGTACCAGAAATTTCGCTGCAATATGTCGCTGAAGATGCATTTCCTTCACTCCCATCTGGATTTCTTCCCTGACAACTGTGACGAACATGGTGAACGCTTTCATCAAGATATCGCAACAATAGAGCAAAGGAACCAGGGAAAATGGTCCACTACAATGTTGGCTGACTACTGCTGGACACTCCGCAGAGATGCTCCCGAACAGCTGTACAAGAGACAGGCAAAAAATATAAGAACTAGTGTATGACCTGGTTTTTACAAATATTAACCGTAAGTGTATCACTATTGGAATGCATTGTGCGATATAAAATTACTTCATTTGAGATTACAAAAAAACTAGAGCCAATTAAGCAATTTCACTGTCATATTCGTGTTCAGCACATAAAAATTGATAAGAACTGACTAATTTCATTTCAGTAACATGACTTTTGTAAAAATTTGTTGTCCAGTGATATAATCAAAGTAAACTGCCTTAACTCGATAAAAATGCAAAGTTAAACTTAATTTCCGAAATTCTCCTTTCGGCATTGCAACAAATTCCGTTTATAACAGAACGATAACGTAATGCTCAAATTGCTTTTGTAGAACTGTAAAGGACCAGCCCTTAGCTCACGTGCCACGTGATACGGCCAAACGGTATAGTGGAAACCGCCGAGATTTAGCGGGCGCCAATTAATTACCCATAGCGACCGACTGATAGTTAACGCTTTAAGATTAAGATCTTTCCTTTTTCTGGTTGCGTTCTGTAATGGCTGACACGTTGTCATATGGCCGGTTTTAGTAATTTTAGTTGAATCGGACAGTTTGTTTGCGATTTTACTTTAATGATAATACACTGCGAGTGGTGATTAAGTTTGCGAATCTTTGTGTGTTGTTTGTTGGTGAACTGATGCAAGATAAAATGGCAACCCAACAAAAACATTCCTCCCATGATTCAACCCTTAATACTGCCCACGTGTACTCGAACATTAATAACTCCGCCTGCGATCGAGCAGAAGACGCATTCACACGGGATCAGAGGGAAACTATAATTACAACCGCGGCGGACGACGAGGCCCGAGCGGATGCCCGAGTAGGACTCATGCAGTTGTGGCACGCTAGCGTGGTGTCAGGCCAATTAGAAGCAGACTACGGCAGGGAGCAGTCGGACCCAGCCCGACCCCTGGCGGCGGGCGTTCTCGGACAGAGAACCGGCGACGATATGTCCTTTATTCCACTCGAGCGGCGTCCTGGTAGAATAACCGCTAACTCTGAAATATACGACTCCTATTCAATGAACCATTCCGTTTTGCAACCTATTCCGAATTCTGACTCTCTAGGTTATCAAGCTACAACGCCTCTTCATAATCATCCATCCATTGCTCCCTCGGCGTCCCCCTTCGATGAGATAGCGACGACATCAAGGGGGCGAAAGTTTACAAGTGATTCCAGAAGTGTGGGGTGTGTTGAAATGGATGAAACAGGACAGCCCAAACTTACAAGTGATTTCAGAAGTTGGAGATTGCGCTTAAAAGATGATGAAGAGAATGAAAGGTGTTCGAGAGTTGATAATGAGACCAGAGACGAAATAGAGAAACGGAAAGATGAAAGGAGAGGCGAGATATTAAGAGGCAGTGAAGTGAAGAAAAGGAGTATATGTCAACAAGAGTACGCAAGGGGAATGGAAGAAGTTGATGGAACTAGCATTAATTCTTCACGACTAAAGAAGAACACGACGACGACCCAGACTGGACAATTGCAAGACCTTTTAGCACCACTACAAGAACTGTGTAGGCATCTCAGTGAGATTTGCGAGCAGAGTGGAAAAAGTGTAAGCAATGGTCCTGGGCTGTGCACGGAAGTCGGACAAACGTTAAGTCGTCCCTTGGTGACCAGTCCGTTAGAAACTCGTCCAGTGATTTTAGTTGAAGGCGATGGGTTGAGATATAAGCCGACCATCGAACCGAAATCATGTACGGAGGATGAAACGAAGAAGCAACCAAGAGACAGACACAAGCAGTGGCTGAAACTAGAGAAATTTGATGGTCAAACGCCTCTGGAAGCGTTTCTAGTCAAGTTTGAGATCTGTTCGAGACAGAATGGATGGGACGAGGACGAAAAGGTGAACCAATTGATGTGTGCCATGGTAGGACCAGCAGCGCATCTGTTGTGGGAATTTCACGCCTCAGGTCTGTCATCCTCGAGCGATCTGATAAAGCGACTTAGGAGCAGATATGGATGTTCGGACCAGACAACATTATATCGTACGCAACTTCGTGCGCGAAAACAGAGAAAAGAAGAGTCCTTGCAAGAATTAGCGCAAGACATCCGACGCCTGATGGTGCTGGCCTATGCTGGTCCGCCCACGGAGATGAGTGAGATGGTCGCCATCGATGCATTCCTCGACGCAATAGACGACTCCGAGCTTGCCCTATGCGTGAGAGACCGCGAACCGACTAACCTCGAAGCAGCGTGCAGATGTGCTATTCGACTAGAGGCGAATCGAGCAACTCGAGGTAGAACTGGAGACCATGAGCGTAGATCGGGACGAATCCAAGCGATCCGAACAGATGACAGTTCTAGCGAAGAATTGCTTCGTAGATTGTCGGAGCAAATGGCTAACATGGAACAGCGTCAACTGCAGATGGAACAGTGGTGGTGTGGGCCAACGTTGCAAGCATCTGACGGAAGGGAAAGACACTCGGTAGAACCTCGATATGTGCCGATGGAAAATCGACAGAGATCGGAGGGAGGAACGAGAAACAATTTAGAGACGCAAGGTCGAAGGAATCGACGAAGTGGTGGTCGGTGCTTTCTCTGCTTGCAGCCAGGACATTTCCGGAAAGACTGTCCACAAGCAAAGACAGACGTACAAGGTCAAGGAGAAGGAGAAAGGATAGCTAACGCAAGATATATCCAAGGAAGTACTAACGCGTACTTGCCACTTCGGATAAATGGGCGCAAGATCCTCGCTCTGATTGACACAGGAAGCGAGATGTCGTTAATTCCTGCTTCGTTAGTACGCCTTCAAGACATGCGAGAATCGCGACAGCTCCTGAACGCGGCCAATGGCACCAGCATTCGTGTGCTGGGCGAGATTACTGTGCAAGGTGAAATCGCAGGGCGGATTTTCCAGATTCCGTGCCTCGTCACCGAGGAGCTGAACGAGATGATTCTGGGACTCAATTGGCTGGAACAACAGAACGCGAGTTGGAATTTCCGCGAACGGTCAATTCAACTGCAGGGACGAGACTACGCACTGTCTCGTGGAGCTGGAACTGCGCGATGTCGGAAAATATCGTTGGCAAGAACTGTTGCGCCACCTACGAGCGAAGCGTATGGGGAGGTGTTTGCCGTTCTTCCCACCAAGAAGGACGACCTTCGACCCTGTCCTGTACCGACACAAGTGCTCGAATCTGACATTCTTGTAACCAGTGCGTCGCTACCTGCTCGAACCGCAGAAGTCGATGTGTCTGGTGACCCAGACATCCTGCTGTCCTCTCCTCGGCAGAACGTGTTTGACGACGTCCCGCTAGAAGTTAACGATCGGCCGACTCAGACTGCGCCCTCTCAACTGCGAGCCCCGTGTCTCACCGTCGTTGAAGAGTGCGATTTCGAGAATCAGCCCCAACCAAAGAATCAGCGACCCTCCGCTGACGAACTCTCACGTCGACCGCATCATGTGGAGATGGTGCAGACTACGCGAATTCCTCTTCGACCGGAAGAGTCCCTTCCAGACGACTCCAGCATCCTCTTGCCTGAAGTGATGGCTGCGAACCGCGCTACCGAGCGTTCGAGTACGAAATTCAGCCCCAACCTCCTGTTCGTGGGACGAGATGTTATCGCGCCCATCGGCCTAGTCTTTGGCGATGGTTCGGCGACAGAACTCTGCGACCAAACAGTGGACGAGTTGGTGGATCAACGCCTGCACCGGATGCAGGGCACCTATCGTCTGGTGCGAACTCACTTTCAGCAGTTCGTGCAGCATCGGACTGTTCGATACAATGGTCGAGTGCGCCCAGCCGCATTCGAACCTGGCCAATGGGTATGGTACTACTGTCCCCGTCGACACGCCGGTATCAAGACCAAGTGGACCTGTGCTCTATCGAATACCGAGGTCGACCCGTGCTCAGCCGAAGTTGGTTTACGTGGACAGACTGAACAACTTTGGGGGAGACTGTCCGAAGGACTGGGATATGCCGATCTCGAACGATGTTACTGATCGAGACGAACTTTTGGGACTTGACGAACTTGTCCGAGACGAGGAACTGAACTCTGTCCCCAGACCAACCCGTCCCCATGTTCTTCCTGTTCGGTTTCGTTTATAAACCACGCCCTGACCAGTTATTCACCGTTGTGAAAAACGTATTATTCACCGTTGTGAAACCGTGTTGGTGATGTCAATCACCTAGATAAGTGTTTGTATTGCCCGAACCCGAACTTCTGATTAAAGGATTGTGCAAGGAAACAGACGACCCTGGGTCGTGCGATAGTTAATCATGTAGCAGGCTAAGGATGATTCTACTGTTTCGTGTTAGTTTGTTTCTGCATTCTGTTGGAGCGCTTTGTTACAGTTGCGTTATAACATTGGGTGCATGGGTAGGAACAGTCGGTGACCCTGTAGTCCAAATTTACATTTGCCGGATGCTTTAGGCCCGAGGTATGGAAATTTGTAGAGGGGTTGACCGTTGCTTGAATGGTTCATCTACTGTTTGTTTTCCCGGGTTTCACCATTTGGGTAGGCGGAACCAGTAGTCCAGATTTACATTTGCCGGATGCTGTATTTTGATATAGGCCCGAGGTATGGAAATTTGTAGAGGGGTTAACCGTTGTTTGAATGGTCCAGTACCGTTTGTTGGTTTCCCCGTGGTTTCACCACTTGAGTAGGTGGGGGAGAGTGTAAAGGACCAGCCCTTAGCTCACGTGCCACGTGATACGGCCAAACGGTATAGTGGAAACCGCCGAGATTTAGCGGGCGCCAATTAATTACCCATAGCGACCGACTGATAGTTAACGCTTTAAGATTAAGATCTTTCCTTTTTCTGGTTGCGTTCTGTAATGGCTGACACGTTGTCATATGGCCGGTTTTAGTAATTTTAGTTGAATCGGACAGTTTGTTTGCGATTTTACTTTAATGATAATACACTGCGAGTGGTGATTAAGTTTGCGAATCTTTGTGTGTTGTTTGTTGGTGAACTGATGCAAGATAAAATGGCAACCCAACAAAAACATTCCTCCCATGATTCAACCCTTAATACTGCCCACGTGTACTCGAACATTAATAACTCCGCCTGCGATCGAGCAGAAGACGCATTCACACGGGATCAGAGGGAAACTATAATTACAACCGCGGCGGACGACGAGGCCCGAGCGGATGCCCGAGTAGGACTCATGCAGTTGTGGCACGCTAGCGTGGTGTCAGGCCAATTAGAAGCAGACTACGGCAGGGAGCAGTCGGACCCAGCCCGACCCCTGGCGGCGGGCGTTCTCGGACAGAGAACCGGCGACGATATGTCCTTTATTCCACTCGAGCGGCGTCCTGGTAGAATAACCGCTAACTCTGAAATATACGACTCCTATTCAATGAACCATTCCGTTTTGCAACCTATTCCGAATTCTGACTCTCTAGGTTATCAAGCTACAACGCCTCTTCATAATCATCCATCCATTGCTCCCTCGGCGTCCCCCTTCGATGAGATAGCGACGACATCAAGGGGGCGAAAGTTTACAGAACAACTATAGCTGTGGCGTCGACGGAAAGTTTCCGGGCGATGTACGTAAAATTTCGCCTCTCCCATCCCACCCACGCCAGGGTCAAGGATGGGGCGCGGGGTGGGGCGCAAGGAGACGGGTGGTGGGTGGTAATAAAAATATGGCCACAACCTGCGTCGACGATAAATTTATGTTTTCGCCTTCCTCCATCCTCGGATCAGGGATGTGGGGTGTGGAATGCGGGGTGACCCAGATGACCTTCTGTCTTGTCAGGCTGGAAGGTTTCAGGTGAATAGGTGCGAAACTGTGGCCGTAGCAGGCGTCCACTATGAAATGTCGGTTCCCATAAAACCACGGCGCCCCGGGTCAGAAGTCTGGGGCGGAGTGGGGTGACCCTAGTTGACCCCTATCCCACTGTAAGGTTTCAGATGAATAGTTGCGAAAGTGTTGCCAATGTGTGGACATCGGGTGTCTCATGTTGGTGAGTTTTCAAATTTTCGTCCCGTGATGACCAAGGTGAGGGCAACGACCAGCCATTCCATTGGGTGACCTTGGTGACCCCTGTCTAGCTGCATGCTTTCAGGTCAATAGCTGGCCATGCATTCTGTACAAACATACATACATGCATACATACATGCTGCTGCTGCTGATACATCAAAGACATGGTCGATCACAAAATTTTGCTCCAGCGCCTTGAATCCTCCTATGGTATTAAAGGTGTCCCTCTTCTATGGCTTCAATCTTACTTGTCTGGTCGTACCCAAATGGTTATAGCTGGTAATTCCAGATCTAACTGGGTGCCGGTATTTTTAGAAGTTCCACAGGGATCAGTCCTTGGACCCCTACTCTTCATTCTGTACACGGCTGATGTTACTTCTCTGTTTCCAAATCACTCTGCTACTGGTCACCTCTTTGCTGATGATGTTCAGGCCTATGTTCATGGTTCCCCCTCTACTCAACTCATACTAGTTCGCCGTATTGAGGCACTTTCCCATGATTTGCACATGTGGATGTCTTCAAATCGCCTTTCACTCAGTTCTAACAAAACTCAACTCATCTGGCTTGGCACTCCCCAGCAAATTAAAAAAATTGACTTTTTACTTCTATCTCAGACCTTTCCTGAATTAAAATTTTCAACTTCTGTTCGTGACCAAGGTGTCACTCTTGACTGCTCGCTGACATTCTCAACACATGTAACCAACCTTACGCGCTCCTCTTACTTTCACCTCCGTCGTCTCAGGTCCATTCGCAGATCTGTCTCCCTTTCAACTATGACATCAATAGTCCATACATTTGTCTGTTCCAGAATTGATCACTGTAATTCCCTTCTTATTGGTCTTCCAAAAGTCCGCCTATCTCCCATTCAGTCTGTCCTTAATGCTGCTGCTCGATTAATTGCGCGCCTTCCTAAGTACTCTCATATATCATCGTTTATGATTAACCAACTACACTGGCTTCCTCTCTCTGCCCGCATACAATATAAAGTCTTTTCTCTGGCACTCAAATCTAAACTGGGTCTTGCACCGATGTATCTCAGTGATCTCATTCGTCCTCCTCTATCAGCATCTTCTCATCGACCTCTCCGTTCTCTGGACAGGGCTGACTTGTTTGTTCCACGAGCTAGAACCACTATTGCTCAAACTCGATCCTTCACCATCATTGGACCCTCCTTGTGGAATTCTCTTCCCTCCACTCTGCGTGGACTCTACTTTCAGGATCGTTATCTACATCTCTCTCTCTCTTCTTAAGACCTATTTTTCTCTAGAGGTTATCGCACTGGGAGCGCTACTGAATGGCCTTGGTTGTGAGCGGCGCTATATAAATTACTAATTACATTACATTACATTACATACATGCATAATTTATATACATACATACATGCATACATACATACATACATACATACATACATACATACACGGTGTCCCAATTGAAGTGAGCCCCTTTTTGTTTTGACGATATATCTGCTAATTCTAAATGAAACTCTATAACATTTTACAGCGTGAAAGAGGGATAAATTATAAATGTTTCCTGAAAATTTTATCAAATTCTATCAACATGGTCCGAAGTTATGCACATTCAAATTTGGACAAACAAAATTTGAAGTTGCCAACATGTAAAAGATAGAAAATTAATTTGAGCCAATTATTGTTGTTTTTCAAAGCTGATGTTCAAAATGTCCGCCATTAGCTCGAATGCATGCTCTAAGGCGCTTTCGCCATTCATTGATTGCATTGTCAACAATCCCTTGATCAACACGATTCCATTCTTCCACAATTCGCTGTTTGAGGTGGTCAACGTCACGTATGCGAGTTTGATAAACGCGTTCTTGAAGGACGCTCCATATCTTGTAGTCCAGTGGATTAAGATCAGGGCTATTGGGGGGGCCAAAGAGTTGGCGAAATGAACTCGGGAGTTTCTCTTGAAAGCAGACCAACAGTTTCTTTGGTTCGATGAGCAGGAGCACTGTCCTGTTGGAATATGAAAAATTCACTGCCCGACAATTCTTTAATAGCAGGCAACAAGTGCTCACCGAGTAAAACGTCACGGTAGTAAGCACCGTTAATTTTGACCCCTGGATCGATAAAGATAATCTGTGTGCAGCCAAGACTTGATATCCCGACTGAAATCATGACGGATTTCGAGAAATTTGAACGAGTGCGACGCAATCGATCGGCCGCAACTTGTTTTTTTCTCATTGGAACTCCAACGTACACCCTATCATTTTGCAGATTTACCGGTGCAGCTACTGTGAACAGCTTTTCATCGGTGAACCACATGAATTGAACCAACGCCTGAGGTATTTTCGTAGAAGTTGTTTGCTATACGTACCAGACGGGCAATCTTATTCGCATCGGTTAGGTCCTGGGCTTGTTTCTTTTTGAAGCATTTCAACTGCAGATCCTTGTGGATAATTCGATGGACTGAACTGCGCGAAATTCCAGTTTCTCTCGATATTTTCCGAATTGTTCTGTGGGTGCCAGGTCGGTCTTCTTGGCTCAATACGAGTGTTTCAACAGAATCAACATTTTCAGGAATACGAGCCGTTTGAGGTCTACCACCACCATGCCGTTTTTCGGCAGATCCAGTAGCGTCAATTCTTGCAATCAGTCGTTTCAACGCTGCGAGAGACCACTTTTTGTTAGGAAATTCCTGTAAAAACCTTTTCGCTCCGTAATGTTTTTCTTGTCTTAAAATTTTTATTAAACTCAAATCATCTTCACTGAAAACCATTTTTATTATTGTCCCCTTACACGAAAATGAGGTAAATATGACGTCATATTTATTAATATGCAAATCATTTAGCAAGTAAGGTTGCGGTTTCTCGGATTAATTTTCTATCTTATACATGTTGGCAACTTCAAATTTTGTTTGTCCAAATTTGAATGTGCATAACTTCGGACTATGTTGATAGAATTTGATAAAATTTTCAGGAAACATTTATAATTTATCCCTCTTTCACGCTGTAAAATGTTATAGAGTTTCATTTAGAATTAGCAGATATATCGCCAAAACAAAAAGGGCTCACTTCAATTGGGACACCGTGTACATACATACATACATACAGGGTGAGAATTGCCTGTTAGTTGAGGTTTGAAACCCCCAGTCTTTCTTAGAGCCCGATAGTAAAGTCTGTTTTTCACACCCCAATTCCGGCGTTGCCCGGGAAATTTGCTTCGTCTCACACCGCTCCGGACTTCTCACCTCGCCCTCTTCCATAGCGGCCCCATTCCGTTCTCACCCCATTCTTGTAGCTCACACAGCCCCAACCCAACCCACCGCACCTTCCCACCCCGCCCCACCCCGTGCGATCATCGTTAACACTAATTGAAGTTATTGTTATTGTAAAATTCGGTGGTTTTTGAAGAGGCGCTTTAGAAGCGTTCAGATACGATACGATAATTATCGATAATAAATACTTATTTTCGCGTATCCTGCCATTATCCGCGCTTGAGTTGTATGTTTACGAAACTCTGTATATATATATATATATATATATATACACATAAATATAAATATATATATATTATATTCACATAATTACAAGAGTTCGTTGGTTGCTTCGGCCAGATGTGACATCATGAAAATGCGTCAGGAGAAATGGCGTACAACGGCAAAATGGCCATCTTAATTATACAGCGCTTACTTCCGCTTCTATATTAAAAAGTCTTTATCTCGAGATTTAAATTAACGTCGGATCGCGAACCCCTCATATGTTTCTGCTGGCAGGTAAGAAGTATTCGTGGAAATTTGTTGAACAATCGGGCGAGTGTAACAAACGTTTTTGTTGAACATAATTACACAGTTGAGTTGTGGGGCGCGGTGGTGTAGTGGTGGCGTCGTTGCCTTGAAGCCGGAAGGTTCGAGGTTCGAATCCACCTCGCCGCGTAAGGACCTTGGGCAAGTTCTTCACTCACAATTGCTCAGCGCTTCGGCGTGAAACTCCGATGCAGTGTCCGCTCTGCATTCGGGAGCGCCTCTGAGTAGTAGAGAGCTTGAAGGGGCGCTATAACAAGTGCACATACAAACAGTTAGTTAGTCAAATAGACTACATACTCCTCTTCTGTATATGTATGGACATCCGAAACTGTTAGTAGGCTACATTTCAACAAAACGCACAGAGATTATCAAACTTAGCTGCTCAAACTTACTGTTTGGAATCGGTAGAGTAGGCGAAGTTTGCTGCGAAACGTTGGTCGAGGGAATTGAATTCGTCGAAAAAGGAGAAGTCATAGTTGTAGTTTCTGCGCTCGAAAAAAATGTTCCTGGTAATCCATTTCCACCAGCAGTTCCGGTGTGCGAATCTGTGGCTACTCCAGATGGATTGGTATTTGTTGTTGCAGACTGAGTCGATCCTGTCTGTGCAACAGAAGTTGATACAGATGGATTGGTATTTGTTGCTGCAGACTGAGTCGATCCTGTTGGTGCAACAGTGGTTGCTACAGATGGATTGGTATTTGTTGCTGCTGACTGAGTCGATCCTGTCTGTGCAACAGTGGTTGCTACAGATGAATTGGTATTTGTTGTTGCAGACTTAGTCGATCCTGTCTGTGCAACAGTGGTTGCTACAGATGGATTGGTATTTGTTGCTGCAGATTGAGTCGATCCTGTCTGTGCAACAGAAGTTGATACAGATGGATTGGTATTTGTTGTTCCAGACTGAGTCGATCCTGTCTGTGCAACAGTGGTTGCTACAGATGGATTGGTATTTGTTGTTCCAGACTGAGTCGATCCTGTCTGTGCAACAGTGGTTGCTACCGATGGATTGGTATTTGTTGCTGCAGATTGAGTCGATCCTGTTGGTGCAACAGTGGTTGATACAGATGGATTGGTATATGTTGCTGCTGACTGAGTCGATCCTGTCTGTGCAACAGTGGTTGCTACCGATGGATTGGTATTTGTTGTTGCAGACTGAGTCGATCCTGTCTGTTGAACAGTGGTTGCTACAGATGGATTGGTATTTGTTGCTGCAGACTGAGTCGATCCTGTTGGTTCAACAGTGGTTGCTACCGATGGATTGGTATTTGTTGTTGCAGACTGAGTCGATCCTGTCTGTGCAACAGTGGTTGCTACAGATAGATTGGTATTTGTTGTAGCAGACTGAGTCAATCCTGAGGATGCAACAGTGGTTGCTACCGATGGATTGGTATTTGTTGTTCCAGACTGAGTCGATCCTGTCTGTGCAACAGTGGTTGCTACAGATAGATTGGTGTTTGTTGTTGCAGACTGAGTCGACCCTGTCTGTGCAACAGTGGTTGCTACAGATGGATTGGTATTTGTTGTTCCAGACTGAGTCGATCCTGTCTGTGCAGTTGTGGTTGCTACAGATGGATTGGTATTTGTTGTTGCAGACTGA
Source organism: Lumbricus terrestris (assembly GCA_949752735.1). NCBI lineage: Eukaryota > Metazoa > Annelida > Clitellata > Crassiclitellata > Lumbricidae > Lumbricus > Lumbricus terrestris. Next base: position 312,668 of record OX457037.1, read on the forward strand.
GTCGATCCTGTCTGTGCAACAGTGGTTGCTACAGATGGATTGGTATTTGTTGCTGCTGACTGAGTCGATCCTGTCTGTGCAACAGTGGTTGCTACAGATGGATTGGTATTTGTTGTAGCAGACTGAGTCGATCCTGAGGATGCAACAGTGGTTGCTACCGATGGATTGGTATTTGTTGTTGCAGACTGAGTCGATCCTGTCTGTGCAACAGTGGTTGCTACAGATGGATTGGTATTTGTTGTTGCAGACTGAGTCGATCCTGTCTGTGCAACAGTGGTTGCTACCGATGGATTGGTATTTGTTGTTGCAGACTGAGTCGATCCTGTCTGTGCAACAGTGGTTGCTACAGATGGATTGGTATTTGTTGTTGCAGACTGAGTCGATCCTGTCTGTGCAACCGTGGTTGCTTCCGATGGATTGGTATTTGTTGTTGCAGACTGAGTCGATCCTGCCTGTGCAACAGTGGTTGCTACAGATGGATTGGTATTTGTTGTTGCAGACTGAGTCGATCCTGTTAGTGCAACAGTGGTTGCTACCGATGGATTGGTATTTGTTGCTGCTGACTGAGTCGATCCTGCCTGTGCAACAGTGGTTGCTACAGATGGATTGGTATTTGTTGTTGCAGACTGAGTCGATCCTGTCTGTGCAACCGTGATTGCTACAGATGGATTGGTATTTGTTGTTGCAGACTGAGTCGATCCTGTTAGTGCAACAGTGGTTGCTACCGATGGATTGGTATTTGTTGCTGCTGACTGAGTCGATCCTGCCTGTGCAACAGTGGTTGCTACAGATGGATTGGTATTTGTTGTTGCAGACTGAGTCGATCCTGTCTGTGCAACCGTGATTGCCTCCGATGGATTGGTATTTGTTGCTGCTGACTGAGTCGATCCTGTCTGTGCAGCAGAAGTTGATACAAATGGATTGGTATTTGTTGTTGCAGACTGAGTCGATCCTGTCTGTGCAACAGTGGTTGCTACAGATGGATTGGTAGTTGTTGTTGCAGACTGAGTCGATCCTGTCTGTGCAACAGTGGTTGATACAAATGGATTGGTATTTGTTGTTGCACACTGAGTCGATCCTGCCTGTGCAACAGTGGTTGCTACAGATGGATTGGTATTTGTTGTTCCAGACTGAGTCGATCCTGTCTGTGCAACAGTGGTTGCTACAGATGGATTGGTATTTGTTGCAGACTGAATCGATCTTGTTGGTGCAACAGTGGTTGCTACAGATGGATTGGTAGTTGTTGTTGCAGACTGAGTCGATCCTGTCGTCGATGTTGGTTGGGTTGTTCCTGTCGATGTCGTAGCAGATGTAGGTGATGTGTTTGCGGTTGTTGGTTGAGTTGTTCCTGTCGATGAAGTTGCAGTAGTAGGTGAAGTGTTTGTGGTTGTTGGTTGAGTTGTTCCGGTCGATGAAGTTGCAGTAGTGGGTGAAGTGTTTGTGGTTGTTGGTTGAGTTGTTCCAGTCGATGAAGTTGCAGAAGTAGGTGAAGTGTTAGTGGTTGTTGGTTGAGTTGTTCCTGTCGATGACGTTGCAGAAGTAGGTGAAGTGTTTGTGGTTGTTGGTTGAGTCCTTCCAGTCGATGACGTTGCAGAAGTAGGTGAAGTGTTTGTGGTTGTTGGTTGAGTTGTTCCAGTCGATGACGTTGCAGAAGTAGGTGAGGTGTTTGTGGTTGTTGGTTGAGTTGTTCCAGTCGATGTCGTTGCAGATATAGCTGAAGTGTGTGTGGTTGTTGGTTGAGTTGTTCCAGTCGATGTCGTTGCAGATGTAGGTGATGTGTTTGTGGTTGTTGGTTGAGTCCTTCCAGTCGATGACGTTGCAGAAGTAGGTGAAGTGTTTGTGGTTGTTGGTTGAGTTGTTCCAGTCGATGACGTTGCAGAAGTAGGTGAAGTGTTTGTGGTTGTTGGTTTAGTTGTTCCTGTCGATGACGTTGCAGAAGTAGGTGAGGTGTTTGTGGTTGTTGGTTGAGTTGTTCCAGTCGATTTCGTTGCAGATATAGCTGAAGTGTGTGTGGTTGTTGGTTGAGTTGTTCCAGTCGATGTCGTTGCAGATGTAGGTGATGTGTTTGTGGTTGTTGGTTGAGTTGTTCCAGTCGATGAAGTTGCAGAAGTAGATGAAGTGTTTGTGGTTGTTGGTTGAGTTGTTCCAGTCGATGACGTTGCAGAAGTAGGTGAAGTGTTTGTGGTTGTTGGTTGAGTTGTTCCAGTCGATGACGTTGCAGAAGTAGGTGAAGTGTTTGTGGTTGTTGGTTGAGTTGTTCCAGTCGATGTCGTTGCAGAAGTAGGTGAGGTGTTTGTGGTTGTTGGTTGAGTTGTTCCAGTCGATGTCGTTGGAGATGTTGGTGATGTGTTTGTGGTTGTTGGTTGAGTTGTTCCAGTCGATGACGTTGCAGATGTAGGTGATGTGTTTGTGGTTGTTGGTTGAGTTGTTCCAGTCGATGAAGTTGCAGAAGTAGGTGATGTGTTTGTGGTTGTTGGTTGTGTTGTTCCAGTCGATGTCGTTGCAGATGTAGGTGATGTGTTTGTGGTTGTTGGTTGAGTTGTTCCAGTCGATGACGTTGCAGATGTAGGTGATGTGTTTGTGGTTGTTGGTTGAGTTGTTCCTGTCGATGTCGTTGCAGATGTAGGTGATGTGTTTGTGGTTGTTGGTTGAGTTGTTCCAGTCGATGTCGTTGCAGAAGTAGGTGAAGTGTTTGTTGTTTTTGGTTGAGTTGTTCCAGTCGATGACGTTGCAGATGTAGGTGATGTGTTTGTGGTTGTTGGTTGAGTTGTTCCAGTCGATGTCGTTGCAGAAGTAGGTGAAGTGTTTGTTGTTGTTGGTTGAGTTGTTCCAGCCGATGTCGTTGCAGAAGTAGGTGAAGTGTTTGTTGCTTTTGGTTGAGTTGTTCTAATCGATGACGTTGCTGATGTAGGTGATGTGTTTGTGGTTGTTGTTTCAGTTGTTCCAGTCGATGACGTTCCAGATGTAGGTGATGTGTTTGTGGGTGTTGGTTGAGTTGTTCCAGTCGATGCCGTTGCAGAAGTAGGTGATGTGTTTGTGGTTGTTGGTTGAGTTGTTCCAGTCGATGACGTTGCTGATGTTGGTGGTGTGTTTGTGGTTGTTGGTTGAGTTGTTCCAGTCGATGTCGTTGCAGATGTAGTTGATGTGTTTGTGCTTGTTGGTTGAATTGTTCCTGTCGATGTCGTTGCAGATGTAGGTGATGTGTTTGTTGTTGTTGGTTGAGTTGTTCCAGTCGATGTCGTTGCAGATGTAGGTGATGTGTATGTGGGTGTTGGTTGAGTTGTTCCAGTTGATATCGTTGCAGATGTAGTTGATGTGTTTGTGGTTGTTGGTTGAATTGTTCCTGTCGATGTCGTTGCAGATGTAGGTGATGTGTTTGTGGTTGTTGGTTGAGTTGTTCCAGTCGATGACGTTCCAGAAGTAGGTGAAGTGTTTGTTGTTTTTGGTTGAGTTGTTCCAGTCGATGACGTTGCAGATGTAGGTGAAGTGTTTGTTGTTGTTGGTTGAGTTGTTCCAGTCGATGTCGTTGCAGATGTAGGTGATGTGTTTGTGGGTGTTGGTTGAGTTGTTCCTGTCGATGTCGTTGCAGATATAGCTGAAGTGTGTGTGGTTGTTGGTTGAGTTGTTCCTGTCGATGTCGTTGCAGATGTAGGTGATGTGTTTGTGGTTGTTGGTTGAGTTGTTCCATTCGATGACGTTGCAGAAGTAGGTGAAGTGTTTGTGGTTGTTGGTTGAGTTGCTCTAGTCGATGACGTTCCAGATGTAGGTGAACTGTTTGTGGTTGTTGGTTGAATTGTTCCTGTCGATGACGTTGCAGATGTAGGTGATGTGTTTGTGGTTGTTGTTTCAGTTGTTCCAGTCGATGTCGTTGCAGATGTTGGTGAAGTGTTTGTGGTTGTCGGTTGAGTTGTTCCTGTCGATGACGTTGCAGATGTAGGTGAAGTGTTTGTTGTTGTTGGTTGAGTTGTTCCCGTCGATGACGTTGCAGATGTTGGTGAAGTGTTTGTGGTTGTTGGTTGAGTTGTTCCAGTCGATGTCCTTGCAGATGTAGGTGATGTGTTTGTGGTTGTTGGTTGAGTTGTTCCAGTCGATGTCGTTCCAGAAGTAGGTGAAGTGTTTGTGGTTGTTGGTTGAGTTGTTCCAGTCGATGTCGTTGCAGATGTTGGTGAACTGTTTGTGGTCGTTGGTTGAGTTGTTCCCGTCGATGCCGTTGCAGATGTTGGTGAACTGTTTGTGGTTGTTGGTTGGGTTGTTCCCGTCGATGACGTTGCAGATTTTGGTGAACTGTTTGTGGTTGTTGGTTGAGTTGTTCTAGTCGATGACGTTGCAGATGTTGGTGAAGTGTTTGTGGTGTTTGGTTGAGTTGTTCCAGTCGATGAAGCTGCAGATGTAGGTGATGTGTTTGTGGTTGTTGGTTGAGTTGTTCCAGTCGATGTCGTTGCAGATTTTGGTGAACTGTTTGTGGTTGTTGGTTGAGTTGTTCCAGTCGATGTCGTTGCAGAAGTAGGTGAAGTGTTTGTGGTTGTTGGTTGAGTTGCTCTAGTCGATGACGTTACAGATGTAGGTGAAGTGTTTGTGGTTGTTGGTTGAGTTGCTCTAGTCGATGACGTTGCAGATGTAGGTGATGTGTTTGTGGTTGTTGTTTCAGTTGTTCCAGTCGATGTCGTTGCAGATGTTGGTGAAGTGTTTGTTGTTGTCGGTTGAGTTGTTCCTGTCGATGACGTTGCAGTTGTTGGTGAACTGTTTGTGGTCGTTGGTTGAGTTGCTCTAGTCGATGACGTTCCAGATGTAGGTGAACTGTTTGTGGTTGTTGTTTGAGTTGTTCCCGTCGGTGACGTTGCAGATGTTGGTGAACTGTTTGTGGTTGTTGGTTGAGTTGTTCCCGTCGATGACGTTCCAGATGTTGGTGAAGTGTTTGTGGTTGTTGGTTGAGTTGTTCCAGTCGATGTCGTTGCAGATGTAGGTGATGTGTTTGTGGTTGTTGGTTGAGTTGTTCCAGTCGATGTCGTTCCAGAAGTAGGTGAAGTGTTTGTGGTTGTTGGTTGAGTTGTTCCAGTCGATGTCGTTGCAGATGTTGGTGAACTGTTTGTGGTCGTTGGTTGAGTTGTTCCCGTCGATGCCGTTGCAGATGTTGGTGAGCTGTTTGTGGTTGTTGGTTGGGTTGTTCCCGTCGATGACGTTGCAGATTTTGGTGAACTGTTTGTGGTTGTTGGTTGAGTTGTTCTAGTCGATGACGTTGCAGATGTTGGTGAAGTGTTTGTGGTGTTTGGTTGAGTTGTTCCAGTCGATGAAGCTGCAGATGTAGGTGATGTGTTTGTGGTTGTTGGTTGAGTTGTTCCAGTCGATGTCGTTGCAGATTTTGGTGAACTGTTTGTGGTTGTTGGTTGAGTTGTTCCAGTCGATGTCGTTGCAGAAGTAGGTGAAGTGTTTGTGGTTGTTGGTTGAGTTGCTCTAGTCGATGACGTTACAGATGTAGGTGAAGTGTTTATGGTTGTTGGTTGAGTTGCTCTAGTCGATGACGTTGCAGATGTAGGTGATGTGTTTGTGGTTGTTGTTTCAGTTGTTCCAGTCGATGTCGTTGCAGATGTTGGTGAAGTGTTTGTTGTTGTCGGTTGAGTTGTTCCTGTCGATGACGTTGCAGTTGTTGGTGAACTGTTTGTGGTCGTTGGTTGAGTTGCTCTAGTCGATGACGTTCCAGATGTAGGTGAACTGTTTGTGGTTGTTGTTTGAGTTGTTCCCGTCGGTGACGTTGCAGATGTTGGTGAACTGTTTGTGGTTGTTGGTTGAGTTGTTCCCGTCGATGACGTTGCAGATGTTGGTGAACTGTTTGTGGTTGTTGGTTGGGTTGTTCCCGTCGATGACGTTGCAGATGTTGGTGAACTGTTTGTGGTTGTTGGTTGAGTTGTTCCCGTCGATGACGTTGCAGATGTTGGTGAACTGTTTGTGGTTGTTGGTTGAGTTGTTCCAGTCGATGTCGTTGCAGATGTAGGTGATGTGTTTGTGGTTGTTGGTTGAGTTGTTCCAGTCGATGTCGTTGCAGATGTAGGTGATGTGTTTATGGTTGTTGGTTGAGTTGTTCCAGTCGATGTCGTTGCAGATGTAGGTGATGTGTTTGTGGTTGTTGGTTGAGTTGTTCCAGTCGATGTCGTTGCAGATGTAGGTGATGTGTTTGTGGTTGTTGGTTGAGTTGTTCCAGTCGATGTCGTTGCAGAAGTAGGTGAACTGTTTGTTGTTTTTGGTTGAGTTGTTCCAGTCGATGACGTTGCAGATGTTGGTGAACTGTTTGTGGTCGTTGGTTGAGTTGTTCCAGTCGATGTCGTTGCAGAAGTAGGTGAAGTGTTTGTTGTTTTTTTTTGAGTTGTTCCAGTCGATGTCGTTGCAGATGTTGGTGAACTGTTTGTGGTCGTTGGATGAGTTGCTCTAGTCGATGACGTTCCAGATGTAGGTGAACTGTTTGTGGTTGTTGGTTGAGTTGTTCCCGTCGATGACGTTGCAGATGTTGGTGAACTGTTTGTGGTTGTTGGTTGAGTTGTTCCCGTCGATGACGTTGCAGATGTTGGTGAACTGTTTGTGGTTGTTGTTTGAGTTGTTCCCGTCGCTGACGTTGCAGATGTTGGTGAACTGTTTGTGGTTGTTGGTTGAGTTGTTCCCGTCGATGACGTTGCAGATGTTGGTGAACTGTTTGTGGTTGTTGGTTGAGTTGTTCTAGTCGATGACGTTGCAGATGTTGGTGAACTGTTTGTGGTTGTTGGTTGAGTTGTTCCCGTCGATGACGTTGCAGATGTAGGTGATGTGTTTGTGGTTGTTGGTTGAGTTGTTCTAGTCGATGACGTTGCAGATGTTGGTGAACTGTTTGTGGTTGTTGGTTGAGTTGATCCCGTCGATGACGTCACAGATGTAGGTGATGTGTTTGTGGTTGTTGGATGAGTTGTTCCAGTCGATGTCGTAGCAGATGTAGGTGATGTGTTTGTTGTTGTTGGATGAGTTGTTCCAGTCGATGACGTTGCAGATGTTGGTGAACTGTTTGTGGTCGTTGTTTGAGTTGTTCCCGTCGGTGACGTTGCAGATGTTGGTGAACTGTTTGTGGTCGTTTGTTGGGTTGTTCTAGTCGATGACGTTGCAGATGTTGGTGAACTGTTTGTGGTTGTTGGTTGAGTTGTTCCCGTCGATGACGTTACAGATGTAGGTGAACTGTTTGTGGTTGTTGGTTGAGTTGTTCCAGTCGATGTCGTTGCAGATGTAGGTGATGTGTTTGTGGTTGTTGGTTGAGTTTTTCCAGTCGATGACGTTCCAGATGTAGGTGATGTGTTTGTGGTTGTTGGTTGAGTTGTTCCAGTCGATGTCGTTGCAGATGTAGGTGATGTGTTTGTGGTTGTTGGTTGAGTTGTTCCAGTCGATGACGTTCCAGATGTAGGTGATGTGTTTGTGGTTGTTGGTTGAGTTGTTCCAGACGATGTCGTTGCAGATGTAGGTGAAGTGTTTGTGGTTGTTGGTTGAGTTGTTCCAGTCGATTTCGTTGCAAATGTAGGTGATGTGTTTGTGGTTGTTGGATGAGTTGTTCCAGTCGATGACGTTGCCGATGTTGGTGAACTGTTTGTGGTCGTTGTTTGAGTTGTTCCCGTCGGTGACGTTGCAGATGTTGGTGAACTGTTTGTGGTCGTTGGTTGGGTTGTTCTAGTCGATGACGTTGCAGATGTTGGTGAACTGTTTGTGGTTGTTGGTTGAGTTGTTCCCGTCGATGACGTTACAGATGTTTGTGAACTGTTTGTGGTTGTTGGTTGAGTTTTTCCAGTCGATGTCGTTGCAGATGTAGGTGATGTGTTTGTGGTTGTTGGTTGAGTTGTTCCAGTCGATGTCGTTGCAGAAGTAGGTGATGTGTTTGTGGTTGTTGGTTGAGTTGTTCCAGTCGATGACGTTCCAGATGTAGGTGATGTTTTTGTGTTTGTTGGTTGAGTTGTTCCAGTCGATGTCGTTGCAGATGTAGGTGATGTGTTTGTTGTTGCCGGTTGAGTTGTTACTGTCGATGCGGTTGCAGACGTAGGTGAAGTGTTTGTGGTTGTTGTTTGAGTTGTTCCAGTCGATGTCGTAGCAGATGTAGGTGATGTGTTTGTGGTTGTTGGTTGAGTTGTTCCAGTCGATGTCGTAGCAGATGTAGGTGAAGTGTTTGTGGTTGTTGGTTGAGTTGTTCCAGTCGATGTCGTAGCAGATGTAGGTGATGTTTTTGTGTTTGTTGGTTGAGTTGTTCCAGTCGATGTCGTAGCAGATGTAGGTGATGTGTTTGTGGTTGTTGGTTGAGTTGTTCCAGTCGATGTCGTAGCAGATGTAGGTGATGTTTTTGTGTTTGTTGGTTGAGTTGTTCCAGTCGATGTCGTTGCAGATGTAGGTGATGTGTTTGTGGTTGTTGGTTGAGTTGTTCCAGTCGATGTCGTAGCAGATGTAGGTGATGTGTTTGTGGTTGTTGGTTGAGTTGTTCCAGTCGATGTCGTAGCAGATGTAGGTGATGTGTTTGTGGTTGGTGGTTGAGTTGTTCCAGTCGATGTCGTAGCAGATGTAGGTGATGTGTTTGTGGTTGTTGGTTGAGTTGTTCCAGTCGATGTCGTTGCAGATGTAGGTGATGTGTTTGTTGTTGTTGGTTGAGTTGTTCCAGTCGATGTCGTAGCAGATGTAGGTGATGTGTTTGTGGTTGTTGGTTGAGTTGTTCCAGTCGATGTCGTAGCAGATGTAGGTGATGTGTTTGTGGTTGTTGTTTGAGTTGTTCCAGTCGATTTCGTAGCAGATGTAGGTGATGTGTTTGTGGTTGTTGGTTGAGTTGTTCCAGTCGATGTCGTTGCAGATGTAGGTGAAGTGTTTGTGGTTGTTGGTTGAGTTGTTCCAGTCGATGTCGTAGCAGATGTAGGTGATGTGTTTGTGGTTGTTGGTTGAGTTGTTCCAGTCGATGTCGTAGCAGATGTAGGTGATGTGTTTGTGGTTGTTGGTTGAGTTGTTCCAGTCGATGTCGTAGCAGATGTAGGTGAAGTGTTTGTGGTTGTTGGTTGAGTTGTTCCAGTCGATGTCGTAGCAGATGTGGGTGATGTGTTTGTGGTTGTTGGTTGAGTTGTTCCAGTCGATGTCGTAGCAGATGTAGGTGAAGTGTTTGTGGTTGTTGGTTGAGTTGTTCCAGTCGATGTCGTTGCAGAAGTAGGTGAAGTGTTTGTTGTGCTTGTAATTGATGTAGTTGGACGAGTTGGTGATGTCTTTGAAGTTGTGCTTGTAACCGGTGGACTGGTAGTTGATGTAGTTGGTTGAGTTGTTGATGTCTTTGAGGTTGTGCTTGTAACCGGTGGACTGGTAATTGATGTAGTTGGTTGAGTTGTTGATATATGTGAGGTTGTGCTTGTAATTGGTGGACTGGTAATTGATGTAGTTGGTTGAGTTGTTGATATATGTGAGGTTGTGCTTGTAACTGGTGGACTGGTAATGGATGTAGTTGGTTGAGTTGTTGAAGTCTGTGAGGTTGTGCTTGTAATTGGTAGACTGGTAATTGATGTAGTTGGTTGAGTTGTTGATGTCTTTGAGGTTGTGCTTGTAACCGGTGGACTGGTAATTGATGTAGTTGGTTGAGTTGTTGATGGCTGTGAGGTAGTGCTTGTAACCGGTGGACTGATAATTGATGTAGTTTTTTGAGTTGTTGATGGCTGTGAGGTTGTGCTTGTAACCGGAACAGTAGTGGTAGTTGGAAAAGTAGTCGTCGTCGTTAGAACAGTAGTGGTAGTTGTTGGAATAGTAGTTGCCGTTGTTGGAAGTGTAGTGGTAGTTGTTCGAACAGGAGTTTTCGTCGCTGGAACAGTAGTGGTAGTTGTTCGAACAGGAGTTGTCGTTGTTGGAACAGTAGTGGTAGTTTTTGGAACAGTAGTGGTAGTTGTTGGAACAGTAGTGGTAGTTGTTGGAATAGTAGTCATCGTCGTCGGAACAATAGTGGTAGTTGTTGGAATAGTAGTTGTCGTCGTTGGAACAGTAGTGGTAGTTGGAATAGTAGTTGTCGTCGTTGGAACAGTAGTGGTAGTTGTTGGAATATTAGTTGTCGTCGTGGGAACAGTAGTGGTAGTTGATGGAGCAGTAGTGGTAGTTGTTGGAACGGTAGTTGTCGTCGTTGGAACAGTAGTGGTAGTTGTAGGAATAGTAGTTGTCGTCGTTGGAACAGTAGTGGTAGTTGTTGGAACTGTAGTGGTAGTTAATGGAACCGTAGTGGTAGTTGTTGGTATAGCAGTTGTCATCGTTGGAACAGTAGTGGTAGTTGTTGGAACAGTAGTTGTCGTCGTTGCAACAGTAGTGGTAGTCGTTGGAACAGTAGTGGTAGTTGTTGGAACAGTAGTGGTAGTTGTTAGAACAGTAGGTGTCGTCGTTGGAACAGTAGTGGTAGTTGTTGGAACAGTAGTGGTAGTTGTTGGAATAGTTGTTGTCGTCGTTGGAACAGTAGTGGTAGTTGTTGGAACAGTAGTTGTCGTCGTTGGAACAGTAGTGGTATTCGTTGGAGCAGTAGTTGTCGTCGTTGGAACAGTAGTGGTAGTCGTTGGAGCAGTAGTGGTTGTTGTTGGAACAGTAGTGGTAGTTGTTGGAACAGTAGTTGTCGTCGTTGGAACAGTAGTGGTAGTTGTTGGAACAGTAGTGGTAGTTGTTGGAATAGTAGTTGCCGTCGTTGGAACAGTAGTGGTAGTTGTTGGAACAGTAGTTGTCGTCGTTGGAACAGTAGTGGTAGTCGTTGGAACAGAAGTGGTAGTTGTTGGAAGAGTAGTGGTGGTTGTTGGAACAGTAGTGGTACTTGTTGGAATAGTAGTGGTAGTTGTTGGAACGGTAGTTGTCGTCGTTGGAACAGTAGTGGTAGTTTTCGGAATAGTAGTTGTGGTCGTTGGAACGGTAGTGGTAGTTGTTGGAACAGTTGTGGTGGTTGTTGGAACAGTAGTGGTAGTTGTTGGAACGGTTGTGGTAGTTGATGGAACAGTAGTGGTAGTTGTTGGAACAGTTGTGGTGGTTGTTGGAACAGTAGAAGTAGTTGTTGGAACAGTTGTGGTAGTTGTTGGAACAGTAGTGGTAGTTGTTGGAATAGTAGTTGTCGTCGTTGGAACAGTAGTGGTAGTTGTTGGAACAGTGGTGGTAGTTGTTGGAATAGTAGTTGTCGTCGTTGGAACAGTAGTGGTAGTTATTGGAATAGTAGTTGTCGTCGTTGGAACAGTAGTGGTAGTTTTTGGAACAGTGGTGGTAGTTGTTGGAACAGTAGTTGTCGTCGTTGGAACAGTAGTGGTAGTTGTTGGAACAGTAGTGGTAGTTGTTGGAACAGTAGTTGTCGTCGTTGGAACAGTAGTGGTAGTTGTTGGAACAGTAGTGGTAGTTGTTGCAACAGTAGTGGTAGTTGTTGGAACAGTAGTGGTAGTTATTGGAATAGTAGTTGTCGTCGTTGGAACAGTAGTGGTAGTCGTTGGGACAGTAGTGGTTGTTGTTGGAACAGTAGTGGTAGTCGTTGGAACAGTAGTGGATGTTGTTGGAACAGTAGTGGTAGTTGTTGGAACAGTAGTGGTAGTTGTTGGAATTGTAGTAGAAGTGGTTGGAATGGTAGTGGTAGTTGTTGGAATTGTAGTGGTAGTTGTTGGTGTTGTTTTGGTGGTTGTTGGAACAGTAGTGGTAGTTGTTGGAACAGTAGTGGTAGTTGTTGGAACAGTAGTGGTAGTTGTCGGAACAGTAGTGGTAGTTGTTGGAACAGTAGTTGTGGTCGTTGGAACAGTAGTGGTAGTTGTTGGAACAGTAGTGGTAGTTGTTGGAACAGTAGTTGTCGTCGTTGGAACAGTAGTCGTAGTTGTTGGAATAGTTGTTGTCGTCGTTGGGACAGTAGTGGTAGTTGTTGGAACAGTAGTATTAGTTGTTGGAACAGTAGTTGTCGTCGTTGGAACAGTAGTGGTAGTTGTTGGAATAGTTGTTGTCGTCGTTGGGACAGTAGTGGTAGTTGTTGGAACAGTAGTGGTAGTTGTTGGAACAGTAGTTGTCGTCGTTGGAACAGTAGTGGTAGTTGTTGGAACAGTAGTGGTAGTTGTTGGAACAGTAGTGGTAGTTGTTGGAACAGTAGTTGTCGTCGTTGGAACAGTAGTGGTAGTTGTTGGAACAGTAGTGGTAGTCGTTGGAACAGTAGTGGTTGTTGTTGGAACAGTAGTGGTAGTTGTTGGAACAGTAGTGGTAGTTGTTGGAATTGTAGTAGTAGTTGTTGGAATGGTAGTGGTAGTTGTTGGAACAGTAGTTGTCGTCGTTGGAACCGTAGTGGTAGTCGTTGGAACAGTAGTGGTAGTTGTTGGAACAGTAGTTGTCGTCGTTGGAACAGTAGTGGTAGTTGTTGGAACAGTAGTTGTCGTCGTTGGAACAGTAGTGGTAGTCGTTGGAACAGTAGTTGTCGTCGTTGGAACAGTAGTGGTAGTCGTTGGAACAGTAGTGGTAGTTGTTGGAACAGTAGTGGTAGTTGTTGGAACAGTAGTGGTAGTTGTTGGAAAAGTAGTTGTCGTCGTTGGAACAGTAGTGGTAGTTGTTGGAACAGTAGTGGTAGTTGTTGCAACAGTAGTGGTAGTTGTTGGAACAGTAGTGGTAGTTATTGGAATAGTAGTTGTCGTCGTTGGAACAGTAGTGGTAGTCGTTGGAACAGTAGTGGTTGTTGTTGGAACAGTAGTGGTAGTTGTTGGAACAGTAGTGGTAGTTGTTGGAATAGTAGTTGTCGTCGTTGGAACAGTAGTGGTAGTTGTTGGAATTGTAGTAGAAGTGGTTGGAATGGTAGTGGTAGTTGTTGGAATTGTAGTGGTAGTTGTTGGTGTTGTTTTGGTGGTTGTTGGAACAGTAGTGGTAGTTGTTGGAACAGTAGTGGTAGTTGTTGGAACAGTAGTGGTAGTTGTTGGAACAGTAGTGGTAGTTGTTGGAACAGTAGTTGTCGTCGTTGGAACAGTAGTGGTAGTTGTTGGAACAGTAGTTGTTGTCGTTGGAACAGTAGTGGTAGTCGTTGGAACAGTAGTGGTAGTTGTTGGAACAGTAGTGGTAGTTGTTGGAACAGTAGTGGTAGTTGTTGGAACAGTAGTTGTCGTCGTTGGAACAGTAGTGGTAGTTGTTGGAACAGTAGTGGTAGTTGTTGCAACAGTAGTGGTAGTTGTTGGAACAGTAGTAGTTGTTATTGGAATAGTAGTTGTCGTCGTTGGAACAGTAGTGGTAGTCGTTGGAACAGTAGTGGTTGTTGTTGGAACAGTAGTGGTAGTTGTTGGAACAGTAGTGGTAGTTGTTGGAATTGTAGTAGTAGTTGTTGGAATGGTAGTGGTAGTTGTTGGAATTGTAGTGGTAGTTGTTGGTGTTGTTTTGGTGGTTGTTGGAACAGTAGTGGTAGTTGTTGGAACAGTAGTGGTAGTTGTTGCAACAGTTGTGGTAGTTGTTGGAACAATAGTGGTAGTTATTGGAATAGTAGTTGTCGTCGTTGGAACAGTAGTGGTAGTCGTTGGAACAGTAGTGGTTGTTGTTGGAACAGTAGTGGTAGTTGTTGGAACAGTAGTGGTAGTTGTTGGAATAGTAGTTGTCGTCGTTGGAACAGTAGTGGTAGTCGTTGGAACAGTAGTGGTTGTTGTTGGAACAGTAGTGGTAGTTGTTGGAACAGTAGTGGTAGTTGTTGGAATTGTAGTAGTAGTTGTTGGAATGGTAGTGGTAGTTGTTGGAATTGTAGTGGTAGTTGTTGGTGTTGTTTTGGTGGTTGTTGGAATTGTGGTGGTGGTTGTTGGAATGGTAGTGGTAGTTGTTGGAATTGTAGTAGTAGTTGTTGGATTGGTAGTGGTAGTTGTTGGAATTGTAGTGGTAGTTGTTGGTGTTGTGGTGGTAGTTGTTGGAATTGTAGTGGTGGTTGTTGGAATTGTAGTGGTGGTTGTTCGAGTTGTGGCGGCTGTGGTCGTCGTCGTTTTCTCGGTTGTTGTTGTTTCTTTTGCTGTTGTCGTCGTAGGTAACGCAGTTGTTGTTTGTCCACAGGAAACTAAACACAAATCAAATGGAATATAATTAGTGTGTCCTCACTTATTAAGTTCTAAATTCGGATTTTTTCATTAGATGCTTGTCACCCGCCAGCAGTTTGCAAAGCTAGATATGACAGCCATCACAGATGTTTTTCATGGTTGTTGTCTCCTCAACCTGGGTCTGTAACCTTGGTGTTACTCTTCACCAAAACATCACTTTTGCTCCACACATTCACTCTGTCAGCCCTGCCTGCTATTATTAACTGCGTCAACTACGCACTGTTGCTCGCTCGTTTGTTCCTACTGCTGTTGCTGCCCTTGTCCATTCTTTCTTACCACCAGACGTGACTACTGACTACTAATGCTCTCTCTATGCTGGCCTACCAATTGCCTGTCTGAGTTGCCTTGATCGCGTCCTGCGCTCTTATTGGCCGTATACCTAAATTCAGCCACATCTCCAGCTACATGCGTGACGTTTTCCGCTGGCTCCGACTCTAGCAGCGAACTGAGTATAGTATCTACTCTAATCTGGCGCTGCATGCTAGGTCTTGCTCCTGCATATCTTTGTGAGTTCTGTAGCCTTAATCTTAGTGCTCGCCATTTCCGCTCCCTTCGTTCGACTTAGCAAAGTCTGCTCTCAGTCCTTGTTGCTCGTACTTCCACTATGCAGAACCGTGCTTTCTCGGTGGTAGGGCTCTCAACCTGGAATTGTCTTCCTCTGACACTCCGCTCCCTTTCTAAAAATTCTTCGCAGGTTTCCTCTCTCATCTAAAGAAATTTTATTTGGCCACGCTGAGATTGGGAGCGCCTCTGAGTAGCCCCTTGAAGAGGCGCTATATATATGCATATCCTGAATGAATAAATAAATAGACCTAGATAGCAAGGCAGAATTACGGGTACGGATTGGGAAAGCATCAGCAGCGTTGAGTGCAATGGATAAAATCTGGAAGAGTAAATCTATACAACTGAAATTAAAACTGGAGGTGCTAAGAACTTGCGTATTCAGCAGCATGCTTTACGGATGTGAAGCGTGGACAATAGCAAAGGAGTCGGAAGGAAGAATACTCGCTTTCGAGAGAAGGTGCTACAGAAAGATCTTGCGAATTGTATGGATGCAGAAAGTAACAAACGCAGAACTGTATAGGCGAACAGACCACACAGAGAACCTTATGCAGAAAATAATAACCAGGGAGCTAGATCTCTTCGGGCATAGGCTATATGCAGGATGGATAACAGCAGAAAGATCAAGACAGTGGTGCTTGGAAGAATGGAGGGATCTAACAGGAAAGGACGACCTCACAAGGAATGGCTGGACAACATATCAGAGTGGTGTGGAGCACCACTACAGGACCTAACACACGCTGCCTTGGAGAGACAAACCTGGCGTGGAATAACGAGAACGGCATCGAGCACCTACGGGCATTGGTCTCTCGGTTGTTGTTGTTGTTGTTGATGATGATGATGATGATGATGATGATGATGATGATGATGATGATGATGATGATGATGATGATGATGATGATGATGATGATGAATGAATGAATGGATGAAAGCACATGATTATTTTCTGGTCTGATATTCAGTAGCATATAATTGTTAAGTGAAATTCTTCGCATGATGATGATGATGATGATGATGATGATGATGATGATGATGATGATGATGATGATGATGATGATGATGATGATGATGATGATGATGATGATGATGATGATGATGATGATGATGATGATGATGATGATGATGATGATGATGATGATGATGATGATGATGATGATGATGATGATGATGATGATGATGATGATGATGATGATGATGATGATGATGATGATGATGATGATGATGATGATGATGATGATGATGATGATGATGATGATGATGATGATGATGATGATGATGATGATGATGATGATGATGATGATGATGATGATGATGATGATGATGATGATGATGATGATGATGATGATGATGATGATGATGATGATGATGATGATGATGATGATGATGATGATGATGATGATGATGATGATGATGATGATGATGATGATGATGATGATGATGATGATGATGATGATGATGATGATGATGATGATGATGATGATGATGATGATGATGATGATGATGATGATGATGATGATGATGATGATGATGATGATGATGATGATGATGATGATGATGATGATGATGATGATGATGATGATGATGATGATGATGATGATGATGATGATGATGATGATGATGATGATGATGATGATGATGATGATGATGATGATGATGATGATGATGATGATGATGATGATGATGATGATGATGATGATGATGATGATGATGATGATGATGATGATGATGATGATGATGATGATGATGATGATGATGATGATGATGATGATGATGATGATGATGATGATGATGATGATGATGATGATGATGATGATGATGATGATGATGATGATGATGATGATGATGATGATGATGATGATGATGATGATGATGATGATGATGATGATGATGATGATGATGATGATGATGATGATGATGATGATGATGATGATGATGATGATGATGATGATGATGATGATGATGATGATGATGATGATGATGATGATGATGATGATGATGATGATGATGATGATGATGATGATGATGATGATGATGATGATGATGATGATGATGATGATGATGATGATGATGATGATGATGATGATGATGATGATGATGATGATGATGATGATGATGATGATGATGATGATGATGATGATGATGATGATGATGATGATGATGATGATGATGATGATGATGATGATGATGATGATGATGATGATGATGATGATGATGATGATGATGATGATGATGATGATGATGATGATGATGATGATGATGATGATGATGATGATGATGATGATGATGATGATGATGATGATGATGATGATGATGATGATGATGATGATGATGATGATGATGATGATGATGATGATGATGATGATGATGATGATGATGATGATGATGATGATGATGATGATGATGATGATGATGATGATGATGATGATGATGATGATGATGATGATGATGATGATGATGATGATGATGATGATGATGATGATGATGATGATGATGATGATGATGATGATGATGATGATGATGATGATGATGATGATGATGATGATGATGATGATGATGATGATGATGATGATGATGATGATGATGATGATGATGATGATGATGATGATGATGATGATGATGATGATGATGATGATGATGATGATGATGATGATGATGATGATGATGATGATGATGATGATGATGATGATGATGATGATGATGATGATGATGATGATGATGATGATGATGATGATGATGATGATGATGATGATGATGATGATGATGATGATGATGATGATGATGATGATGATGATGATGATGATGATGATGATGATGATGATGATGATGATGATGATGATGATGATGATGATGATGATGATGATGATGATGATGATGATGATGATGATGATGATGATGATGATGATGATGATGATGATGATGATGATGATGATGATGATGATGATGATGATGATGATGATGATGATGATGATGATGATGATGATGATGATGATGATGATGATGATGATGATGATGATGATGATGATGATGATGATGATGATGATGATGATGATGATGATGATGATGATGATGATGATGATGATGATGATGATGATGATGATGATGATGATGATGATGATGATGATGATGATGATGATGATGATGATGATGAATGAATGAATGAATGAATGAATGAAAGCACATGATTATTTTCTGGTCTGATATTCAGTAGCATATAATTGTTAAGTGAAATTCTTCGCATCTCAAATAGTCATGTTGATTATTGTAACCCTTCTAATCTGAAGAGCCACACTGATCAGGGCATTTTGTGCTCGTCGTACACTTAGGCCTACTAGTAAAATTAATATAATTTAGACAGATGATACTAAAAGTATAGAGCATGGGACACAGTAGTGGAGCCTGACTACGACTCCTCTCATCTCTAAAAGCTGCTACAAACAAATACCATCACCTTCTGGCAATGGCCAAGAAGAGGTTTTACTCCTGACTAGTTCAATCCCGATCCTGTGACCCTCGTCTGCTCTGGAAAACCGTAAACCAACTTCTACATCGGAACTCCTCTAGCCCACTTCCAGACTATCTACCATCGTCTTGAATCGCTGACTCATTTATTCGTTCTTCTCGGGCAAAGTAGCTACTCTCCGTCTTTCTCTGCAATCACTCCTCTGAAAATCTACTATCGATTCACCTGCAGATACACCCTCCTCCACTCACGACCTTCCGTCTTCCCCACCTCAATCATCACTATCTGCCTTTAACCCAACATCAGAGTCTGAAGTGTCCAATTTATTACAATCTCTCCCAAACAAGCAGTGCGAACTTGACCCTATACCTACCTCCCTACTGAAAGAGTGCGCATCTATCATTATTGTCTTCATCATCACAAAAATAATCAACCTCTCCTTATCCACTGGCAACTTTCCGTCCTCTTCAAATATTCTTTGATAACTCCACTCCTCAAAAAACCATCGCTTGATATGAAAATCCTTTCAAATTATCGTCCTGTTTCTAACATGTCACTCATCTCTAAACTAACAGAAAGTGTTGTACTCTCTCGGATCAATGACTACTTGACTTCCAATTCACTCCTCAACCCAAACCAGTCCGGTTTTACTAAAAAGCACTCAACCGAAACACTTCTCACTTCCCACTACAATAAACTTGTCTCTGCCATATCTCATCAAGAAGTCTCCTGCCTTTGCCTCCTTGATGTTTCTGCGGCCTTTGACGCCATTGACCACAGCATACTACTCCAAAGACTGTATTCCTGGTTTGGTTTTACCGACACTGCTCTCTTTTGGATTCAGTCTTATCTCTCTTCACGCTCTTTCTCAGTCAAAAACACTTGAAACGTCATCTCAATCATGCCTTCCTCCTGTGGTGTTCCGCAAGGTTCTGTCCTCGGACCCCTCTTGTTCATCCTCTACAACACCCCACTCAGTTCACTTATAATAGCATCCACAGTCGACCATCATCTATATGCTGACGACACCCAATTATTCATCTCTTTCTCGCCAAGCATCTTCTCTGACTCCATAGATAATCTTCTGTGTGTGTCTGGACCCCTCCAAAACTGAATTTATTCTTATAGGCCTGCGTGAGCAACTCAAGAAAATCCCAGATCCTTCTATATATCCATCAACCTTGACTCGGTCTGCATCCACCACATATTTACTCCAAATTCTCCTGTTAGAAACCCAGGTGCTATTTTCGCTCAAAACTTGAGCTTCTCTGATCACATCACCCATCCCTCACGCTCCTGCTTCATGCATATCAGCGACCTTCGAAGAATCCGCCCTATGCTTTGCTCTCTCTTTCTAAATATTGATATCACCCAAATTAACCGACTCCAAGCTATCCAGAATGCCCTCGCCCGTGCTGTCACTAAAACCCCCAAACGTCACCACATCACTCCTGTCCTGAAATCACTTCACTGGCTCAAAATTCCTGAACGCATCGAATACAAAGTCCTCTCACTCACTTACAATACACTTCAATCATCCCAGCCGTTCTACCTTTGTCAATTGGTCACCAGCCAGCCACTTCGTTCAACACGCTCCTCATACTCCATTACACTGCTTCGCCCTCCCATCACTTCATCACTGAAATTCGCAATTAAACCGCTCCATATAGCTTAGCCACCTCTTTGGAACAAACTTCCACCAGCACTTCGGCAGACTTCCGACCCATCATACGAGCTCACCAAAACTCCACCTCTCGCTATCTCTCCACAGGTCTTTCACTCAAAACTGAAAACATTGCTCTTTCACAAATCCTATCCTGATTCTTCCACTTCTCCTCTCACCCCTCGCCATTTCAACTTGACCCGCTGTATACCGATTTTGTTTTGATTAAGCGCCTGTGATAAGCTGGTTCCCGCGACTTGGCCTTTGTGGGCGCTGGAGAAGTCTCGATATTACGATTACGTTACGATTAATTGTACTCACCTTGTCTGTTTACGCTGAAGGCAGGTGCATTGAGTGACACATATGGAGGAGGCGCTCCTCCTGGTTTGCCAAACGCCATAACACAATCGTAAGTCGAAGGTCCTGGGTTATTAACTGTGACGGTTGATGTAGAATTCCAGACATACTGAGTCGGCGTCGAAGGTATGAGGATCTTCGTTGGTGTCGTTGTGTTATAAGACTGACCATTAGCTGCTGAGCTGCAGCTCATGATTGCATTGATAGGATAGCTTGGATGGTCTGCATAAATTATTTGGCATGATATGCTGACGGATGCATTGGCTGACAGCTGACTGCAGTAACATGTCGGACCAGAGCCTGTCACAAGACAATATTATTGAGCATAAATTGGACGACTTTTAAAACATAGTCTATATACATTTATAAGAAAATTAAGAGTCAAAAAAGTTGTCAAGAGCATTTTGAATGTCTTTCGCCGTTTAAAATTATATATATATATATATATGTATTAAACTATGTCCTCCTGGTGGCATAGGCGCAATCACGTCCTAATAGTTGGGGGACCATAATGAATCACGTCCTAAAAGTTGGGGGGACCATAATAATAAAGCTAGGGGACCACTCAAAAGTTGGGGGGACGCGTCCCGTGGGTCCCATAGGGTGGTTGCGCCTATGCCTAGTGGGGTAAATCAGTCCGGGTTTCAGGATGGATGTCAAACACTTCTGAGCAGCATTATAACCAGCCACAAACCTAGTGCTATAATATCTGAATTTTGATGCTTCATGTCTACCTTTCACAGTCAGAAACGGTGAATAATTTACTCAATTATGAATGACAACTAATTTGAATGCTGAAAGATCGCACTCGATAACGTAGCCTAATTGAAAAATGAGAATAGCATTGACTAGACCATACGACGCTATAGAACACCGTGTATACGATCATTGGAAATTGAGATTAACAGTGACTAGGCAATGCAGAGCAATAGAAACCGTGTGCATTTGCATTTTATCACTCGTTTTAAGCAGGGACAGGTTCTAACATGAGAGGTAGATCTATCTATAGCTAAATGCTATGACGTCTGTCACACATGAGCCAATAATAGATCTACGGTGTGGTAGGCTACTCAAGCAATTCTCATATTAAGTTAGACATTCGTTCGCATGTGGCTGTATGTAGTAATCATCGTTCTTGGTTGTTTCGATGTCTTTCTCATTACATACTCTGACAACATTTTTCAGTTGCATACCTTAGGGAACTGATCTTTTAATTTTTGTTTTTCCATCTAATCATATTTGCGTATTTAAAATTTGATGTTTTCACCAGTCTGTTATTTGGTTAATGAATAATGCACTACTTGGTGGGACCCGATGCTGTAGCGTTAAGTTCGGCGCCTTGTGACCGAAGGGTCGCAGGTTCGAATCTACCTCAACTAACCTCAAGCCGCTGCGTATAAAGCGACCTTCAATCAATCAATCATAATTTATATAGCGCCCCTTCAAGGTACCTACTCAGAGGCGCTCAGACAAGTTGCTCACCAACAATTGTCTGTGAGGAAGGCAGCGGGAAACCACTCATATCATCCCCAGGGACTTAAAGCCAATGAACCTGCCTTCAGGCAGAGAGCTCATCATCATCATCATCATCATCATCATCATCATCATCACCATTACCACCACCACCACCACCACACCACCAAATCATGGGTATCACTATCACCATCACCATCATCAAATTGATGTCAAATTCCAGATCTGTTAACGGTCTCAGCCTTGGGAGTTGAGAATAAATAATAATCAAATCATGGGTATGACTTTGCCCCATATAATAGAGGTGGTGACTATTCCTCGGCAGCTCTGCTCAATAGGGCAAAAGGCGGGAGCAAGGCGGCCAAAGGGCAAATCGCCCTCTGCTCTGTTCCCCTGTGATATGTATTGAGTAGTTTGACAGTTCCGGGGTCTTTAGTGGTTCCATAATTATTAAGATCATCGTTAGCCATTTGTGTTTTTATTGGTTTTTTTTCTTTCAGTAAAATATATTTTTCCGTGTTTCCTTGTAAGAGTTTGCTGTCACTTCTGCATCATTAATGGTGCAAAATACGAGGCATAGCAACTATTAATACAAATAATTATAAGCTTAGGCTTAAAGTATACTATAGGCCTACAGTAGAGCAGTGCAATGTCATGTTTATATTTTTAAAATGAATTTAATAATATGACTTTTTTTATAGAAATTCGATTTCGTAGTGCCAAGTCCAGATTTCATACAACAAAAGGGATGATGACTTCACACCTAATAGTTATTACGAAACCAAACATATGTAAATAATGAAAGTCTATAATTTATTCTATAAGGTAGTACAGACAGCGAACACCGAACACGCTGTAGAAGCCTCTATCAGCTTTGCCGCCATTGCCATGTTAAACTCGCACGAATAGTCCATACGCTATAGACAGCCACATGCTTTCATGTTAAAATATATATTTCACTTCTTCTTTTCCGTGCTCTGCCCTTAGGCAGGTTCGAATGTTTGACGTCTCCATTCTTCTCTGTCCTGCGCTTTCATTTTCATCTTCTGATAGCCATCTTTCATCATCCAGTCTAACAGTCTTTGTCTTGGTCTGCCTCTATATTTCACTACAGGACCAAAAAGTGGTGGTGACTATCAAAACCACTTTTAAAAGTGGTGGTGAAGGACACCACCGTCACCATAGAAAGCTATACGCCTATGATTCTATTACAATTGCAATGTATCTAAAACTATAAAGGCGAACTTTTCTAATGTTTGCGGACAATTTTCTTCTTATCCACCCGACCGATTTTTCCCAATATTTACAAAAATACTTTTTAGGACCACTTAGCAAACATAGGGGGGTTCGCGATTCAAAAATCTTACCTTTGCCGAATTTGAAACATTTAAATTTTAATAATCCGACGAAAGCTAATAATGCAGTATTTAAGATTGGTCGCCGGATCGCTTTCAAAGAACCCATAGATTTATGACGTCATCACTTCTTTGCTTCGCTTTAGGCGGCCAATTTTATAGCGCGCGCTTTCGCTAAATTATACTAAAAACACTGATAATAATATTATGAACGGTTGATCGCAAGACAATGACAATGGATACCGGTGATTAATATAGTAACGTGTCGTCGTACGTATACAGGCCATCTGGACATTACGGTATTTAGGGCGGACGGGTTTAGGCAAAAGAACCAAAATTCGCCGGCAAATGCTGGCCACAACGGAGGGTGACGAACCCGCCCCGCAGGGGCGGTTGCAATGGGAGCTGGGTTGGGGCGAAAAATCTACATTAATTTTCACCGACAACGCCAGGCACCTCAGGATGGGACCGGGTAGGGGCCGATGGAAGAAGGTGGGGTGAGAAAGGTTAAGTGGGAACGGGGTCAGCGTGGCTGTGGACCAAATATCGAAATTTCCCGGGCAACGCCGGGTAATTCAGCTAGTTAGCCTATAAGTGTCTGCAATCGATTTTGGTGAATAATAATAGATTAACTTACGAATGACGATTAATTTGAATGCGGTCCTGTTGGCGGAATTCTTTGGGTCGAAGGAAACGATGTAGAATCCTGCGGTAGATATCGGACCACCTGTTGGAAGTGTTGTAGCGTTGCGTATGATTAAACCCGTCTCATTAATCGCGTAGAGTCCCGCTAGATTTGGAGCAACCGTGTCGTTATAACTGTCGATTTGAGAACCTACAGCCGAGTTTGATGTTGGCCTAACCACAATGGCTGTGCCATTTGGTCCATTTGAACAGCTCAGTAACGTATTCAGTTCTCCCTCGTAAACAACGATATTCCTCAAAGACGCTAAACACTGACTGTATGAACCTGCATGAATAAAATCATCCACTGTTTACTGAGCTGCAGAGAAAAGCCTATGATAGACAATCTTAATTTTTCTTGTCTTAAAACACCGTTTTGAACATTCATCGATATAACACGGTAAGGCCTATATCTAGTTGAGATAATGTCTACCCCCTCTGACCCTCGGGCAGCCGGACCTGAACCTCCTTCTGACTACCCTTTGAACAACCATCTGACTTGAAGCAACGCTCATGAATAAGCTGGTGCCCTGCATTTTGCTACCGAGTGGTCTACGCTTTACATTTTCTAGTTTACATCTGCGAAACGATTATTAACTATTATCTTCTGCATTAATAAATATTGCAAAACACATTTGTTGGAATTACATTCAGGTCTGTTCCATTTCCATTTAGGAATTGGAAAATTTCATGCATAGCCCATTGACAAAATTATGTTACCCTAATAATTATGACAATTCACATTGCCAGTCTGCTGTTGAGTAAAAACAGCTTTTACATTTCAACTCTAGGACTATGTGCTCCTGATATGCTCTGTAGGTCTATACAACGGTGTGCAATAGACAAGCGATTGCTATTAGCCTGCATTCTCTTAAGTTGAGCAAGAAATACAATTATGTTGTTATTGACTTTTCCTTTCTAGTCTTCAGTGAATTTGTCAGAAGTAAGCAATCTCGCACAATGGCAGATATGCGCTTCATTTAAAAGCCGTCATCTAGCACATGACAAGCAAACTGAAGAGTTCGGCTGATGAGAATCATAAGTTCAAGGCGTCTTTGGGAGATACAAAAGATTTAGCTGTACGTACCAGTTGCGATGGTTGTAGTCATTTGTGTTGTCGTTGTGGGCGCAGTGGTCGTCGTCGTTTTCTCGGTTGTTGTTTCTTTTGCTGTTGTCGTCGTAGGTAACGCAGTTGTTGTTTGTCCACAGGAAACTAAACACAAATGAAATGGAATATAATTAGTGTGTCCTCACTTATTAAGTTCTAAATTCGGATTTTTTCATTAGATGCTTGTCACCCGCCAGCAGTTTGCAAAGCTAGATATGACAGCCATCACAGATGTTTTTCATGGTTGTTGTCTCCTCAACCTGGGTCTGTAACCTTGGTGTTACTCTTCACCAAAGCATCAGTTTTGCTCCACACATTCACTCTGTCAGCACTGCCTGCTATTATTAACTGCGTCAACTACGCACTGTTGCTCGCTCGTTTGTTCCTACTGCTGTTGCTGCCCTTGTCCATTCTTTCGTTACTGACTACCGGTACTAATAGTACTAATGCTATCTCTACGCTGGTCTACCAATTGCCTGTCTGAGTTGCCTTGATCGCGTCCTGCGCTCTGCAGCCCGCCTTATTGGCCGTATACCTAAATTCAGACACATCTCCAGCTACATGCGTGACGTTTTCCACTGGATCCGACTCAAGCAGCGAATTGAGTATAGGATATCTACACTAGTCTAGCACCGTATGCTAGGCCTTGCTCCTGCATATCTTTGTGAGTTCTGTAGCCTTAATCTTAGTGCTCGCCATTTCCGCTCCCTTCGTTCGACTTAGCAAAGTCTGCTCTCAGTCCTTGTTGCTCGTACTTCCGCTATGCAGAACCGTGCTTTCTCGGTGGTAGGGCTCTCAACCTGGAAGTGTCTTCCTCTGACACTCCGCTCTCTTTCTAAAAATTCTTCGCAGGTTTTCCTCTCTCATCTAAAGAAATTTTATTTGGCCACGCTGAGATTGTGAGCGCCTCTGAGTAGCCCCTTGAAGCAGTGGCGGCGTCAGACACTTTTTGTAGCCAGGGCATAGCCAGGGCAGTCATGCAAGTAACCAGGGCAGAGAGCAAGTCGCGTGCTCGGTAGTACGGGTTTACACAGGCCTATAATTTGACGCTACCGTGCTCCCCATAAATGCCACAGCTGGGTTTTTCCCAATAGATCTGGGTTTTTTACCTTCGTCTAGTTATCTGTTTTTTTTTTTAGCAAAATCTGGGTTTATTTAAGTTACTTGACCATTTGTATTTACAGAGCATGAATATTTTGTGCACAGAGAAATACACATTGCATTTATAGTGAAATCCAATGTAAGTTGGTTGTGATCCAGGCCTAATTGTTTCCACTCATTTTAATTTTAAACTCCACAATCAAGATCTTTCGTTGTCAATTCACTAATAATTTATAACCTGGTTACGCAAATGGATGGCTCTACCCGAAATAAGCCGTTTTGACTTCTCAATATACCTGTAGTGTAGGATAGGTCACTCCTCTCGTTGCTAAGTCGTATCGATCTCTAACATGTAGCCTATATGTCAAGTAAATCCTCTAAAAAGTGTTCTAGTCATGGGAGGAATATATCAGAGGATATGGGCGGGGTTAAGCCTCCAAGAAGGCCCCGAAAATTCGTCGGAAAGTTTTTTAAATATGTACTTTCGAGAGATTTCGAGCTGAACGACTAAATAAGGTCATCAGCTTTTTTGAAGGATTAAAAAAGGTCATCAGCTTTTTTGACCAGGAAATGGTACATATTTTCTGAGATTTCCAACCGAAGGACTAAAAAAGGTCATCAGCTTTTTGGGCGGCGCCGCTCTTTTGGATTTTTTTTCGAAATGCAACTTATTTTTAGCCCCTTCAAGAACTGAAAGCAAACTCCGTCCATGGTTCTAGTTGCTGCAGAATGTTAATGTTCTTGGTGTTTAAAAGTTGGATTATTTATGCAGGCCTATTGAGAAAATTTGGCCGGAAACTTGGACAACTCTAAAACTTCATAAACTTAAGCCGCGCGTGTTCTGTTTACGCACACGACATATCGCTTCAGCTTATTGTCGAAATGGATGCCCAGTCTTTGAGACTTTGACAACATGACAATTATTAACATAAGTCATTATCTTCGAAAGTTGAAAGTTGCAACTAAATGCACATTTGATTTTACTCATTTGACGAACATTTTGTTAGCCCTCATCTTTAATCCAACTTAATTTGAATAAAGGAGTCTAAAATCCCTGATATCAGTAGTCTGGGCTTTTCTGAGGTTCTTTTCAAAGCGAAGTCTGGATTTATTTCTGAAACCTCAGTCTCAACACTATAATTCACCCACTCTACACTATTAGGGTTGGCTGGTCAGATGATCAGATGGACGAAGCCATAAAACCGAATACTTGACATTTGGAAAGCAAATCTTACAAATCTTATAGACTAACCTCAGTGACTTGGGCGAAACATTGTAAATCCTCTTACATTTAGCATTTCGAAAGCAACAGTTCAGCAAATAAAGTAACTGAGTCCAGTATATAAAGGTCTCTCTTTTACGCAAATGCTTGCACTTCATTTGAAACACAATAAAGCGACAGTTAGACCCATGCTGCAATGTGGATAAATAACCGCAGAATTTCTTACTGTCAAAACCTTTGCCCTACCAGAATTTTTGCCCTGCCAGAATTTTAGACTTCCAGAATTTGTCTGCACCAGAATATTTGCCCTGCATGCCAGAACTTTCCCTGCCAGAACTATTGCACTGCAATAAAAGAATTTTTGCCTGCCAGAATTTTGCCCTGTCAGAAATTTTGCCCTGCCAGAATTTGTCCCTGCCAGAACTTTTGCCCTACCACAATTTTGCTATACCACCATTTTGTTCCTGCCAGAACTTTTGCCCTGCCACAATTTTTGCCCTGCCACAATTTTTGTTCTGCCACAATTATTTCTCCCAGAAATTTTGCCCTGCCAGAATTTTGCCCTTTTACAAATTTTGGCCTGTCAGAATGTTTCCCTGCCAGAACTTTTGCCCTGCCAGAATCTTGCCCTGTCAGAACTTTTGCCCTGCCAGAAATTTTGCCATGCCAGAGAGCGGACGGACGTGAACAGTAGGAAGCAATATGTGCGAACAAATTCCGGAAATGCAAAATTTCTGGCAGGGCAATGACCAGGGCAACGACCAGGGCAAAGGCTTTTTTACCAGGGCATTTGCCCTGCCATGCCCTGGCGTAGCGCCGCCACTGCCTTGAAGAGGCGCTATATAATTATATGCATATCCTGAATGAATGAATGAATGAATGAATGAATGAAAGCACATGATTATTTTTCTGGTCTGATATTCGGTAGCATATAATTGTTAAGTGAAATTCTTCGCATCTCAAATAGTCATGTTGATTATTGTAACCCTTCTAATCTGAAGAGCCACACTGATCAGGACAGTTTGTGCTCGTCGTACACTTAGGCCTACTAGTAAAATTATTATAATTTAGACGGATGATACTAAAAGTATAGAGCATGGGACGCAGTAGTGGAGCCTGACTACGACTCCTCTCATCTCTAAAAGCTGCTACAAACAAATACCATCACCTTCTGGCAATGGCCAAGAAGAGGTTTTACTCCTGACTAGTTCAATCCCGATCCTGTGACACTCGTCTCTCTGGAAAACCGTAAACCAACTTCTACATCGGAACTCCTCTACCCCACTTCCAGACTATCTACCATCGTCTTGAATCGCTGACTCATTTATTCGTTCTTCTCTGGCAAAGTAACTACTATCCGTCTTTCTCTGCAATCACTCCTCTCAAAATCTACCATCGATTCATCTGCAGATACACCCTCCTCCACTCACGACCTTCCGTCTTCCCCACCTCAATCATCACTATCTGCCTTTAACCCAACATCAGAATCTGAAGTGTCCAATTTATTACAATCTCTCCCAAACAAGCAGTGCGAACTTGACTCTATACCTACCTCCCTACTGAAAGAGTGCGCATCTATCATTGTCCCCATCATCACAAAATAATCAATCTCTCCTTATCCACTGGCAAGTTTCCCCTCCTCTTCAAACATTCTTTGGTAACTCCACTTCTCAAAAAACCCATCGCTTGATAAGGAAATCCTTTCAAATTATCGTCCTGTTTTTAACCTGTCATTCATCTCTAAACTAACAGAACTTGTTGTACTCTCTCGGATCAATGACTACTTGACTTCAGATTCACTCCTTAACCCAAACCAGTCCGGTTTTACTAAGAAGCACTGAACCGAAACACTTCTCAATTCCCTCTAAAATCAACTTGTCTCTGCCATCTCTCATCAACAAGTCTACTGCCTTTGCCTCCTTGATGCTTCTGCAGCCTTTGACACCATTGACCACAACATACTACTCCAAAGACTGTCTTCCTGGTTTGGATTTACCGACACTGCTCTCTTTTGGATTCAGTCTTATCTCTCTTCACGCTCTTTCTCAGTCAAAACACTTGAAACGTCATCTCAATCATGCCCTCTCACCTGTGGTGTTCCGCAAGGTTCTGTCCTCGGGTCCCTCTTGTTCATCCTCTACACCACCCCACTCAATTCACTCATAAAGGCATCCACAGTCGACCATCATCTATAATTTATGCTGACGACACCCAATTATTCATCTCTTTCTCTCCAAGCAGCTTCTCTGACCCCATAGATAATCTTCTTTGTGTGGTCACCCAAATCACCTCCTGGATGACCTCAAATCTCCTATGTCTGAATCCCTCCAAAACTGAATTTATTCGTATAGGCCTGCGTGAGCAACTCAAGAAAATCTCAGATCCTTCTATATCCATCAACCTTGACTTTGCATCCACCCACAGATTTATTCCAAATTCTACTATCAGAAACCTAGGTGTTATTTTCGATCAAAACTTGATCTTATCTGATCACATCGCCCATCTCTCCCGCTCTTGCTTCATGCATATCCGCGACCTTCGCAGAATCCGCCCTATGCTTGACTTCAAAACTGCATCTACAATCGCAACATCTATAGTTCATGCGAAACTTGACTACTGCAACTCTCTCTTCCTAAACATTGATACAACCCAAATTAACCGCCTCCATGCTATCCAGAATTCCCTCGCCCGTGCAGTGACGAAAACCCCCAAACGTCACCACATCACTCCTGTCCTGAAATCACTTCACTGGCTCAAAATGCCTGAACGCATCGAATACAAAGTCCTCTCACTCACTTACAATTATACACTTCAACCATCCCAGCCGTTCTACCTTCGTCAATTGGTCACCATCCAGCCACTACGTTCAACACGCTCCTCATACTCCATTACACTTCTTCGCCCTTCCATCACTTCATCATTGAAATTCGCAAACCGCTCCATAGCCATTGCCGTTCCACCTCTTTGGAACAAGCTTCTGCCAGCACGACGTGAAACTTCCGACCCATCATACGAGCTCACCAAAACTCCACCTCTCGCTATCTCCCCACAGGTATTTCACTCAAAACTGAAAACATTGCTCTTTCACAAATCCTATCCAGATTCGTCCTCTTCTCCTCACATCCATCGTCATTTCAACTCTAAACATCACCCACCTTAGCCGTCCATCTATCTGCCTGCCTGACTTTCCGGACTTGACACGCTGCCTACCGATTTTGTTTTGATTAAGCGCCTGTGATAAGCTGGTTCGCGCGACTTGGCTTTTGTGGGCGCTGGAGAAGTCTCGATATTACGATTACGTTACGATTAATTGTACTCACCTTGTCTGTTTACGCTGAAGGCAGGTGCATTGAGTGACACATATGCAGGAGGCGCTCCTCCTGGTTTACCAAACGCCATAACACAATCGTAGGTCGCAGGTCCTGGGTTATTAACTGTGACAGTCGATGTAGAATTCCAGACATACTGAGTCGGCGTCGAAGGTACGAGGATCTTCGTTGGTGTCGTTGTGTTATAAGACTGACCATTAGATGCTGAGCTGCAACTCATGACTGCATTGATAGGATAGCTTGGATGGTCTGCATAAACGATTTGACATGATATGCTGACGGATGCATTGGCTGACAGCTGACTGCAGTAACATGTCGGACCAGAGCCTGTCACAAAACAATTATTGTTAAAAAGTCAGCTATTTAATTAAACATAAATTGGACGACTTTTAAAGCGTAGGCTATACACGGTTATAGGGGAATTAAGAGTCAAGAAAGTTGTCAAGAGCATTTTGAATGTCTTTCGCCGTTTGAAATTTTATATATATTAAACTATGTCCTCCTGGTGGGGTAAATCAGTTCGGGTTTCAGGATAGATGTCAAACACTTCTGAGCAGCATTATAACCAGCCACAAACCTAGTGCTAGAATATCTGCATTTTGATGCATCATTCATTCATTCATTCATTAGATGCATTTATATAGCGCCTCTTCAATGGGGTTACTCAGAGGCGCTCCCAACCTCAGCGTGGCCAAATAAAGCTGTCTTAAGATGAGAGAGGAAAGCCTGAGAAGGATTTTTACAAAGAGAGCGGAGGGTCAGAGGAAGACCATTCCAAGTCGAGGGTCCCACCACCGAGAAAGCACGGTTCTGCATAGTGGAAGTTCGAGCAAAAGGTACTGAGAGTAGACTTTGTTCAGTCGAACGAAGGGAGCGGAAGGGGTGAGAACTAAGAGTAGGGCTACAAAGCTCACAAAGATAGGCAGGAGCAAGGCCTAGCATGCAGCGCCAGACTAGAGTAGATATCCTATACTCAATGCGCTGCTTGAGTGGAAGCCAGTGGAGAACGTCGCGCATATAGCAGGAGGTGTGGCTGAATTTAGGTATGCGGCCAATAAGGCGGGCTGCAGAGCGCAGGACGCGATCAAGGCAACTCAGACGGGAAATTGGTAGGCCAGCATAGAGAGAGCAGCAGTAGTCAAGTCTGGTGGTAACAAAAGAATGGACAAGGGTTGCAGCAGCAGTAGGAGTAAGTGAGCGAGCAACAGTGCGTAGTTGACGCAGTTGATAATAACAGGCACGGCTGAGTGAGTGAATATGTGGAGCAAAGGTGAGGTCTTGGTCCAGAGTAACACCAAGGTCACGGACTCTGGTTGAGAAGACAAAATCAGGAAAGGCATCAGCGATGGTTGTCATATCGAGCTTTTTCAACTGCTGGCGAGTGCCAAGCCAAATGAATTGAGTTTTTAAAGAATTGAGGCGGAGTCGATTGGACGAAATCCAGATCCCCAAGGCTTCCATGGCAAAGTACATAGACCGGACAGTTGCAACAGAGTCAGAGGCATGACAGTGCTGGTAGGCTTGCACATCATCAGCATACAGATGGGCTCGCATAGCATGGGAGGCAAGAAGAGGGGCAAGATCTGAGGTATAGATTATGAAGAGAAGGGGACCCAAGACAGAGTCCTGTGGAAGACCGTAGGGAGCGGGGACCCAGAGGGACCTCGACCCGTACCACCATGGACTACTCTTACGGACAACCCTTTTGACTCAACGCAGCGCTCGTGAATAAGCCGGTGCTCCGCGCTTGGCTTTCCAGTGGCGCTTTAGAAATTAGGAGATTACGATTACGATTACGAGGGACCTAGAGGGGCCATGGACCACATAAAAGGAACGATCACTAAGAAAGGATCTCAGCCAGAGGAGCAGAGTTCCAGAGAGACCGAAAGATATATGCAGTCGTTCAAGTAAAATGTCATGGTCTACAGTGTCAAACGCTGCACTAACGTCAAAAAGGGCTAAGAGAGTCAGCTGAGAACAACCGATGGCTCCGTAGACATCAGAAAGGAGTCGGAGAAGTAATGTCTCAGTTGAATGACCTTTTCGGAAGCCAGACTGAATTTCCGGAAGCAGGTTGTGAGTCTCAAGGTATGATGTCATGACTACCTTTCACAGTCAGAAACGGTGAATAATTCACTCAATTATGAATGACAACCAATTTGAATGCTGAAAGATCGCACTCGATTACGTAATTGGAAAATGAGATTAGCATTGACCAGACCATACAACCATAGGCGGAGACCTGGGCCGAGAATTGGGGGAACGGAAAGACGCGAGATTTTCCGGAAAATTTCTGACGACCGGCGAAATCATCTCGAACCAAAAAATTATTTTCGCCGCCAAAAAAGTTGATGACTTTTTTTTAGTTATCCGGCCAAATCTCGACGAAATTTTCTATTTTCGCCGCCAAAAAAGTTGATGACCTTTTTTTGTCTTGACGCTCAACTATTGGGGGGGGGGGACAAATGCATGGGCCGTCTCCCAACACTTCCATTGGGGGGAACCGTCTCCCCTGTCCATCCCTAGGTCTCCGCCCATGCATACGATGCTATAGAACACCGTGTACGATAATTGGAAATAGAGATTCAATCAATCAATCAATTTTTTATTGGTGCGTTAGTGTCAAGTATCAAACACACTAAGATATAAGGCAGAAAAGTTACATAAAGCATAACAAGTATCACAAATTAATCAGCCAATAATAAAGGTGAGAACTAATTAGTTAACGCAAATTATAAAACCTTTGGCCTAGATTGGAAATACCCCCAGGAATATAATTATAAGAAGAGCTTATTTAAGCCCAGCGGCTATAGGATTGAGTGATACCAGTGTGAGCAGTTAGCCATAAACCTGGAGTGCGTTAAGGAGAACTCTAAAGTACAGAATTAGGACACAAATGGAGACCCAGAAGGGAGGGAATCCCGCTAAGTAGGGCCCCCAATTAGCTATGAAGACTTTTAATTAATACACTCCACAAATTGATGAAAACATGAACCAAAAGCAACAGCAGATGAAACAATTAAGACACAATGAAAAAACCAACACACAAAGTAGAAAGCGCCATGAAGTTTGTTCATCCGGACACACCTATGACATCAAAGCAATGTGCAGGCACAGAAAACCAACACACAATGCAGAAGGTGAAAAAGTGAACCAAAAACAACAGCAGATGAAACAATTAAGACACACTAAACAAACCAACTCCCAATGCAGGAGGAGCCTTGAAGAAGGAGCACATTTGTAATAATTTAATAACAGTTAATTTAATATCGGTTATGGTTAACTAACTATTAGCCATTTTCGTAGGTTTATTTTAAATAGGTTAATGTTTGGAGAGGCCTTTAGGTTTTGTGGCAGACGGGCCTTTAGGTTTTGTGGCAGACTATTCCATAATAGTGGGCCCCTACATTTTATGGAGAATTTACGAGAGTTTGTTCTAGCAAATTCCGTTCTTAAAGAAAGAGAACTTCTTGTTTCATGTGAATGAAAGTCAAAAGATTAGCAGTGATTAGGCAATGCAGAGCAATAGAAACCGTGTGCATTTGCATTTTATCACTCGTTTTTAAGTAGGGACAGGTTCTAACATGAGAGGTAGGTCTATCTATAGCTAAATGCTATGACGTCTGTCACACATGAGCCATTAATAGATCTACGGTGTGGTAGGCTACACTAGCAACAATTCTCATATTAAGTTAAACATTCGTTCGCATGTGGCTGTATGCAGTAATCATCGTTCTTGGTTGTTTCGATGTCTTTCTCATTACATACTCTGACAACATTTTTCAGTTGCAT
This sequence comes from Lumbricus terrestris, assembly GCA_949752735.1. NCBI lineage: Eukaryota > Metazoa > Annelida > Clitellata > Crassiclitellata > Lumbricidae > Lumbricus > Lumbricus terrestris. Next base: position 346,824 of record OX457037.1, read on the forward strand.
ACCTTAGGGAACTGATCTTTTAATTTTTGTTTTTCCATCTAATCATATTTGCGTATTTAAAATTTGATGTTTTCACCAGTCTGTTATTTGGTTAATGAATAATGCACTGACTTGGTGGGACCCGATGCTGTAGCGTTAAGTTCGGCGCCTTGTGACCGAAGGGTCGCAGGTTCGAATCTACCTCAACTAACCTCAAGCCGCTGCGTATAAAGCGACCTTCAATCAATCAATCATAATTTATATAGCGCCCCTTCAAGGTACCTACTCAGAGGCGCTCAGACAAGTTGCTCACCAACAATTGTCTGTGAGGAAGGCAGCGGGAAACCACCTCACTCATATCACAATGAACCTGCCTTCAGGCAGAGAGCTCATCATCATCATCATCATCATCATCATCATCATCATCATCACCATCACCACCATCACTATCACCACCACCATCACCATCATCAAATTGATGTCAAATTCCAGATCTGTTACCGGTCTCAGCCTTGGGAGTTGAGAATAAATAATATTCTACTCAAGTAGTACTCATGGGTATGACTTTGCCCCATATAATAGAGGTGGTGACTATTCCTCGGCAGCTCTGCTCAATAGGGCAAAGGCGGGAGCAAAGCGCCCAACGGGCAAATCGCCCTCTGCTCTGTTTCCCCCTGTGATATGTATTGAGTAGTTTGACTGTTCCGGGGTCTTTAGTTGTTTTATATTGAGATCATCGTCAGCCATTTGTGTTTTGATTGTTTTTTTCTTTCAGTAAAATGTATTTTCCCGTGTTTCCTTGTGAGAGTTTGCTGTCACTTCTGCATCATTAATGATGCAAAATACGAGGCATAGCAGCTATCAATACAAATATAAGCTTAGGCTTAAGAGTATACTATACAGTAGAGCAGTGCAATGTCATGTTTATATTTTTAAAATGAATTTAATAATATGACTTTTTATAGAAATTCGATTTCGTAGTGCCAAGTCCAGATGATTTCATACAACAAACGGGATGATGACTTCACACCTAATAGTTATTACGAAACCAGACATATGTAAATAATGAAAGTCTATAATTTATTCTATAAGGTAGTACAGACAGCGAACACCGAACACGCTGTGGAAGCCTCTATCAGCTTTGCCGCCATTGCCATGTTAAACTCGCACGAATAGTCCATACGCTATAGACTGCCACATGCTTTCATGTTAAAATATATATTTCATTACAGGACCAAAAAGTGGTGGTGACTATCAAAACCACTTTTAAAAGTGGCGATGAAGGACACCACCGTCACCATAGAAAGCTATACGTCTATGATATTCTATTACAATTGCAATGTATTAGCCCATAAGTGTCTGCAATCGATTTTGGTGAATAATAATTGATTAACTTACGAATGACGATTAATTTGAATGCGGTCCTGTTGGCGGAATTCTTTGGGTCGAAGGAAACGATGTAGAATCCTGCGGTAGATATCGGACCACCTGTTGGAAGTGTTGTAGCGTTGCGTATGATTAAACCCGTCTCATTAATCGCGTAGAGTCCCGCTAGATTTGGAGCAACCGTGTCGTTATAACTGTCGATTTGAGAACCTACAGCCGAGTTTGATGTTGGCCTAACCACAATGGCTGTGCCATTTGGTCCATTTGAACAGCTCAGTAACGTATTCAGTTCTCCCTCGTAAACAACGATATTCCTCAAAGACGCTAAACACTGACTGTATGTACCTGCATGAATAAAATCATCCACTGTTTACTGAGCTGAAGAGAAAAGCCTATGATAGCCAATCTTAATTTTTCTTGTCTTAAAACACCGTTTTGAACATTCATCGATATAACACGGTAAGGCCTATATCTAGTTGAGATAATGTCTACCCCCTCTGACCCTTGGGCAGCCGGACCTGAACCTCCTTCTGACACCCTTTGTCCTTCGAACAACCATCTGACTTGAAGCAACGCTCATGAATAAGCTGGTGCCCTGCATTTTGCTACCGAGTGGCGCTTTACAGTTTCCAGTTTACATCTGAGAAACGATTATTAACTATATCTTCTGCATTAATAAATATTGCAAAACGCAATTGTTGGAATTACATTCAGGTCTGTTCCATTTCCATTTAGGAATTGGAAAATTTCATGCATAGCCCATTGACAAAATTATGTTACCCTAATATGACAATTAATTGATATTGCCAGTCTGCTGTTGAGTAAAAACAGCTTTTACATTTCAACTCTAGGACTATGTGCTCCTGATATGCTCTGTAGGTCTATACAACAGCGTGCAACAGACAAGGGATTGCTATTAGCCTGCATTCTCTTAAGTTGAGCAAGAAATACTATTATGTTGTTATTGACTTTTCCTTTCTAGTCTTTAGTGAATTTGTCAGAAGTAGGGGGAAGCCGGGGTAATTTCGGCCATTTTTCATAGTTTTGTAATAAATTGAAACGGGTTGACTGCTAAAATGAAATAAAATCACAATGAAATAAAGCAAGATAGGGACAACATACTACAAGGTTACTTTTTGGGAAAGAGGAAAACATTTGTGGGGAAAAATTGTTTTGTAAAGTGAATTTTTGCCCGGTTTTACCCCAGTACACGGGGTGAATTCGGCCAACACGATTAATTTGATCCTCACACCAAACCAGATGAGGTATATGTGGCGGCTCACACCGAAATCAGCATTGAGTCGGAAATTACGCATCAGAGATATTCAGGAAATACCTGGTAGTATGTTTGTGATTTAATTTATTTTTTTGCAGAATTTAATAAAAAATATTATTTTTTTAATTTATTTTTTAAAACACAATATAGAGTATGAAATGATGCGTTATAGTTATATTTTAAATTAAAACTGGGTATATTGGTGCAAAATATGAAGTTACTACCCTAAAATAGGCACTATGTGCCATTCCTAACATCTCTGGGGTAAATTCGTCCACATGGCCGAATTTACCCCGACTCACCCACCCTCCATAACAATCTTAACGAGCATGGACCGCATTTTTGGATAATTAATTTGGATAACCAAATTGGCCAAAAATATAGTGGTTTGAAGAATAAAAAGACAATAATTAACATTTGAACAAGATTACCTTCAATTGTTGGCTTTTACTCTCAAAGTATAGATAAGTGGATTAGGCTCGAGCTCATTTTTTTGGCTTTTAGCAAATTATACTCACATAAAAGCAAAACTATCTCAATAAACATACTTAATATGATATTATACGCTAGATGGCAGCATTAAAATCTTCCTATGCCTACTGGTTTCCTTGGAATCACCCTGGCCGAATTTACCCCATGGCCGAAATTACCCCGTCTTCCCCTAAGCAATCTCACACAATGGCAGGTATGCGCTTCATTTAAAAGCCGATGGGAGAGCCGTCATCTAGCATATGACAAGCAAACTGAAGAGTTCAGCTGATAAGAATCATAAAATCAAGACGTCTTTGGGAGATACAAAAGATTTAGCTGTACGTACCATTTGCGAAAGGAGCAAACGTTAAGACGAAAATTGCTATTGCTAATCCTAACGAAAGTCTGCTTCGATCTTCGGCCATCGTGTTACAAGCGTCGTTGCCGATGTTGCTTCAGTTTCTACGTCGAATGCCTTTCACTCTGCAATTAATAAAAGACGAACGAATCAACAAAATGAGTAAAAGACAACGAAAGGAGTTCAACAACAGATTTAATTTAGGCGACGCAGCAACTCGGCTCCACTGTCAGCGAGAATTCAATGAAAGACGCGAGTGTAAAGTAAAATTGTTAGTTTGTAAAATTCATCAGCAGACGTTTTGTAGCCTACATAGTTACTTTCATCACGTGTCGTGTTTTGTATCTGCAAACGACCAAAGACGCCATCAAATGATTAGGGAATACGTCCAATAATAATTGTAAGATATCAGTCTAATACATACCTTGCGATGTCCAGTATGCTGTCAGTTTTGCTCCACTAATTAAATAGTTAAATATTAAATAGTTAAATATTATTCTCTCATTTGCATGATATGTGAAAATATCTTATTAAATCTCTTTATCCATTCTTCACAGATGTTAAGTTGACGCAGAACATTACATATCAAAAGATCGTTCAGGTTATGGCATTAAGACGTTAACTGAAGCCTGACTAAACTGTTATTCCTATGCAAAGTCTTGCTCGTCGTGTCTGCTCTGCTCGAATTCTGCCTAATGCATTGGCATAATAATATGTCAGACATACTGGACAGCCAGTCATTCTGCAGTGACAAGGGTGGGTTCAGATGAGCCGCCGCGCCGCTGCTCTCCTATTCACATTCACTACTTAGCCGTCGTCATCGTCGTCGTCTACCATTCAACCCTTTTGCGTACAACGGATCTGTGCATAACGGTTGTCGTCATTTGATATTTTAATCACGACACGAACATAATTATCAGAGTAGGACTCAACTGCATGAAATCTGCTCACACCTCACTTTTTGACAAAAAAGTTTTTATTAAAGTAAATTTTCAGCGAGGTGCATCATGCATTACGCTTTAATAATGAAGATAAGACTAATACATATAGACCATCTCAAGTACTCCGACCGAGCCATATCCAACTCAGCACCACGCCTTTGGAATTATCTGCCTCCTGAATCCCGATCCTTTTCAATCCATCCACCACCATTACTAATCACACACCACCACCTTCCTCAGGCTCCTCTAATGACCTCTATCCATCACACCTCAGGCTTTTGATTCGAAACTTAAGACACTCTTTTTCACGGACTCTTACCCTGTCTCATCCGATCCTCCACCCTCCAATTTCCGACCCAGACGACACCCGCCTTAGCAGCTGTTCTGCCCCTCTGATCCTATGGTAACTCGACCCGGACCACCACTGACTACTCTCACGGACAACCTTTCTAACTCAACGCATTTGATCCTGATCCTATAGTGACTCGACCCGGACCACCATGGATTACTCTCACGGACAACCCTTCTAACGTAACGCAGCGCTCGTGAATAAGCTGGTGCCCCGCGCTTGGCTTTCGAGTGACGCTTTAGAAATTTCGAGTTTACGATTACGATTATCGTGTCAATTTGTAGTCTAAGCGTTGTTTGATTTGTACGTATAATTATGACTGATGACCTTACAGAGAATTTTAAGATAGTCAGAGGAAGCGCAGGAACAATAGGCCTACAACTGGTCTGGCCCTATACATCATATCCTGAATGGTGTGTCTTTATATTAGCTATACACTGTCATGTTTCCTTATCACCAGACGGGACGGTCGGGCTCTTCAGAGAATTTCGTGACACGTTTCTTAGCAAGCAGTCAATCTGTCCTAATGCAGGCTTCATTCTTGCTGTGACAAAACTTCCTAGAAAGTTGAAATTGCATCGTGACGATCAATTTGGCCTGGTTCCTTCTGAAAAGACTTATATTGCAGTCATGATTATTTAGAAGTTATTTATGATTATTTATAAGTTATTGCCGTAAGGTAGACAATCTAAGTGTTAATTGAAGTTGCAAATAGAAGCCTACTTAGATGTACTTACTACTTACTTAGCCTACATTTCAATGGATAGCTTCGAGACCGTGACAATCAAGCAGCTTTCAAGATTTTCAAAACACTACCTCTCTATTTCAGGAAATAAATATAAGAGGAAAGTCAGTTGTAGATTTAAATTAGTGGCCAAATAATCATTCAAACTAAGAACTCAACTGAAGATTTCAGTTTCAAATAGTCGGTTGATTGTCGTCTAGAATCTTCATAATATTAGAACATTTCATAATTTTTATAGCAGTTTTGATCTTGGAAAGAAATAAAACATTAAATTTGTTGGTCAGCATTGAAATAAAAACTAGGCATCAAGGCCGGAAAGACCCTGATAGAAATCCCCTACGGACCTGCGGTATAATTGTAGGCTAGTAATAATAATATTAACAATGCTGACCAAAGAAGAAGGCATAAATTTATGTGTTGTAAACATAGCCAACAGCATTCGGTCGATGTTGTGGGGCGTGTAAAGTGACATCGTAATAATCAGTTTAGCTTATGAAGCCTACTTCTCAACTCTGCCTTCATTATTCGCTTCTTTTCATGCCATTCATGACAAGTGGACGATGAAACTCGTGTCTTGTGCGTCGCTCCATCGCCCTTTGTTGGCTGGGGCTGAATCCTGCCACGCCTAAAGAAAGGCATCGAGTCTGTAGGCTATTGTTGCCATATTTAGATCTAGACGACAAACGCAGATTCGCCGTGAAAAGCGTTTGGTAGCCTAACACATACACGAAGAGAAGAGAATTATAAATATTTTAAGACTTGCAACTTGCAGGCGACAGCGAAATTATAACATATATATCAGTATAATATATACTGATGCATTTTTATACTATAACTTAACATAACATTGCATAACAGAAATGTGTTGAATTGGTTCATAAAACGTGTAATATGTTTTATAACCACTGCAGTAATAATATTACTGCAGTGGTTATAAAACATATTACACGTATTATACGTTGACTTTATGATTCCATTCACTTATATTATAAGTGAATGGAATCACAAAGTCAACGTCTCAAAGATTAGAAAGAGATCCAACGTCATTCGTTGCAGTCATGAACATCATTTTCATAATTATCTCAGCGTAGTGAATTTAAGATATATTATTACTTCTGAACTGACGAAGCTCCTTGCTATCTACTCGCACTTCATTTAAGGCTTGGCTGACCGGATAAATTTTCGTTTCTCCGTTGGGTTAACTGGTTTCCATTTTGCACTCGCCTCAACAATGCGCTTTTGATGGATGGTTGGGCCATAATTATACCTGGAACAGACTGACCTAACATCTGCGAGTTGTCCTGGCTGGAGATTCAGCCCATGCGCTTTCAGTATATGTTTGAAAGCTGTTCTTATCATTCTGGCTGGTTTTGTTTGTATGGAAGCAATGCTGAGTAGTTATTTTTTATCGCTGTGAGGTGCTATATAAATGCACTGAATGAATAGCTATTATAATTTTCAATATCACATTATCGTTGCCCTCATCGTGCTTTGGTGCATTGCAGGTTCGACCCAATATTATGACTGATGACTTAAATTCCAATGCGTCGCTGAGCTAACTGTATTGTTGGCGTGAAGTTGAATAAGGCGTCTATAGCATGTTTCCTTTGAATCTGTTTACGACGGCTACGGTTGAGATGGGATGGGTGTAGGGTGTGTGCGTGCATGCGCATGTCGCTTTACGCCCATAGGGTGGAACCACATATACATACACAACTGCTGATCTGTTACAATGACTGATCTCTAAGGCTGAAGTCCTCGAAAGCATTATGCATTGTATGGCTAGTGTATGCCCACGTACCGTCCAATTTCAAAGCTTTACGAACAGTTATTGTGCGTGCAGATAAAGTAAGCGGACTGTGCAGCAGTCATGAGCCATCTGCTACTCACTCCCTTCAAAGCGCTGGCAATTTACTCGCTCATGCATAGATGTCTATTGCGTGTCTTCTTTATGGTTTGCTGAGTAAAACTGCGAGTTGACACGAATCGACAAATAAAATCTAAGCCAGATTTTGCAATCACGAGGCCTAAGACCAAAGAGTTACATACATCGATGAAAGCGCACGGCACAGTATAAGACCTCTGTAAGAGGAAGTAGGCTTGCATAGCATAACATCATTGATTGTGTTTATTGTATCTTCGTCTATCACGCAACATGTAGCGTAAGTTAACTGATTTTGCGACAATCCAGAGGTGCATATGAAGCAAAAGTATCTGACCATGGAAATAAATTATGTAAGAATCTAACATATCTGCACTTCTTAGATCTCTGTCTCTTCTTTGGCCCTCGTCATTCCGATGGTTGGCTGAACCAATCCTTCTCAAATAATAATTCATCTCTCTGCTGTCTTCCGTAAATAGCCTACAACATAATTTTATCAAATTACAAAACTTATCTATCGATTCCATTCTTGGTCTTTTGCATTCCTCAGATCCCTATAATATACCGCACAACAATTTATTTCACTTGCCAGATCTCCACGCTTCTTCAAAAATTGGCCAAGTATGTCAACTGTCTTGTCCTGATAACTTTTCGCAACTTCTCAGTCATGGCTGAGTAATTAACATGTTCTCTCCTCATCGCACCCATTGCCGATGGTTAGACACAATGCTCTGTATAATAGTTATATATATTGTGTGTCGCTATTGTGCAACCAGACCGTCAATCCCATTGGACCAATTGCATGTCGTCCATAATAGAGACATTTCATAAGCGCGTCACTGAGCTGCAGTGGTGGTTTTTCAAAGCATTCAATGACTGAAATGAATCTTGCGCCGCGTTGAGTGTACTGCATCAGATCCGAATGGTATACTACTGGATCCTTTCTATCGGTTTACTATCGATACCGCGCACACAAATACCGCGCACACAATACCGCGCACACAATACCGCTAATTGCAATTCAGCGCACTATCGTTAACGCGCACCATCATTACCGCGCATTACTTGATTAATTGATAAAAACTTCGTGATTTTAGGTTGAAAGTATACTTTTAATTTCTATATAAGAGGTCCTACTATGAACGAAGTTAATAAAAACGCAATGCCTTAAATTGGCAAAAGAACATGTCCTACTGCGAACGAACTAATTTTAAATCTTCATAAAAACGCAATGCCTTAAATTGGCAAAAGAACATGTCCTACTGCGAACGAACTAATTTTTCGATTTTCGCTGCATCTGGAACGTGACTGTGAGAAGTTACGTACACAACTCTGTCACTCTTTGTATGACAGCGAGCTCTACACTTTCGCACATCGTAATCCGTGCACTTCCAAAGTGTCTTATCATTCACTTTTCTTTCTTTTCGAAACGTAAAACCATCCAGAACAAGCAGAGATTTCACCCTTTCACTTTTAACAAACTGTAATGACATCTTAAAAATTATAAGAATGCGTTAGAATGGGAATCTTGTGGCCACCTGCATTTATATACACCGGTTAACCAGATAGGCCTAGGCTGCTTGGTCTACTCCTTATACGCACAGTGTTACCCATCCATAGGCGCAATCACGCCATAAAAGTTGGGAGGGACCATACTGATTCACGTCCTAAAAGTTGGGGGGGAACATTATAATAAAGCTAGGGGACCACTCAAAAGTTGGGGGACGCGTCCCGTGGGTCCCATAGGGTGGTTGCGCCTATGTACCCATCGGCATAGTATAAACAGTCCAGATTTCTCAAACGTCGGCCTACTTTTCGATTGGGTCGCACCTTTTCTGTACAGTGATGGCTTCACCAGATGCGATATTCAACAGATGCGCGGTAAGGATCGTGCGCGGTAACGACCATGCGCTGTAATAAAATTAGCGGTATTGTGTGCGCGGTATTGTGTGCGCGGTATTTGTGTGCGCTGTGCTGACCGGATACCCTTTCTATCTATTGACTGTCTCTCTATCAGAGCGCAACTTTCAAAGGCTAGCCTACCTCACAAGTTTTGTTGTGGCAAAACCATCATAGGTTCGTAAGTAATTCTTTGTAGGATGTTGAATGTGTTTTGTTTTCTGAGGACATATCACAGCTTACTTGTCCTAATCTAAAAGGAAACAAGTCTAACGAATAGCATCAATTACAGAAGAGAACCCTGTGGAATTCGGTCTAATTTAGACCATTCTGATCATTCTATAATTATTGACCGTATGCTTTTTATTTTGCATGCGTTCACTAAAAACAGAAGGTCATCAGAGTTTTCGACGACCAAGACGAAAATTTTTCCTGCCCAAGACCCAAAATTTTGGGCACCCCTTCGAAAATCCCTGTATTCGCCCTTGCACACGGCATAACAATTCACTTAGGCATACCTGGAGTTCTTTTACCTTCGTTTGCGGCCATAATTTAAATCGAATCACAAAATCCACAAAGTTTAAACGTTAAGCGCACTGTTGGAAGAAGTCAAGACGAATAGGTAGCATCATAGGTTTCATAGCATTAATGCAAAACGGTGTTGTCAGGAGAAATCGAAGTAGATAAGAAAGAGATTCTATTTTGCACTGACGCTACAATTTTGTCGCGAAATCATGCAAGAGATGAAAATGCAACGAAAAGAAATAATCGAATAAACGTGGCAGCGTCGTCGCGCCGACTCAAAAAAATCGGCGGCGGTGGCGCCCACAAAATGTCTACGGCGGTGGCGCTGCGCGGCCGGCGCAGAGCTCTGTTCCCAACTTGTGCTCAATGTGTCCACCACCAGTGCTCAAACTTGTAATGAGTCTCTTTGTAAAGTTCTTAATGGCCTTGTTTATGTGCTCCAAAGGTAAATCTACCTATATTAAATCCAATGCGATGATCAATTCTCTAATCGCTCTTGGTTTTTGCTGCAGATTGTCGTATTTCTGCATAGACCTGGGAGTGACTTGGGTCAGCTAATCTGACCCCACTTGACCCTAAACTGACTTGAGGTCGACTTTAAGTCGACTTCTCGGCGTCAAAACGACTTGACCCGACTTGGCAGAAAAACAACCGACTTCCGACTTGAAGTCGACTTCTGACATGGTAGGCTACTAGCCATTAGCATATAGGACTACGTACGGCTACTAATGCAAGAAGTCAAGCCAATTTTCATGCAAGCATTAATTTCATTTAGGCCTACAAATGAGTAATAAGACCTCAACACTTAATTGATGAATGAATTTGTTAAAGTGTTATTAAGCCCATTTCAGGCTGTTCAGTTTGAATAGTTTTGTGATGCTTTGGGCCATCTATAGTGACCTAGACAATGCGACGGCAAATTATTAGGCCTATGAATTTTAGCATGTCCATTGTCTGTGATTATTCAGATTACACTCATTATTATTATTTTTTAATATTAATATTAAATAAATTTGTAAAAAGCGCAAGGTCTAAGATAAAAGAGCGGACCGCTGACTGTGTGGTTGCACTGAATGGCGTGCTATGATAAGCCTAATTTGTAATTCTGTTTTCATAATTATTTGGTCACTAGCATCATTTCGCAACTTAGCATAGGGCCTATAGCATATTGCATTTGCAAGCGCATCATCCTACAGTAGGTTACTACAGCTACTAGGCTTACTCACTGACAGTAAAGTATTTCATTGTCCAATTGGTCCTACAATAGTTTTCCGTCTGCAGACAACTCCAGATGCAGCGCTCCAAAGTAGCGACAAACTATCGATTTATTATAGGCCTTGTAGCCTAGATCCAGCTTTCTTTGCGCCGAATTCACTGACCACTATAGATGTTCACTGATTGTTTGATAAGCACACGTGCTAAATTTCTAATATAACATCTTGTTTCACCGTTTTAATTAAGCGAATGCCTAAGCGTGACGTTTAAGCATAAAATTACAAATTATATGAATAGATCGGCAGACGGCAGTCTGCACGATAGCCTACCGGAAAATAATCAGTAGCCTAGCCTAAGTCTCTGTTTAACAATTAAGGGCCTCATTCATTCTTGTAAACACACTAGGCAACAAAAGCTGCCTAAATGTTGTCACAATCATTGGTTTGAAGTGACAAATTTAGCTAAGTTTGTGTCTCAAGTCGGTTTAAGTTAGGGTGACCATACGTCCCGGTTTTCCGGGACATGTCCCGGTTTTTCGTGGTGCGTCCCGGTGTCCCGAAGACTTAGGGAAAAGGGCCAAATTGTCCCGGTTTTTGGCAAGAAGGAAATTTGTATCTTGAAAACGTCAGTTTTATGTAAATCACAGAACAAGGTGTAGTTTGTAACCTTAAAAAAGTCGTAACGAAAGACAAGTTGTCAATTTATATGGAGTATTTATTATATTGCATCTTTAGTAGTCTAGTGAGTTCAGTTGATAAATTCAAAGAACTATCAAGGAGTAACGAGAAAGATTTTATAATAGGCTAGAGGCCTAAAATTTAAATGGCGGCTCAAGAACTGTATCGACTTCGGTATGTCGCGCCAGGGTCGTAGGCCTAATGGTCGTTCGACCACTCATGCCAGCACTCAAATAGACCAATTTCCTTCGACAACTTAAATTGCTGTCAGTGTAATGTGGAAATTCAAACAAAAATTTGAATGATCAGCGACACATTCCCTACCCAAACCCCGTTTCACTGCTCGGAGCTGAACGCCTCGATTGGCGATCGTCCACCCGACGCTCCTGTGTAGTGTGTGTACTCCAGAAACATTAAGTCTTCCTCTGGACAAGATTATACCCACTGGGCACCGATTGAGAGATGGTTCTCTATTACAAAAGAGCAGAGGCGAATCCAGGGGCAGACCTAGCCATGCCCCCATTTAACCAGCTATTCTGGCTCGGAAAGTTGACCTGCGCCCCCTCCCATGAGTAGTTTCGCAGGCCCCTCTCCACGCCCTACGAGGCCCGTACAGAGGTTTAAGAACACTGTATGACAAAAAGTCATCAGTTATTTTTGCGGGGAAATGGTATCTTTTCTTGGGAATTCGACAAATGACTCAAAAAGGTCATCAGATTTTTGTTCGGTGAGCAAGTCGAAATTTGTCCCCTGTCCAAGACCGAAAATTTTGCCCCTCGAAAATTTCTGTATCCGCCTCTGTAAAAGAGTACTGCACAAAGTGCACTGACGACATGAGCAGGTTGTAGATTTCTACACTGAAATCTATGTTCAGCATTAAATTTAATTGAGCCTATAAGACTAGGCCTTCGATCGTAAGCCTGTGTCCCTGTGGTTAAGGAATTAGGCCTACAATTGATATTTTTCAAAAAGTGTCCCGGTTTTTGATGGCCAGAAAATGGTCACCCTAGTTTAAGTCGACTTGAGGTATAAACAACTTCAAGTGACTTCTATCTACAAAATTCGACTTGGGGTCAGTTGCGGTGAGCAGAAACGACCCGACCCGACTTGGGATGACCAAGTCGACTGGGGTCGACTTATTGGGGTCGACTCCCAGGTCTATTTCTGCAGCATAGTTCTCCGAAATGGATTATCAATCCATCGGGTTCAAATCCAGAGATTTGGGACTATTGGCTTTTCAATGAAACCAGAACCATTGACATCGAGCTGATCTCTTTTCATCTGCGCAATAGGCCTACTCTTAACTCCCAGCTTAGCTCTTAATTTCTGCGCTCTCGCTGTTTATCAGAGTAAGCGGTGCTCGAGGTTTTAGGCCTATATCTCGAGGATCTTTCTCATGAAGTGTCTGAATACACATTTTGTCTGTCATTGACACATTGACCATTTTCACATTTTGTTATATATATTTGAATTTCATTGTTTTAAAGGAAAATTATTAATCTGACAGATCTATTCCTTATTTGCCAACTTGATCGTCACCTTGCTAAGTGACTTCACAGTCTGGTGCAGCTACGCTGGCACCCTGCTTCTTTTTAAAATAAAAATAATAATGATTTTTAGCAATATCAAGGCTTTCCGATTTAACAAATTTTATTTGACATGAGACGTAATAAATCGGGGTTTTGTTAACTTTTATAGCGTTACGTTTTTGAGCCGTCAAAAACAGTTGGTTGCCTCACTAAAAGTGATATAGCCTAACTGTTTTTATGTTTGAAATATTTTTATGAAATCAGGCCACCATGTGTAAATATGAATGGTCTATCAGCTGTAAAATTTCTCATTTCGAAATTCTTACATATGGCCAAGATATTGGCCAAAAACCTTAGGGGTCTTAAATGTGTTGCCCATAGTTTGAAACTACAGGTTCATAAAAGGCTATTTGGTAGGCAAACTATTTTTATGTTTCCGCGGACGTAGGGGTCCACGAAAGAAATAGGCCTACACTATACAGTAGGGTGGAGCGAAAACATGGGAAAATTTATTTCTGCAGGAAACATTTTCTAATAGTGATCAAAAGATGCCACCATATTAGGGTAATTAGTGTGCAAAAATATTGTTGTTTTTCCTATATCCTCTGCCCTCTACCGGCGGTGATATCTTTACAACATGCAATTCTTCAGAAAGTATATGCACTGAATTATTTTTCGATAAAAAAATCGTGGAACGCTTGTAAATAGACCTACTTAAATACACATTTAGATCAAAAGCAGAGTGATGTGATGCAATTTGAAATTATCCAGAATTTATAATTCATTGTGAAAAATGACTTTCTTGAGGTTGATATCTATCAATAATTATGTGTAATGTATGTGTGTAGACCTGTAGGGCCTTTATGCTATGGCCTATTTGTCTGTTCAAAACGGCACACTTGTTTGCAGCCATGAAACATTGCAACTACAGTTAAAGAGGTTCATCAGGACCACCCAGTGGAAACTTTAGAGAAACCCCCTAACCACGGTGGTGAGGTGGCCCAGAATTAAAAATTTCACTATTTTCACACCTATAACTATAGGCTATACGCCACAGTTACGTACTAGGGTGCCAATTAAATACACAATACACAGGAAAGATAAAGTTTTGAATTTCTGTGGTCTCATCCTCTGAAAATGTTCCTTTGTATATGGAAGTTAATCAGGGAGAAAATGAATAAATTCTATGAACATTTAGAGGATGCACAATGCTCCTGAAGTTCTATATAGTAATACGTGTCGCAATGCTAGTCAATTCCTGACATAGACCTAATGGTCTCTCTCAATATTGAGAAGTTGTTAACTCTGTGGATTACTAACAGTTCCGGTTATATCTGCGCTTTATATCAGTTCTATATCATATCTACATATCTGTTTTATATTAAATCTCTATTCTATAACATCACTAGCATAGAGGGGGTAAAAGAAAACGTTACAATCCGGAACCCATTGACTTGAAATTTGCGCGGGTTGAAGACCGTCATTGTACGAAAAACAGGTTACCATAAGCAGAAGGGAAAAGGTAATGTGGCGAACCAGGTCGCTACAAGCTATCTTACTTATTTACTTAAGTAAGGCCGCTATTTCTATTGCGAATTCATGGGTGCTATGCTTAGCGCGGATCGATGCGGTCATCGCTATATTTAGCTTCCCATGCATTTGTCAGTGGAATATTCCGCCACCTGCGATTTCTGATTGGTTGGACATCACGCGATGTTTTTGGCGGCAGGAAGCGGCCTGCCTAGGCAAGTTGACGCGCAAATCGTCAGTCGGGCAACAGAATTTGAAGGGGTGAGGTCTGCGCTGGTAGAAATTGCAAATCGTGGTAAAATTGCGGCTGTTTCCGACTCTGACCGTTTCCTGCAGCCCGGAAGACAAGGTTCTTTGGGTTTCTGTTTACCGATGTGTGATGGTTGAATATTTTCGGCACCGATTGAATAAATAATCGACTTTCTACGGGGGAAGATTGCGACATTAGCAGAAGACACAATAACTTTGTCGGGACAAGAAAACGTGGGAGCGACTGTCCTAAATATCAGTGGGAGCAGGGAAGTATCGATACACTTGTCTCATGAGCTCGAGCCTGAATTAAGTTGTAAACTGATAAAAGTTATATTGCTAGTTTGGCTGAAACCTTAATAGAGATAAGGGCTGTCTGTGCATTGACCCGATCGACTATAAATAAAACGAAGACACAGATTGTATTTGATAGGCCTAAATAAGAACTTTATTGTTAACTCTGTTTTACTTGTGTGTGTAGATATGATTGCCAATTAATGACGAACCGTCACATGATTAATTCTATAATGAATAAAGCTAGATAAGAGGATTGTGAATTGACTATTACTGCTAAGCTAGGATGGACTCGGACAGCGATACAGACAGTGTCATGGAGGCAAGGTTGGAAGAAGACAAGGGAGGTCTTAGAGGAAGTGTTGCTATAGGAACAACAGACAATTCCACTGACTTTGACCCGATTTTAATGCATACACAAATGACAAAAATAGAGCAACTTATAGAGCGTCAGAATAATACCTTAACTAGTTTAGCCGAAGAACTGAATGTAGTTTCCATGCAACAGGACCGACTGAATTCCCGCCAGGAGGAAAGTGAAGCAAGGGTTAAGTCCTTAACTGATGGTATAGTGGGTGGTGGAGCTAGGGGAAATGTTGAGGAACCGAACCCAGATAAGTACCCATTTAGTGGGGCTGTCGTGATCTCAACAGACACCGCAGACATATGTCCAATATCGGCTCATCCTGAGGAAGAAGGTAACCAGAGAAGCTCACACCCAAGGTTAGGATTCGAACCTGCCTCCATCAGTACTAAGGAAACCCTGCAGAGTAAAGTGAGGCCCATTATTGAACAGAGAAACCAGGACCTGGGACCCGGACTTCCTCAACAACGCCTAGGGGAGCGCACGGAAATAGGTCCTATGAATTGGACTGGAGAACGGTGTGGAAGTCAGGCGACCCCGCGCGTAACAATTGGCACCAGCAAGTGGGATGAAAGTACAGGAGGTCCTAGAGAAAAGGGTAAAATAATAATGGGTCCTAGATTTAGTAGAGCAGAAGATTTATGGGGAAAAGTGGAAAATGGAAAAGAAAATTTTCCACAAGATGATCCAAGAGGAAGGGATGTACAGATGAAATACTTTGGTGCTAGACCAAAGGATTTACAAGGTCAAGGTCAAGGTCAAGGCGAAGGTCAAAGAGTAAATACAACTGACATGTTGCATAGTCAAACAATAGACTATTATGATACAAATGTTTTGTATAGAGATTTTGACTTTGAAAATTACATGCGTCGAAAACAAGATAAATTGGTTAAACATGGAACTGAATATAAATCTGATAACGTAGATTCAGAAATTACCGACTTGCGAGCGCTACATAAATTCGAACTAGAAACAAAAGCGTTAGGTGTATGGCAAAATGATAGTAAAACTTGTACTAATCCCAGACTTCTAGTTTCAGATGGAAAATTGATGGATCCCTCGGGGCGGAGTAACGACCACGTGGTATCATGGGATGCACATCCTCGCCAGTCAACGACTGCTACCCCATGGGCTGCCACCTTTTCCCCCTCGTCGGTTCCTGAAGCAGAAAAATTCCGGTCACTGAGTAACACGCTGTCACTTGTGACCAAACCAGTCACCTCGGCTGCAGTCGACAGCCACTTCTGCGAATCGGAAGCAGAACCTAAGGGAATCTTTCAGGTTTTCGCATCCACTCCTCAGATGTTCACGTACACATCTACTCAAAGCCGGCCGATTATGTCCATGGTGTCCCTGTCGTCGGAAACCCAAGTCACGCACAGCTACGAATACATACATTGGGCTAATGGTCAGCCCGTGTATGCGCCTTGCGGTCGGAAGATGGTTCCACCTGTTCCAGTCTTCCCTGTCTACGCAGAAACAGTCTCCCCTCCGTCCCAGATGCAATCGTGGCCCACGAGCACAATTCTGGAGAATCCTGTCATGCAGTTGAATACCTTACCAGAAATGTGCAGCTCGGCCAGTTGGAACTGTCCGAAAAAATTGGAAGGAAATCGTCCGCCTTCCTTCACCAGAAATTCAAGTCGCTGCTGAAAAAAACAGACATTAACCGGTGGTCATACAACTCCATCAACCAACACAGAACAAGAGGAAGCTGCCGAGAAAGTTCAGACTTCAGCTGCCGACTCAACGAGAGAGAAGGTGAGATCGCACATGAAACTGGGTCATTATAATGGGAAAACGTCGGTAGAGGTGTTCCTAAAAAAATTTGAGGTGTGTTCCAAGAACAACCGATGGACAGAAGACGAAAAATTAGCACAATTGACTTGTGCACTGGTTGAACCGGTGGATCAAATCCTTTATGAATTTGACTCTGACACCATCACCACATGCGCCGACTTGATGGACAGGTTGAGGTTAAGACATGGAAGCACTGACCAAACGGTTTTGTACCAGACCCAACTAAGTGCTCGCAGACAGAAGGTGGGAGAAGATCTGGGTTCTTTGGTCCAAGACATAAGAAGATTAATGATTCTGGCATTCCCAGGACCGAGGTCTACTCACAGCGAAACTATTGCGATCAAAGCTTTCCTTGATGCTTTACGAGACAAAGAGCTAGCCTTAAAAGTGAGAGAGCGAGAACCGGTCACCCTAGACAATGCATACAAAACGGCCATGAGACTGGAAGGCTACCGCAGAGCTGATGAAGATGGCATGGACCGCCAAGAACGACGTCCAGGCAGAGTCAAAATTGTGAAGGAAAGTGGTGAAGCGGGGAATTGCGATACGAAAGAATTTCGCGAAGACATTGCTCGTCAATTAAAGCAATTGAGTGACAGAATGGACTGCTTGCTAAATGCTCCATCGACCGAAAGACACTATCCGCAATGGCAACCGCAGCGTACCTCTCCAGTATGGAGAGGCACTAACTATACGAATCAACGATGGAACCAGAGATCGAATGAAAACTACCGAAGGACAACTCCTGACAACCGACGCTGCTTCGAGTGTAACCAGGTTGGACATTTGGCCCGGGTTTGTCCTCGCAGAATAACCTCTTCGTCAACTGGAGAGCAAGATGAATCCGAAGGACCTGGGGTGAGTAACGCTAGACATGTAAAAGGAAACAGTGATGCTTATCTTTCCGTGACAATTAGAGGGAAGAAATTGCTAGCTTTGTTAGACTCTGGCAGTGAAATGACATTATGCCCTGCGTCGCTAGTGGATCCGGCGGAAATCAAAGGCTCCAGCCAACTGTTGCAAGCTGCTAATGGGTCTGCAATTCGGGTAGTGGGAGAGACTGTACTGAAACTGAAAATCGAAGGTCAGGCTTTCGAAATTCCTTGCTTGGTAACTGAGCAGGTTACTGAACTTATTCTCGGACTCTCTTGGATGGTGAGAGAAAATGTCCTATGGCATGTAGGGCGAGGATGGATTCTCGTCCGGAATCTTCGGCTAAATGTTCTGCGCAAAAACTGTCCGAAACAGTGTCACCGAACAAAAGGAACTTTCTGCGACAGGCAAAATTCTCCGAACAGTGAATCGAATGTCGAAACCCGAGCCGTGCTACCAGAGATGGAAATCGTACAAGAAATCGGTGCCGTGCAAACAGGAACCGTCGAATCAGAAGCTTCGGTTCCCGAAAAGACTTCTGCTCGATCCAGTCGCTTCGCGGATCCCTGTCCCACCGAGGTGGCAGCCCGAATCCCACGTCAACCGGATGTGCATCCTCGGGTCGTTCCAAATAGTTCCTTCCGTGGTGGAACTTGCCGTCCTCCAGTGACGCCATCTGTCGAATCAGTGCGAGTGAAAGAGTCGGTTTCACTCCGAAATGTCACTCGCTCTCAAAAGTCTGACGTCGACCAGATGCACCGGAGGAAACAGACTCGCAATGCTGGCGAGACTGTGGCAAGCGTAATGTAATGTAATGTGATATGATAGGGTAGCTAGGTCGCATAATGGCGACAAGTTGTGAATGGAGAATAGAATCTTCTCTGCTTTAGTTGTTGTTTTTGATGATATATATATGAATATGTGACCTTGAGATTTAGGTTTACATTTTTATTTTAATGTGCGTGGATATATTGTGCTTTCTTACTGTGTAACTATGTGAAAGTTGATTACAGTAATGGAGTGTAATATGATGATATATGTTATGTGAGAATGCATAGTTTTATTTGTGTGAAGTGTGGCTTAAGTGTTTCAGATCACCTGTGTGTTTTGATATAAGCAGATGATGTTTAAACTAGACTAAGTGTTTAGTAGTAATTACATGCAAGTAATGCAGTGTAATGTAAGGTTACAAGGCCATGTAATAGGCATAAGCTCCAGCTAATGCCTAAGTGTTAGTCCTTTAGGTAGAAATAAAATATTTAGTTGCTAAATTGGTATAAATATTAGAATTGCTTCTTGTTGCCACGAAGAAGGGCCGATGTCGTGTTTGTATGTCAATCGCATAATAATGATTGCAAGTTAGAAGGCTGCATGGTGGTTGAAAGATAACCTTGTGTGAATGATTGAATGAGTAACTGATGATGGTAAGAGTCGGTAGAGCACCCAATTGTAAGCATCGCCCTGGGAGTTGGTAAGTAAGTTGGATTATAGATTTGTAGGTAGACTCACTATTTAGCCGGCAGTGGAAATTGCATGCAATGGTGAAGCTGTGCCTGTGGATTAGTGACGAGATGAATTCGTCCAGTCTTAGACTACTTCCTGTAGAGGTTGTAATGTAATAGACTATTAAAGGATATGGGAATAAGTCCTTTATGCCTTGGGTATGCTTAACTGAGCAGTAATTCCTTCTTCGATCCGGGTAGCTAAGCCTTGATGTAATAAGGTATGGTATGCATGTAGTATACATTAGTGGCCTAGGTTTATGATCTGACGTTGCTTCATCTCTGTAGTAGTGGCTTAGTGTAGAAAGAATGAGTGCCTTTAAAACACAGCTTAAGTTTTAAGTTGCTTATATGTTTGGCTTGGTGAATGGGTGAACATTGGTTTGGGATTGCGGTAGAAAAGATGGTTTGTGGAAATCAAACATTGTCTAAGAGGTAGTGTAAGGTAGTATGAATGAGAGTGACTGAGTGTGCTTGAAAATGCATTTCTTATTTTTTGGCTTTTGATGACAAGTTTAAACGGATTATGGCCGCAGACTTCCGTAGCGTCTACTGCCAGGACTTTATGTGGTATGTCTGAGATTCAGTATTGTATTTGTGCCATAAAACTGTGTAAGGTGTTGATTCCTCTGAAGCGCTACTGTTGAGTGAATAATAGGCTAGTGTTTAATTAGCTTGAGATTACATTGCTTCATGTTTTCGTAGCGTTTCTCGCTGAAGACCCTGTGTTGTGTTTGGAAATTTGTAGAGCGCTATTGGAATAAGTAGGTCCTAGTATGTGTGGAATCTTCTATAGCGATTCTTGTTGATTGTGATTATTATATGCGAAATGTTGTATAGCGCCACTGCTGTATAAAAATGTAATAACGGATTAATATAAGATTTGGCGCCGGAACATGAATGCATGTGTTAAGAGGACTTTCTCTCGCTAGGGTTCCGTGCAATTGCTGGAAGCAGTGTGTAGTTAAGCTTCATTGTGGGTAATTGCTAAAAGTAGTTAAGCTATGTGATTGTAACTATGTGAAATTAATGGGGTTACGTTAAACGGTCTTGCACTAACTCCATGGAAAGAAGAAAATCTTTGGACCTTCAGAACCTGAGCTTTAGCCATGGAGGTATCCCACCGTTTCTTAGCCCAATCGAGCACCCTTCTCGAGGAAGTGTTCCTTGCGTCACTAACTGACCTGCTGGACCCTGCTGGTCGAGAGTCGTGGAAGGTGGAAGCGATAGTTATAACGTTGTTCACAATTAAGAAGGCTGTATGGTTTTGGCCATTCCTAGTTTAACAGGTACGATGTAAGGGTTTTGTTCGAAATCAGTGTACTATAGTTAAGTCATATTAAGTCACGGTAGTCTAGAATTGTAAGATTCCATATGTGAAACTGGTCGTATTACTGAAGATGTGATTTCAGTTAGTTACCATATGTTGATGAAAAGAACTATGTAACAATTTCTGCTATGAGAGATAAGACTAGGGTTTTCAGTCTGAAATGTCTTCTAGTTAAGAGTTACTAGTTTAGCAGATGTAAACCTGTAATGGCAGCTTTGAACTTTGGCATGGACTGTGCAATGAATGATGCTGCTGAGTTGCTTTTGAAATGTTGTGCACATACATTTCTCATGTTTCGTATCTCAGAAATGTTTCCGCTATACAATATTTGTAAGTCGATATCATGTACCGATGATAAAAACTGCGACAGTTTCTGTGAATGGGAAGATTGGTAATGCTTTGTTGGTCAGTTTGAGGACCTCGGTTAGTTAAGAGTTGTTATTGGGCATATGTGAACCCTTATGACTGACTAATACTCAGCCATTGTGCAATTTCTATGTCTTATGCCTGTTGATGTAACTTTTGAGGCAGTGTAAGCTATAGCATGCTAGATAAGTTACAAGTGCCATGTATCAGGTTCGAGCTCCGGAGTTTTATTTAAATTTCCCAGGATACTGGTAAATTTAAAAAGTAAGTGGTGGAGGGTGTGGCGAACCAGGTCGCTACAAGCTATCTTACTTATTTACTTAAGTAAGGCCGCTATTTCTATTGCGAATTCATGGGTGCTATGCTTAGCGCGGATCGATGCGGTCATCGCTATATTTAGCTTCCCATGCATTTGTCAGTGGAATATTCCGCCACCTGCGATTTCTGATTGGTTGGACATCACGCGATGTTTTTGGCGGCAGAAAGCGGCCTGCCTAGGCAAGTTGACGCGCAAATCGTCAGTCGGGCAACAGAATTTGAAGGGGTGAGATCTGCGCTGGTAGAAATTGCAAATCGTGGTAAAATTGCGGCTGTTTCCGACTCTGACCGTTTCCTGCAGCCCGGAAGACAAGGTTCTTTGGGTTTCTGTTTACCGATGTGTGATGGTTGAATATTTTCGGCACCGATTGAATAAATAATCGACTTTCTACGGGGGAAGATTGCGACATTAGCAGAAGACACAATAACTTTGTCGGGACAAGAAAACGTGGGAGCGACTGTCCTAAATATCAGTGGGAGCAGGGAAGTATCGATACATTTGTCTCATGAGCTCGAGCCTGAATTAAGTTGTAAACTGATAAAAGTTATATTGCTAGTTTGGCTGAAACCTTAATAGAGATAAGGGCTGTCTGTGCATTGACCCGATCGACTATAAATAAAACGAAGACACAGATTGTGTTTGATAGGCCTAAATAAGAACTTTATTGTTAACTCTGTTTTACTTGTGTGTGTAGATATGATTGCCAATTAATGACGAACCGTCACATGATTAATTCTATAATGAATAAAGCTAGATAAGAGGATTGTGAATTGACTATTACTGCTAAGCTAGGATGGACTCGGACAGCGATACAGACAGTGTCATGGAGGCAAGGTTGGAAGAAGACAAGGGAGGTCTTAGAGGAAGTGTTGCTATAGGAACAACAGACAATTCCACTGACTTTGACCCGATTTTAATGCATACACAAATGACAAAAATAGAGCAACTTATAGAGCGTCAGAATAATACCTTAACTAGTTTAGCCGAAGAACTGAATGTAGTTTCCATGCAACAGGACCGACTGAATTCCCGCCAGGAGGAAAGTGAAGCAAGGGTTAAGTCCTTAACTGATGGTATAGTGGGTGGTGGAGCTAGGGGAAATGTTGAGGAACCGAACCCAGATAAGTACCCATTTAGTGGGGCTGTCGTGATCTCAACAGACACCGCAGACATATGTCCAATATCGGCTCATCCTGAGGAAGAAGGTAACCAGAGAAGCTCACACCCAAGGTTAGGATTCGAACCTGCCTCCATCAGTACTAAGGAAACCCTGCAGAGTAAAGTGAGGCCCATTATTGAACAGAGAAACCAGGACCTGGGACCCGGACTTCCTCAACAACGCCTAGGGGAGCGCACGGAAATAGGTCCTATGAATTGGACTGGAGAACGGTGTGGAAGTCAGGCGACCCCGCGCGTAACACAAATGACAAAAATAGAGCAACCTTACGTAACCTTACTCCCCTGTTCACAGGGGAGTAAGGTAGGCCTATAACTAGATGACAGTTTTATTGAAAATCCAGATAACAATACAGATTGTGATGGAAGCAATACAGCTGAAGATGAAGGCAGTGATGTGAAAATTTCTGCGGTAAAGGAAGGGAAGAAAGCAAAGCCAAAAGTACATATAATTAATCGTGATGCAGTATCAGCACTGGATAGAACATAGGTATTGGACAGAAAATTTAATGCAACATATATCCTCCAAGCATCTGCAACCTCATCTCTAGGTCACAGTCAATCAGAATTAATTAATTCTTAACAAGAAATCCGTACGATTGGCACGAATGTAACATTGCGCATCTACTGCTTTAAAAAAGGAAGCATTTTCCTTCCCCGGTATTCCTGGTCCTCTGACGATACATTGGGATGGTAAGATATTGCCTGCTCTCACAGGTACACCGTTGATCGTCTGGCAGTCATAGTATCTGGAGATGGTGAGTTGAAGATTCTCGGGTCCCAAAGTTATGCAGTGCATGGTTCTGGTGAGACACAGGCTGCAGCAGTATTTTAAATGATTGACAAATGGAAACTCAGTGAATGTGTCCAGCTGATGTGTTTTGACACAAGTACTAGTATCCCAGACAACAAAGCGGGAGCTTGTGTCACATACTGTTACAGTAGCAAAAACTTCACAAGCAGCTCGTTAACGTGGCATGCAGGCAGGCAGCATTTACACGAACCTATTGCCGCAAAAGTAGTTGATACGCTTATGGGATGTTCTAGTGGCCCAAATGGCAGTCTCTTTGAAAGGTTTTCTGCTGCATGGATTCACATTGACATTATTTTCATCCTATGAACTCAAACCTCTGAAAGATAACTTCATGTTATTTCTTCATGAGTAGCTGCAACACTATCATCCAAGAGATGACTACGGTACAAGGAGTTGATGCGGTTGTCGCTGTTGTTTGTATGAAATGAACCTTTTGCCAGCAATGCAGATTATCATCACACCTTGAGCCTGCCACAGGGCATAATGGACGGGAAATTTTTTAAACAATCTAAAAATTTACTTGTTTCGCTCACAGTTTCGCTTGACAGCTTCTGAACTGCCTGGCTTAAAAGTTTGACATATTCGTGGTTAGACTATAATTATCTCAAAGTGTAACGGAAAACCGGCCGCCTCAAGCGCGGCTGGCAGGAGAGGGGATGGAACTCTCCCACCAGGTGGTAAGGCTTGCGTGTCGCTCCAGATGGGCGCAAGTCCGGCCTCCGTCGTCTTTCGAAGGGTTTAACAGTGCTCCCACTACCGTACGAAGACCCGAAGACACGATGTATTTTCAGACGATATATTGTCGATCACAACTCCACACGTCACAGCAGGCATGCACGTGATACACAGTGAACAATCGTACCCCAGCAGCGGACGGTCATATACCAAAATGGCGGCTCCCACAGCAATGGCTGACTACGGGGCGCTTCACTGCGACGAACACGGGAACTACACGGCAGAGGCAGCGGCGTACTGCGGCGGCGGCAACGGCGAGCTCCGACGACCGATACTCAGCGACGGCGACGGCAGCTCCCACTGGCGACTGACAGCTGCAACGACGACTGCTCCTTCTCCGCTGCGACGACAACACCCGGCAGCGGCGACGACTGCTGC
This sequence comes from Lumbricus terrestris, assembly GCA_949752735.1. Classification (NCBI taxonomy): domain Eukaryota; kingdom Metazoa; phylum Annelida; class Clitellata; order Crassiclitellata; family Lumbricidae; genus Lumbricus; species Lumbricus terrestris. The sequence goes on from OX457037.1 coordinate 371,786, forward strand.
TCACGACGACGACTGTTGACGACCGACCGACTCTCTCCAGGACGACTGAGCTCGACTGACTGCGACGGACAGAGCTCTCTCCAGGTGACGACTGAGCTAATGCATGGAGGCCGCGCTCCTATTTATACCTGACCGAGGGGACAGGGGTCCGGACCGGGGATGCGCAGGAGGAGGGGAGGGGACTTGTACGTCAGAGGTCCGGACCGGGGTCTTTGGAGGCAAAGGAGGGGGGAAGGGGACTTCTACGTCAGAGATGCGGACCGCGGAAGCGCAGGAGGAGGGGAGGGGACTTCAGCTTACGAGATCCGCGCATGCGCACTAGGGGGTCTGTGACGTCAGAGGTCCGGACAGGGGTCTTTGGAGACGAAGGAGGAGGTGAGGGGACTTTTACGTCAGAGGTCCGGACCGCGGAAGCGCAGGAGGAAGGGAGGGGACCTCTACACACGTGCGAACGACGGCGCGAAACGGCCGCCTAATCGATGCCGGCGAACGCGTAAACAAGTCCGCGGAGGCGAAGGAGGAGGGGAGGGGACTGCGGCAGCTGCGCAGGCGAATTTCGCCACATCCTCCTCCCACCACGATTCGAAATGTCCCTATTTCGAGGGCCAGGGCCCACGGGCCCTCCCAGAAGCAAGGATCCCCTAGACCGTCCGCGTTATACAGTAACCGGCCAACGGGCCAATGGCAACAACTCTGCCCTCGAACGACTTGCAAGTCGTAACAACAAAAGCGAAACCAAACAAAACGAACCATCGTCCACGAAATGTCCATTGTTCATTATGCAACTTAACAGGACTATCAGTCAGGTTTACTATTCTCACGTGCGCATCAGTCTCACCGCCTAACACCACACGGGCAATGTGAACTCCAGGACGGATTTCATGAGCCTCCGTCATCCACGCGGGAGCCACCGAGGTCAAATCCCCATATACAGTTTTCACGGGCACCTCACTTTTTTGTATTGTATTGTATAAAAACATTTATAAAGCGCCTCTGCTAGGGTGAACCGTTCAGAGGCGCTCCCAGTGCGCAAGACCACGAGAGAAAAAATAGGTTTTAAGAAAAGAAAATGAGGAGGAGGGATTACCTGTCAGAAGTTGAGATCGAGTAGAAGGAGAGAGCGTATTCCAAAGAGAGGGGCCAATTGATGTAAGGGAACGAGACTGAGCCATAGCCGTTCTAGTAAGAGGTACTAGAAGTTCAAATCTGTTTAAAGAGCGGAGTGGACGATGCGAGGAGGCTGAAACTGGCCTGCGAATTCCATTGGTTAGATATTTTGGAGCAAGACCCCGTTGTGCTTTAGAGACCAAAATGAGAATTTTGAACTGAATGCGCGCAGTTAGAGGAAGCCAATGGAGCTGCTCAAACATAAAAGTAGAGATATGAGAGTAGCGTGGAAGGCGTGCAATTAATCTGGCGGCCGCATTAAGGACCGACTGCAAAGGTGAGAGTCTAACCTTGGGAAGACCAATTAGAAGAGAATTACAGTAGTCAATTCTGGAGCAAATGAAAGCATGGACCAAAGTGGTAAAAACAGAAAGCGAAACAGAAAGCGAAACACTTTGGCATTTGGGCTGTAGTTCTACCTCCTCGGCGACCATTACACGCCGGCACCACATTGAGCCATTCCCTCTAACTAAGGGGATACGTCTACGGCCAATAAACAAAGCTCCATTACCAAAACCCAGACGACAACGATGCTCTCTAAGGAAATCCATTCCCAGCATTGGTTCGGAAATCTGATCGGACACTAACAGGGCAGTATGGACCTCAAAACCATCCAGAAATCTAATGGGCAACCGGACCTCACCCAGGACATTAATATCAGTGCAATTAGCAGCCATCAAAAAGCGAGTACAAGATCGAAGTTCTAACCTCTCAACGGCTGAAGACGGAACCAGGCTGACTTCGGATCCTGTGTCGATGAGGCACATCTGCGGTCGCTCGTTGATCATTCCACGAACGTAAACGGCGTTGCTGCTGGCGCGTTCGGACAGCTTCGGACGTGTCGTGTGGTTCACCACCACAGATGTCGAAGGCGCGGGTGCATCTCCTTCTGTCGTTTCCTCGTCGTTCGGCCGGTTCCGGAAGCGGCGCGGCTGACGGCAATCCCGGATCACGTGACCATCTCGTCCGCATCCATAACAGGTCACGGTCCTCCTCGTATTCTCCGGCTGGCGATCTCCAGATCGGCGGTTCCCAGGCCGTTGATCTCGTTTCGGTTCATCGTCGTTCGTAGACTGGTTGCGAAGCTCCCGGAACTGCTCGTCCATCTTCCGCTCCATCTCTCGCTGCCAACGACGCTGGTCGTCGCGCTGCGTCGTGAAGAAGCGGTCCAGGGTCGACTGGAGCTGGTCGCTCGGATCGACTTCTTGCGTTCCACGGACACGGGTCGACGGTCACCGACGATCGTCATTCTCAGAGGCTCGCTGGTAGGCCTCCAAGCGTAGAGCGGTCCGATAAGCCTCATCCAAAGTCTTCGGCTCACGCTCCCTGTCTTTCAACGAAAGCTCCCTGTCTCGCAGAGCTTCCAGGAACGAGTCTCTCGCGATGATCTGCGTCGTCTCGTTGGACGGAACAGGATAGGCCAATACAACGAGTCGGCGGATCTCGTCTAGTAAATCGCTCAAGCTTTCTCCGGCCCCTTGACGTCAATAATACAGCTGAGCACGGAACGTCTCTGCTTGGCCGTCCGTCCTGTATCTCTGTCGGAGACGCTCCACCAGTTGGGCGTAACTTACGTCAGCTTGCGCGCCGAAATCCCAAAGAAGTTGCGTCGCTGCCTTCTCCAACGCGCAGCGTAGATGATCCACCTTGTCCGAGTCGGTCCATCGATTGTGGCGAGCACAAAACTCGAACTGCACGAGAAAGTATTCCAGGGACCCAGTCCCGTCGAATCGACCCGGCTTCATCGGCGTTGGTCGGTTCCGAAGGAGACTTCCGAAGTTCTCCAGCAACTCCATCGACGAGTCCGTTGTCTCCTTCACACGGGCGCTCGTCTCCACCAGCTCCTCACCATCGTCAGAGCTGAGTTCTATCAGCGTGCTACGCTGCCTCTACGTCGCCGCTCTTCTCACTGCAGGCGTCGAGACATCAGCAGGCGTGCTGTACTCGAAAAGTCTCGGCTGCCGGATCGTAACCTCATCGTCCTCCATCATCGTCTTCGGTAGACTCGTCTATTCGTCGGCTGCAACAACTCCGTAACCCACTTCTGGTACCAGTGTAACGGAAAACCGGCCGCCTCATGCGCGGCTGGCAGGAGAGGGGATGGCGAACTCTCCCACCAGGTGGTAAGGCTTGCGTGTCGCTCCAGATGGGCGCAAGTCCGGCCTCCGTCGTCTTTCGAAGGGCTTAACAGTGCTCCCACTACCGTACGAAGACCCGAAGACACGATGTATTTTCAGACGATATATTGTCGATCACAACTCCACACGTCACAGCAGGCATGCACGTGATACACAGTGAACAATCGTACCCCAGCAGCGGACGGTCATATACCAAAATGGCGGCTCCCACAGCAATGGCTGACTACGGGGCGCTTCACTGCGACGAACACGGGAACTACACGGCAGAGGCAGCGGCGTACTGCGGCGTCGGCAACGGCGAGCTCCGACGACCGATACTCAGCGACGGCGACGGCAGCTCCCACTGGCGACTGACAGCTGCAACGACGACTGCTCCTTCTCCGCTGCGACGACAACACCCGGCAGCGGCGACGACTGCTGCTCACGACGACGACTGTTGACGACCGACCGACTCTCTCCAGGACGACTGAGCTCGACTGACTGCGACGGACAGAGCTCTCTCCAGGTGACGACTGAGCTAATGCATGGAGGCCGCGCTCCTATTTATACCTGACCGAGGGGACAGGGGTCCGGACCGGGGATGCGCAGGAGGAGGGGAGGGGACTTGTACGTCAGAGGTCCGGACCGGGGTCTTTGGAGGCAAAGGAGGGGGGAAGGGGACTTCTACGTCAGAGATGCGGACCGCGGAAGCGCAGGAGGAGGGGAGGGGACTTCAGCTTACGAGATCCGCGCATGCGCACTAGGGGGTCTGTGACGTCAGAGGTCCGGACAGGGGTCTTTGGAGACGAAGGAGGAGGTGAGGGGACTTTTACGTCAGAGGTCCGGACCGCGGAAGCGCAGGAGGAAGGGAGGGGACCTCTACACACGTGCGAACGACGGCGCGAAACGGCCGCCTAATCGATGCCGGCGAACGCGTAAACAAGTCCGCGGAGGCGAAGGAGGAGGGGAGGGGACTGCGGCAGCTGCGCAGGCGAATTTCGCCACAAAAGCATGGCACACATGCACATCAGCAACTTCTGCTCCACGAAACGTCTCACAGATAATTATTGTAAGATCTTGTAGTCTACCGCAGTGCAAGCAAACCCGTTGCAGGTGTATCCATAAAACTTTCATGTGAAATGTGCGGCAATTCAGTGAGTCACTTCCTGGTTTTGCCTTTTTTATTCTCAACTTTCTGTTATGAAAATAGTTGCAGCCATGAGTACGTTTGGGGAAGAAGATTCTCCAGTTCGAGTTACAACATCTCTGAAAAACAGCTGTCTCGTTTTGTGTCACGAAACACAAAGAAATGTTTACTTCCCTGGATATCCCACAAGATTTCCTTTTGCAAGATCCAAGGCAAGCTTTTGGAACCCCATTAAAGCATATAATCACAGCAGAGTGCAGGGCATAAGAGCTGAAGGTGGTACAAAACGACACAGCAGAACGGGGCGTCGCATTGAAACAGATGTTCAAGTCCGCCATCACAAACCAGGAGGAGCAAAAGCAATATCTGCTTCAGGTAGTTGAAAGCCATCACCAACACTTTCAAGCAGCCAAAAACGTTTGCTCAGTCAAAGACTGGACAAGCAATAACATTTTTTACACACTGAAGCAACGTGGAACAGTGCATTTGTATTCTGCACAATGCAGAGCATTCTGTTATATATAGCGGCTTATGAGATTCCATATTGCAGATTTTAAAAACTTCACAGGTCTTGTGCAGCCAGTAAATGTTACCTGATTGGTACAAAACTTCATTATGTTTAAGTTTTATGGCTAAATGAACAAAACTAGGGGGTGAGACCGAAAAAAGCTCAAACTTTGTTTTTCATTGGCACCCTATTACGTACTGTAGATATTATTCATCTGAAACCTAGCAGCTAGACAGAGTGCCACCAGAACCACACCGCCCCACCCAGCAACCACTCCGCACCTGCAGGACTACAACCTGCGGGGCGAGGTGGGAACTGGGTGGGGAGGATGAACCAGAATTTGAACGGCACACCAAAAATTTGCCGGGAAACGCCGTACAGCGTTCGCGCCTACTCACCTCAAACTTCAATGGGCTACCAGGATCACCCGCTACCACCCAGGTCCCACCCCGCCCCGCATGAACTGGGTGTAACCATGCAGGTGAAGACCAAAGTTTTCTAGAAGCGCCGGTTACCCTCGACTGGGTTGTGAGGCGATGAGGGCGAGGGGACTTGATGGAAGCGGGGTGAAGCGAGAAACCTTGCTTCACCGGGCAACGTCAGGTACCACAGAAGGGTGGGGGCAGAAAGGCAGTGCAATATGTTTTATTGAAAAGTACGTATGTCCTCCTCTACATTGGTTTGTGTGTCTCCTGCACGGAAATGAGCTTTTACTACGACATTTTCTTTCATAAACTAGACGGGACCATAACAGGACCGAGAACTTAATCGGGCCTGCCGGAAAGTTGTTGGCAAAGTGTGAAAAGCTTGCAGTGGCGAATTTCCTCATCTTGACATCCATGATTCGAGTACCGACCAAAAGTAGACCTATGTAATGACATAATTTTATTTGCGCTGCGGTTCAGAGTGGCTTCTGTGACGATTCTTTGTCAAATCGTGAACCACGAAGGCCCACCAACTCTAATAGGATTGCACCCTGGATTACGTCAGTAGGCCAGTTGGAGAACTATGTGATGCTCAGAAAATCAAAGCCTAGTTAATGAAAGTTTATGCTCCAATATGGGTCATAATAAAGTCGAAGTCTTCATGCAAAGACGAAATAAAACACCTTCCGATGACAATCCTTAAGTTTCGATATTTAAGTGAACCGTTGAGACTCAGACGCATCCAACGAGCTCGATCAGGCAAGCAAGGCAATGGCAGAATCCGGATTTCCCAAGTTCCTCATCTGAAGTTTCAAGCTCAAGACTACATTGAACTCATTTATTGGCAGTCATGTACCAGTACTATAATAGAATCTCCAGCTGTACAAAGTCAACGTCTGATGGTGGCTTCAAAGTGCACTAGCCTTAATGCGGCCCTGGGTGCCAGGGCCGCATTAAGGCTAGTGCGGGCCCTGGTGCTGTGATAACCTTGCGGTCCCTCCTCTGTCAGCCACCGACGTAGTTGTACCATGTTTACTAATGAGTAAAGCCTAAGGATGCTTTCCTGTGATGTAGGCCCTATTTGTTTTCTTAGGAAGAGTTTCAGAGGCTAGTAAGTCTACAGTGACAGAAGGAACAAACGGCTTCTTCGTTTGTAAAATAGTTCTAGGAACATGCCTAATTGCCTATGTTCCATCTAATTGATTTTCTTCATTGTTCTCCATGTCCACATTTCTAAGACCTACAGTCTGTTTCCTTTTATCTCATGGTTCATGTCTCTCATCCATACAATAGCCTACCACATTCCATATCAATGTGCGCATCGTTTCTTCGGATTCCTGTAAATTTTCTCATCTCAGTTTATTATAATTCTTATATTTAAATTTGTAAGTTCCTCTTCCTATTTCAGTCTAAAATTTAAAAAAAAATAAAAAAAGTAAAATGTAACATCCGATTTCTTTCGCGGAATCCAATAATGTCCTGGTAGAACGCTCCTTAGAGCGTCGTGGTCTTCTTGTAGGCCTACCAATGTCTCGGAATGATCGGAGAAGAAAGAGACCTAATAGAGTAGGCCTACACATAGAATAAAAGAAACAATGGAAGTTATTAGCAGGACACAGAATGAGAGCAGACTCGCTGCTAAGAACGGTCATCGAAGAAAAAGCGAAAGAGAAGCGAGCAAGATGGGGACCACGATAAATGAAGCTGGACTGGATGATGGCGAGTGGATATGGAAAGCTCAACATCTGGATAAACGGCGACGTCGGTCATATATCAACCTCCATATGAGACAGAAAACTAGAGAAGAAGATGATAAACTAGGGCACTAGGCTTTAGGATTAAGAAAGTAAGAGTTAATCAACAACATTTCTTCTAACTTTGCTTTCTTTAGTCAATTTCAAGAGGTCAGTCTAAATGATTGACCTGTGTAGCTTACTTTATGACAACACTTTGAAAGATCATGCTTCCAAATGAAGAAAGTTGCGATAATAATACGTTCCTGCGATTTAAATCAATTCATAAACTGTGAGCTAATAAATCTTATGTGTAGGAGAACTTGGCAAAAATTTGATCGACTATGACTTCTCGTATTTATTAATGTTGAATCATTCTTGCTACGAAATTTTATCATTTCTGCGGGCTCGGGTGCTGCAGCACCATTAGCACCTACCTTAATGCGGGCCTGGAGGCACCTGTCATTGGTTTTCCATGTTCCCATTGCCACATGCAGGCAGTTGAAAGATGCATAAAATCTGTCACTGAAGCAATTCTCGTGGTTGTGGGACAAGAAGCCCGATACAGATTTATAAGAGTTAGAAACACTGCCAGAGATATCATACCAATCTTAAAAATAGTGAATACACTGAATAGCCTACCGCACGAACTGACTCACATTGAGTTGTTATACCACATATTTAGGCTACTTCTGATAAATATTCCAAACACTGGTGACGTAATGTAAACTCTAGGCATTCAGAATACTGTACGAATAGAGCTATTTAAGAAATCTTTTAACGCTATCCCACAAGATATCTGAAAAATGCATGCTATGCTGCATGTTGCATTCTATTACTGCACAGTTGGTTCTATGTGTAAAGTCTTGCATAACAGCAATACTAGGCTATAGGCTATGATAAAAAATAATTGTCTCCATGCGATTTTTACGAAAAAAATTAAATCTTGAAATATTGCGTCCTTGGTAGAGGGCAGAAGCCACGATTGACATTTGATTCTACAGGGACTGGAAATAATTGAATTGTAAAAACGGTTTTTGTTTGTGGAAAGATGACAGCGCCTTAACTAAAAAGCAAGATAGATCCGCATGCGTTGTAAATCACAGAAAACAGACACAACAACCAATTTACGACAACTTTAGACTCACCTGCAATGTCAAGGTCATTTGAACTCTCACCTATCACTTGATTTCATAGATCATGGACATTAATTAGCCTACCGCGGAGTAGCAGGCGTTATTACATAGCCTACATGTATGCTCCTTGGACCCTGATAGCAGAAGGCTCAAGTCTGGACATCGAGATCACCTTTCGAAGACTTAATAATAATTTTGTCTGTGAAGATGTGGACTTTCACTTGAAAGTTGAAACATAACATTGCGCATGAAGAAATAATAAATTGTCAATGTGAATGTTCTTCTAATTCATTCTCCCAAAGCTCCACCTGACTTATATAATAAGTTTACGTGAGAATCGACAGACTGTTCAATGTCCATCCAAATGACCCATATTATATAGCGACTCATCCACTGCATACGTCATCTGTGACATCAAAGTTTGACGTCATGTAACAAGCCATCACGATGAACACTAACTAGTTGACACAGCACCGCGAACTGGATAATTAGCCTAAGTTTGAGCAAATAATACCTACAGAAATAAGCTATTTGCGCAGCAAAGGGGGAATTGTCCGGGGGTTAATGTCCTAGGCTAAATCAGGAGGGAATTGTCCGGTGGTGTCACGACCCTAGCCCGATCAATCTGTAAGATGCTCTGGTCGTGACGATCACACATTGCCGAGGACGGATTTTTAACAGTTTTATTATTAGGCCTAAATCAAAACAATAGCAGAGAACTATGTAGAAATGTAAACTTGTAGGTTCCGCCGGCGATGTTAACTGACAGTTTTGACGCTTGTAAAACTTATCCGTTGAAATCGAGTTACTCTTCTCTGATAGTTTTTGTATCAAGCGCGTCTGTCGGGCCTCTCCTTACAAATTGCCTAAGACCCTCTTATATACTAACGCAGGTTGCCTTAATCGCATTGGCAGTCGGCGTTAACTGTTTTCTGACCAGTCAGGAGTGGTCGCCTCCAACCGTCCGTGTCTGATCCCCAGCATCTGGTCGTGGTCGTTACTTCAAAAGGCGCCCCGTGGGGTCGTTTGGGTTCTCCACGGAGGTGTTGATGGGTTCTCGCCCGTCGCCGGTGGACCCGGTGACACCTTCGCCTCCAGATCCCAGCAGCAGACTCGGCGACCCCCTCGCCTCCAGATGCTGTGACCGTGACAGGGGAGTCATTGTCCCGGGGGGTTTTGTCCGGAGGTTTGTCCAGGGGGGGAATGTCCTACACTCCCAACAGGACACCAAGGTCACGGACCGTAATGAATAACACGCTGGCGTAGAGAGCAAGAGGCAAAAAGTTCGAACCCCCGTTGGGCAGATATGCGTTGTATGCTGCTATTAACGTCATGTATTGCAGGCTGTCTGTTAAGTTAGTGGTTAAGTTTGATGCTAATTGAGATTGCTGCATAATTTGTGGCCTACATGTAAAGCTCAGTGCGTTTTCAGGAGCTCCATTACAGAAAAAATATATTATTACTTCTATTATTATTACAAGCAGTTGGAAAGCGGAGTAGATGTGAAACCATCAAACCCGACACATTCATAACAATAATATCTTTCATTTTCATCGTCGCCTTTATCACCTTGTCTGTCTTTGTCGTCGTTATCATTATTCTGATCAACGTTATCGTTGATGTTGTTAGCCTATCGTCATGACGACGTCATCATCATTTGCATATAATATTATCGCGCGATTACAATTAATAAAATAAGTAATCTTCGTTTAATTAGAAAAAAATCAGTGTGACACACCGCACCCAGTTACATGTCAATACACTTTAAAAGTAAACAGCAAAATCATGTGCAAATAACAATGTCATTAATGGGTGTCAAAGAGAACCCTCGGAATAAAGTTTCTAACATCTTTAACTGGTAGAACAAAGGGATGTGGTCTAGGTCGCAAGTTAGGCTATAGGTGGTTTTTGTAAGAGGTGGAAAAAGGTTCCTCAGGACATGATTGACCAAAAAAATTGTCTTTGGTTTGTTTGTGTAAACGGTTGAGAAGAGATGTAAGCCCAGGAAGTTCTGTTTTCGCGCACATCAGATCCGCATCGAACTTTACATGTATAAACGACTGGACAGGAGTCAGAATAACACACCACACCATGCACAATTGCGCAATTGCACGTGAGTCTTTTGCTGATGATATGCAACTTCAGAGAACGACTCGTGGCCTATCCACTGATCAACTTGAAAGGAATCTTGGCAATCTTCGCCACCGCTTACAAGGTGTGGACTCAAATGGGTCACAAGGAATCAATAATTGTTCATCCACTGGTCATCTTTTGCTAGTTCTTCTTTGTATTATGTAGTTGAAGCCCACGAGGGCAATTATGGCGGGCAATAAACCTTGTAGACTTTCTTCTATTACACAGGGTCCGATATAGCCACACACACACACACACCATGCAGACACACACCACACATACACCACACACACACACGCGCGCGCGCGCACACACACACGCCACACACACACCACACACACACCACACACACACACCACACACACACACCACACACACACCACACACCACACACACACACACACACACACCACACACACACACACACACCACACACACACACACACCACACACACACACACACACACACACACACACACACACACACACACACACACACCATGTAGGTCTACAATTGTACATGGACGACTGCAATTGTTCAATCCTACTAATAGACGATCAAATCTGTACGAAACGGACAGGGACGTAGCAGCAAAGAACGTGGCCCCCTCCGAACGTATTATGTCCTGGGCGGCAGGACCTTTACAATGCAGAAACTGGTATGCGATGTACGTATTTCAGAGCAATCAGAGGCGTAGCGACCGCCCTACGTCGTAACCTCCTACCGGAGAGGACCCGCACGGAATGGGCGCCTGAAAGTGGCAAAAAATGTGGGTTGTAGCCTATACTGTAAACTTATAGCAAGTGACATTTATTGACGCTATTGCACAATCCATGTTCAAAAGCGCTGTCAGAAAGACTTTAGCAGCTGTAAATACCAAATGCATAAACACTGTAGGCCTATGTAGGGCCTATACATTATTTGAACATTGTATATAGTAGAAATATAAATGCCACATAATCCGCATTAGGCCTACAGTTTTTGACCGCTGAAAATGTAACAGAGTTTTCAGATGTGCAGTAGCCTACTGGAACAGGGCACTCTGATGTCAATTTTAGAAAATTTCTTAGAGAATAAATAATATCAGATTTAGAGCTTAATAATAATTATGAAACGAAATTACTTAGAATAAGCACGTTACAAAAATGCGTACATCGCATATCGCATACCAGTTTCTGCATTGTCGCCCCGGACATGTGTTCGGAGGGTGGCCACGTTCTTTGTTGCTAGGCCTACGTCCCATGTGCAATAAATGCCACTTTCCTATAGGTATTATACACCTTGCATTTTTTCCCACTTTCATTGGCCCCTTCCTTGCGGGGCCCCTCCGGTCGGAGGGTACGGAGGGTGGTCGCTACGCCTCAGATTCAAACGGAGTGACCGTCTATTATAAAAATTATGTCGCCGTCGTCTTTAGCTGATGATCGTTTTCGTCGTGACTTCGTTGGACGAACGACGACGACGACTCTGGTGATTGGAGAGACCGCGACCTTCAGTCGTCACTGGCATCTTTTAGGCTATATTAGATAACGCTTCAGTTTACCGATCGATAAGCGACGAAAGACTCTTCCAACTACACCTGGAATTTCTGCGAATTAACCCAGCGACGTCGTCTTCCACCAACGATGGATTGCTGCAGCTCGGCTGTGGTGTCATGTAGTGTGGAAGCAATGGAAGCAATGCCATTCTGTCATCTCTTCACTCTATGCATCGATGCAAGTGTTGGGTCTAGAGACGAATACTGAAGGGTATGCGCGAGTACACGGTGCATACTCAACTCCGGGAGAAATGATAGCGTATAGGCCTACTCACCTCAAAAAACGAGGGTACACGCGGGTATACAGCGTATACCCACCTCAGTAAGATCAAGTGGGTACACGCAGGAGAAAATCGCGAACTACGAATGCAAACAATCATGAAAGCAGAGCGTTTTACGCTGTTTGAAAGGTTTACCGGGCGAAAAATCACGATCCAAAAACTTGGATGACTAGAAAAAAAGGTCGTCAGAAATTTTGGGTCCGAAAAAGTCGATTTTTTGGCGTCAGCGTGTACTCACCTCAAAAGTTCTGAGTTCAGCCGTCCGTGGAGACAATAGAATATAGACAATAGAATATAGACAATAGAATATAGACAGGATTCGTGACACACAATGTATATGTATATGTCGACGGGAATTCGTTCGTTGGTCCAACGTCTTCGAATCCGAGCAGCAGCAGCAGTAGCAGCAACAACAGTCTGTCGACGTTCTCTCAGTTACATCTGTCTGGAATAGTTTGAGATACGTCTGCTACCTACGGTTGACTTGTCTGTGTTTAAGGTTCCTTTAAACCTATATATACTAGATGTGTAACCCGGCGTTGCCCGGGAAATTTATGGTTTTAAACACTACTCCACTGTGGTACCCAACGTTGACCGCTAAATTTAGGGTTTTCACCAACCCTCTAGCCCACCCCGCTTCCTCAAAAAGCCAAACGTAACCCGCCCCTGCGGTGCGCTACGGAAATTATTACTGGGCTTGTATGACGTCATTCGGGCTGTAGACTCCTTTACTAAAGTTTGATACTGCTACCAAAGCGTTAGCGATTAAATCTGTCTTAAAACGCTAATAACTCGAGTTCTAAAGTGAAATTTAGGGTTTTAAACACTACTCCACTCTGGTGTCCATCGTTGACTGCTAAATTTTGGGTTTTCGCCAACCCTCCACCCCACCTCGCTTCCCCAAAAAGCCAAACTTGACCCACCCCTACGGGGCGCTACGAAAATTATTACTGGGCGGGTATGACGTCATGCGGTGTAGACTCTTGACTTACGCGCTAGTGTGGTCAATTACTGATGAAATCTGTCTTAAAATGCTAATAACTTTTGTTTTGAACTGAATTAAAACCTGAAAATAGTTGCGATGACCTTATAATTCGGGTAAGAATCGATTTCAAGAATTTTTTTATACCGACGCTGTTTCATTTCCGAGCCTATTCTGCAGGGGAGAGTCAATTCTGTAAAAGCGTACAAACAAACAAACATATGGAATTTCTGCCTTATAATATAGATATCATTGCGGCTGAACTGGGAGCACCTCTGAAATGGCTTCTTGAAGGGCACTATTATACAAATTCTTGAAATGAATAAATAAATTGTAGATATAACTCTATAGGCACCGTCCTACTGTAGCATTTCAAGGGGAATACGAACGTAGAATATTCCAACGATCCACAGAACGTTTTGACTTACATGTAGAGATAATTATTTAGTCGATAGCTCGGTCAAATAAAATGTTTTCCCATCAACTCCGTAAGTCAGCAAAATTGATTATGAAACACCTTCGCGTTAACAGAATCGTTTAATATTTTAATAACCAAAGTTTAATAGAATCATGAAAGATACTCAAGAGATATCTTTCATTTTCATATATCCTGGTGACAAAACAGAATCCTTGGCCCCAAGAGAAAGTGGTCAAAGCTCACTTTATAATTATGATCGAAAGTCTTCTAAAATAGAATAATTATTATGACAGTGTACAAAAGCAGCAAGATCGACAATAACTTAGAAGATAAATGCAGAACATGCGTATAAAAAATTCTGTCAAAGGCTAAATTATAATGCATAAGCTTATGTGCATTCGCTGTACGAAAGTATTGCATGCCGAAACCATTATTAATAATTAACAACGTCCCGAAAACAACCATATCATTTTCAGGATTGAGTTCAGACTGTTTGATTAACCAGACACTTAAATGAAGACCGCTTCAGTATGATTTATTCGGGTGGGTCGTGATAAACTGGCCACAGTGTATGGTGTTATTAGAGAAAAGCCCTGGCAGAACGTAATAAATAATAATAATAAAAATAATTTCCGTTATTGAACAATCCGGTTTTACAGACCGCAGCCGGTTACATTGCACAGTTATGCAATCGAAACAATTCAGAGGAACACAAAATATCACAAATCTTTACCACTAACAGAAAAGCAGCCTACAAAGCACGTGTCTATCCTAAACCTCGGGAATAGAACTCAGCTGCGCTGATCTCCATGCAAGAGTGTTATCCAATCCACCACCGTGGCCCCGACCCAAATTTTAGAAAGAACGTAGTTGACTATCTACACGTGGGACGACGAACAGGGTTATGGAGATGACCAAAACATAACTGAATCTTTGTGGAATGAAGAGGACTGGAATAGAGATTTGATTGGACAGAATGATGGAAAGCCGGAGAAAGAGTTGCAGGTTACTTGGAGACAATCTGGAAGAAATACCAGTTTAGTGAAAAACATTAGAATAATATAAAGACTATGTGGCTCTAACTGACTAGACGAAGCATCAATATTACAGTTCGCTTTCTTTATCTTATCACTACACTCGAAAAATAGTGAAGATGAATTCATCTCATGTTGCTCAGCCATCCTTGTTATAATGTCCTGCGATTAGCAATAGATTAATAAAATAACAGATACTTACTTACTTACCAACTGACTTGCCCTTAATCCACGACCGAGCTTGTCATAATTATATTCTGAGGACAATTATTGCCTGCTCAAAAGTTGATTTCCCCTACGAGAAATTTTTTTCTCTGCAACAATCAGTCATCGACGAACAGATCCAAGAACTGTCGTCCAATCCGAAAACCGAATATGCCAACCAAGATGGCTAAGCAACTCTGAGGTTTAGTTGTCTTTAGATGCATGATGACTTCTCGTGAATGTGTGTTAGACGAGGATTGCATTACGCACATCTGTCTCTCATCGGTAGACGATATTCGTATGGAGTTGGACACTCGCAGAAGGATTGCCTATAGAAGGGAATGACTCTGAACTCCAATCGACGTATCTCTCTCGCAGCAGGAATCCATTCTCTTCTCGGTAACCTTTGCATCTCATCAACGATGTACCTACGACAGAAATAACTTCAGCCTTGAAAACAGTCATCACCTGCGGTTGTCGCAGAGCATGTATACTCGGTGAGTAGGCTAGTTTCTTTAATGTACTCAACGTGTTTGAGTTTCTATCGTTTCCCGAACTACAATATATCTTTTTAAAAAAATATTCAGAAGTATTAGTTAACTTTTTAAATTAAAGCAATGCTCAAAGTTAGCACGATTATACCAAAAGGACATAATATTATTTGGAAAGGTGTCGCAGTAAATTGCGTCTGTTGAATCAGAAGAGTGGTCTTGACGTCTTTACATGACGTTGAAAGCGTTTGCTTTGCAGCAATTTCTCGATGTAAATAATAAATTGTTATGCATGCAACGTAATGACTCACAACGTTTATTGAATTCCCAAACAAAACCATAATATTTATGCTATCAGAGACATTTCCAGAGAAAGAGATGCAGAATAAGTAAGTAAGTAAGTATCCATGTATTTACCGTGTAGGTCTACTGATTGGTGAAAAGAGAGGACAGCAGAAGAGGAATCCACAGCATCCCCCGAGTGCAGCAACCGACGCCATGAGTGTTCCTAACACGGTTGCGAGTGCAATCTTCGAAGACAGTAGACGAACGTCAATGGGATCTGAGTAAAGAAAGAACAACAACAACGTTAAACATCCTACATGCATGTTAAAGATCGCATCTCTCGTTTGGACTTTGTTGATTGCGCACTGCAACGACGTCTTACATCATGAAGATCTACATGTATGTTACAGCATCGCATCATGCTTCGCATTATATATATGTTCTTCTGTTTGTGGAGATCTGAAGGTGCTGCTCCTCCCTCTTCTACGACATCTCATCAAACCATTCTTTGCTTTATTAAAAGACCTTCCACAAAGAATCATTTTCCGATGCACACATATTAATATCTTCTGTTGCATTCGATTCCATTCACCGAACTGTTGTTCAAATCCATTCGATATAGACTATAATAATAATAATAATATTTGTGGCCGCTGGACTCACGTGAGATACTTAAACGCGATATGCATAAGGTGTATTTATTCAAACAAACATTATTATGGCGCTCATACGCACATAGACCCTACATACATACATACATACATACATACATACATACATACATACATACATACATACATACATACATACATACATACATACATACATACATACATACATACATACATATATGCATACATACATACATACATACATACATACATACATATATACATACATACATACATGTGCAGTTGTACACGTCGCTTTGTAGACTGGACCAGGTGTCATGTGTGTAGATGTGTCCAGCCACTCATTCATTATGTAAGTCTTGTGTTTGTTACTGTTTACTCGTGTAGATATTATTATTATTTGTTTCTACGTACATTGTCATGTGCAATGTAGAATTGTGCAAAGAAATGGCAATGAAAGAAATGTTAATTATACACCGTGTCTCAAAAAAAGGTGCAGATTTTTTTTGGTCAGAACTTCGTCAAATTTCCACCAATCTTAATAACCTTTGGCAGGTAGATGGAAAAATGGCTGAAATTTCATGCTAAATATAAATTTTCCACCTCACCTGACTCATATCACTGCACTACCTTGTTAAACACAGATGTACCAATTTTTCATATAACGCTTAAATTTTAATACTTCCAGCAAACTATCTGACGTCTGAATTAGCACGCAATGAAGTAAATAGCAGAGTTTCTTAATTGTTATGACAGATTTTCTCAAAAGTGTTAGAATTGGTGCTCGAAATATGCCCCGCATGTACGGACACAAGCGCTAAGACGGCGACGCCACTGGTCGATAGCACCATCAACAATCGACTGGTCAAAGCGCGCCCACTCGTCGATCAGACGCATTTTGAGTTCGTCGACACTGGCTATTCTGGACTGGTAAACCTTCTCCTGCAGCACACTCCATATGAGTGTGATCTGGTGAATTCGGTGGCCACAGTGTTGGAGAGATGAAGTCGGGCGTCTATCGCTTCAGGAAAGAGACAAGTGTCGCGCGCTTGATGCGCCGGGGCGCCATCCTGTTGAAAGACAATAAACTCGCCCTGGGATATCCGGCGTATGTCTAACCGTATCATCTGGGCAAGAAGGTTGTTGCGATATTAGGCCTATGCGCCATTCACTTTGACATCCGGCTCGATGCAATGGATTTCAGTGCAGCCAAGCTTCGAGACGCCGTTATATGAAAAATTGGTACATCTGTGTTTTACAAGGTAGTGCGGTGATATGAATCAGGTGAGGTGGAAAATTTATATATAGCATAAAAGTTCAGCCATTTTGACATCTACCTACCAAAAGTTTTTAAGATTGGTGGAAATTTGACGAAGTTCTGACAAAAACAATTTTGCACCTTTTTTATTGAGACACGGTGTATATTTGAGTCTTACTTGTCGTCGGTGCAGATGCTAGGGGTATAGTCGTCAATTCCTCTTCAGTCGTTGATTTCAATTCAGATGATGTTGACGACGATTGAGTAGCAATCGTAGGTCCAGTTGTTTTCAGTGGTTCGATAGTTAACTTTGTGGATGGAATTATTAAAGTTGTTGACTGAATAGCATTTGTGGTGGACGGCAACTGAGTGGCTGAACTCAGCGACTCAGCAGTGGTTGTCAATAGTCTGGTGGCCGTTGTTGACGGCTGAGCTGTTGTGGTGAGTGGAATTGTGAGAGTAGTTGCTGGTTTTGTAGTTGTTGCTTGCACTTTGGTCGTTGTACTCGGTAGTTCAGCTGTTGTAGTTCGTTGAGTTGTTGTCGTTGGTGATGCGGTCGTTGTTTCGCCACAGAAAACTAAACAAATCAGTCGAAACAAATTCTGATGCGTGTGTTGAATCATAAATAAAATTCCAAGTCAAGCAAAAAGAAGACAACGCAATAATATATCTACAATAAATAGTTTGTATAAAGATTCAACTTCGCCAGGTTTTTAATTAAAATGACTTGACTTGATTCTGTTCAAATTCCAGTTCCGTCTCTCGTTTTGTCTAAAGGTTTCTTCCACTATAGGTTTATGAGAATCTACAATGTCATGTATGTTGGAAGATGGAAGCTTCTATGATTGCTGTTGCGAAATCTTCGACTCTATGTTCACAACGAACTGACTAGTGACATCATAGAACATAGACATACTTGTTGTCACTGAATCGTGGCACCGACTGTCAACTGATGTTGCCATACATCGTTCGTCACCACCAGGTTATTCTTATGTCGACTGCCCAAGGCCCGGAGCTCCAGATTCGGACCTCTGTGGGGGCGGACTAGTCATCTTCCATCGAGACTCGTTCAGTCTGAAAAAGATCGACCTCTCATCATCTCCGACCACCTTTGAAGCTCTCGCGGTGACTGTCTCGACGCACCGGGGACCTCTAGTTGTCCTGGCTGTATACCAACCGGGCTCTACTCTACCATCGCGGGCCTTCTATGATGAATTTGCCACCATGATAGAGCAGTTTGCTCTATACAACTCGCAGGTAATCATCACTGGAGACCTTAACTTACACCTAGAGAACCTCACCTCGTCGACTGCCGCAGATTTTCGAGACATTGTTGAACAGTTCGGGCTGATACAGCATGTGGCTGAGCCAACGCATCAGTATGGTGGTTGGCTTGACCTCATAATCACAAGGGACGATTGTGCGCTGACGGATCTACAGATCTTTCCGCCGACCATCTCAGACCATGGACTGGTTATGGCTACAATTCCTTATCCTCATGATGCTCCTTCTACCCTCACTAAACTCGTCCGTGGATGGCGGAGTTTGGATCGAGAGACTTTCACAAATGCGCTGAAGGAGATGCCTGCTGTCGCTGATCCAACTACACTCGCTGACCTCTCGGTGGAGGAGGCCTTTTCATGCTACGAGACGAGTATGTCGAATCTAGTTGACAGGTTCCTTCCTTTACGTACGGTAACCATCCGTCGAAGCCCGCTATCACCATGGTTTGATGGAGAATGCCGATTCATGCGACGCCAGGCTCGACGCCTTGAGCGGAAGTGCAGACGCACTGGACTTCCATACGACTGCTCGACCTGGGTGCATTTTGTGCGTGACATGCACTGCAAATATCGTGAAAAGGAAGGAACATACTGGGAAACCAGAATTTCGTCTCACGTCGGAGAACCTAAGCGTCTGTGGGCAGCGCTCAACGATCTTCTGGGTGGTCGGCGTGACCGTGCTGGTCACTCTTCAACGGAGTTTACAGCAGACGATTTCCTGGCGTCATACACCACCAAGATCCTCGACGTTCGTCACTCCACGGAGAATGCTGCTCCTCCTCACTACCATCCCACCGACTGTTGCCTGCCAGATCTGGACGAAGTCACCAGTGAGGAAGTGCGTCGCCTCATTCTTGCTTCTCCTGCCAAGTCATGTGAGCTGGACCCTCTACCGACCTTTCTGCTCCAGGAGCTAGTTGACGTCTTGCTACCACTCCTTACGGTCCTGTGCAACCGATCAATTCGGGAAGGTATCCTGCCATCGTCACAAAAGCAATCTATCTTGACCCCAGCATTTAAAGGAGACGACTTGGACCCGGCCAACCCGGTGAACTACAGACCGATTGCAAACGTCTCGTTCTTATCCAAGATCATTGAGAAGATGGTGGCGGGTCAGCTCATTGCGTACCTGGAGAGAAACAAATTACTTACACCTTTCCAATCTGGCTTCAGAAGGTTTCATTCCACCGAAACTCTGTTACTCCGACTCCTATCTGACATCTATGGAGCCATTGACAGATCGGAACTGACTTTGCTCGCCCTTTTCGACGTCAGCGCAGCTTTTGATACTGTAGACCATAACATCCTACTTAAGCGGTTGAATGTTTCGTTTGGGTTGTCTGGTAATTTTCTGGAGTGGATCGGCTCTTTCCTGCATGGGCGCACTATAAGTGTGGTCCATGGCTCGACTAGGTCTCGGTGGGTCCCTGCCCCATATGGTTTGCCTCAGGGTTCAGTTCTTGGTCCACTCTTATACATAATTTATACCACTGGTCTCGACCTGCTTCTTGCAGAACATGGTGCCGTTAGACAACTCTACGCTGATGACACACAGGCATACATGCATTGCCTCTCATCCAACGCTTCCTCTACAGTTAGGGCTATGAGTCAGGTGCTCATTGCCCTGAGAGCATGGATGGCATCAAACCGTCTTAGACTAAACCCTGCTAAGACTAAATTCATTTGGCTGGGCTCCAGGCAGCAGCTGTCTAAGCTTGATCTGATTCACCTCTCTGCTGAATTTCCCGCCTATACTTTCTCCACCTCAGTCCGTGACCTTGGTGTTGTGCTAGACCAGGAACTTACTTTTGTACCTCACATTAATCGTCTCAGTCGCTCCTGTTTCTATCAGCTGCGCCAGCTTCGCACTGTCGCTCGCTCTCTCTCAACTGGTGCTGCAACTACGCTTGTACATTCCTTTGTCTCAGCTCGTCTTGACTATTGCCTATCCCTTTATGCTGGCTTACCATCTGGTCGATTATCTTCTCTTGACCGTATTCTGCGCGCTGCAGCACGCCTCATTGGTCATCTGCCCAAATTTGGTCATGTTACAAATTACATGCTGGAGGTTCTGCATTGGCTCCCAGTCCGTCAGCGCATCGAATACAGAATCTCGTCCTTAATATGGCGCTGCCAGCTAGGTCTTGCTCCATCTTACCTACTCGATCTTTGTCGGCCTGTGTTAAGTGCTCGGACTGGTCGGTCCCTACGCTCGGCTGTTAGGGAAGTACTCTTTGTCCCATTTGCTCGTACCTCCATCATGCAGAGTCGTGCTTTTTCTGTGGTTGGCCCAGTGGTATGGAATGCCCTCCCACTTGAGCTGCGCCTGTTCTCTAGATCACTCTCTGACACATTCTATAAGCACTTAAAAACTGTTCTGTTTGTCCGTACTGGAGTCGGGAGCGCCTCTGAGTAGTTTCCTTGAAGAGGCGCTATATAAATACTCGAATGAATGAATGAATCATACGACAAATGAGTCGCATATAAAAAAATCTGCTTAAATTATTGACTCCTATATTTTGCTGGAAATACAGATCACGTAAAAACTATAGTTTGAATAAGCATGTTACTGTTCGCTTCTGAATTTCTTCACAATTCAAATAATTATCTTGATTATTGTGATCTTTCTAACCAGAAGAACGATTCAGACAAGGACTTTTTTTGCTCTTCGTACACTTGTTGGTAAAATTCTTTACATTTGAACATTATTATGGTACTAATAATAGAGCACGGGACACAGTAGTGGAACCTCACTACGTAGATCTATAATAATTGTACTCACCTTGTCTGTTTACGCTGAAGGCAGGTGCATTGAGTGACACATATGAAGGAGGCGCTCCTCCTGGTTTGCCAAACGCCATAACGCAATCGTAGGTCGCAGGTCCTGGGTTATTAACTGTGACAGTCGATGTAGAATTCCAGACATACTGAGTCGGCGTGTAAGGTAGGAGGATCTTCGTTGGTGTCGTTGTGTTATAAGACTGACCATTAGCTGCTGAGCTGCAACTCATGACTGCATTGATAGGATAGCTTGGATGGTCTGCATAAATTATTTGACATGATATGCTGACGGATGCATTGGCTGACAGCTGACTGCAGTAACATGTCGGACCAGAGCCTGTCACAAAACAATTATTGTTAAAAAGTCAGCTATTTAATTAAGCATAAATTAGACAACTTTTAAAACGTAGTCTATATAAAAAATTATACATTTATAGGGGAATTGGAGTCAAGAAAATTGTCAGGAGCACTTTGAATGTCTTTGGCCGTTTAAAGATAAATTGTACAAAAAACTCTGTTCTGGTGGTGGATAAGTCAGGGAGGAGGCATGGAGGCCAAGTATCGGTCAATTAAATTTCCTCCTATATCTTAATTCGACCTCAAACCTAACCTAGCGCTGTACTTGCGTTTTGATGCATTATGACTACTTTTTACAGTCAGAAACGGTGAATTAAGAATAATTGATTAACTTACGAATGACGATTAATTTGAAAGCGGTCCTGTTGGTGGAAATCTTTGGGTCAAAGGAAACGATGTAGAATCCTGCTGTAGATATCGGACCACCTGTTGGAAGTGTTGTAGCGTTGCGTATGATCAGACCCGTCGCATTAATTGCGTAGAGTCCCGTTAGAGCTGGAGCAACCGTGTCGTTATAACTGTCGATTTGAGAACCTACAGCCGCATTTGACGTTGGCCTAACCACAATCGCTGTGCCATTTGGTCCATTTGAACAGCTCAGTAACATATTCAGCTCTCCCTCGTAAACGACGGTATTTCTTAATACACATTGCTCGTAGGTACCTGCATTAACACAAACATTTATCTTTACAGTGCAACAGAGTATAGCACACACACACACACACACACACACACACACACGCGCGCACACACACACACACACACACACTGCACAATCTTTATTTCCTCAGAAAACATTGCAAGTTTGAAACTGACCTTTGAACATTTTTCGATATAATATAGCCTACAATTAATGCATATTTCAATGTGCCATTATATATTGCATGGAACATAAAAGCGCTTTATAATACAGGGTGGTCCAGCATAAATGAACCAACTTTAATTGCATATAACTCCGCCGATTTTTTGATTTTATTTTATATACTTTATGCGTCAAATTAAAGATATTTCACTCAAGTATATGCACTGAAAAATAGAACTGGTACAAGTCTAGGTTTTAATTATATGCTCGGAACAGCGCTAGCTACCATATTTTATTGTGATTTGTGACGTAATAAGGCGACATTTCGCCGGGATATTCACAAATCGTTTTTTGCTAACACGTGCATAAACACGATCATTTTGTGTGTTTTTAGAAGTATCTACCATGAATATCTTCTCGTCGCAAAACCATTTTCTTTCAATTTTATCAACAGCCGAGCGCGCTGCTTTAGACGCAAAGAAAAGCCAATTTACTCGGACCCAAGAGCAATGTTTACGGATATGCACGCCGTAATTCCCATGATTTACGATTTGAAAGTTCTGTTTTTATCAATTTTCAGTAGCAGATAATTCAAGGTATTGTTTATTCCATCCACTGTTAGAAAATTTCAACCGAATTATATCCCTCATCAATTCGCAAAATTAAGGTCAAAACGCGATCATCGTCTGTCAACGGCGCCAGATTTCGTCACAAATGACAACAAAATATGGTAGCTAGCGCTGTCCCGACCATATAATTAAAACCTAGACTTGTACCAGTTCCATTTTCCAGTGCATATACTGAAGTGAAATATCTTTAATTTGACGCATAAAGTATAAATAAATTCCAAAAATTGGCGGAGTCATATGCATTCAAAGTTGGTTCATTTATGCTGGACCACCCTGTATGAATATAAATAGTATGCAATATATAATGCATAGCAATAGACTAAAATAATGCTCTTGACAGCGATGGTGATGATAATTAGCTAGGCCTTCAAAATAAAGGACAGAGTGACATAACAAGTTTCCGATATAATCTGCCGTCAATAATGCTATAGGAAGATACATAAATTATAATAAATCGGCGATTGCTTTACCTTTAACTCCAAATAAAACACATTAATTAATGCGCAAATTAAGTTTCGATTCTTTCGGTTCCGTAAGTTGTCCTAACTTCATGCAACAACAACATCCACAAGAAATTGTTGTGCAAAATCCGTCGGGTCTTCAGTCGTCCTGCGAATAGACTGACCATCAGTCAATGATGATTCAATGGCCTCAAAACATTACAAAATAGAATAATCACATATATGTACCTTTTCCGAAAGAAATTAACATCAAAACGGTTGCCACAATAATGAATAACGAGCTTCTGCTTCTGTTGGCCATGATATTGAACACAGTGTGGCTGACAATGATAATAAATATTCAGTTGAGATCTGCTGATCGGTCGAAATCGTTTCGCTCTACAAACACAACAAACGATGGAATTAGCGAACAACGACGGAAATAATAATAATTTAAAAAAAATAATTATAGTTATAATATCTTCTTTGGTTAGTTTTAACTGTCATGACCGCAATAGAATTGCAATTCATAGAATGAACGGATTAATTATCGCAAGTTATTACAGAAGTAGAATTAACTCCTTTGCAGCCAAGCAAGGCATCACATCACATATCCTATTATCACATCACATATCCTATTATCACATCACATATCCTATTATCACATCACATATCCTATTATCACATCACATATAATATTATCACATCACATATCCTATTATCACATCACATATCCTATTACTCGTTGTGCGAATGGAAGATTTTTATCAACGGATTACAAAGAAGCAAGATAGGATACAAAGAAAATCATGGGAGAAGAGAGGATTATGCTTGTATCTTCTCGCCCTCGGGGACTCGTCTATTAGTATTACTGCTAAAATTTGTCAATACGCAGCGCTATAATTGCTGATTTCGACAGAAAACACTGATGTACCCAGACGAGTGGCATTGACAAAGACGCTGGCTTATTATACATTGAAGGTCTGTGTGGTTCAACTCGTTCGAGGTTGTTTCCATCAACTGCGTCGTCTTAAAGCCATCCGCAGATTCATTCCAACCTTAACCGATATCATCTTGGTCAACAGTTTCGTTGTCTCCAGGGTTAAATGCTGCGACAGCATTTTTAACTGGTCTTCCAAGTTGCAAGCTCAACTCTGCTGCACGTGTCATATATGGCAGGACTCTATCTGACCATGTAACCGATCTTCTGTCATCTCATAACCTACACTGGGTGCGTGTATTATTATACCTCAGCATAGCAATTAATAACCTCACGCCAGACTACATGTCAGACTCCAGCATTTGGATAGCAGACATATAAGATAAGAAGATCCTCATAAAAAAGTCTGCTACAAGTTCGGCGCTCTTCAACGAGGTTTGGCGACAAATGGAACAGTCTTCCCGACCATTTTGAAGAGCACACCATTCATGCAGACATTTAAATCAAAACTCAAGACATACATGTATCTGTTTAAACAATCATATGACTACCATTATTAAGCTTTGAACTAATGTAGGCCTATAGCGCCAGTTCCTTCGACCTTATAATCTGAACTACGACGCTATATAAACCGTCTGATTATTATTATAGTTATAATTGTCAAACGTGTAGGGCTATACATGTAGAGACGTTATCTTGTAATTTGAAAAGCGTTATTAAAGCATAGTATGCCATATTATAAGAGACGACGAGCGTGCAATTGCTAACAGTACTAAGCGTAACACATTCGACAAGTTCTTATGCCTACCCGCGAAGTTGTCTATTCGTCTTTAAGTTCTGTTCAAATGATCAAACAACTCCTTGGTCTGCGGTGTCTTGCTTCACTGCCTTTCTGTCTCCATGCTACTAGACAATAAATTTTTCTAGAGTATAGAAACATATCTTTTGACTAATACTCGGGCGGTAACCTCACGTTTGTCTACATTGATTTTTTACCAAGGCGAAGAGTCTGCGCTGCAATTGACGTAGCCTACCTACGATTCGGCCAATGGCAGAAGAGACATATTACTAGAGGCCTACGATTGGAACCTAAACAATGTTCTGCAGTGAGTGCGATGTTCCCACGTAATTTATTGATGCGCTATTTTTATCGACTACTTATAGAACCTATGTCTACTGATTACTCTCGTGCTTATAAGTTATATACACAATTACACATAGCACTGGCTGCTATTTGGTTGTTGTTTCACAAAGGTAGAATATATTAATGCAATGAAATGGGTCAGAACTTCAACTGAACGTTTGGATCTGCCTTAATATCTTCATAAAATGTATTGGTTGAATATCTTCATAAAATGTGTTTGTTGAATATCTTCATAAAATGTGTTGGTTGAATATCTTCATAAAATGTGTTGGTTGAATATCTTCATAAAATGTGTTGGTTGATTCAGGTTGAATATCTTCATAAAATGTGTTGGTTGAATATCTTCATAAAATGTGTTGGTTGCTGCACTTGTACGATAAAAATCAGTCTTCTGTCAATTAAACGAAAACTTGGCATCTGAAGTCTTATTGCTCGTGAATAAGCTGGAGATTTACGCATAGACCCAGATCAGTGCTTCATGAATTATAAGATTACGATTACGACCATAAAGCAACGTTTGTTACTGTGCATGAGTGCATTTGAGTATTTATTCATGGATTATAGAGAGCATATATGTAAGATGAGCGCTGTTGCATTACGCTTCACACGGCTTAAAAAGTTGCAATTGGCCCAAAAATACTTTTTCTTCATGAATCGAATTGCTCCAAGTAGAATTTTCAGATAGACTAAGCCTAATTATTTTATTACCTAATCTTCTGTTAGCCAGTAATTACAATCCTGTGTTGCAGATAATCTATATAAATAAAGAGAAGATTCTGTGTGTGTGTGTGTGTGTGTGTGTGTGTGTGTGTGTGTGTGTGTGTGTGTGTGTGTGTGTGTGTGTGTGTGTGTGCGTGTCTGTTTGACCGGGATGCATTTCGACAGTTTTGAGCTTTTCATTCCAAACCTTCACTAGTGTGTCGGTTTGGGCATTGGACACCCGGTGGAGGGGTTGACGATTCTCTACATCCATGGGGCCAGGGTGGGGGTGGGCGAAAACCCTAATTTTCACTGTTTGACTGTGATGCATTTCGACAGTTTGTCAGCTTTTCACTCCCAAACCTTCACTACTGTTTCGGTCTGGGCATAAGTCGAGGTCGGGAGTAGGAGCGAGGATATGGGATGAAGTGAAGTGAGAGTGGGAAGTAAGCAATTTCTCGGGAGCGGGGCGAATCCGAAATTTCCCGGGGAACGCCGGGTACCCCAGCTAGTTATATCATAAGGCCAAAAAAAAAATAATGCTGTGTTTCCGGTAACAGAGCTCTAAAAAATTGGGTAGGTAGGTCGAAAAATATTTTTATTTTGGTAAAATATTTTTATACAGTGACTATCCGAAAATTTATACACAACTACTTTTTTTGCATAAAGGTACACTCTGCAAAAACCTACGTGTTCTAAGCAAGTATAAACTGCCTATTTCCCGACTGTCTGTACCTAAAATTGCTCTAGAAAACAATTCTATTAATTTCATTTTGTTGAAATCTTTTCTGGTAAGATAAAGTGGGAAGGGAAGGGAAGATGAGTGTGAACAAAACATCACTGCTAGGGGTCGTTCCAGACTGGCCGAGCCAGTGACTAGTTACACCTAGAGGTTGCTAGATTTATTTTCCCTAGTCACCGTTAGAGGTGGCTCAAGTGAGAATGATAAGGCTAGAGGTTTCTCAAGAGTGGCAACCAGTAGTTAGGCAGACGTGAAACTATAAAGCAATGTCACTGTAAATATAAAAATTTACACAAAATTTTCCGAGTCGCGGCAATAAAAGTGAGTCGGCCTGGTTACCGGAAACACAACATTTTTTCCCTAAGATCCAACTCTATACGGAAGGCAAAGTCACCGTATTATGTCAATAAAAATTTTGAAAAAAAATTTAATTTTTTTTTAAATTTAAAAAAAAAATTTATAAATTTTTTTTAAATAAAATTTTTTTACAAAATTATTTGAGTCGCGGCAATAAAAGAGGGTCGGTCGGGTTACCGGAAACACAACATTATTTTTTTTGGCCTAAAGTAAGATATCTGCTGTATTTCATAATACTTGGCAACGTAAATGCGCCAACAATAATTATTTGGCACCAATTTCACGTAATAGGCTTAGACTACATAGATTCATCGGAAACAAATTGCTGATATAGGCCCTGTCTACTTTTCCATTTTATATTTTAATTACCGGCTAGCTTGTAACTCGATAATTGGGACAATTTACAAAAATAAAGTTAGATAAGCATAATTCCTATTTTAAAAGGCAACCAGGCAGACATAAATTAGATATTAAAATTTTGACAGTAACGGCTAAACATTAATCCTCAACAAATCCATTATAGGACTGTCAATCCATTATATGTATCATAAGCTGTCTTTAAGCAATGATATGAAGCAAACATACTGCAGATAATAAGAGCAACCTAGTTGTTTGTGCGATATTAATTTTAAGGACACATGGGGCAATGGGGCATACGAAGGAACATAATGGACATCTGATTTTGCTGTTCGCTATAATTATTGTGCATAGAACAAAATGAGAGAGTTTTAATGGCTGTCGAGACATCAACAAAGGCATTCTCCGAGTAACACTCAGTCGCTCGATTATTTAGCCCACCACCGATAGAAATGGAAAAACGTGAAGAGCTAATAATAATTATATTTTGCTGACGTGAATGTTGGTCTATTCGGCCTAAATACTGTTCGGATAAAAAAATGTAGGCCTTGTTACAAAACGTGCTTAGACCAAAAAGTGTTGCTTTCTTCTATCATTGAGATTCCTTTCATAGCATTCTAGGCAACTGAACAAAGCACATCGTGTGCTTTGTATGATTCCTATTCAACAGGGCTGAAACGGCATACACCTAGGAAGAGGCGTCTATCGTGCAGTGTTGCTAAATTTAGATCTTCATAGCAAGCATAGATCACCTCCACAAAACAGGGCTACAGTTACTACTGGTAGCATTTTAGGAAAGTACGCACTGCGGTAAAAAATACCTTTCTGTTTTTTAGTCATGAGATTTTCTGATGACCTTTTTCAGCCATCAGATGATTTTCTGATGATTTGTGGCCTCCTATGGTGCGTTAATTTTATTTATTTTATTACTTTAAGTTGTTTTATAACGCGATATTCTTATGTTTTTTTGTCAGAATTATATTTATCAAATGTTTAAATCTTTGCGTTTTGTGAGGCAAGTAGGCCGATACGCTGTATACCCGCTTTGCATGTATACTCGTTTACGGAATTAAGTACACCATGCAAAAACGTTTTAGGTGAGTACACGCTGTATAGTGTATACCTACCTGCGTATGCCCTCGTGTACAGCCCCATTACAAAGAGTTATATAACCCATGCCGTCAAAGACACAATATCTAGCAATAGAGTAGTACAATAGAATAAGAGTTTCAAACAGTGGACATTGGGGAAAATATTTATCATCTTTGTTATAACAATATTATTGTTATTATTTTTCTGCTAGCTGGAGGTAGCCTATACCCGGCGTTGCCCGGGAAATTACGTCCATTTACTGTTACTGCATATTATCATTATTGTGACGAGTGAAGCGTTGCAAGATAGACATCTCATAACAATAATGTAAAGTACTGTTGACAAAGGACGAAATGGGGGCGCTCGTCCGTGCAATGAGTTCCTAAGAGTTTGTCGAAGGATACGCTTGAAATTGGATGGGCAAAGGGTGTGTATTTCTACGCCCATCGAACAAAGTGCAAACAGTTGCTCATATCATAATGCACACAACGGTTGATCTCTTATGAAAGCAGACACCGACGACGTGTTAGGCATTCAGCCTATGTATATATGACACTGCAATAACGGATAACAATGCAGAGGTCCGCAGTTTTATGCACGACTTCTGCGCCCATAATAGACGAATAGACGATCGAGATTTATTATTAGTCCGCCGCGCCTTAACGCAACACTTCATCTGCTGTTCAATGAATAATAATAATATTAATAATAATAATAATAATAATTATAATAATAGTAATAATAATAATAATAATAATAATAATAATAATAATAATAATTATAACCGTATCGCCCACAATATTCTTCCTCACAAAACGTTCGTTAAACCCATTTTTTAGTATGCACAACTGCACAAGAGCTAACACCAATTTCCAAATAATAATATAGATTAGTGTGGTCCACAAAGCTATGGGAAAAAATAAAGTTTGAAAAATTCGTGACGGTACCCATTTATTCTGTTATGCGTCATGTATCAATGATTCCTACCAAATTTTATTCAAATTGCTCAAAGTTTAGAGGTCGCGCGACAAGGTGAGATATTATTACAGCACCTCAACTGTGCATTATGTCAGCATTCGTTTGAGATTTCTTGATAAAGGTTGTCATACACGCATTGCGTATGTCGATCTGTAGAGAGAAGCTGATGCTATTATTCTTGTAATTAAATACTTTTTAAAACAAGGGTATACATGGCCTTTGGGTCATTTTTTTAAATAATAGGAGGGAAGGGATAAATTTACGGATGTACCTGTTGCTAAGTTAATAGCAATGCTTTCGATGGATGGGAACATCCCTCCTGGTAATACTGCAAAGCAGCTATTTGATAGATTGCCAGTATGCTACTGGCATGGGCGGAGACTTATGGGGACGGTCCACCAATGTTTGTGGTGGGGGACCGATCCCCCTCACCACATGCTCATACCTCCCAACAGTTCAGAAATACACCAAAAATAGCATCGGAAATTTCGAGAGTGTTAGGATCATCATCATCAATATCATTGGGCTCAATGCCCGTAAGAGTCCGACGCCACTCTCCGTCTGAGTCTGTCTCGCGTCATGCTGACCAGCTTCAACAGGTCCGGTCAGCAGGTCTGTTCCATACCATTAACATCTTGGAGCAGCTAGACCACTTTGTCTAAATGAAGAGAATATTGCGAGAGAGGAATGAAGGGCAACCTGGGTCAATGCCCGTATGTGTCCCACGCTCTCTCCGGACTCTCCCACCGGTCTGTCCTGACCGGCCTGTGCATGTCTGCTCCACATCATGACACCTTGAAGCATCTGGGTCGCTCTGTCACTTTCGTCGTGGTTTTCAGTTATGGGAAGTATTTAAAATACTAGTATTTAAAATAATGGTTTTTGCGGATTTCAATCGTCTTGGTCCTTTACTGCCAGCGTATAGCCACCCATCTGGCAAACCTTCCTCCTTTGTCCGGGCTTAGGACCGGCACAGGGAAGTTTTTAGTTCCTCCAGGACAATATCGGTAAGTCTGTTAAAATATAAGTAGGCTAGAAAAAAGGTCATCAGCCATTTTGGTTGGGAAAATAGTATATTTTCATTAGATTTCGACAAAACAACTAAAAAGGGCGTTAAAAATAATTATGGTCGATTAAAATGTCGTCGATGACTCATCCGTCTCTCGGCGATCGTCCTTTGGCCACTCATTCGTCCCACACCTCAACTTCTGGACCAAGTCTACTCCTATGGCTACTGGTATCAAAGATGCATGTACATGTATGAAGTGAATTAATTGCTCGGAGTGCAAAGTTTAAGTCATGGCACAGGTGAAAAACAAGACAAACTGTTGTGATTCTGTTGAAAGATTGTGGCTATAGAGACTAGAGTATTTTTTCTTCATGTTCTCTGCCCCACGGCAGGTTCGAACTTCCGATAGATGACAAAGATATTGTAAGCCATCAGAGTCTTGATGTTCAAATAACAATTCCTTCTTGCAGACCAGAAGAAATGTCAGTTAGAGACATCAACCTGTTTCCTAGTCTGGCATGCACAGAAGCATGATGTCTTGTCCAAACCCGATAACAACACCATCCAGCGACCTTCGAATTCTGAAGTCTATCTTCAGGTACAAAGCGTTCAAAAACAAATTGTGTCATTTCTGCAGCAACCACCAAAGCAATTTCTAAGGGTTTGTAATAATCATGTGTGTGAGGAGATGGTAGCCTTGGCCTTTATAGACACATCCATCAACCATGCAACATGTCCAGCAAAAGATGGCCAAGGCATCTCAAATTCAAGAACGAAACGAGCGCCTTAAACACACATTCAAGTTGCAGATGAGCCATGTATCTACAGGTGGAAAGATCTTGGGACGGTGAAACATTTGAACTTCCTACAGGTAGTAGAACCGCCATGTCAGTTCCTAAATGAGATTGATACTAAACAATGAAAACAAAATCAGGATTGTCAGAAGGCAAAGCAGTGCACAAAGAGTGTCAGGGTTGCAAACGTCAATGCCGAGAGAGGTTGTTAAACTCATTCAAGAAAACAATTCATCCATCACTAAAAATGAAGGGGAGAAATATCTAATGCAGGTTGTATCTGAGCACAGAGCTCAGTTCCTTGACGCAATGAAGTATGCGTTAGGCATTCTGCTGAGTCTACAACAATCGAAAACCCTATGTTCAGCATATGGCTGCCATTGCTATAAGTTAAAAAAATATTTTTGGACTAAATTATTGATTTTATACTTTATTCAGTACATCTATATGCCACTCAATCTCTTATGCAGTCTACAATGATCAGTTTATTTTTTAAAATCTAAATTCTAAAAGAGTCCTTGTCCATATACTTTAAGTGCTGTCATTTGCTTATTTTTCGGCATTGTCACGAATGGTGAAAAGTCAGGAGCATTGCGCGACCACTAAATATCAATCAATCAGGCTGAAATTTAACACCTATTAACTAATAAGGCAAGGTAACAAAATGAGAGGGTACCGTCAAGGAAATTTGAAAAATAATTTTTGTGGACCACACTAATATAGATAGGCTAATATTATGGCCTGTTATAATAAGAGTGATTGCATTCAGGAACCTGGAACGCACATGTATAATGTTGGCTATAGTTTGGCTTACTTCGACAAAAGCGTATACGTCACGTGCCTTTGTGAGAGAAGCCAATCATCATCGCTATTTGAGTTGATTGTCTCTATGCCTATCACGCTGCGTGAATGCTTGCAGGAAGTTAGATGACTCTGTGCCAATCCAGTGGGGGGCAATGTTTAGCAAATGTCTATGGAAACACGATTCTAAGAAATCTAAGATCTGCACTTGCACCTTGTGTCCTCATCGCTCCGGTTGTTGACTGGTACCAGTCCATCCAAACCAACTTTTCTCTTTCTATTGTGTTCAGTAAAATCCATGGAGAAAATCCTTATCAGTCAATCTTGATATCCTATCTATCAATCCACGCCGCTCTCTATCTTCTGCGCTCTCGCCATTCCACTGTTGTAGTCATTACTATTTGTTGTATTCCAGGCAATTTCAATCGCATGGCAAACTGTGTCTCAACCTTCGATAAGAAGTCTTAATATGTTAACAATTTCACTGCCCTGGGTTGTTGGAAGGGGGGGGGGGGTGATTAGCAAAAGAACTTCTTAAATTATCTATCATATTTTGCTGTCATGGTTTACTTTACCATGCCGACGGAATATAATATCATAATAAGTTTAGTTAATTTGAAATGACTTTCGTATATATATGATATACATAGGTCTATCACATATATAGGCCCTTATATATATATATATATATATATATATATATATATATATATACATACATACGAGGATAATGTCGTAGAAGCAGAGTCGCCCTGTGTATCTTCACAGCATAACCTATAGCGACCCTTATTCTTAAAGATCCCTTCAACCGCAACGTTGTATGGTCTGAAACAGAGCCAACGCCCATCAGGTCTGTAAGTCGTGACATCCTTGTCAACTTCTATGATGCCAAATAAAGGCAAACAGATTGCAGATGGGTGTCTAAGCCACGTGTTTGGGAAGGGATTAACCAAAAGATGACAAGTGTTTGGGAATGGATTTAACCAAGTGATGATATGCAAAATCAGTAAATAGGTAAGGAAGTATTTTCTTTAATGAGATGCACTTCAAATGCACAGCTGCAGTGTGCAGTGTCACTGGCACGTTTATTCATACAGACAAAAAATTATATACCATGTGGTGTGGTGGAGTCGGGGGTGGCGGGTGGGAGTGGGGTGGGTTGGGGTGTGGGGAGTGAGGTGGGGAGGGGTGGGTGGGGTGGTGGGCGGGGTGGGTGGGGGTGAGAGTATGGGGAGTGGGGTGGGGAGGGAAAGGAGTGGGGTGGGTGGGGAGTGGAGGGTGAGTGAGGGGTGGGGTGGGTTTGGGGAGAATGTGGGGATGGGTGTGGGGTATGGGGGATTGGGGTGGGGTGGGGTGGGAGAATTTTTCCGAAAACCCAAATTTCACGGGTGGCGTACCGGTGGAGGTCGGAGTGTGGTGGGGTGTTGTGGGGTAGAGATGTGATGCGGTGGACTGTGGTGTGGTTGTGGCCGGAAGCGGGTCGTATCCTAAATTTCCCGGGCAACGCCTGGTACCCCAGCTAGTCCGAAATAAAGCAGAGATGAATGCTATTGATTTGGCAGCACGAAGTTTCCGATAAATAAATTGATATAGTCTGTGTACACGAAGTCAAGCCTTGGTAGATGATATTTGTATGGAGTTGGACACTTGCAGAAGGATTGCCTATAGAATGGATTCCTTCTGCGAGAGAGATACGTCGAGTGGGGCCTATCTATATAAAACGAGTTTTAAAAATAGTTTTAATTTGAGCGATATTAAATTCCATAGAAATTTGAAGACTCAAAATGACTTCGTTTGCTCTGAAAATTAATAATATTCCTGGTAACATCTTCAAAGTAAATTTATTGAATGGTGAGTTGACTTGAACTATGACAATTATAGCGACACATTGTTATTATTATTATTGAGAGAGCTGGAAACAGTTGATTGAGAGAAATGATGCTTATGTACAATTACTCTCATGAAACATCGCACGCATTCTGAATGACGTTCGGCTACAACGTGAACTCAATTCTAATTGCCTTCCCCGTGATTCGAAAGGACGCTTCTCAATCTCACACCGTTTGCGTTCAATATTAAAACTTTTCTGCTCTACCGACAACTGGTAAAGTACAGCATTTAGTGTAGGCGCTACATCAAAATGCATTAAGGCAGCCTGTCACACATCAATGGGTCCCCACCATGGGCGCCCGCAGAAATTTTTGCAGGGGGGGCAAAATTTTTACGATAGTCACCAAATTTTGTAGTGACAAGGGCTGGAAAAAAATTAAGGAAATTAAGAATACGAGCATTTTTTAAAGAGGTTTCTTATGCAAATTTCTCAGTTTCATTTTGTGCATAATTTTTAATATGAATGGTTTCCTTAGAAATTTGCTAAAAATAAAAAAGCACATGTTAAAAAGTAATTTCGTAAAGGTTCACTATGTAAGTCCATAGAATGAATGAATGAATAAATGAACGAAAAATAGGTGTCAGTTTTCAAAGGGCAAGTGCTCCTCTAGCTGCTTCTAAAGCGCCACTCGAAAGCCAATCGCAGGGAACCAGCGTTTTCACATGTGCTGCATCGAATCAGAAGCCTATTCCAAAGAGTAGTCAGAAAGAGGTCCAAGTCTGGTAGCCAGAGGGCCCGAGTAACTGTTAATGCGGGTGTTATTTAGGAAGATGGAGGATCCGAGGATCAGATGAGTGTGGGTATAAATTCTTTTGTACAGATCTCTTTGTCAGTTTTGGGTGTAATTCCTGAGGCGTGATGACCAGAGCCAAATCTACAATTTGACCTCCCTGGATTCTGCGCTGGCAGCTTGCAAATTGGACAAAATATTTTCTAATTCCTGCTTGTAGCAGACTTGATTTATATAATTACAATGCTGGTGAATAAGCAGCTCTCCCTGATGTAATTTCAGTGTGCTTTGAGAAATTTTCAAATGTTTCCATTAGTATTTAATTCTGTGCAGTTGTTTTATTTGCACTACAGCTGGATTCCACTCAAATAGGCCATAGTCGATAGGCCTGCTGATTGCATGGACGCCCGCAGTATGGTTGAAAGCCAATGGCCATTGTTAGAGTTTTTAAAAAGGGCTTGAACATGCAAGGCAAAAATTTATCAGAGCATATTTATTTCTATAGAGATCTCTAAAATGTAGATTTCTGACTGTATCATTCATATCATTGGTGCATTAAGGCAAAGAAATTTGTTGAAAACCCAAAAAGTAGTAGTTAAAAACATAGGTTTCAATTTTCCAGGGGGGCAAGTGCCCCCCTTGCCCCTATGTGCGGGCGCCCATGGCCCCCACTGAAGAAGATATCAGGCTTAATCTTGAACTCGTGAGCAGCGACCATAGGCGTAGGAGGCGGGAGTCCATGGGGGGCAAATGCCCCCGAAATTTCGGGCAAATGTGTTTTTCGGGCAAAACAGGCAAGGGTGGAAAAAATTGTTGGGACTTTTTCGGGCAAACAGGTACCGGAGGATATTTTCGGGCACACAGTGGTCAAGCAGCTATATTCAGCAAATTTTGCTGAAGATTTATATGAAATGACTAAAAAAGTCATCAGATTTTGAGACGACGAGCAAATCGGAAAATTTTGAGCAGATGACTTAAAAAAAGGTAATCAAAATTTTTTTCGATAAAAATATACTTTTCGGGCAAAAGTCAAAGTCTTTGCCTCCCCACCCCAATGCCGAAAATGTTCCCTACGCCTATGGCAGCGACATATCGTGATCGAACACGAAGTGAGGCATTTTCATTTTAGAAATCTTGAGCTACTATTACTACACGAAAAACACTAAATCACCTTCGACAACTCAGGCATAAAAATCTACTACTAAGTCAACTGCTACTACACCGTGGTTCAAAAAGTAATCAAAACTATTTCTCATATATCTCCAGCTTCAGATAATTAATCATTCTAAATTTTTCCCAATATTTAGATAATTGAACCAAGAATACCAAGAATATTTCAAACACAACAAAAGTTACACCTCTTTTAGTGAGGCCACCCCTCGTTTTTTGACGATTCAAAAACGTAACGCAATAAAAAAAATTAGGTTTTTTGCCAATATCATGGCCAGAAGTAAGAATTTCGAAATGAAATTTTACAGGCTCATTTCAAAATTCTTACTTCTCGTCAAGATAGTGGCAAAAAAACGGGATGTCTTTTTTGGCCCACCCTGTAAAGTCAATTTCCGAATCTGAATGTAACCGATTTATTGAATGGATAATTTTAGATGCTGTTGGACGACGCTTTATAAAACTGGATCAACCGTAATGCCCTCGTTAATTTGTTAGTTTGTTATAAGTTCTATGAATCGACTAACGTGGCATTGAACAAGATCCGTTGAAGTCGCAGTAGACGAAATAATTTTGTCTGTTGGTAACACCTGAAGCACCAACAGTAGACTGTCTGACAATTTAATTAGAAGGTTTTTTCACAAGCCTCAACGCCATATCTCTTGTGATAGCTTAATTTGATGGTATTCGCAGTAATAATATACTTGTCTCACAGCAAAATAGTTGAGTTTGTTGTGTAACTTTAGTCAATGTTTGCTAATTCCGCTTCTATTTATCTGCAGAGTGCAATTGATGAGCTAGCACCAGCGTCAGTCTGCTGGATATTGACAGCATAATTATTATTATTATAATTAATGATCATAATTAATGATTGAATTCACTTATTAGAAGCGATCCGATCATGAAATGAGACTTGAACACCATTGAGGTGTCGCAATGAAAATGCTCAGATTGTAATATTAGTGGAGGAGTCCGTAGCCTACTCGAACTCACTAGAATATAAAAAATTATAATTTTATGCGACAATGCTGCTACATGTATGCGCCCATGAATGACGCTTCCAAATAGGATAAAGACTAAAGAGACTATTGTTAGCGAATCAGACTTAACCGAACGCACTTGCCTCTCTCAGTTGAAATGCATATCATTATCAGCACACTAAAAGTAAATCGAAACATGTCGTATTTGAGTTTTGTATGGTACCGTATCCAGTATCGAGTTCCTTGTCTTCAACAACATGGCATACAAAAATTAAACGCAGATGAACAATAATATTATCAGCCACTTGGTCACCAGAGCAAGAACTCCAGATACTTCAGATCAACTGTGGCCAGAATTCCATTCACAAGCAAATACCGCAAAATAAATTAAAATCCAAATTCTTTTATCCGCGGTTTTACATCGCTTCATTTGAAGTTATACATATCTGCGACATTTAATTTCCCGAATAAAATGAAGTCATTCTGAGACGTTATTCAAATCAAAGAATTGACATCCAAAGGGAAGCTCTCAGCTCTCTCTCGTCAACGCTTTGACATGCTAAGCTACCGTATACGTCTATTGCAGATGACGCCTCTAATAGAATAGAAGAGGACGAACGACGCTGACAATTGTCGATTGTTGCGACCCGAATGAGAAGTTGCCTGAAACGTTCCATTGCAAATAAACCTTTTCAAAGCAGAACTATAAAACTAATCCATGAGCTTTCATTCTGCTCGGGAACTGTGAAAGCAAAACGTAGCCATTGTTCAGCTTATACCCGACTAGTGAGAGTTACACCCTGAAGAAGGCGATTCTACTCTATAGGAATTTACCCCAGACACTCAGCAAAAACATCTATGGGGTATATTTCTCTTTCAATAGAATTATAGAATCTTATTAACGACTTTCTGTCACGGTTCGAGAGAAAATGCGTTTTGTGGCAACCGCCTAACTGTTAAGGTTTCACTGGGAGCGGTTACAGAATAAATTAAGTGAAAGTAAGTAAGCAATCTTTTATAACTTATACATTGCATCTAAGTCAGTTGAAAAGCCGAGGCAGAGATTTCAATTACAAACGTTCATAAAAACAGCAATTTGTGGCAAAATATCTTGGAAACGGCTTTTACCAGCTCTTACAAAGTGTTCCAACAAGATTCATTCATTCATCTCGAGAATTTATATAGCGCCTCTTCATGAGACCTACCAAGGGACGCCCCAAACCAGCCTATATACAGTTGTAAAAGGTAGGATTTGAGCAAATTACAAAAAGCAGGTGAATTTAGCCTAGGCACAAGGTGCAAGGTTAGTGCATGGGAGGCCATTGAAGATACCGGGACCTACATTAGAAAAGACACGGAGCTGTCGGGTAGAAGTGCGAGCTCGATGAACGAAAAGCTCCCTCGTTGTCGCAGAGCGAAGAGCTCGACGGGCTGCAAGGTCGGAGACAGGTCGACAAAGGCTAGAGCCTAGACACTACAGGTAGGCCTACGATGGAGCACAATCAAGAAGGCATCGTCAAACAAGTGCAGCAACTCGGTATGAGATGCGCTGTGAAACAGTGAGCCAGTGAAGGACGTCACGCATAATTTTAAAAGCAGAGATAGGATATAATTATTTAGGAATGCGACCAATGAGTCGAGCAGCAGAACGAAGAACTTGTTCAAGACGCCCAATTAGTCCAAGTGGCAGACCCACGAGACCTACCTAACTGGAGTGATCAATTCTCCTGTACAGTTGACAAAGGCATGCGCAAGAACCAGAGTAGCACTATGACAGAGGGATCTTGAGACAACTCGGGAGTTGACGAAGCTAGTACTGTTGTAGTAACAGTAACTAGCCTACTAGTGACCAAATTGATAGGTTGCGAGAAATTGATCCAAAGTGACTCGAGATCTCGATGTGGTAGTGCGTCGATCTATATAAACATCAAAACAATATATTTTCCTATGTGACGATCGTCCACTGTTGCCATGGTCTGGCGTTCTAAATGAGTAGCTTATGTTCTGAGAAGTGATAATTATGAGAATGATACTCGATTCATATCAGTCGCTCTTATATTCATTGGGGAAAACAAATTATTATAGTCCACTATAATAAGTAGGAAATTAAGTATGAAACGACCGAACAAGTTCACTCAATCCTTGGTTGTGTGACCATGAACCTTTTCGACCATCTTAATACCAGGTAGGCCTACCGGCATCGTCTGTTGCTTCCTTTCGGGACCGATGTAATATCACTGCCAATGCAGACTTTGTAGTTACAGAAACCAGGGATTGGCAAATCGTGGCTGCGCATCAGCTAGGAAAGCAACTTTGATATAGGCCTAATATTGTGGAATCAAGTTTCTAATGACGCGTCCAAACAAGTTCCGTTAGTTATTCTCTAAAAGAAGCAGGTTATTGATGATAAACTTCATTATTGTTTGTAGCTTCTTCTTCGGGTGACACGTCTCATAAAAATAATAAGCTATAATTTTATGGAGTCGTCTGTCTACAAAGGAAATGTTTGTTTTTCAGTAAGTAAGTAAGTAAGAATTGAGGAGCTGAGTCAATATAAAGGTAGGTTTTAGCAGGTAAGTTAATACTTTGCTACTAGGATCCTACATGTATGTAGGCCTATACCTAAACACCTGCCATTAGATTGTGTGCTTAAGCGATAGAATTGTAACAATTAATCGTTGTTCCTAGATAGGCTACATAAATATGAAGCTATATGGAACACTTGTTCTGCCGGTGCTACTGTATGGAGCAGAATGCTGGTGTCTGCACAGAGAGGATGAGAGAAGATTAGTGGTGGCGGAGATGAGCTGGCTGAGAAGGATTCTGGGTAGAAGTCGGAGAGACAGGATCCGAAACGAAGTGACTCGGGAGGAGCTGGGACAAAAGGAAATAGTGGTGGACAAGATCAGAAAAAGAAGACTCACCTGGTTCGGGCACGTGACACGAATGGAAGACAAAAAGCTACCGGCCGCAGCTCTGCACGGGCAGGTGAAGGGGAAGAGAAGCCAAGGGAGACAATCAAAGACCTGGATGGACAATATAAAAGAAGATCTAGCAGCACAGAACATGGACATGAGAGATGCGGTGGATAAAGTCAGAAACCGAGCAAGCTGGAGACGGCATATTGAGGCCTCATCGTTGGCGTATAGGACATGCGTCTGACGGAAGAGAGACCAAGAAGAAGAGGCTACATGTAACGGTGCAACATACATGTACACCGTGCTTTTAGGGTGAAATTGAATAGGGCGTATTATTACATTTCTCTTCATTCTCTTGCTTGCCAAATGGAGATGGGCGGAGGGTATGTGTGTGTGTGTGTGTGTGTGTGTATGCGCATGCGCACTGCTCTACGCCTTTCATCTTCCCAAAGTTATAGCTACACCTGAACTATTGTTGCTAACAGACAAGTCAAACAATCCTTTGTCTTCGTCCACGGTCTACAAGTCGTCGTGAATTGAAGCGTGCAAGGAGGATGCCTCCTCCCCCACCACTTACGAGACGCGACGCCCATATTATGAGCAGCAAGGAGGAGTCAGCTTGAGTCATTCTGTCTTCAGTTCTTCTGTGCAGACGACAGTGTCCTACTTCACTGAGTTCTATTAAGTCAATGGCGTTCAACTAACTATGGCGTGTTAGCAGGGCCGTAAATCTGTAGCTAAATGTGGGGAGGGAAAATTGTCCCTTCGGAATTGTGCGTATAGTATACCTCCCCCCAAGAATACCACCCAAAGTTAGTGTTAAAAATTGTTGGTTCGCGCACTATAGACCTAACCTGTTACCCGCTTCTGTGTTCAGTGTCAAATGTTTAATGATCAAGTTAAACAACAACACGGTTATATTCTACAACAATGAGTTGACAAGGGGTTAAAACATGTCTGGACGTTGCGTGAATCTCAGTCAATTATAGGTCTAAGGTGAAAACTAATTTTAATTATACATAACTTTCTACTTGCAGGCTAATATAATCCACAACAAATACTTTATCATATCATTTTGTCGTTTTTGCCATCTCTTGCCTATCAATTGTTTTAATAGCTGAATTTATTTTGACTGAAATCCACAAAATAGGCTGGCTCTCGCTACCTATATATAGCTTCTGTGGACGCTGAAGTAGCCTACTCTGGAGATTGCGATTGCGGTTACAAATACAAACTGCAACCAAAACAGATTCATTATAGGCCTACTTAGAAGAACTCTGATCATAATGATAAAATTATAATGCTATTATACAATGCTGTTAGTCACTTTTCTGGTGCACAGATTTAGGCAATGGCTATAGGCCTAATTGTTTCAAATTTGTTTGTGTATGTGAAAAGTTGTTCTTGATAGGGAATGCAGTGCACATTTGCACTATTTTCAAAGCACTTACCAGCACACCATCCACAAGTCATTTGGAAAAACGAAAGAGATGAGACTTCTTAAATCCTTTAACGCACCGCACTCTATTCACGAATTTTATTTGTTTAAATTTATTTGTAATCCTCTGTGCGGTATAACGTGGTCTTGAGATGATGTGACAGGCCTATCAGTATTTCTTCTTTCAAATCTGAGAGCCCATGCTTCAAATATGACTAGCCTATGTACTTGTGTATACATGTTATGCATGCATGCATGAACCGTCAATGCACGTATGCAAACTTATGTGCCAATTTACAAAGCGCCTCTTACAGTACTAGCTATTCAGAGGCACTCTCAGCGTGAAAGCCCCGAGGGAATAGGAAAGACCTGAAGCAGTGAATGGTTGAAGAATGGTTGAAGACGTCACCCTCTAATTAGATCTTAATAAGGATATATAAAGGGAGGTAGGTTATTCAACATAGAAGGGAGCTGACTCGCTTGGCCACATTGGCAAGGTCGATGGCGGCGCGTCTGTACGCTACTCTCTGAAAGAGAGCGTGCGGGCCACGGTTCGATTCCCAAAGGTGGCTATTTCAGAGATTCAAATCTCGGGCTAGAACGGTCCGTCCACGGGGACCTAAATGGCGTTGCGACACTAACCATCTTTGAAATGGCAGTGTCGTTAAACACGTAACAACAACATAGAAGGGTCTAATTCCACATGAAAGGGTCTACAATGGCAAAAGCTGGTGTTGGGCCATGTAAGTCCTTGCCCAAGGAACTAGATCAAGTCGATAAGCAAACCGATAAGCCGACCGGAGAGGGTGGGAAGGTACTGCAGAGAGGGTTTGTGCACCAAGTGACAAAGGTGCTTAGGAGCTTGTCCATTTTGAGTACAGGTTGGCCCTATGTATGGTATTGTGTGTGCGTGTGTGTGATTAGCTGTCTTCCTTTCTGCAGTCTTTCATGATGATAGACTATATTGGGCGTGTCAAGTCATAAATTCCTCTCTTTGTAATAATAAAGAAGAGATTCTATTGATCAATGAACAGATTTACACCTCTTTTAGCTGTGCGGCTTTTGATCACAGGGCAAATCTTCAAATATCCACGTTTCGAGCAATGTGCCGTCGTTTACAGCTTGCCTACTCTAGCATTTGTGACGCAGCTGAGAAAAATTGTGGGGAGGGAATTCCTTCACGTTCCCTTCCCAGGTCTAAGAGTGGGAAGGGAATTCCCTCCCTTCCCTCCCCGGGATTTACGGCCCTGCCGTGTTAGGGGCGTTTTAAATCAGCACTAGCAGTAAAACCCTTTTGGTGACATAGAAAGAAATGATTAACTACGCAAAAACACACAAACCACGAAAACAGTTATGGATGACGAAGAACTAGACCAACAAAACTATAGTTTATCAATGCGTACCTAATGTCATAATACAGTGTGTATACGTTTATAATATACCTATGACATCTATTTCTATATAGCCTATAAATATTTGTAAATCACAATATAGCTACATGTACACTCTCGGCTGATAATTGTTGTGGTTCCTTGACTGGAAAAGCAGCATGTAGGTTATGCATTGTAACTCAGACGGGCGACTCGATGTCCATGAACATTGAACAAGATAGGTTATTAAATGAACCAATGTGTAAATAAATGCATATAATAATAATTTTGATAGCCACGATTCTTGCATCAACAAATGATTGGAAAATTCTTGCACAAAACCATAACCAAACTTATGTACGACTCTCACCCTCGCGTACACTAAGGACCTGACGACGATGCATAGAATTAAGTGGTGCGTCAGGTATAGGCTACAAATGTACTTCTTCGTGTAATGTAATAATGAGAAAGACAATAATTTATACAGCGCAGTTCGATGTCAACACGATGGTCGATCAGAGTGACGATGATTGTGTTTGGTGTTTGAACTCCTCTGCGTAAAGACCATGATAAAGTTGTCAGCGCACAGTCTTATCAATTTGAGGCTATCGTGTAATTATTGGTTCTCCTTAACTCAATTCCCTTGTCTTATTGTGGCGTCCGCGCCCCAACAGACAACGCTTGTGACACTTCCCTTCTGCTATCACCTGGAAGCGCCTCTGTCAGACCGGATTGTTCTCTCTCGGTGGCCC
Source organism: Lumbricus terrestris (assembly GCA_949752735.1). Lineage (NCBI taxonomy): Eukaryota > Metazoa > Annelida > Clitellata > Crassiclitellata > Lumbricidae > Lumbricus > Lumbricus terrestris. The sequence goes on from OX457037.1 coordinate 415,726, forward strand.
CTGACCCACCGAGAGCCTTCGGCTGCCCAGGACCCGGGAGATACTCCGTCTTACCAGGATCGCCTGAGTCTCCCGAGTCACTGTGTGCGGCGTGCGCCCCGTCATCGCCGTCACCGACGGTCGAAGAAGACCCTGACACTGACGCCTGCGACCGGGTGCACAGCTCGGTATCGTCGGACCCACTCTCTGCCCCGTCCGGGGTCACCGAATAGGCGACGTCCTGAGTAAGAGGATGGCTTACTCTCAACACAGAGTCCGTTATCCCACCGGCAGAGCGCCCTCGCCGTGCGCCACCCGTCGCGACTGCGGTCTTCGTCTTCTTGCCCGACTTGTCCGTACCCTTTCGCACCACGCTGCATCTGGCAGCCCTCCAACCGTCGCCACCAGCGGCATGGGCGCCCGCAGAAATTTTTGCAGGGGGGGCAAAATTTTTAAGTTGGTCACGGTTAAATTTCCTAGTCGCAAGAGCTTAAAATTTCAAAGCTGGAAAGTGAGAATATGGATATTTTTGGTGTAGACCTATATCATTTTCAATATGAATAGTTTTCTTAGAGCGAAAAAATTTATTAAAAATCAAAAGTAGAATGTTAAAAAGTAAGTTTTTGAAGGGACGCTATATAATGAATGAATGAATAAATGAACGAAAAACAGGTATCAGTTTTTAAGGGGCAAGTGCTCCATTACGTTACTTCTATATTTTAATCGTAATTTCTAAACTTCTAAAGTGCCACTCCAAAGTCAATTTCACCAGCTTATTCCGAAGCACTGCATCGAGTCATCAGGCTGTTCAAAGGGTTGTCAAGAAAGAGGTCCGTGTCCTGTAACCAGAGGGTCAGATGTTATTGTCGTTTAGGAAAGTGGAGGATCCCGAGGATCAGAAGAATGGGGTATCAATTCTTTTGAACAGACTAGGTTGGTTTTGAGAGAAAATCTCGAGGCGTGATAAACAGAGCTAATTATCCAAGTTTCTCTACAGCTTGACCTACCTAAGTTCTGTACTAGCTGGCAGCATGCAAAATGGACAAAATGCAGCCTGACTTAAAGCAGACTTGATTCCATATATAACGCTGGTGATTATGTAGATCTCAATTACTTAATTTCAATGGGCTGCTGATAAATTTCAAATTTTTACATTAGTGTAATTTATTGATAATTAATTTTTGCGTAGTTGTGAAAAATTGCATTAGCCTACAGCTAGATTCCAGACAAGTAGGCCATAATCGATAGGAATACTATTTGTATGGGCACCCACGGGAGGGCTAAAAGTCATTGTTACCATTTTCAGCAAGAGCTTGAAAAAATGCAAGGCAGAAAATTAAGAGCTTCTTTATATCTAAAGAGATTTTATTACTTAAATTTCTGACTTTCACTGAAGTGTATCATTCGTAACATTAGTATTTCAATGGGAAGAAATTTCATAAACCTCAAAAGTAGTAGTTAGAAAAATATGTTTCGGTTTTCCAGGGGAGGGCAAGTGCCCCCCCTTGCCCCTATGTGCGGGCGCCCATGACCAGCGGGGACTACTACACACGTTCCGATTACCGGTACGCACAATGCCCTGAACCACAACCATTCCAACGGGCCTAACCCGAGTGTGCGCCACGACCCTTTTCCCATCTCGTCCCCAATGAATCACACGGAAAGATGATCAACGCTGCAAACACACTACCGGGCTGAGTCAAGCTGAAGCCCGGGAGCGATCGAGACCGACAGCAGTCAAAACTCCCAACTTCACTCTTAGAATATCTCTCAACGAAACACGCGCCACCGCCTTGTACGAAGTACGCGGCGAGCGCCTTGGGTGCTCGCCTCACCCGTCAAACTGTCAACGAAAACCGGCACTCGACCGAGACTTGGTCTTCTCGGACGCTCGGAAGAGCGGATCGGTAGATGCTGATCGTTTTCCCAGTTATCTGGAAAAAATAAAAGACCTGGCGGTCTTGGGGGACAGGTAACGGGTAACCCCGTCTCCAAAGAGACTTATTAAATGGTCGTGTATTCTACCGGCGCCTTTCGCCCTTACTCTCAGCACAGTTACGGACCTCAACGTGAAAATCCCTGATATCAAATTTGGTCTTATCGCTCAAGTTTTACTCTGCTTCCCAAGCCCCTTAGCTTGCTAAGACTCTCAGTCTACCAACAATCCTCTACCCGAGGAGAGCCACAAAATATCCACTGTTAAACTGATGACCCAAAAAACCTGGTGACCCGATAATTAAATTACTTTGAACGTATTTCACCGAAACATCGGTCTCATGCGAACACCTGGAGTCGCAACGTCTCCAACCAGAAACCCCGTAACTTCACGTTACGCTAAAAGACTATCAACGATTGCCCACAGGCAGGATCGTGAATACAACCCGGCACTTCCGTTGCAGGTAGGAACCCAACCAAGTCCTGCAGAATAGTACACACAGGTTCAAGTAACACTGACTGGAAACTTTGTGACCAAAACCGTCACAGGATACTGCGATCACCAACACGGCGCCTCGCGAATACGGTACCCTTCCCTGAACCTCCCCTCCGCGGCCAGAAGATTAAACCCCGTGAGATCGATGACAAGGAAACACCCTGACAGATCGTCACCGAAAGTTCTCACCCCAACAGCGTTACTTCAGCTATGAATCAGGATAGTCAAAAATCGTATTCGTATCAGAGCACTGCGCCGACTTGGTACTTCCGGCGGCGGCGCGCTGGTCATTTTTGGTCAGCGGCGGCGGCGCGCCGACCATCAAAAGTCGGCGGCGACGGCGCCATCAAAATATCGGCGGCGGCGGCGCAGAGCGGCGTCGTGCGGCAAAAGAAGACACTGCCCCTAAGATCGGTCCAGGGTCATCTGGAAAGGCCCTCAAGGGACCTCGAAGGTCAGAGAAACGAAGGTCTTCTGAAGCTGAAGAAAGATAATGAAATAGGAGCAAAAAATTACAGAGACAGCGTGTTAGAAATATGGATTGAAATCAAATATGCATAAAATTGAAAAACTTTTACTTCAGAATAAAATCTCTAATGCTAGACGAACAAACATGAGCTAACCGTCAATAGGTTCAGTTTTTAGATGCTGATCTGACAGCTATAGTTCTAAACCTACATGTGGGCTCAAGATGTATCATAACATTATAGGACCTATTATTCATTAGCCGCGTTGTCCATCCAAACGATTGAAACAGCCGTGTAAATGTTCGCGATCAAAATGCATTAGTCATAGGGTATACGGCAATAGCAATGCATGCCACAACTTGCTTTTGTTAAGCGAGGTTCGTGGGCTTAGGCTTTTGGTGCGGTTGCTATAAATCAGACGCACTACAAACACTGGCAAGGGCTTCTATACAATAGTTTCATTTTATATAGATGTCTTTGGCCCTGGTGTAAAGCTTGAAAACTTAAATGTGTTTGGGAGGTGACCTGATGAGGGCTTTCATCCTGATTCTGACGCTGGTATACAGTGTAGGGAGGAGTTGAGGGGGAGGCGGAGCAGCATACGTTGGGCAGAAACGAGTGGTGGGTATGCGTTGTCTGATGTGCAGGCCGGCATGGGAAGGACTTAGTACTGCATACGTGTAAGGCGCTGGGAAGGAGATTACAATCATACAGGGTACGTGTATACATACTGCGTGGACTTGTATTGTGAGACATAATGTCAAGAAATCTCAATCAGTGGCATTCATCATTATGTCGGTATATCAGATAACCTGTGCGGATGAGCGACTGGTTGAGTCTGGCTGTTTGTCTAATGTGTAATTCAGTTCATCTCAGTGTCTTCAGACTCAGTTATAAGTAGGGTTGCCTTGTATAAATTACCGGAATATGGCGAGCGCGCCACACACACGCACGCACACCACACACACACATATATATACATATATATTTATTTATATATTTATATATATATATATATATATATATATATATATATATATATAGAGAGAGAGAGAGAGAGAGAGAGAGAGAGAGAGAGAGAGAGAGAGAGAGAGAGAGAGAGAGAGAGAGAGAGCTTCATGACCTAACAGCCGCCCAGCTTCATTTGGCTACGGACGACGATTTGATATAATGCAACCCTGTCGCCATGCATGAAAGCTGATTGTGCGTGGAGAGTTAATAGGCTGATGAGAGATGTCACCCTAAATGTAATTCTGAGGCTTGTTTGTGATGTTCGGAGAAGTCTGGGGATGGTGTGAGGGGTGTACCGGTGTGAGGAGGCGGAGCAGTTGGCGATGGACAGAGATTGGTGGAGGGAATCTATGCGTTACCCGATATGCAAACCTAGTTTAGCCCAGGCTGTCTGATTCTCTTAATCTGCTGTCTCCAGTTATATATACCCAGCCATTATAGCCATATTAAGCAAAAGGCCTACTATAACATATTCGCTTATCTGTCTGACGATCTCCTTACCACATACCGCATTCTGACTGTGTTCGAAGAGGTAGAGAAACGGCAATATAGGTCTAATTTGAAAATCGCAAACAGATGTCTTTTAAGGACCCCAAGAAACTACACTGCACGTATGTCATGTCTAATAGTCCGGCATTATTTTATCTCCCTCTTGCCTGTATTATTACTCATATTATTGGCTGAAAGTCCCTGCGTCTCTTTTTCCTTCCTTCATTCTGTACTAAATGCAATGACGTAAGACACACACAGACCGACATTTGGGGGGTGGTGGTGGTGGGAGGAAACCTCGTCTCTCTGTGACTCAACACACCCATTCTCGTGTCGTTTTATCGAGGTGAAACGCATCATTTGCAATGTTCATCGTGTCTCAGAAACTATATCCGAGCGACGACCATGCAAATTATCTTTCAATATATCTGAGTTATCTACGCTGACAGGCGAAGTTATGTCCGTAGCACACAAGTGTAAACAAAACAGCCACCCAGTCGATAATGATAATTCCGTGTAGAAAAGTTATTATAGGCCGCTTCAATTTTCTCATGTCAAAAGACTCAAAACACACCGAGTAGAAAATTTGAAAAATGTGCCTATTTCGCACTGACCGGCAATTTTATGGCCAAATCAGGCAAGACATGAAAAATACAACAAAAAGAAATAAATTTATCAGGGTGGCATCAGCGGCGCGCCGACAAATTGTCGGCGGCGGCGGCGGCGGCGCGCCGATCAACAAAAATCGGCCACGGCGGCGCTAAAGAAATGTCGGCGGCGGCGGCGGCGGCGCGCCGATCAACAAAAATCGGCCACGGCGGCGCTAAAGAAATGTCGGCGGCGACGGCGCGGCGCGGCCGGCGCAGGGCTCTAATTCGTATGGCCAATGCCACCTCTGTCGAGACAGACGAACACAATCCGAAATCACTATGAACGAAGAACCGAAACATAGTATATATGGAATAGTCGGTACTACTCCATGTTATAAGCAGCGCAACACTCTACGCTTTGGCCTGAAAGGCCAAATCGGTCTTCCGTATAAACTGTAACGAAACCGACATCCAAATGAAACCGGTTTCAGATTCTTTTCACTAAGCCAAATGGCTACCCAACCAGAGTCATGGTTACTCCCGCGAGTTACCGGAAAGTTATCATTTACACGTATCGCCAATTGTGGCTTGTCCGCCACACTATTCAGTCATTGATTTTGGCCTATAATTGTTTACATTCTGGCGGATCATACAATATGATTATTTTACTAATTATAGGGTCACGGTGTAACCGCACAAACTATCATTGCAGCTGTCACAAGCCAACTTTAGGCCTAAATACTGTCGGTAACATGAAATAGATGTGGAAAACTACAAAAGATTTGACCTAGAAAGTTTTAATCCCGAAGAAAAAGTTTGTTACAGATTTCTCATAATATTATTGAGATGCACTTTACATTATGTAAAAATTATGTTAGCCTATTATAGTTAGAATATAATTCAAAACTTCGTCGCTATAGTCTGAGAAATCAGCAAAATTTCCGATGCCCAGTGATTCAACATTCTCTGACATTACAGTTAAGCTGCAGATTAAAGCTTCACAATGCGTGTGATTAGAATTTTGGAGAGTGGTAGGCCTATGCTTGAATGCAAGGTATGCGAAATGTTCTTGACGGATTTACTTTAACTTCATACTGAAAAGTAACCAAATGCCTAATTATATAAACTGAGCGCTGGTTAAAGTGTGAACGTGTACATATGATAAGCAATTAAGCATCTAATTAATTCATTATATTGATAAACTATTAAAAAGGTTCAAGTAAATTGCAGAATGAACAAGAACTTACGCAAATCATGTTTACTGTTTACGTGATATTCTGAGCAAAAAAGAAGATTAGGCCTACAAGGAAAAGTGTCAAAAGCAATTAGCCTACCTGTACGAATTTTGCTCCGCGCTCGTAGACCTATTTATTGCAGAGAGAATAATAGAAGCTTGATAAAATATGCAAGCTACCAATCTGTCTAAGGTGGTACAGGATTAATTTGGGAATATTTAATGCAACAAGTGCTTGTGAAAACCCACATTATAACCAATATGGCCGAAGAAATATATTGCAGTTTTAGGGTTGAGAGATTTTGCAAGATGAAGTGTTTGTCATCTAAGACAACCGGAGTGATGAAGATGATTAAAAGAGGATTTGGCTATAATTATAGAATGCAAGGAATATCAAAGCGAAGACTGGGTAGACTTTATGGGAAGTCAGTTATAAAGGATTATTTGCAGTTATAAGAAGCCGATAAAAAGAAAATGTCCAACTTTGTAGAAATGTTGGAAATTATTTAGTTGCTATTGTTGGTGATAGAGTTGTAGTATTCGCGCAACTCTGCCTGATTAGATACAGCAATAACAATGGCCGTAGCACATCATGATAATATATATTACTTATTAATAAAATCAGGATCCACTGCCATCTTTGTCCCAATAATTCAAGCCAACAATATTATTGCCCGCTAAGCGACTGACGATTCCTCTGAGAAATGATCAGCAAAATGTTCATTTCGTGTTAGAACGACAAAAACTTTGGCAAAAAGTTATCTATCGACAAATGCAGGAACTGTGTCTGTTAAGCTCTTAGCACTAGGCTGTGAGTCGATAACTGGACAGCGCTGCGAGACCAAAGTGACTGGCAGCCGATACGTTATCCACGATTGAACAACTCAGCGATTACTTGGTAGACGGTATCCGTAGGGCGTTGGAAATCTTGAAAAGGGTTGTCTATAGAATGGAATGTCTCTGTATTGCACTCGACGTATCTCTCTCGGAACTAGAATCCATTCTCTTCTCGGTGACGTTGGGATCTCATCAACGACATATCTACAATAGAAACAGTTTCAATCTTTGCAACAGCCATCCATTCATACCATACGGTTGGGATAATAAACAAAATTATCTCCTACGAATTTCACAGGGATTAAGCTTAGGCTAGTTGACGCGGCGTAAATTTCAAGAAAAAAATTATGGATTTCTAAAGAGAAATGAGTCCTACTATACAAAGCTACCTACTGCCATTGATGCGATTATAATTCTGATTACGTCCGGGGTTCAGAATAAAAAAAATGCCGCATATAAACAAAATTATTGTTGTCCGTCCGTCCCATTAACGACCTGATTACAGCGCAGTTATTCATTCATTCATTCATTCATTCATTCGGACATTTATATAGCGCTCCTTCAAGAAAAACTACTCAGAAGCGCTCCCAACTCCAGCGCGCACAAAAAGAACAGTTTTAAGTTTAGTAAGGAAGGATCCTGGTAGAGTTCCAGGGTGTAGGCGTAGCTCAAAAGGAAGGCCATTCCAGACCACTGGTCCAACCACAGAAAAGGCTCGATCCTTCATGGTAGTAGTACGAGCAAAAGGAACTAAGAGGACTCCCCTATCAGCAGAGCGTAGCTGACGACGTCCTTGGATACCCAATGTAGAGCTGCATAGCTCACGGAGGTAAGTTGGGGCAAGGCCCTGACAACATCGCCATACAAATGCAGCTACCCTGAACTCGATACGCTGGCGAATAGGGAGCCAGTGAAGTATCTCAAGCATGTAGTTTGAGACATGATCATATTTAGGGATTTTCCCAATTAGGCGTGCAGCAGAGCGCAACACCCGGTCAAGACAAGTCAATCTGCTGGATGGGAGGCCAATGTAGAGCGAAGAGCAATAGTCGATGCGAGATGTAACGAAAGAATGCACTAAAGTAAGAGTAGCAGCAGACGTAAGAGAACGGATGACAGTGCGAAGCTGGCGCAGCTGATAATAGCAGTCTCGAGCAAGACGGTGAAGTTGAGGAGCAAAAGTTAGTTCTTGGTCAAGTTGGACACCGAGGTCATGAACCGTGGTTGCAAAGCCAGGAAACTCAGATGCAAGAGAAAATAGATCAAGCTTGGCAAGCTGCTGCCGTGTACCCAACCAAATAAATTTTGTCTTAGATGGGTTCAAGCGTAGTCTATTGGATGACATCCATGCCTCTAGAGCATCCAAAGTCCCGCTCATTATCCGAACCGCTTTGACAGCATTAGAAGGGAGGCAATGGGTGTAAGCCTGGACGTCGTCAGCATACTGCTGACTCAAAACCGAATGAGCTGTTAGTAGAGTGGCAAGACCTGAGGTGTAAATAATATAAAGTATGGGACCAAGGACTGAACCCTGGGGTAGACCATATTGTGCAGGCACCCATGAGGACCTAGAAGAGCCATGGACCACACAGAGAGAACGCTCCTGAAGAAAAGAATCTATCCATTTGTAAAATGCACCAGACAAACCAAAAGAAACACTCAGTCGCTCTAACAAAACCTCGTGGTCGACAGTGTAATAGGTGTGACGGTGAAAGCTGGGTAGGTCCTATTGCACACCATTTACACAAGGGAAATGGGTTGCGCCTGATTGGCTTGATGCAGAAGAAGTGAAACATGCGCTCCACACGAAGAACGGAACACTGTAACCACTGTTTGTCCGTTTTGCTGGTTCCATGACACTTAATCCAGGCGACATTTAATGCCGCGACACTTTATCCCTGCGACATTTAACCCCGTGCCAGTTAATCCTGCGACATTTAATCCCGGCGACATTTTATTCTCACACGACGTTTGATACCGCGGCACTTATACCAGGAAAATAAAATAGCGGTCAAATAACATTATGAACACATTGAAATCAAATAAAACCAATTTTCACAGCAATATTCACTATTGTTTAAAAGAGTTAAAAGCCTTTGCAGTAAAATAGACGACAGAAAAATTTCAACCGGCTAACCAGACATCGGCTCTTGCCAAGCCACCCAAGAGTAGGCCTACAATCAGTCTGTTCTCTCCATATCCAGTGCCGGCGCTAGCACCCCCCGTACCCCCCAATTGGGGGGGGGGCCCCGAGTTTGAAAGGGGCCCCCAAATTTAGCTGGTCATTATGCCTATTTGTGACTGTACAGAACCGGTCTGGTGCATGCCTCAACTAACCATATGGCACTGCCATAGCAGACCTAATGCAAATATCATACTGGTTTTGGGCATAAGTATATAACCATTAGAGTTTGAAAGGGGCCCCCAAATTTAGCTGGTCATTATGCCTATTTGTGACTGTACAGATCTGGTCTGGTGCATGGCTCAACTAACCATATGGCACTGCCCTTGCAGACCTAATGCAAATATCGTACTGGTTTTAGGCGTAAGTATAAAACCATTAGAGTTTGAAAGGGGCCCCCAAATTTAGCTGGTCATTATGCCTATTAATTTTGTGACTGTGCAGATCCGTTCTGGTGCATGTCTCAACTAACCATATGGCACTGGCATAGCAGACCTAATGCAAATACCATACTGATTTGGGGCGTAAGTATAAAACCATTTAAACTAACTCAGGCAATTTCGTCCACTTTCTCAAACACAACGCTTATAAATTGTAACTTATTCTAATTGCTAATTGGATGAGGCCTCAAAATAAAACCTGCGTGAGACCCAAACATTAAAGCCTGTGTAGGGACCCTTATGTCCTTAGTATGTGTCTGATCTCAAGTTTGCAAGGGGCCTCAAATGTAGCTGGTAATTATACCTTTCATAACTGTTCAATCCTGAAACCACGCACCGAATTATGTTTTAACGCAAAGCATACAAAATTATATTACTCAAACCAATAGAGCATTATCGTTCAACCAAAGAGGAGACTTGGGGGTGTGGACAGGGACACGGCCCCACAATTTGTGGTTGGGACGGAATCCTTGTATCCCCAATATTTCAGAAATATTTCATAAGTATCATCCACTGCCCATCAATAATGATCAATTTTGTTCAGATGACAGCCTATAAATGCTACCATTACAGTTGGCAAATCGGATAAATTTAAACAATGGAGAGGGACACTCTGAAGTCCTAAACCACCACTAACGGCAATGAAAAATTAGCAATTTTTGTAAAGATGACAGCTTAAAATTTCTACCATTACAGCATGGAAATTCAAAAAAAATTAATAATTGGGATGGACATTTATTGAAGTCTTACCCCCTGTCTTTCAGCACTTATATTATCAGAAATTTTGCTGAGATGACAGCTCAAGGTATGGGGGGCCTCAAGTTTTTCTTTGGGGGGGGGCCTCAGGTACCCTAGCGCCGGCACTGTCCATATCCAGAATCAAAGAGAACAAATTCGCCTCCATATCACTGCCTTATCGTAGACTGAACTTCGCAAGTTCTGTTTAAAACCCTTTATACTTTATAGTGATCGTTTTATGTACAGATGTGCAACAGAAAACCTGAACAGAGAGGACAATAGTTGTACAAATATTCGTACTCACGTGTCTACATGTATTAAGTGTCGCGGTATCAAACGTCGCGTGATCATGATTGTGTCGTTGGGATTAAATGTATCCGAGATTAACTGTCGCGGGATTAAATGTCTCCGAGATTAACTGTCGCGGGATTAGGCCTAACTGTCGCGGGATTAAATGTCGCAGGGATTAAGTGTCCGCTACTAATTGTCGCGGCATTAAGTGTTGCGGGATTAAGTGTCGTGCTACCGTTTTGCTAATACAGTCGTTGAAAATGACATAAGCAATTTGAGGATATAATTACACTCTCATCATGCCAAAACTAGACACAATTGAATTCACTCGTTCTGCCATAAGCAACGGTCCGTAATTTTGTAATTTTTTCAGTAGGCCAACATTATTTTTGAAAGATTCAATGACGAAGAATCCACAGAGATTATGAAACCGTCATAAGAATCAAGAATTAAACCAGAAACTTTGCCTTCAGAATTATTGTCTATGAAAGACCGAGTGTGAATAATTTACCTCGTGGCTCCTCTTCCTCCTCCTTCTTCTCCGCCTCCTCCTCCTCTTCCTCCTCCGAATGCAAAGACTGAAGGACAGCAGACGAGAAAAGCCAGGCAGCCACCGACGACCGCAGTCGCCGCCAGAAGTGTTGCTAAGACGGAGCTGACTACGATCGTTGCAGCCAACAGACGAACATCACTTGAACCTAAGTCACAAAACAGGAATCATGTTTAGAACAGCTACATGGGCAACTTGGAATCATGCTCATTGCTCTGCGCCAATTTTAATTATCATTAGCTCAGAAGTTCAAGAAATGATGTAGAGGCCAAAATATGAGACAAGAGGAAACGTCGTGCAAAGACTAACGATTCTTGTAACGAAGGTTTCTGCGACTGAGACGTCTTCAACAAAATAATGTTCTAGCAAATGATGACATCATTGGCATGGCAAAATGGATCAGAATGCTTCTACTTAGACTCTGCTAAGTATTTCCATTAACCGCGGATGTCTAACTTTTAAACTAATGGGTAACGATCATTAACTGTCCTCAGTTTCGCATAAGGTTCGATATAGCGCAAGCCAAATATTTTTGGAATTATCTTGTATCTTCTGTTTGAACTCCATGAAGAAAGGCGAAATTTTGCTCATCATTGTGTAAGCAGATGCAAGCATTATGTTAGCCATGATTGCATGCAGGTAGGCACTATGATGCATGTTTGAATGCATGAACATACTAATGCAAGCGTATGTGGATGTGTGTGTGTGACAGATTATAAGATTCTTATCATACAGAGAATCAATGGTCTTTGTTGTTGGGTAACTCACTCGTCGTTGACTGATTCCCTGTCGTCATCGTAAGATTCGCTTCTTTAGATGTTGATGGTGTAAGAGCAACTCTGGCAGAAACCATTTCATTGGACGACATCGTTGATTCAACTGCTGCAGTCACTCGTCTCGTGTTAGTTATTGCGCTGTGTGATTTCTCGTCATATTTAGTTGAAGTGGTTGTATTTGTTTGCAGACTCGTCATCGTTGATGTTTGTCGATCGCTGTTTAGTATCGTCTGCATTTCATTTGATGGTGAAGCAATGATTGGATTTGATGATGCAGTGGTAGCAGCATAAGATGGCCGCGTAGTAGTAGTAGTTGTGGTGAGTGATTGAATGGATGCAGTAGTTTGAGAAACTTTTGTTGATGTCTGACGAGTGGCATTTGGTGACTCAACAACTATGGTGAAATTTGTTTGAGTTTGAGTTGGTGCAGTTGATGATTCAGAAGTTGTATGAGTTACTTTAGCTTGTGTTTGGGTGAATTCCAGCAGCCTTTGAGTAATAGAGTTTGATGAAGCGGTAGATGTAGATCTTACTTGATTGGTTGGATATGGAGTTTGAGTAATTGCATGTGATGACCCAATGATCCGTGATTGAATAGCTGCCGTCTGTGCATTTGTTGCAATGTCTGACCCGTTGGTGTCAGCATTGGATGCTGCCAGAGTAGATGAAAACTGTGCTTTAATGGTTGCAACTGGTGTACGAGCAATAGAATATGATGGCTCAGTAAATTTAATTCGTGTTTGTGTTTTTGTTGCTATTGTAGGCGATTTAGTTGTGTTATTCAAGGCTTCAGCAGTTGTGATGTTTGGTCGAGTAGATGCTACTTGTGGTTGAGTAAATGAATATGATGGTCCTGATATTTTAATTGGCGTTTGTGTAGCTGTAGCTTGTGCTTTTGTTGCTATTGTAGGCGATTTAGTAGTGTTATTCAAGGCTTCAGCAGTTGTAATGTTTGGTCGAGTAGATGCTACTTGTGGTTGAGTAAATGAATATGATGGTCCTGATATTTTAATTGGCGTTTGTGTAGCTGTAGCTTGTGCTTTGATCACTGTTGTTGATGATTTAGTTGTGTTATTCAAGACTTCAGCAGTTGTGATGTTTGGCTGAGTAGATGCTACTTGTGGTTGAGAAAATGAATATGATGGTCCTGATATTTTAATTGACGTTTGTGTAGCTGTAGCTTGTGCTTTGATCACTGTTGTTGGTGATTTAGTTGTGTTATTCAAGGTTTCAGCAGTTGTGATGTTTGGCTGAGTAGATGCTACTTGAGGTTGAGAAAATGAATATGATGGTCCTGATATTTTAATTGACGTTTGTGTAGCTGTAGCTTGTGCTTTTGTTGCTATTGTAGGCGATTTAGTTGTGTTATTCAAGGCTTCAGCAGTTGTGATGTTTGGTCGAGTAGATGCTACTTGTGGTTGAGTAAATGAATATGATGGTCCTGATATTTTAATTGGCGTTTGTGTAGCTGTAGCTTGTGCTTTTGTTGCTATTGTAGACGATTTAGTTGTGTTATTCAAGGCTTCAGCAGTTGTGATGTTTGGTCGAGTAGATGCTACTTGTGGTTGAGTAAATGAATATGATGGTCCTGATATTTTAATTGGCGTTTGTGTAGCTGTAGCTTGTGCTTTGGTCGCTGTTGTTGGTGATTTAGTTGTGTTATTCAAGGCTTCAGCAGTTGTAATGTTTGGTTGAGTGTGCGAGACTTGTGTTTGAGTAATTGAATTGAAGGGCGAACTTATTTTAGTAGCTGCTTGAGTAGTTGCAGTCTGCCCTTGAGAGGCCATGTTTGGTGTTTTAGCTGTAGTTTTTGATGACAAATAACTAGTAACGTTTGCTTGTGTTGTTTTAACTAGTGTTTTGGTAATTGCATATGATGATCCAGTAGTTATTAGTGGAGTTTTAGTAGTTGTAGCCTGTAGTTGTGAAGTTACAGTTGCTGTCTGAGTAGACTTTGTTGATGTTTCTGTAGTGTTAATGGAATTTCCTGTGGTTGTAAGTGACTGTAGAATATGAGTGGCAGCAACTGATGCTTGATTGGTGACTTTTGATGTTGAAGCTGAATCGCTTGATGTGCGAATTACTGTGGCTGTCATTTGAATCGAAAATGTTGGTGTTAGAGTGACTTTGGTTGGTATTTCGGAGACTGATGTCGGCGCTTGCGAAGCTTTTTGACTTGATATCTGAGTTGTCGTAGTTGATGCAGGTGGTATTTTAGTTGCGACCTCAGTAGCTCTTGTCGTGTTGGTCACCGGTGATTTACTTTGTGTACTGCCATGTTGTCCAATAGTAGTTGCATGCTCTTCTGGTAAAGTTGTAGTCGATGGTCTATTAGTCACTGACATAGCTTCAGCTGCTGTGGCTGAAGACAGATTTAGCGCAATTTGCGGTTTTGCATTTGACGTGTACGACTGAAGACTGGTTGTCGGATGTTTAGTGGTATTAGTTGCTGTCGGTGATGACGTGAACGCTGACTGATTAATATTTGACCCTTTACTAGTGACTGGCAGTTCCATAGATCCCGTGGTCACTGACTGTGTTGTGGTTGTTAGTTGATTTTTATTACTTGACAGCTGCAGTCTAGTGTTCGTGGTTGGTTTGATAGTCGTTGGCTGTGATTGCGCAGAAGTGTCTGATGGTGCTATTGGTGGCTTAGTGGAAATTGTAGTTGGCGATTTAAAAGTAGTATTTCGTGGTTGAGTTCTAGTCGTTAAATTAGAAGTCAGTGTCGGTGCTACTGTAGTTTTACTAGTTGGCTGAATAGTAGCAGTTGGTGGTTTAGTAGTTCTATTACTTGACAATGTCGATGTCGCTGCTGACTGTGTTGTTGTCATCTTGCAAGCTGAAACTATACAATGAAACTGTTTCGCGTTAGTCAATAATTAGTGAGCGACAGATCAAGTGAAAGATGAATTGTCATCAATTCGTTATTTCTAGTTAGTCTTAAACTATTTTCAGTAGTTTGCATAACATTTGAACCTGTCTTGTCTATTATACCAGCAGAGCCAAGTTAGGATAGTCCTATTGGCAACATCTTCTCTCATCATAAGTAGCCTATTTAATAGCCTATTCAACATCCCTTCAGTTCAGAATCGTAAATCGCTTCACAGAAGTTATAATCAAGTTTTAGAGCGATTTCTTTCCTACAATTGTACCTTAGGCCATAATACATTTCTGAACTCATCTGCAATAGAATCGATTTGACGAAGCTATGTAAACACATTTGACATAGTCTACATGTAGTTTGCTTCAGAATATTGATCTAGTTAGGCTAAACTGTTTTGGCAGTTTACATTCAACCAGTGACGAGTCACGAGTATATATAGGATACATCTCAAATGATCAATTTGATCATGATCAATTTCAAAGACTACATATGAGCATAATGATGAGTCCTATGTTTACTTGTGATGTTCTTACACAAATCTCTATCACTTTAATTAGATCTTCTGTATTCGTCAGTTTGCACAAGTGACTCACCAGACAGAGAACAGGATCTGTTGAAATCCGGAACATTAACCGCCATGTAACTAACCGATCTTTCCGGTGCAGCGAAAGTCAGTTGACACTGAAAGGAATGATAGTCGTTGCAGTTCGTTACCCAGGTAGATGTGGCTACGCGCAGACCCCGACTGAAGCTGGTCGAATCCACATTGCCTCTCTGCACCACCTTTTCATCAAGTATCAGCGTCATAATGGGTTTCACTGGACTGCTAGAGTGATCGGCGAATGTGACACTACAAGAGAGCGTCACTGAATCTCCGTAATTCATCGAAGACGTCGTATTGCTTGCATTGCTAGAGCACGTGGGACCACTTCCTGCAACCAAATGCAACGACTGCTTGTTAGTAGTCCTCCACAATGATTTCATTTGAAATTGTATCCGCTCTCATGAGCATCATCGGCCTATAATTACCTCTTCAGTCTATGTGTTCAAATTGTGTCAACTTTGAATGATGAACGAAAGTCAATTGAACAGTCAATTTCCTATTGTTTTTCCACAATTCACTGGTCACCTTTCATCGCGACCATTCATTCTGTGGACTTTGAGAAACCTACTCAGGAACGCTCCCAGACCAGCCACGACAAATATGAAAATGACTCGAAAGATTTATTAAACAAAGTTTGATTGGTGAGATGCAATAAACGCAGATCTCATTCCAGACTGATGGCTCTACAACCGAGAAAACTCGGCGTTGCGTGGTGTGGTGGTGACTTCGGTGCCATGAAACCGGAGGGCTCCAGGTTCGGATCCACCTCAAGCCGTTGCGTAGGGACCTTGGGAAAGTCCTTCATTCCCAATTGCTCGGGCGTTTCGATGTGAAACTCCGATGCAGTGTCCGCGCTGTAGTCGGGAGCGCCTCTGAGTAGCGATAGCTTGAAGCGGTGCTATATAAATGGATAAATAAATGGATAAATAAAACAATAAATAAAAATTAATGGTCACTTAGTTCTACTCTTCCTATTCCACAATAAACAAACAATCTTAATGCGACTTACGGATAACTACCAATTTAGCTGCCGCTCTGGTCGATTGATTGTTACCACATTGTACGTAGTATGCACCAGCTGTTGAAATAGGATTTGCTGTTGGAAGTATGGTGGCGTTTAATACGACCAGACCCGTCTGATTGAATGCATATGTTGAATTGAGAAGAAGGGTATCGTTGTTGACAACGGTTGTCTGAGACAATTCATCCCACGCCGTATTCACTCTCCAAGTGGCCGGACAAGTGCTATTGCAGGACATGATTGTGTCGAGCGTTCCTTCGTAGACAGCCTGGTTTACTGGGTTCGTCACACACTGGCCTACGGCGACGGCTGCAGGAACACAACATTCAACAACGTTATTTAATCATAACGATTTTTTAAACGAATTAAACTCCATAGTCTCACTGCTAGTTGCTGTTGTAGAAATACTCTATAGATTCTATAGACTATTTATCTCATAGTAATTTGGAGAGCGGAGCTTCAGCGTATTAGTCTAAAAGTATCTTTGTCAGCCGCTTTCTGATTCTAATTCTCTGTAGACCGTTGTTAATGAGATGTGATCTGAGTTTGACAGAGACTCCTGTCGTCTACCTCATGTCTGCTAGGCTACAGGTGAATTGATATTATGGACACTAGGAAGTAACGATATAGACTCTACAACAATTCAGGTCAATATCTTAATGAAATGTACGAGAACTCATTGTAGAATCTCTAAAATTATAATAGGCCTATGCTCTTGCAACTGGCCTAGTTAGCTACACCGGTAAGCGAGAGCGGCATTCGTCTGTTGGTTGCAACGGACTGCGGTTCAAGCCTCGGGCTGGGAGTTGACATTTCAGAGATTTAGATATCTCGGGCTAGCACGTGTGGGACGCAGGGGCGCAAGCTCCTGCGGAGCGACCTTGGGCAAGTTGCTTACCCATCATTGTCTGTGGGGAAGGCAACGGGAAACCATCTCACTCATCTCATCCCCAGGGGCGTAAAGCCAATGAGCCTGCCTTCGGGCAGAGCACCATCATCATCATCATCATCATCATCATCATCATCATCATCATCATCATCATCATCATCATCATCATCATCATCATCATCATCATCATCATCATCATCATCATCATCATCATCATCATCATCATCATCATCATCATCATCATCATCATCATCATCATCATCATCATCATCATCATCATCATCATCATCATCATCATCATCACCACCACCACCACCACCACCACCACCACCACCACCACCACCACCACCACCACCACCACCACCCCCCCCACCATCACCATCATCATCATCATCATCATCATCATCATCATCATCATCATCATCATCATCATCATCATCATCATCATCATCATCATCATCATCATCATCATCATCATCATCATCATCATCATCATCATCATCATCATCATCATCATCATCATCATCATCATCATCATCATCATCATCATCATCATCATCATCATCATCATCATCATCATCATCATCATCATCATCATCATCATCATCATCATCATCATCATCATGCTCTTGCAATATTTTTCATGCGCCCCAGAACTGTGCTCCAGAAAATAGAGTTTTACAGATGTCGTTATTTTGACCCAGAATTTATTGAATGTACTTGCGTCTTTCCGTTAGAATAGTCACCAGCGCAATGAAAGTCCGAATAATTCCAGAGCCAAACAATCCTGTTTTGTGCATTGTCATATTATCTGTGGATTGTATGATTTGCTATTTCCTGTTCGTTGTAAATAACAGAAGACACAAGGTCTGCATGGATCGGCCAAGCTATTATAGTCCTCAGAAAAACTCAAGTGAACATTGTCGTTGACTTCGGATCAGCTGTTGTAAGAAGTCTATTCACAGGTAGCCTGAATGTATTGAAGTAGACTTCCTCACTTAATGCTTCAATCTGAGTCAGTGTCTTTGTGTATTTATCCAGTGAATTGATAGTCAGAAGAAAAACTTATCAACTCTCTGTCCTATGAGCTACCCGGCTGTTTAATTTACGCCGAGGGAATATCATATAGGCTAGGAATTCGAAAGCCAAGGACATCAACTGCTTCACGAAGGCGTTGCCTGAAATACTTCTTCGTGAACAATGTCTTTTCATACTATACATGTCCATAAGTGAATATCCAGCCTAAGAATCGCCATTGTATTCGAGGACTGCAGCACAAGCAAGAAGCTTTTCATTGCCGTTTGTTGATATATGGAAGCGCAGTGTAAGACTGTTGAAGCCACATTCAACCCAAAGAACACCGACTTCAATTGAATTTTTAGGGCGGTCTCGGTCTCCATTTATATTACTGTAGACATGGTTTCTTCTTTTGTTACGATCGCATGATTTTACCACAGACCCATTTATGCCATAGACAACTTTGGACTATGCTTTTTGGGCTACAGTCTAACATACACGTAGGCTAAGCCTATAACAGAATGCGGGCAGAAAATAATGTCAGAAAACGCGAGTTTCATGTTGTCTCCCATCAACAAAGGCGGATACAGCAATTTTCGAAAGGGGGTGGGCAAATTTTGGGTCTTGGGACAGGGGAAAAAATTTAGCCTTGGTCACCGAAAAATCTGATTACCTTTTTTAGTCATTTGTCGTATTCCCAGCAAAAATATACCATTTTTTCCGCCAAAATAGTTGATGACCTTTTTTAGTCGTACAGTGTTCTTAAGGCCCCTGCACGGATCTCGTGCACGGACCTTGTGGGGCGTGGGGAAACCGACGAAAGTGCTCATGAGGGGGGGGCACATCAACTTTCCGAGCCAGAATAGCTGGGAAAAATTAAAGAAATTTCAAAATGGGGGGCATGGCCGGATTGGCCCCCTGGATCCGCCCCTGGTCATCAAAGCCAGTATAGAAAGACCGAAGCGAAGGTAGGGAATTGCAACCCCAGAGAGCGGATAAAAACAAATCCATCACCTTCACAAGTCATGTAAAGCGAAAACATTATTATAGTCTCTCAATATTGTATTGTACTTGACCATTCATACGGTGCTTCTCTCAGCAAGAGCCGTTCAGAGACGCTTCCAGTGCGAAAGTGATGGAGGGATTTCATTAAATAGACAGGGAGGGAACTATTCAGCCCCCAAAATATGGATGTAGTCTAGAGTTGTAGACCCCATTATCGGACTATTACAATAATTAGTAAAACTGGTAATTTGCAATTTAAGCAAGAACACTTTGTCTAGTGTATTTTATGGATTTCGATGTTGGTTCTATTTGACACACTCAGGCCCGCATTAAGGAAGGTGCTAAGGGTGCTGCAGCACCTGCGCCCGCAGTTTGAGGGGGCCGCATATTCCGGAAATTATGAAATTTCTTAGCGAGTATGCTGCAACATTAATAATAATTATTGGCCAAAGCCAAAATACCAATATCATCGTCCACGACATTTCGCAAAGTTCTGCCACACATCAGAAATAATTATTAGCATGAACTAGCAGTTTATGAATAATTGGTTGAAGTCGAAGGCACTTATTACTAGGCTATTATATTGTTGAGAAATAAATTATGGCCTTTCAGCAGTGATGCCATAAAGAAATGTTATGCAGGTCAGTCATTCTCAATTGCGTCTTGAAATACGAGAAATAAAGTTAGGAGTGGTGTTATTGGCAACTTTCAATTTCTGAAACCTATAGTTTATCATCTTCTTCTCTACTTTTCTGCCTCTTATAGGCAATTATTTTGAAATGTCCGACGTTGCCATTCATCTTGATGCTGGACCCTTCTTCGAGCTTCTTTCCATAATTATCCATTTCCAATCATTCGAATTCAACCAGGCATCATCTATCGTGGACGTCCTCTTGTTCACTATGCCCTTCGTTGAGTTCGTTCTTATCAGTGAGTCTGTTCTCAGACTGTGTACTACACACTTTGTCTCTCGTTCACTGTGACGCTCTATCAGGGATCTTTCTTCGCCAATCAGTTCGAGGCCTTGGTACAAGATGCTCATCGTAATCGTAATCGTAATCTCGAAACTACTACAGCGCCCACAAAATCCGAGTCGCTAAGAAATTTCATTATTTCCGGAAAATGCGGGCCCCTCAAACTGCGGGCCCAGGTGCTGCAGCATCCTTAGCACCTACCTTAACGCGGGCCTGAGTCACCGACCATAGCAAAACTTCTATGTAGCACTGGGAAAGATCGAGCCATACGGACAACCAGGTCACCCTGCGTGGCAGAGCGAAGGAATCTACGGCCTGGGATGGATAGCACAGGTACACAGAGTTCCATAAGATAGGCCGGTGTCGCGTGACAGAGTCTCCCCCTAAAAGTCTCCCCCCGGAGACTTTATTTCGAAACAGACTCTCCCCCCGGAGGATCTGTTCCAGAATAAATTCGCCCCCGGAGAGTGTATTCTGAAATAAAATCTCTGTGGGTTAGAGAATATTTCCGCCGTCCCCGAAATAAAGTCTCCCCCGTTCAGCGTAAAATTGGCTACAGTTGCATCAAATTTAGAGATGAGCAGGCTAAACGGTTAGTTTACGTTGCCAGATTATATAGCAAGAAAACATATAATACTTTTACTTCAAAAAATGTCTTCCAATACAGAGTTTCAGCCAGGGAGAGACTCTGTTTCGGGGAGAGACTTTGTATCGGGGGGAGACTTTATTTCGTGACACCGGCGTTCGGTCTGCTAGGCAATTACGCATGAACAATAAAATCTTAAACTCAATACGTTTTTGCATAGGCAACCAGTGCAGTTCTTCCCGTATAAAACTTGTAAAAAGCCCAATAGAATACAATAAAACAATGGGTCACCATGGACAGCATAGCGCAGTCCGCGGCGACCTATGCAAGTGGAAAGAGGAGGCAAAGCTCATACAGATAAGAGGGTGCCCAGCCTGATAAGCATCGCCACACCAAAGATGCAATCCTAAATGAGATGCGCTGCGGGAAAGGAAGCCAGTGCAAGACCTCTCGCATATATTGGGATACACGGTCGGATTTGGTGAACCCGCCAATAAGTCGCGCGCTCGGTGGACCCAATCAAACCTCTCAATACGAACCCGCGGGAGACCAGCAAAGATGGAGGCGCAGTAGTTGAGGCGGCACAGCACAAATTCGTTTCTGAGCGGCTTCACTATCACTAACACATTAAAACCCTTAATAGGTTTAGAAAAATTGTGCTTGATTCAAATATGCAAATGGAAAAATTACTCGGAAGAAACTAAGTTCAGATGTTAGCGGGTTAATTACTGCTGACCATCAAAGTTTGTAGCGAGAGTTAAACAACAGACAACCAGTGCAGTTCTTCCCGTATAAAACTTGAAAAAAACCAATACAGATTTCCACAGATCGATAACAGAATAATTAATTATTATTATTATTGTAGCTCTGTAATGAACAGCAATATTGAACAAGAAACAATTAGGAAAGCAAGAATGATAATTATTGCAATGATGCCATCCTCTCGTGCGTCTCTTTGTCCCGATGTGAATTTTTCGGATAGGCCTAGATATAAATAGACATAATATTAGACCGATAGCTATAGCCTGTATACTGTATAGCCTAGACTTATCTGCCTCGGTGTGGCGTCGCCTTGCGAGTGCGGCACCAGCGTGTTTGCAGGAGCTCTGCTGCTCCACTCCTGTAACTCCTAGTACTGTGACACTCACTGCTCATCTAAGCAGTTTGAGCTCTTAGTCTCTTAGATCTCCGCTCGCTGACCTATTTTAGTAAGCACCGCGCTATCCCTGTTGCTAGCCTTACGATTCGGCATAATAGGCTCCATATGGCTCTTCGCTTGGTACCACGTTCCCTTGCTACAACATGTTTTTGCCATCCTTAGGTCTGTTCTTTTTAGTCGGATTTTAATCGGGAGATCTTCTGACTAGATACTCCCGAAAGGACTTGTATTTTTGATTGTCATTTCTGTAGAACCCAGAAGTTCCTCATTTCTTTCAAAGTTAGTTATAGCCTACTAAAACCCAGAAACCCAGCGATTGGTTGCATGTTTTCATCTGATCCCTTTATCAGTCTACACAACCGTGTTGATGTCAATAACCGGACAGTCGACAGAGGACTTCTTGCTATTCAACTGTTGGGGCGTAACATCATGTAAGTGTTAATGACATTCGCCATGTACGATTAGGCTAAAGCCGATAAATGGAGCAAGGACGAAGATTATAAATCGTTGGCTGAAGTTTGCATGGTGATAATAAAATGCAATAATTATTAGGCCTATTATTGTTATTGGTCGGCTATGACAGACTGGCGACTTCTATAAGTATGCAAAGTTCAAAGTTTGTAAAACGTTGCACACACCCTTTGCCGATCTCATGTAGACTTTAATGTTTTGAATAGGAAACACAGAATTTGAATAGGAAACACAGTAGTTACCTGCAGGATTTGCCTAATAAGGTGGAGTGAAAAAACTAAAGTTAAAATTTTTGACTGGCAGGGGTGGGAATAGTTGTTCCATATGTAAAGTAGTGTAGGTGCAAAATTTTGTAATTTTAAAATGTATTCTTCATTGACCCCAGCCATGCACAACATTGCACATTTTCTAGAAAAAGTGGTAAAAATTGATGAAAAGTCGGGTTTCTAGGAGGCGCATTTTCTAAGTAATTATTGCAGGAATTTCGCAGGGAACCAGACTAAATGGATTTGTAAACAAACATGGAGGTTTGTGAAAATTGTGAAAATTATTTATAAAGTGATATTCCATACAAAAGGTGAGTACGCCAACTATCATCTTCGCCGGAAAGCGAACACATTCTTTTAGCTTCATTAGTAATTACCTTAATGCTAGTTTTATCGTGTCTATCGAAAATACTGAATCAGCCTTTCGCAAATAGGATTCTTCTTCTGGTTCTCTGCCACTAGGCAGGTTCGTCTGTCCAATGTCGCCACTCCTCCCTCCGCTGGGCCTTCTCTTTTAGTTTTAAATAAATAGGATTACGATCTATAATTCTATATTGTTCTAAAATATGTCAGATATCTCAGTGAAACTACTGTCTGTAATGTGGCTATTGTGGCTATTCATTGATTGCTCTTGTGTATTTTTAGAGAGCATAGGCTAATGGCTACCAAAGTTTTTAAACGTAAGACGAGAAATGACACGTGTTGTCCAGTATTTGGATCGCCAGAGGATCTATTTGAAAACGTTTTGCCCACACTTGGTGACATTATGAAGTACTACTTGTTTGTTCGCCATCAAAAGAAGACCGATGCTAGTGCTAAAGAGCCAAGCATTGCAGAGGTTTCACAAGCAGTTGCTACTAGATGTGAGCTTTTGTGGCACAAAGCTTCGATCCCAACCATTGGGCACAAGCGTGTCGTCGAAAAAATCAAAACATTGAATCACCAGTATCTAAATATTCTTAAACCATTCAAGAGAAGAAAAAGTAACCAGAAGTACCAAACGAAGTTGAAATCCTATGCGATGGAGTGCAATTCGCAACTGTTCGATATCGCTGCTTGCAAATGTCATACCGAAGCAGCGTGCACCTGTGAAAGGGAGAGGAAGGTGCCCATTGTCGAACGCTCTTTTCTTGCAGATCAGAGGACGGTGCGTGAAATGAAGATTGGTGGCATTGACGTCGTATTAACCAGACAGCTTGCAAGACGTGAGAAGAGAAAACATCGATACGAGACATATGTTAAGCTACAAAAAGAAACTTCAGCTGAAGCCGGCACGTCAGCTGAGGCCAAGGATCCTGAAACGAGCATTGCGAGCAACGATACCGATCCTGAAATAAGCCAAGACTCAGATATCGAAGTACAGACTAACGCAGGACTTTGTGGAAGAAAGAGAACATTTCAAATGAGGCTCGATTTACCAACCGTCGCTCGTGAATGTGATCGCCACGGTGTCTCTGATCGAAGTGCCGCTTCACTTGTTAGCGCTGTTCTTCAAGATGTGGGAATTATCAACGAACATGATAATTCCATGGTCATTGACCGAAGCAAAATCCGGAGAGCGCGTAAACGCGTTAGAAAAGCGCTACAGCACGACTTGCCTGCTTCTGTCTCCGCATTATACTTTGACGGACGCAAGGATCGAACCAGAATTCAGGTGAAAAAAGGTAAAAAGTATTATGCCAAAACAATCGTGGAGGAGCATGTGTCTTTGGTTTATGAGCCAAATTCAGTGTATCTTGGGCATATAACACCATCGAGTGGTGCATCAAAATCAATTGAAAATGACATTATAACTTTCCTTCGCAACAAAAACATTAACACAGATGAATTGCATGCAATTGGTTGCGACGGCACAAACGTCAATACGGGTGCAGTTGGAGGAGTCATCCGACTCTTGGAGTTGACATTGCGTAGACCACTGCAATGGCTAATATGCTTATTGCACGCAAACGAGTTACCCCTCAGACACCTGATGCAGAAACTTGATGGTGGCACTCAAGGACCAAATGTGTTTTCAGGCTTCATTGGCAAAGCTCTCCAGACATGCGAGCAACTGCCGGTGGTGCAGTACAGTACCATCATGTTTGAAAACTGTCCAACTGTGGATGGAGCAGATCTCAGTACTGACCAGCAATATATGTATGATATGTGTATTGCTGTATCCAGTGGACAATGTTCCCCAGATCTTGCTCTTCAGAAACCAGGACCGATTGTACATTCACGGTGGTTAACAATGGCTAACAGAGTACTTCGTTTATACGTGGCCACCAACAACCCCAGTGACAACTTGCAAACTCTAGTGCTGTATGTGATGAAGGTATATGCGCCCATCTGGTTTCATGTAAAAACTAAGCCGTTGTGTAGTGACGGGGCACGACATCTCTGGAGACTAATCAAATACACACGGTATCTCTCACCGGAGTTGCGAGAAATAGTGGATCCAGTGATACAGAGGAACGGATTCTTTGGCCACTCGGAGAATATCCTCCTGGCGATGATAACGGACAGTCGGAAGCATATTCGGGAACTGGCTCATCGTAGAATTATTGCCGCACGAATGGAACATTCGTCCTCAGCACTGGTCCGGCAGTTTCGAGTGCCAGTTTTGAACTTTGGAGCAGAGGATTATGTAGACCTTGTCTCCTGGCAGGATATAGACAGGCATGCTCCACCAGTGATGGACGGTTTCTCTGACCAACAAATTCGTGGTTTTGTTGCAAACAGTGATGATATCGTCACACTTGAACATTTTCCGTGTCACACTCAGGCTGTCGAGAGACATGTTAAACTTGTCACAGAATCGTCGGCTGCTGTGTGTGGTCAGCAGCAAAGAGATGGCTTTATTCGATCTAGAATAGAATCAAGAAGGGTTATGAAAACTTTTAACACGAAGTCCCAATATCGATTTGGTAGTGTGTAGTGGGTACACTGTGCACTGTACAGTGTACAGTGTGTAGTTGTGTACTGTGTAGTATTATGTGAGTATTTCAGTGATATTGTGACATAATGTACTCATGAATCTGAAATTCTGCATCTTGGCCTTTAAAACAGTTCTTCATTCGCATCATTATGACATTGCCGTACATGCTGAATTATGTGAAATTTTTGATGCCGTGGGGGTCGATGAAGAAAAAATGTCAGAAATCTAAGACTTTGCCAGAATGCTTATATTATGGCATAGCAACTATTGCATACCCTGCCAGTTTAAGAAAATAAAAATAAAATTCAACCATTAGTTTCACTCCACCTTATTGCCTAAACTTATCAGAGACTTGATTCCGTAACCAAGTGTGCTTTCTTCGCTTAGGCGAACTTATGGCCCATCAATTGCAGCATGCAGATTATCCAACAGTAGGACATTTTGTGACCCACTTATTGCACTAACAATGATTTGCTTGTTTGGAGAAAAAGGTGGTCAAGAGATTCATTTTAGAGTCATGTTAGATAGCTACATGGTGTTCGAGTCGAGTTCTGCGAAACAGCACAGCATCTACCGATCCGCTCTTCCGAGCGGCCGAGAAGACCAAGTCTCGGTCAAGTGACAGTTGTTGCCGACAGTTTTACGGGTGAGGCGAGCACCCAGGGCGCTCGCCGCGTACTTTGTATAGGGCGGTGGCGCGTGTTCCGTTGAGAGATACCGTCAGAGAGAAGTTGGGAGTTTTGGCCCAGCTGGTCTCGATCGCTCCCGGGATTCAGATCGACTCTGCCCGCTAGTGCGTTTGCAGCGTTGATCAACTCTTCGTTTGATCGATTGGTGACGAGATGGGAAAACGGTCGTGGCGCATCCTCGGGTTAGGCCCGTTGGAATGGCCGTGGTTCAGGGCCTTATGGACGCCGGGAATTGGAACATGTGCTGTAGTCCCCGTTGGTGGCGACGGTTCGAGGGCTGCCAGATGCAGCGTAGTGCGCAAGGGTACCGACAGGTCGGGCAAGAAGACGAAGACCGCAGCCGCGGAGGGTGGCGCTCGGCGAGGTCGCTCTGCCGGTGGGACAACGGACCCTGTGTTGAGAGTCGGCCATCCTCTTACTCAGGACGTCTCCTATTCGGTGACCGCAGACGGGGCAGAGAGTGGGTCCGACGATACCGAGCTGTACACCCGGTCGCAGGTGTCAGAGTCAGGGCCTTCTTCGACCGTCAGTAACGGCGGTGACGGCGCACACGCAGCGCACAGTGACTTGGGAGACTCAGGCGATCCTGGTAAGACGGAGTATCTCCCGGGTCCTGGGCAGCCGAAGGCTCTCGGTGGGTCAGGGGCCACCGAGAGAGAACAATCCGGTCTGACAGAGGCGCTTCCAGGTGATAGCAGAAGGGAAGTGTCACAGGCGTTGTCTGTTGGGGCGCGGACGCCATATTATAAGCAGGTCATAATGGGAATAGTCTTTACTGCCATGTGATAGCTCCGTTTTTGAGTGAGTAAATAAGTAAGCATCTATGCCGAAACAGAGCCACTGTGAAGGTGGATATGGGCCTTCCGGGATCTCTTTGAAACAAATTTGTTCGGAAGACTTAACATGCAGATTGCGTGCATAAGTGAAACAACGTGTTAAAGTGGTCACCGTATGATAAATAGAAATCTGATGTGCTGCTGCAGATGTGCCTTGTTGCTACTGAGAAGCTGAGTAGAGTGTCTAAATAATAATGTCTATGCAATGAATTTAATTTATTTATGTGTTTCCTATTCAAAACATTAAAGTCTACATGAGATCGGCAAAGGGTGTGTGCAACGTTTTACAAACTTTGAACTTTACATACTTATAGAAGACGACAGTCTGTCATAGCCGACCAATAACAATAATAGGCCTAATAATTATTGCCTTTTATTATCACCATGCAAACTTCAGCCAACGATTTATAATCTTCGTCCTTGCTCCATTTATCGGCTTTAGCCTAATCGTACATGGCGAATATCATTAACACTTACATGATGTTACGCCCCAACAGTTGAATAGCAAGAAGTCCTCTGTCGACTGTCCGGTTATTGACATCAACACGGTTGTGTAGACTGATAAAGGGATCAGATGAAAACATGCAACCAATCGCTGGGTTTCTGGGTTTTAGTAGGCTATAACTAACTTTGAAAGAAATGAGGAACTTCTGGGTTCTACAGAAATGACAATCAAAAATACAAATCACCAGTTTAAAATTTAATATAAATGGATATGATATATTATTAATAATTTACACTGCACAGACCAATTATAGCAACACGGAAATCTCTCGCGACCCAGACGAAACTCGCCTTTATAGCTGTTCCACCTCTACTGATACGCTGGTAACTCGACCCCAACCTTTTTAGACTACTCTTACGGACAACGATTTGACTCAACGCTCGTGAATAAGCTGATGCCCCGCGCTTGGTTTTCGAGTAGCGGCGTATTACGATTAGGCCTACATCTATCACTACGACGGATGGTCCGTAGGTCTATCCATGCTGGCTATTTTGGAATCCGTTTAAGGACGAAGTTGTCAGTACAGACATTTCTTTGTCAAAACACCAGTGCAGCTCGCCGTCTCAATTCACTCGTTTAGCTCAGCAGTCGATATTCAATAGTATAATTTTTCTGTCAACTAGATTATTTAGATCTCATTCCAGTGACTGAGACCTGATCTCTCTTTTCGCCATCTTTTCATTCCGTCTGCAGTTAACATCAGCGCAGCAGAAATCGTTATTCATTCAATTATAGGAAGGACAACCAAAGAAATAACCTCCATCCATTGATCCGACAACAATCATCTGCAATCATGCAAGTCTGCTTAATTAAAGACATTATAAGCATGCATATTGCATACGTATGCATTAGGGTGATTCAGAAAAAATTATTTTCGAATTTCAATGAGCATGGTTGCTAATTTTGTTCCTTTTGGACCCAGAATAAATTGTGTATAAGACATTTCAAGATAAAATGTATTTTAGAGCTAGCTCAATGAGCCCAAAGTTTCCACATACATTCGCATTGAAGCTTCAAATTGAAAGAATGGCCATGTGAGATTTCACACACAAAATTAAGTTGAATAGAACAAAACATAGGGTCATTACTGAGTAAAATAGTCCTAGGAAAAAAGATATTCATTCACAGCATTCTGTAAACTAAAAAAGTGTGATATTCCCAGCAGTAATCCACTGCTTGATCAGCTTGCACAATAAGCCTATTATAGAACTGCCAGTCAATAACTGGTGTATCAGATTCCATCGGACCAGCGCTTTCACGCTCCCATGCTTAGATCTACTCCTCGTTTATATGACTTGCAGAAAAACAGAATTCTGTGAAATTTCTAAACTTAGGGACTGTCAATTAAAAGTGAACTCTCTAAAGATTGGTCTTGAAACAATAAGTGACATTTGCCATTCATGAGTCATATGCACCTGATTCGTCAATTTTAAGAACATGCTCATGTTCTGATTTGCAATATAAAAAATAAGATTCTCTTTCAACACATGCTTTTCAGGTTTTTTTGCTTCTGTTTTCTGTTTTCTATATCAGATCATACTCCTCAACTAAATCTTTTACTTTGACACTTTATTAGTCTGAATTGCTGCCGAAATCTTTGCTTTATTGAAAATGCAGTTTAACCCAATAATGTCATTCAGCTCTCTGACACAGTCTTCTTCAAATTTTCTATGATGTAAAAATAAAAATGGTCTTTAGTGTTTAGCCTCATCTGGTGGATAACACACTGATGTGATGGAATGCTTTTGGTTCTCCAAATAACTAGATTTCTGTCTTCAACCTTGGTCCTTGGCAGAGAAGTGCAAACGTTCTCTTCCATTTACACTACTATAGGTCTAGCTATAGCTGCTAAATCAGGGCATGAGATTCCTCTTTCCATCAGATTGCTACTTGATCGTTATCTTTTTAAGTTAGACTGTGTGCCCTTATAGGCCTACTCGACAATAACTAATGAATTATTCTGGCACACTGTGGCCTATCATTCTTTCTTATTACAGAGTTTTTAAATTGATAAACTATTAAATAACCTCCCATCTCTCACTTTGAATAAAATTGATGACGACTTAGGTTTGATCCTAATTCCTATCACCAGTGCAGCATCCCAATCATCCAGTGACTTTGTGCCTCATACTTTGCTAAAGCCTAAAGGCCCTATGCTCTTCGAATGTGTAACCGTGCGTTTAGTTGAGGTGTTTGCTGTATTCTTCTTAAAGTTGGTTTGTCTCACTATCTTATGTCAAGACCACTCTATTGGCAACTTAATGGCCATCATCACCATGGTGTCACTGCCAAGGGGCCCGCCTAGTGGGATTGCAAGACCCCCTTTCGGGTCTCCTGTGCAACCAAATTGAAACTATTAGCATCATTCCTTGATGATGATGATGATGATGATGATGATGATGATGATGATGATGATGATGATGATGATGATGATGATGGTGCTCTGCCCGAAGGCAGGTTCATTGGCTTACGCCCCTGGGGATGAGATGAGTGAGGTGGTTTCCCGTTGCCTTCCTCACAGACAATGATGGGTAAGCAACTTGCCCAAGGTCGCTCCGCAGCAGCTTGCGCCACCGCGTCCCATGCGTACTTGCCCGAGATATCTAAATCTCTGAATGTCAACTCCCAGCCCGGGGCTTGAACCGCAGTCCGTTGCAACCAACAGACGTATGCGGCGCGCGCTTACCGGTGTAGCTAACTAGGCCAGTCATCATTCCTTAAGCACTGATTTAGTATATTTTGTTAACTTTGTTTCCTTGATGCTTGATTTGATTTGTTGTTCTGGTTCTGGTTGCCAAATAAATGATTTGCTTTTTATTTGATGGCTGTATTGTATTAAATGAAGCCATTTTTAAACTTTCTTTTCCAGCTAGGTCTGTACAAATGAAGTTTACACAAATAAATAACCGACAGCCACTTTTCATTATCTTGTTAATTATAATGGGAAAATGGAATTCCTCAAATATGACATTTACGCAATGAAAACTTTAAAAGCAAAAATTTCAGAATAATGTGTATAAAGATGCTTATGATTATTCATATCACACTGTCTGAACACAATGTCTAGACAGAAATATCCATGCATTTATACTTTTATACGTTTATGTAAAATTATTCCTGCTTCGTAGCAATTCGTCGCCGGTCAAAACAAATATTACAATTCAGCAGGCTTTTAGTGATCACAAGAAAATAAGAATTATTTAATTATTCATATATGGCCTCTGACTATGTGCATACTTTCAACCTACAGGATTACAGCGTAATCTAATTGGAAATGTTCAATTCGAGTGCCTCGTCAATGACAATTGCATTGATTTCTTCATATAGACCCCATCTCAGATTTCAAGGTCATTGAGCTACCTCTAAATATTCATATATTGCAATAAAATTTTGAGGCAATGTTCACTAAGACTAAAGGAACAAAATTATATATCAACCATGTCAGACAATCAGAGAAAATTATTTTTTCTCCATTGTAATGTGAATCACCCTAGTATGCATCATACATCAAACACTTGCGCTATATAATTACGCACACGCGTTTGTACAGTTTACAGACCTGGTGGATATGATGCATTGAGGCAACTGGCGCGTTAAGTTTACGGTCTGTTGATGTAGAAACATTCCCATGAAGATAATTTATTAACAGAGTAGATTACATCGTAAAGTATTTACATTTTGCGAATCGTTACTTTACAATTTCAGAATGTCATTAATGAAGATATAAACCAATTAGAATTTTACCACGAGCCTGTTCCCGTAGAAAACTTCACTGCAATGTTAACATGGCAAGATTAATTCGACGCTGTTGATGTTTTACAGCATCAGCGAACAGCATTGCTATAATCTGAGAAAGTCAATTGAAATATGGCCACGGCAGCTGTGGACGGAATGACGTAGGATATACTGTAGCATTAAAGGAGACGTTACTACATGAGAGAAATATTGCAATGAGAACAGCGTATGATATTCCAGCGCCTCTTTAAGAGAAGTCTCGACTGAAAGTTTTGATAACAGACAGTTTTCTTCTGTTTTCATAAAGAATCCAATATTAGTATAACTGGCAGTGAAACATATCTTCGTGTCAACAGAAACATGCAGTCTAGTTAATAACTAAGCCATACAATTAATTAGTGAATCCGTGAAAGTTAATAAAGCGACTGTAACTTATATGTCAACGTTAATTCCGTTCCTTCTGAGGTTTTTTCTGAGGATTTTATTTCTGCGTGGTGTCTACTCGACCCTGACCAAACCGATAAGCAATCAGAATCAACTGATTAAAGTGGTTCGGAGAAGCATCGTGAGCTCTCACAGCGGGTCCTTGGCGGCCAATACATTACACATCGTGCTATTTATCTAACTGATATCTCTGTTAATAATGACAATCATGTGCGCAGAGACTGAGTTCTCTGAGAGCGCCTCTCGTTTCTTGTTTATCCGTAGGCCTACAGACGTTTAAAAAATAGGCGTAAGAAATGATCCAAACGTCGTCTCAAAGAAGCCATCGAAACAGGAAGACGTAGGGCTGCCAACTCTTGATTTCACCATTCCGGGACGCCCGCAATCACTAGCCTAGATATGACATCTATACCAATTTACACTGTCCAGTGTGTTCACATAATTATATTGCATAGGCACAAAGTCATGGAAAAACCAACACGTCATCTCTCAAACTGCATTACAATGGACTGACAGTAGCTTACATATGACACAATAGGCTACTGAGTGTCAGTGGTTTGCAAAGTATTCAAGACTTGAACCCAGCGGTGTCCAACATTCGATGTTCAGCCAACAACGTTATGTTTAACAGCGCAGAACGCAAAATCATCATACAACTTGCCGAGTTTAGTGTGCAAAATGACAACATTTTTTCTACCACAAATTCCGGGACAATTTGAGATCAATCCGGGACTCGGGACGCACAAGGCCGATTCCGGGAATGTCCCGGCGAATCCGGGACGGTTGGCAGCCCTAGGAAGACGACATTAATTTCCTGTCGCAATGAAACTCAAAGACTTTTAATTATTACATAGAATACAAAGTTGAATGTTTAGAAGTCGTCGAAAAGTATCAACAGAGACTGTCTTCTGTACATCAAAACTCAGTGATCGGACATAACGACATACATGTAAGCCTAAACAGCTTACCCATTATGGGAAATGAGCTTAGCAAACTCGATTTTGTTAGTTGCTCACACTCAAAGTAGCTAAACACGTCTACACCATGACTATAAACAAAATGAGAGGTTAAATAGTCACAATGGGCAAAACAACTCCCTCGGAATTACGCAATTGTCGAGTATTTCTATGATATCTCATTAGCGCATGTCATCCGAGGCTGTGCTAAGCACGCATGAACACGTCTGCCTTGACTTGGTAGACGATATTCGTATGGAGTTGGACACTTGCAGAAGGATTGCCTATAAAAGGGAATGACTCTGTATTCCACTCGACGTATCTCTCTCGCAGCAGGAATCCATTCTCTTCTCGGTAACCTTTGGATCTCATCAACGATGTACCTACAACAGAAACAACTTCAGCCTTGAACAACAATCATCGATTATATGGACACTGCATTGAATACAGTCGGTGAATGGACATCAGATTCTGTATCAGTCGTATCTGATTACTGTCTGTTGCTGTGGTAGGAGGCGACGGCGTTTCAGAGGTTTACTAGCAACGCGTTTGCCTGGCTTTGGAAAGCAACTTAATATATATATATATATATATATATATTAGGGTGCCACTCAAAAAATAAATTTTTAATTTTTGCCTTCCCACCCTTCAAATATGTTTCCATTGTTGAAATAATAAGGTTCACAAAATTAGGAAGCATTCTAAAAATATTTACTGGTAGCTCCACGTGGTTAAAGTTTTTAGCATTGAACAATGTTACTTTTCATGCTGTTTCAATGGCTAAGACACATTACTATGAAGGGTATTCACTATTGCTAAGTTAGTGATGAGCAATTGAGCACAGCACTACTGGTGAGCAACAGTAGACTCCTTAGTAACTAGAAATGTCTTGCAGTGCCTCTCAGCAACTTATTGCAGAAAATGATTCTGTTTGTCATAGTGACCAAGGACACCATTGAATGAATCAGCGGTATTGTTGACCACCATCAGACTCTCTGCTCATATTGGAGCACTAGCATACTCAGAAATGCTCTCTCAAGTGCTAGGGTGAAGGTCTTAAGGACAAGAAGTCATGTGATATTCCAATTGCCACAAGAAGCTGCTAAGTATGTTGTGACAACCATCGCTGCATTGGTATAGTAACAGTGCCATGCAGCACAACATGTCAAGGAGTTCGTCCATGAGTTTCTTTACTTAGGGCTGTGACCATTGCTTCCTTCTAGAGGAACCATTGTATCAAAGAAAGTAAGACCATTTAAGATTTCACCTAGATGCTACAAATGACTACAGAAGGACTTGATTGCTGAATCGGCAACAGTTTGGTTGTTTGTCTGTATGCATCAAACTCATGCGGAAGATTCAAGTCGTTGCGAGGATCATGCATGTGCGTACAGACACTTAATGTACAACTTCACAGTTCACAACTGCTTTGAACTCTTGGAGAGCTGACAACTCACGTTTGGTGACCTTTACTGAGAGTGAAATGAGTAGCTTTTAAAACTGTATGTGACCTTGCCATCCATCTATAGGCTAACTAGCTCTATGGGATGCATGGGCTCCAGAGGCATGGATACGCACATATTCCCCACTTTCCACTCCTTCTAAAAATATCAGTGCCAGGTGAAAGAGCTCATAGTGGTCCTAACAGTCCTGGCTGAATATCATTGAGCTGGATGAGCTCAATAAACTCACTTTGCATCAGATTCAAACCAGTGCAATTGTTATACCGTTTTCATACCGGATCTGCTTCAAATATGTATAATATTATGTGAATCTCTAAATCTGTTAAATTATATCTTGATGTTATGCCACTGGAGTTCCCATCTGGTGTTGAACGCTTTGGCATCAACTAATTCCATGATTTTGGTCTACAAACCAAGCTCATACGCTTTTGTACAGACAAAACACAGGCACCATCATGAAGGCATGTAGTGCTAGTTGTATGAAATGACATAGACAGTCTTTATTAAGCCTTTTTTGGTTTATCCATGTTATTATAACAACAACCAAGAATTAGGAAAGATTAAAAATTACAAGAAACATTATTATTCTTAGTCAGTATGAACAATGAGTCACAGCACAGTCTGTAGATATAAGTTATTTCCATACGCGATTTCGAAGAAATGATGTGATACGCTACTATAAACTACTAACGCACGAAGCTACCTCTAAATATTCATCAATCTGAATAAAATTTGTAACACATGAGTTTCCTGTCATAGAAAACATTTTGAGGGGGTGGGCAACTGGATTAGTCAAAATTATTTTTTGGCCATGCATTTCATTGGCACCCTAATATATATATATATATATATATATATATATATTATATACTCTAAAATTAAATGCAATAGGAGGCACTGAAGTCTATTGAATTTCAGGAATGCCAAGAACCTGTTTTTCATTCATCCATTCACCCATATCAAAGATTTATATGGCTCCATTATCAAGGGATCTACTCCCGCATTAATGAGAAGAGTTGTTTGTGTGTGCTGTCTGAAGACCATTCATTTAGCCACAAATCGCTTGAGATTCAATTAGAATTTCCCGTCTGTACACAAAGTTATCGTGGAAACTAGACATGCTTGAGATGCCCACTTGCTGCGCCAATTGAAGCCGAGATCGCTTAATCACTTGTGGATCAGAATTAAATATTTCGACCTCGGTGTTCATTTGAAAGTCCATTTTGTTATGGAATAATATTTCCAAAATATGAAGACACTTTAATGTAGGAAAAGCCCAGCGACAAAGAGACTTTAATGATGATATCATGATTGAATTCAGTAAATGAACACAATAATTATCTGAAACCATATTCTTCCTAGACGGAATGCATGTATTTACCGTGTAGGTCTACTGATTGGTGAAAAGAGAGGACAGCAGAAGAGGAATCCCCAGCATCCCCCGAGTGCTGCAACCGACGCCATGAGTGTTCCTAAGATGGTTCCGAGTGTGAACTTCGCTGCCAGAAGACCAACGTTAATGGATCCTGAATGCAAGAATCAGAATTGAGTTAAAATGTATAAGAAAAGCAAACATTATCAGTAGAGTATAATTAACATTCTAAACTATAATTATTAAAAGAAACAGACGTAAAGATGAATTTATCGATGGCTTTTAGCAACGGAGACCCAAACTCTTAAGAGTCATGATTACAACGAGTCTAAAATAATCCTTTTCAGCCAAAATCGTGTCAAGCAAATACTTCTCTGTTTTTCGTGTTTATATCGGACAGCCTCCAATCAGTTTAGTTTTTAATCATACGCCATTACATCCGTTGCTTAATCAATTGTACGCTAACTGTATCCAACTATTCATTTCATTTGACAACTCGATGTTTAAGACACCCATCTATTGCGATAGGTGGCTTATCCGGCGAGTTTACTCCGGTTCAAAACGGTGGAATATTTGATCGATTTCTTACCTAAATTAAATTTTTGTGGGCAATTCAAACAACTAAGATAGCGCGTCGGAGTTTGTGTAATATACTAAGATCACGCATGGAAGGTTGCGTTAATGCATCGGGCACTAGTCAGATATGCGCTATAAAACTGTTCTAATATATTGCGGCACGGCGCACACCATCCCTAATGGACGTGAAGGAACCGACTATTACCACTTTGGGGGACCCTCAAGATGTTTTTCAAGTTAATAATAGGCTAGTTGTACAAAATTCTAATACGAAGAAAAACAATTTTTTTATCCACGCTAATGTGCACATTCTCAACAAATTTGCAGATTACGTGTAGGCTACCTGGCTACACAATTAGTAGCCATTCAATTGCCGGTAAACCAGCTCCTTCTGCCTTGAAAGCCACAAAGCTTCATTTTTAAATCTTTGTATTAATTAACACGCAACTGTAGACTACTTCCTGCTTGAAATGTTATAGTTGGCTGTAATAATTGTTGTCAATGTTATGTATGTAGGCCTATGTAGGCCCAAAAGGATCGTGGTAAAATCGAATTAAGGTGTATTTTCTTTAACATAGTAATTATACCTGTTGTCAGTTGAGACGTAACGTAGACTGCAGGAATCGTTGAATTCGTTGATGTACCGAATTCTGGGACGAACACAGTTGACGTGAATGGCCGTTGAATCGTTGTTGGAGAGGATGTTGTTGCAGCGGAATTAGTCAGAGAGGTTACGATGGTTGAAGCAGCTGACTTACTGAATGTCTGATCACTCACTTCGATATAATATGTCGTAGTAGGTGTAGCAGAAGGTTCGGTTAATTTATTTGTGGCCGTTGATGGAGTTTTTCCATTGAATGGTGTAGTGGATGAAGGAGAAGGTGCAGCGGTAGTATTTGTGGTCGTTGGTTGAGTTGTACCAGTCGTTGATGATGTAGATGTCTGTGGTGTGCTATTGTTTATGGTTGTTGGTTGAGCTGTTTCTTTTGTTGTTGTTGCTGTTGTTGAAGTGTTAGTGTTTGTGTTTGTGGTTGTTGGATGAGTTGTTCCTGTCGTTGATGTTATAGGTGTAGATGAGGTGTTAGTGTTTGTGGTTGTTGGAGGAGTTGTTCCTGCCGAAGACGTTGTAGGTCTAGGTGACGTGTTAGTGTTTGTGGTTGTTGGATGAGTTGTTCCTGCCGAAGACGTTGTAGGTCTAGGTGATGTGTTAGTGTTTGTGGTTGTTGGATGAGTCGTTCCTGCCAAAGACGTTGTAGGTCTAGGTGAGGTGTTAGTGTTTGTGGTTGCTGGAGGAGTTGTTCTTGTCGTTGATGTTGCAGATGTAGGTGCTGTGTTAGTGTTTGTGGTTGTTGGATGAGTTGTTCCTGCCGAAGACGTTGTAGGTATAGGTGAGGTGTTAGTGTTTGTGGTTGTTGGATGAGTTGTTCCTGCCGAAGACGTTGTAGGACTAGGTGATGTGTTAGTGTTTGTGGTTGTTGGATGAGTTGTTCCTGCCGAAGACGTTGTAGGTCTAAGTGAGGTGTTAGTGTTTGTGGTTGTTGGATGAGTCGTTCCTGCCGAAGACGTTGAAGGTCTAGGTGAGGTGTTAGTGTTTGTGGTTGTTGGATGAGTTGTTCTTGTCGTTGATGTTGTAGGTGTAGATGAGGTGTTAGTGTTTGTGGTTGTTGGATGAGTTGTTCCTGCCGAAGACGTTGTAGGTCTAGGTGATGTGTTAGTGTTTGTGGTTGTTGGATGAGTTGTTCCTGCCGAAGGCGTTGTAGGTCTAGGTGATGTGTTAGTGTTTGTGGTTGTTGGATGAGTTGTTCTTGTCGTTGATGTTATAGGTGTAGATGAGGTGTTAGTGTTTGTGGTTGTTGGATGAGTTGTTCTTGTCGTTGATGTTATAGGTGTAGATGAGGTGTTAGTGTTTGTGGTTGTTGGATGAGTTGTTCCTGCCGAAGACGTTGTAGGACTAGGTGATGTGTTAGTGTTTGTGGTTGTTGGATGAGTTGTTCCTGCCGAAGACGTTGTAGGTCTAGGTGAGGTGTTAGTGTTTGTGGTTGTTGGATGAGTTGTTCCTGACGAAGACGTTGTAGGTCTAGGTGAGGTGTTAGTGTTTGTGGTTGTTGGATGAGTTGTTCCTGCCGAAGACGTTGTAGGTCTAGGTGATGTGTAAGTGTTTGTGGTTGTTGGCTGAGTTGTTCCTGCCGAAGGCGTTGTAGGTCTAGGTGAGGTGTTAGTGTTTGTGGTTGTTGGATGAGTTGTTCCTGCCGAAGACGTTGTAGGTCTAGGTGAGGTGTTAGTGTTTGTGGTTGTTGGATGAGTTGTTCTTGTCGTTGATGTTATAGGTGTAGATGAGGTGTTAGTGTTTGTGGTTGTTGGATGAGTTGTTCCTGTCGATGACGCTGCAGATGTATTTGAAGTGTTAGTGTTTGTGGTTGTTGGATGAGTTGTTCCTGCCGAAGACGTTGTAGGTCTAGGTGAGGTGTTAGTGTTTGTGGTTGTTGGATGAGTTGTTCCTGCCGAAGACGTTGTAGGTCTAGGTGAGGTGTTAGTGTTTGTGGTTGTTGGATGAGTTGTTCTTGTCGTTGATGTTGTAGGTGTAGATGAGGTGTTAGTGTTTGTGGTTGTTGGATGAGTTGTTCCTGCCGAAGGCGTTGTAGGTCTAGGTGAAGTGTTAGTGTTTGTGGTTGTTGGATGAGTTGTTCTTGTCGTTGATGTTATAGGTGTAGATGAGGTGTTAGTGTTTGTGGTTGTTGGATGAGTTGTTCTTGTCGTTGATGTTATAGGTGTAGATGAGGTGTTAGTGTTTGTGGTTGTTGGATGAGTTGTTCCTGCCGAAGACGTTGTAGGACTAGGTGATGTGTGAGTGTTTGTGGTTGTTGGATGAGTTGTTCCTGCCGAAGACGTTGTAGGTCTAGGTGAGGTGTTAGTGTTTGTGGTTGTTGGATGAGTTGTTCCTGACGAAGACGTTGTAGGTCTAGGTGAGGTGTTAGTGTTTGTGGTTGTTGGATGAGTTGTTCCTGCCGAAGACGTTGTAGGTCTAGGTGAGGTGTTAGTGTTTGTGGTTGTTGGATGAGTTGTTCCTGCCGAAGACGTTGTAGGTCTAGGTGATGTGTTAGTGTTTGTGGTTGTTGGATGAGTTGTTCCTGCCGAAGACGTTGTAGGTCTAGGTGAGGTGTTAGTGTTTGTGGTTGTTGGATGAGTTGTTCTTGTCGTTGATGTTATAGGTGTAGATGAGGTGTTAGTGTTTGTGGTTGTTGGATGAGTTGTTCTTGTCGTTGATGTTGCAGATGTAGGTGAGGTGTAAGTGTTTGTGGTTGTTGGCTGAGTTGTTCCTGCCGAAGGCGTTGTAGGTCTAGGTGATGTGTTGGTGTTTGTGGTTGTTGGCTGAGTTGTTCCTGTCACTGTTGTGGTAGCCGAATGTGTTGTGGTTCTTATTTCGGTTGACGTCATTATCTGCGTCGTCGTTACTGATGTGTCCATAACTACAATCAGAACAAAATCAAAATTATTACAGAATTGTTTTTTAAAATGATTCTTTCACAGTTTTTTTACTTAGTAAATTTATTAATTTCGCAATTTTTTTCTATTGTTTTGCTTGGCTTCCTGACTCATTTTCCGTGTCTGTTCAGGTCCCGCGAATTTTGGTGTACCAATTGAAAAATTGTTATGAATACTTGTAATAACACTCTTGAGCTTTTATGTTGGCGATTTATTTCTTTTCTGGTGTTAATTTTATTATTGCCTGTTTGTGATGTTTGTTTTGTGTTCTGTTGCTAATAATGTTTGGGAGTCTTTGTTAAGTAGGCGAGTGTGTGTTATATCTATCTCTTGCCAGCTCGTAGAACTTTTCATTGCTTACCGGTTACGTTTGCAACGAACTTTGGTTCGTTCCTTGCTAGATAGGCCGTCTTGTTATTTGTTGGCTGAGTAAACGTTGCACGACAGTCGTAGGCACCAGCAGGAGAGCTGCTATTAACGATGAAGGTAGCTGTAGAATCATACACATATGGAGTGATTTGCGTCCTTGGAGGTGTAGCCGTGTAGTCTTGACCGTCAACCATGCATGTGAGAATTGCATTCATCGGAGAGACCGGATGATCTGCGTAAATTATCGTGCATTTTATACTTGCGCTCTCGGACGACGTACGAGTCAAGTAACAAATCGGACCAGAACCTAGAACAAAATCAATGAATCGATTAGAAGACGATGCTGATTTTAAGACGTTAAATAGATTCCATCTATACAAACATACATGTATAAAAAGTATAATATGCATGGCTATTGCATGCAAATAAAATTATAGTTATTTTTATTTATTTATTTATTTTTTCCTCAACCAAAACAACAAACAGACATGATACAATTATGGCATTGAATAATACATTAACATAATTTGGTGAAGAAGGGGAGACCCAGAAGGGATAGAAAATCCCGCTAATAGGGCCACCCATAATTCATGTAAAATATAAAAGAAAAACATGACAGAGCATTCAATTGTAGAAAATTGAGTTATGCAAATTCATGAGTGCACGAATGCACATCAATGAAGGTGGTGAAGGCACTCTACGTTTTTGCAAAGTGACAGCTCTCGGTGTTCTTCTTAACTTTCGGCTGATTTTCATATAGGCGTAATGAGGCAATCCCCGCTTTTACATCTTCTCCTGCTTTTTTAAGAAAAATGATTAACTTTCGATCTCATCGGTTGCCCCAACCAGCATGGTAGGCTATCCAAATATGGTAGTTATGTAACGCCCGCCCCCACCGTCATCTCCGGAGTCGCCAATTCCGGATCATCGTACGGCAAGGAGGCCGCGTGCTGTTGTGGGTCATGGTCATGGTCCTGAGATATGGATCGAGGATAAGAGGAGGGGACTCTCGGGTTCAAATCCAACCGATGGAATGATTGCCAACCATCTCGGCTGCCAAGCTCTCTATATGAGATTGGATCCTTGTGGGCCAGACGCTCACTTCTGCGCAGCGTGCCCAGGTGGGGGAACTCTTTAGGCCTAGCGCCTGAAGACTCTGCCAGACTGATGGTCGACTGGTAAGGCACGTCCGCGATGGTAATAGCGGTGGACTCCAGTCCAGAGTTCGAACCCACAACAGATCTTGGGACAGGCGATGCCTCGAGTCGCTCTAAGCGTGTCACAACCTCCGTTAGCACTTCTCTAACATTGGAGTGCACAGCCGAAATTTCCTCCCTTACATCTGACCTTACCGAGGCAATCGCATCTTGTGTATCCCTAACATTTGACTCTACCGAGGCAATCGCATCTTGTGTGTCTCGGGCATGTGACTGCATGGATGAATGCATGGAAGTTATAGCCTCCATTACAACCTCCAGAGATGAGGGAGGCCTAGACGGCTGTGAAGGTGTTACAGGTCTACTTTCTTCCATGGCGCAATATGAATTAGGTCTACAGGTAATTCTATCACTATCAGTGAACAAAGTCAGTAATTTCAGTAATGTTTCTTATTATAGTCCATCAATTGAATCCTCAATCAACAACAACCACATTCAAAGTAATCAATCAATTACGTAACCAACTTCGATTACACTCAATGCAAACAATAAACAAAGTCAGATATTTTAACTAATAGCTTCTTGTTATGATCAAAGACATTCAATGCAAACACACTTGGACCGGAGTAAAGCTAAGTTAATCCCCGATTTACTTTCAAGTCCCTCGGCCAATTTAAAAGTAGCCCAAAGTTAAAGAACCGATCACCCTAAAACCCCTCCACTCGTACCTCATGTCCAGATAAAGAGAGTCCATCGTGACATGGCGCGAAGAACGGCGTTGACATGTTCTTCTCCATGATCTGACCCGATGATGAAGCCCGAGTGCGAATCTTGCCGACGAGAATCAGCCGCAATGATCCATCACTTCAGTCTTGTTCGTTCAAAGTTCTGACCGTTTTCGTCTTATATACCTATACTTTATATTAACTATAAAACATCTTGTTCTTTCTTGAGTTCCGACAGCGTCCACTTTAAACAAGAGACATCTTCTTCCTTCAACGTTCTGGCTGCTTCTGACTTAAACACGAATACGTCTTCTCTCCTCAAAGTTCCGATCGAGTCTGACTTAACACGAAAACGTCTCTTCTCCGTCGAAAACGTCTTCTGCCTTCAACACGACTTCTACCTGCAAAGTTCTGACCGCACCTCTACGTCTCACCTCTTCCACGTCTCTGCGTGTTCTGCCTTCAGTGCTCCTAGGACGTGATTCACGTCAACAACACAAGTCCCGGATGAAAACTGAACTGCGCAGTTTCCCAGCTA
This sequence comes from Lumbricus terrestris, assembly GCA_949752735.1. Classification (NCBI taxonomy): domain Eukaryota; kingdom Metazoa; phylum Annelida; class Clitellata; order Crassiclitellata; family Lumbricidae; genus Lumbricus; species Lumbricus terrestris. The sequence goes on from OX457037.1 coordinate 458,388, forward strand.
GCCTTCGGCGCATATACTCAGCTTCAATTTCCGCACACGTGGGCCTCCCTCTCCCTTCGAGGCGTCAATCTAACGTCGCAATTTCGACACGTGCGAGTGTCGTGTGACAGAGTCTTAGTCTTCTTCTCTTTACCTCTCCCTTATCTCATGTCCGTCTGGCTGTATTGCCCTCACTCTCCATCAGGCATCGGTGCGTGGGCGGACTGTCCTTTTCTGTCCGTCTATCTTACCTCTCTCTTATCTGCCTGAATGTATCGCTTTGACACTTTGCATCCTGCCGCTTGGTCGTCCGAAAATATCGCTGATGGCAGTCATTCAACTTCACCTCCTCCTTTCGGCTACAGCTCCCAGCTGCAGGGCGAGACGGGGAAGTTGATTCAACGGAGGCTTGCCAAAAACATCGACTGCGATTGTCGGTCGTTGAGATTCGTGTCAGACACGATATCAGAAATAAAATAATATTACCCGAGAACAGGCGCTCTATAAATGAAAAGATGGCGGATCCAAAATGGCGACCAGAAATTATAACCCAAATTATATGCCGCGTTACACTATTCTCCCCCCACCCTTATTTCGGAATTTATTTAATTGGACGAATATATTCTGAAATGCGTAAATAAGGCCGTACTCTGGTCTGTACATCACGAGTTCCAAATTATATGCAAAGAACAAAATTAAGCACTGAACGGTCATCGCTGATCACGCTTCAGCGCTCAAAAGTCATTACAAGCGAAAGAAATAGAAGAATTAATATGGTAGTTATATAGCCAGTCGTTGTTTTTCAAGAGTTCCGTCAAAATTTATCAACATTTATGTCCTTACAGGCTACTTTCAGTTCAGTCATACACTAGCGATTGTATGGTCAACGGGGACTCAAGCCACAGACAGAAATATAATTCGATCACATACATGTAGATCATTAACGTTACCGCTAAGCTATTTCATACCATGGCGTCTATATTACCACGAGACTCTTCCAGGCATCAGTTGTGTATCAGGCCACATTATGGCATACTAGCAACTTACCAAGTCTAACCACCGCGTCGCTAAAGGCCACATTTACCCAAGACCCATAAGCTTATCACGATAGTATCAGGTCTACCTTTAAAGACATACCATACAGTGTAACCTAGGTCTCTGTTTAGCTCATATTATTATAACTCTGTCTGTCGACTATCACCACGGTCTACCTCAAAGAAACCAGCTTCAAACTTCAACCTAGTAGTTAATAGGCCTACCTATCCTCAAGACAGGTCATTACTTAATTAAAATATGCCACTTTAGTTAATCTATCCTCAGGTCAGTTTATTATTTATATAGCGCAATGACAGTCCTTATTATGTCTATAGCAAGGCATTATTGAAATTCTCCATCACTGCAATGCAAATGTAAATTTCAATCACAACTGCAAATGTTCATCAGGCAATCTGTCATACTACTATTAATGCACAATTTAAGCAGTCACAAGCAGGCATCATACAATATAACCATACAGATACAATACGAATATGAATCACCATTTATGCATTCCTTGGCAAGCATCATATTACGCACAATACAGTTGTTATACTGTACATGAACATGAGAATTCTTCACATGTAAAATAAAATATTTTCATCAAAATCAAACCAGTGTTACAAGCGAGTTCCTGTCCTTCCAAATGACGACCGCAAATTAAACGGTCCTTCAACTGAGTTACCCGGCTAACGTCAAGTTCTCAGGCGGACGAGTTCCAGAAGGTTCATTCAGCGATCTCCAGTTTTGGTCTTCGGAAGACCCGTTGCGGAGGGGGCATCCGCGTAAAAGATGGAAGCGGCTGTCACAGTAGAAGCAGCGGCGCTCCTCTCCTGGCGAGGTCCGGCCATCGTCTCGCCTCCTCGTCGATGATGGCAGCATCTGATTCCCTTGGTTCCCGCTCGGCGCTGGAGCGGAACTCTGTACAGCGTTCACACGACCGACGATCGGGTTGCCCGGAGTATCGCTCCCGGGTTGTCCCTGGTTGTCGTTCCGGGCAGCCTGCTGCTGTCGGAATGGACAGTCGCGCGCGATGTGGTTCGTTGCGGAACATTCGAAGCATCTCCGCGCAAATCGTCCAGCTTCCGGTTCCGCCGCCTGTCGGTACTTGCACGTAGAACTCAAATGTCCGAGCTGACGACACAGGAAACATCGCGGGGTTCCCCGTCCGTTACCTCTATTGTTATTCGACCATTCGTTTCTGGTTGACTCGTTCTGACCCCTCCATGGCTCGCGATTGTCGTATCTGGGTTGTGGCGCCAACGATGGTTGTCGCTCCTTCTTCTGCAGTTGTTCTACTTGCCTCTTTACTTGCTCCAACTGTCGTTCCAGATCTTTCACTTTCGAATCTTCTTCCTCCTTAATCGCGTTGACTCGGCCATGACGTCGGTCGTGCTGCTCATGGTCGCCAACTTCCGCTTTTTGATACCCGTCTAGTCGCATCGCTACCTTGTAGGCTTCATCCAATGATTTTGCCTCTCGCTCACGGATCTTAAGAGCGAGAGTTCGATCTCTGAGGGCATCCAAGAATGCTCGAACAGCAATTGCCTCGCTGTGGACAGTCGAGGAACCCGGATACGCTCGTGATGTCAACCGGCGAATGTCATCCACGACCGATCCCATATCTTCATCAGGCTTCTGTTTTCTGGTGCTGAGCTGTGTCTGGAACAAGGCCTGTTGCTCGGCATTCCCATATCTCTCTCGCAGTCGCTGGACCAGCGCCGTCCAGGTGTCCAAACTGTCTGCGTTTGTCTCACTTAGCAAGTTCGTTGCTGGTTCGACCAAAGCGACAACAAGTTGGTTTAGCTTTTCCTCCTCAGACCAGCCGTTGTTTTTTGCACAAACGGAGAATCTGCGAAGAAAGATTTCGACATCGGTCTTCCCGCTGTACGAACCGAGTTTTAGCCATTGCTTTGGCTTTGGAGGAGACGCCGATGACGGTTTCACCTCGCCAACTTTAGGTGTTGCAGACGCGGTCGGTTCAGGCTCCTTCGCGGTTCCACCCAAGCTGGTAGACGGTAATTCCAGGTCGCCGGTCGTTTGTGTCGCGACGGTGGTCATCGGGACGGTTCGGATCAGGCCAACCGAAACATTGGAAGACGCAGGTGTTTTATCGACGCCAGTTGTTTCAATCCTCACCGGAAGTGTCGGCTTCAGTAGTGATGAACAAGGCGGTTCGATGCCACGGCCGAATCCGAAATTCTGGGCACCGAGGCAGGAGCTCATTCTCGCCGATTCCACGATGGGTGGCCACCGGGGAAAGATGTCGTCGCTTGGTCGAAACGAGTCGAGCCAAACCTGGTTGTCGATGTTTTCGTAAAACGCGCTCGGAGCGTGGGTAGGAGCAGACATCCGCGAAAGATATGAATGGTCGGGAAGAGCGTACGGTTGCATTCGGTCGACTGTCGCCATCTCCACAGGTTCGGGTCGGAGATCGGGTCGAGCGTAGCCTCGACCGACCAAGGTTGAAGTTGTTCGACCGTCGAAAGCGCTGTCGGCCATTGACCGGTAGGTCGGCCTTCCAGACGTGGATTGCAAAATGTCGCCCAGGTTCGTCGCTGTTTCTGCTCTTTGTCGACCGACGTCTGCGAGCGACGCTTGCATCCTCCATTGCGGATTAGGTCGAGGATATTCGACATGAGGAAGCGACGAAAAGGCCAAAGGAACTGGATTAGCCTTATCACCCCCCTCCCGTGGCAATTGATTGGCGATCGGTTTACTTATTTCTAAGTCCCTAAACTCCGGTTGCAGTGCTGTTTGCATTCTGTTATCAATTATTTTAACAGTTTTAGGTCTAGCTTCCATCATCCTGCTGATTTCAATGTCCACACTACCTTCATCAGACATAATTTCCACATTATCAGCAAATTCCCTTTCCTTCCTTCGTTCAAAAGATATTGCCATTTCTCCTCTCCTAGCATAGTCAGTTGCCTCTTCTGACCTATTTTCACCAAAATCCCTAGAACCAATTTGTACCAGTACCCCACTTCTGGTACCAATTGTAACGCCCGCCCCCACCGTCATCTCCGGAGTCGCCAATTCCGGATCATCGTACGGCAAGGAGGCCGCGTGCTGTTGTGGGTCATGGTCATGGTCCTGAGATATGGATCGAGGATAAGAGGAGGGGACTCTCGGGTTCAAATCCAACCGATGGAATGATTGCCAACCATCTCGGCTGCCAAGCTCTCTATATGAGATTGGATCCTTGTGGGCCAGACGCTCACTTCTGCGCAGCGTGCCCAGGTGGGGGAACTCTTTAGGCCTAGCGCCTGAAGACTCTGCCAGACTGATGGTCGACTGGTAAGGCACGTCCGCGATGGTAATAGCGGTGGACTCCAGTCCAGAGTTCGAACCCACAACAGATCTTGGGACAGGCGATGCCTCGAGTCGCTCTAAGCGTGTCACAACCTCCGTTAGCACTTCTCTAACATTGGAGTGCACAGCCGAAATTTCCTCCCTTACATCTGACCTTACCGAGGCAATCGCATCTTGTGTATCCCTAACATTTGACTCTACCGAGGCAATCGCATCTTGTGTGTCTCGGGCATGTGACTGCATGGATGAATGCATGGAAGTTATAGCCTCCATTACAACCTCCAGAGATGAGGGAGGCCTAGACGGCTGTGAAGGTGTTACAGGTCTACTTTCTTCCATGGCGCAATATGAATTAGGTCTACAGGTAATTCTATCACTATCAGTGAACAAAGTCAGTAATTTCAGTAATGTTTCTTATTATAGTCCATCAATTGAATCCTCAATCAACAACAACCACATTCAAAGTAATCAATCAATTACGTAACCAACTTCGATTACACTCAATGCAAACAATAAACAAAGTCAGATATTTTAACTAATAGCTTCTTGTTATGATCAAAGACATTCAATGCAAACACACTTGGACCGGAGTAAAGCTAAGTTAATCCCCGATTTACTTTCAAGTCCCTCGGCCAATTTAAAAGTAGCCCAAAGTTAAAGAACCGATCACCCTAAAACCCCTCCACTCGTACCTCATGTCCAGATAAAGAGAGTCCATCGTGACATGGCGCGAAGAACGGCGTTGACATGTTCTTCTCCATGATCTGACCCGATGATGAAGCCCGAGTGCGAATCTTGCCGACGAGAATCAGCCGCAATGATCCATCACTTCAGTCTTGTTCGTTCAAAGTTCTGACCGTTTTCGTCTTATATACCTATACTTTATATTAACTATAAAACATCTTGTTCTTTCTTGAGTTCCGACAGCGTCCACTTTAAACAAGAGACATCTTCTTCCTTCAACGTTCTGGCTGCTTCTGACTTAAACACGAATACGTCTTCTCTCCTCAAAGTTCCGATCGAGTCTGACTTAACACGAAAACGTCTCTTCTCCGTCGAAAACGTCTTCTGCCTTCAACACGACTTCTACCTGCAAAGTTCTGACCGCACCTCTACGTCTCACCTCTTCCACGTCTCTGCGTGTTCTGCCTTCAGTGCTCCTAGGACGTGATTCACGTCAACAACACAAGTCCCGGATGAAAACTGAACTGCGCAGTTTCCCAGCTAGCCTTCGGCGCATATACTCAGCTTCAATTTCCGCACACGTGGGCCTCCCTCTCCCTTCGAGGCGTCAATCTAACGTCGCAATTTCGACACGTGCGAGTGTCGTGTGACAGAGTCTTAGTCTTCTTCTCTTTACCTCTCCCTTATCTCATGTCCGTCTGGCTGTATTGCCCTCACTCTCCATCAGGCATCGGTGCGTGGGCGGACTGTCCTTTTCTGTCCGTCTATCTTACCTCTCTCTTATCTGCCTGAATGTATCGCTTTGACACTTTGCATCCTGCCGCTTGGTCGTCCGAAAATATCGCTGATGGCAGTCATTCAACTTCACCTCCTCCTTTCGGCTACAGCTCCCAGCTGCAGGGCGAGACGGGGAAGTTGATTCAACGGAGGCTTGCCAAAAACATCGACTGCGATTGTCGGTCGTTGAGATTCGTGTCAGACACGATATCAGAAATAAAATAATATTACCCGAGAACAGGCGCTCTATAAATGAAAAGATGGCGGATCCAAAATGGCGACCAGAAATTATAACCCAAATTATATGCCGCGTTACAGTTATTCATCTACTTGTCTATTGGCACGAGGTGCCAATCTGGTTCTTCCCCTTCTGCAGTTTATTCTCATTTGATTTGGACAACCATATAAAAGTGAATAGGCAATTAATCCTTCAGCTAAGATTTTCATTCAACGCGTAATCCTCTCTTCACCACCCAAGTCGTGTGAATTGGATCCTCTTCCTACCTTTCTACTCCATGAATTCCTGGATATTCTTTGCCCCCTTCTCACAACCCTCTGCAATCGATCCCTCGTTGAAGGCATTTTGCCTTCACTGCAGAAGAGATCCATACTGACCCCGATTCTGAAGAGTGATGAACTTGACTCATCTGACCCAGCGAATTATTATAAACCTATAGCGAACGTATCCTTCCTATCAAAGATCATCGAAAAGTTGGTTGCTGTGCAGCTTGTTGCATACTTAGAGGAGAAAAACTACTTCCGCCTAACCAATCTGGCTTCAGAAAGCACCACTCAACTGAGACGCTGCTTCTTCGTCTACTTTCAGACATCTACGGGGCAATTGACATGGGCCAGCCCACCCTGTTGGCTCTATTCGATGTCAGTGCCGCATTTGACACTGTTGAGTCTTGTTGACCATGAGATTTTATTAGAACGATTGAATGTTTCGTTTGGTCTGACTGGTAACTTTCTTGAATGGATAGCCTCTTTTCTATATGACCTCTCTCTTTGTGTGGTCCATGGTTCTACTAGGTCCGCATTGGTCCCTGCCCAGTATGGCCTGCCGCAGGGATCTGTCCTTGGTCCAATTCTGTACATAATTTACACTTATGATCTTGCCTCTCTTCTTGCAACACATGCAGTTTTGGGTCAGTTTTATGCTGATGATGTACAAGCCTACAAGCATTGCCTATCGTCTAGCGCCATATCAGTGGTCCGGGACATGAGTGAGACCTTAGCTGCCTTAGAAACATGGATGTCGTCTAACCCAGTGTTTCCCAAAGTGGTGGTCCGCGGACCGGCGCCGGTCCGCGGAGGTATGATCGCCGGTCCGCGGAGAAGAGTTAAAAATAAAACAATAAACTGTCATTATTAGTTTATTTGTTTGAAATTGTGAAATTATTCGAATTGTTGTCCAAAATTTATTTAAATTTCTGTCGTAATATTTAAAAGTTTGAAATAAATCAATGCGCCTTATTTAAATTTAGATGGCGAATTCAGACAATTTAAATTTATTCTAAATTTACTACATCGATAACTGCAGTCAGTTTCTAGCTCATGTCGCTCTCTGGTGAGCTATAACCTAGTCCAAGTAAATGCTTGATGCAGAATTTAAAATTGTCTAACATAGCATAAAATTTTTAGTTTATTTGTTTAAATATAAACAAATGTCTTTGAATGAAAAATGAGTAAACGTAGGCAAACAAATCTGAAAAAACCGCAGACGCAGATGGTTAAAACTTAAAAGCATCAAGGTTAGTATTTGCACATCGAAAGCATCTTTCCTTGCATCTCTACGCATCGCCAGTGTCGGCGCTAGGAGTGGGGGCACCCCCTAGCGCCGTCATTTTTCTCCATGTAAAAATAACATTTTGGGACGAATAACCCCCGTAAAGATACGCACTAGGTTTGGCAGACACCTTTGCGATCACGGAAAAGGACCAGTTTCCAAGATTTCGACCAAATGACTATTAAAAAGTCATCAGAAATTTTGACGGGCGAAATGGAAATATTTATTGAGATTTTGGTCGATGACTAAAAAAGGTCATAAGAAATTTTGGCGACTCAAAATTCACCCCTCCCCTTCCCACTGAAATCCTGGCGCCGCCACTGCGCATCGCAAAGACCATTATTCCTATTATTAAACTGTCATTAATTTTATTTATGGCGCACCTAAACAATAAGGAATCTTGCACAAATAGGCTAGCGTTTAAGTTTTAACAACAGTCTGCTCATAATAAATTTTATACAAATAAGGCTTCAAGGACATGTAGATGTAGGCTAATTGTAAATAGCCTTATATTTTAGACTATTTATAATTTAGATCGCTTTTGTTTGCCAACGCCATTTAGGCCTAAGTTAGCGGTCCGCGAGCTTCACCAAAAAATTATTGCCGGTCCGCGGCCTACTGAAGTTTGGGAACCACTGGTCTAACCGACTGCGCCTAAACCCAACTAAGACTAAATTTATCTGGCTGGACAATCGTAGGCAACTTGATAAAATTGACTTTGATGCACTTGTGACTGAAATCCCCACTTACACTTTCTCAAATACGGTCCGTGAACTTGGTGTCCTGTTGGACCAAGAGCTCACATTTGCTCCTCACATTCACCGACTTGCTCGAGACTGTTACTATCAACTGCGTCAGCTTCGCACAATTGCTCGTTCACTGACATCTAGTGCTCTCACCACTCTGGTCCATTCCTTCATTACTTTTCGTCTTGACTGTTGCTCGTCACTCTACTCTGGCCTCCCATCCAATCGAATAATGTGCTTAAACAGAGTCTTACGCTCTGCAGCACGTTTAAATGGACATATCCCTAAATTTGATCACGTATCCAGCTATAATATAACATTGCCTAACTAGGGCAGTGATCCTAAGTTTAATGCGCTGCCGAGTAGGAAGCCGGTGTAATGTCTCCAGCATAACACTGGCTTCCTACTCGGCAGCGAATTGAATTTAGGATCGCTGCTTTAGTTAGGCAATGCCAGCTTGGAATTTCCCCACACTACTTGCAAGAGCTTTGTTGCTCCACTAGTACCTAAGACCACCGCCCCCTCCGTTCTGCACAGAAGGGATTGCTATTGGTCCCTTTTGCACGAACTGCAACGATGCAGCATAGAGCATTTTGTGTGATCGGCCCAGTTGTCTGGAATGGGCTCCCACAGGAGCTACGTCTACTTGCTGGGATTATTACTGTTTTTTTATATTAAACTCAAAGCTGTCCTTTTTGCCGTGCTAGAGTCGGGAGCGCTTTTGAGTAGTCCCCTTGAAGAAGCGCTGTATAAATTCTTGAATGATTGAATAATAATTGTAACATAAACCTTCGTTAGGGCTGCCAACTTTTGATTTTGCCATTCCGGGACACCCGCAGTCACTGTATAATTATATGTCATTCAGGCCTATACCAATTTACACTGTCCACATGTTTTGCATAAGCGCAAATTAAGTCGTGGAAATCAGCACATCATTAGAACGGACTAACAGTACATAGGACACAATAAAATTATACTACCGAGTGTCAGTGGTTTGTAAAGTTTAAAAAACTTTAACCCAGCGCTGTCCAACATTCGATGTTCTGCCAAAAACGTTATGTTTAATATAGGCCTAACACAGTACGCAAAATCATCACACAACTTGACGTGTTTTGTGTGCAAAAACAACATTTTGTCAAAGTGCATCTCTGCGACAAATTCCGGGACAATTTGAGATCAATCCGGGACACGGGACGCACAGGGTCGATTCCGGGACTGTCCCGGCGAATCCGGGACGGTTGGCAGCCCTAACCTTCGTATTTCGAAAAAGAGACAAATCCCGGTGACACACCGCACCCAGTTATACGTCAAAGCACATTAAAAATCAACAACGGCAAAATATTGAGAACATAACAATGTCTGTCATTAATTGGCGGCAAAGAGAACCCTCGGAATAAAATTTCTATCATCTTTAAATTGGTAGAACAAAATAAGATAAGATAAGAATATTCTTTAATATACCAATTGCTATCCGCATTTTGGTGTACATACAAAGTATAATAACAAACGTACATAATTTCTGTATCCAATCAATGTCAAAGTGTTTTAGAATAGTATAAAATCCTAAGACCAAATCCAATATAAATTTTAAATTTAAAAAAAAGTTCTTACAATTTATTCTGCACTTTGGTTTATATGGTATTACATTTAAATATGATAAAGCATCCTTGTTATAAATGATTTCCTCGTTAGGTTGTCCGCCCTAGGAATGATTCGGTCGTGTAGTCTTGGCCTCATGGAATAAGGCTGGTGCCTCAATGGTGGGAGGAGTGGGTTTAATACATGTCCTGGATTAAGTAGGAGGGCAGCGAAGAGCCTCCCGTCCGCCTTTCTACAAAAGGATGCGGTCTAGGACGTAAGTTATAGGTGGTTTTTGCTAGAGGTGAGAGCGGAGAGGGTGGTCCTGGTGGTCTTCTGTCCTGCTGGAAGATTTAAGGTGAATTGCTGATCGCAACCGTCTAGACCGGTTAATTCCATCGGGAAGATATAGGCCTATTAATTCATCCCCCCGGATAGCTTTCAGGGGATATCTATTTCGTGACACCGGCCGATAAATCGAAATTTCCGGTCAAAGCCTGGCACGCCAAAGAAGTGGGGCGGAAAGGAGTGGGTGGGGCTTGGTGGGGGCGAGAAACAAAAACTTTCCGGGAAACGCCGGGTACCCCATCTAGCTTGCACATAGTTCTTGTAAATACATTTTCATTTGACTTTGATTACAGTATTTATTTATGCACATTCATCCCACATAACATTTCAATTGCGTTCCTTCAATCACACTACTCAGACACGAGCTGTAGTTCAGTGAAAAAATTACTTCAACCATCTACTCAGTGAAATTGCTTTCAAAACTTAGATCAGAACAATCAGCATTGACCATGGTCTCAAGCATCGTAATAATTTTATTCTAATGTCAATGCATTCTCAACATAATAATAAATTATTCTTAAACGAAGTTAGTTAAAAAGTCGCTTACTTACGTATGACAACTACCTTGACTGCGGTCGGGTTTCCGTCCGGTAAGTACACGTAGTACACTCCAGCAGTCGATATAGGACCGTCAGTGTTGTTTGAAGTAGCGACGCGTATGATTAAACCCGATTGGTTAAACGCGTAGAGTCCCGTTAGAGTTGGATTAACAGTTCCGTTGAAATAAGTGACGTTAACCTCCGTTCCTGCCTTTGAAGTTGGTCGAACCGTCCACCTCTCACCATCTGATCCGCAGCTTAGAATCGTATCCTCTGTTCCCTCGTAAACGACGATGTTTTCGAGGGAATTCACACACTGTTCCAATGCAACTGTGTAAGGAAACAATTGAGATGCATAATAGTTTACGATCTACAATCTAAATGGCAGTGTCTTTCAAAATGGTATAAATACTGGCTTCATAGGAAATAAATTAAAGACGCCACACACAAAGGTATGAAAGACACGAAGAGAAGAGCAGGACCGTGAGAGGCCAATGCTTTAAAATGAGAAAACTTTAAACGATCTAATCAGCAGAGTATTTCAAATAGGGACAATCATTAGGAGAGTGCTGGGCATCCTTCCACAGTTGGAATTTTATGTAGCTATACTCTTCGCATTACTGTAGCGTCCTCCACAACTTTGAACGCTTTCTATTCAATCTCGGCCAAATTCTATGACAAATGCCCTCTGAGAAGTCATCCTAACCTCTCCCGTCATTGCATACTAGATGTCATTCGAACGATAATGGTCTAACATCCATATGTTTTGGCAAAGATTATGTTTTATTTGGTTCTAAAGTTTTGTTTTCATAAATATTAATGCCTGCGTTCCTGCATTAATCACTTGACCTACTCTTAAATCCTGTGCCAAGTAGCCTATGTCCATACTGCCATAAAACCTAAAACCCTCTCCTAACATTAACCTATTTAAAATAACCCTACGAAAATGGCTAATAGTTAGTTAACCATAACCGATATTAAATTAGTTATCAAATTATTACAAATGTGCACCTTTATTATTGCCTGATTAATCTTCAAGGCTCCTCTTGCATTGGGAGTTGGTTTGTTTAGTGTGTCTTAATTGTTTCATCTGCTGTTGTTTTTGGTTCACTTTTTCACCTTCTGCATTGTGTGTTGGTTTTCTGTGCCTGCACATTGCTTTGATGTCATAGGTGTGTCCTGATGAACAAACTTCAGGGCGCTTTTTACTTTGTGTGTTGGTTTTTTCATTGTGTCTTAATTGTTTCATCTGCTGTTTGTTTTGGTTCATTTTTTCATCAATTTGTGGTGTGTATTAATTAAAAGTCTTCATAGCTAATTGGGGGCCCTACTTAGCCGGATTCCCTCCCTTCTGGATCTCCATTTGTGTCCTAATTCTGTACTTTAGAGTTCTCCTTAACGCACTCCAGGTTTATGGCTAACTGATCACACTGGTATCACTCAATCCTATAGCCGCTGGGCTTAAATAAGCTCTTCTTATAATTATATTCCTGGGGGTATTTCCAATCTAGGCCAAAGGTTTTATCATCATCATCATCAGGAACCATGGGCTCAGCGCCCGTAGGTGTCCACTGCCGTCTTCATCAAGCCCCTCCATCGACCCCTGTCCATCGCCGCGTGACTCAGCTCCTGGAGTGATGCTCTCCCCCACCTGGTGATGTCGTCCAGCCACTCCCTATGCGGTCTCCCTCTTCGATTTGTTCCCTCCATCCTGCCGAACATCAGCGTTTTTATTTTCCTATCGTCGTTCATTCTGCAGATGTGCCCAAAAAGCCTCAGCTTTCTTCCGATCAGCTTCTGCATGATTTTCTCCTTTTGGCGTATTCGTTTGTAAAGCTCTGCGTTCGTTACTTTCTGTGTCCAGTCTATTCCCAGAATCTTTCGGTAGCACTTTCTTTCAAAAGTCAATAGCCTTTGTTCTATCTCCTTCGTTACTGTCCAGGACTCGCATCCATATAGTACTACACTGAAGATGCATGTCTGTAGCACTTTTTTCTTTGTTTCCATTTTTATCGATTTACTTTTCCAGATCTTGTTTTATAATTTGCGTTAACTAATTAGTTCTCACCTGTATTATTGCCTGATTAATTTGTGATACTTGTTATGCTTTATGTAACTTTTCTGCCTTGTATCTTAGTGTGTTTGATACTTACGGACCAATAACAAAATTGATTGATTGATTGATTTTATAAGTTCTTGAAAGGCTGCAAATTTCATAATATTGACATTCGGGGTTTTATATTATACTAAATAGGCAAATGATATTCATTTCCTCTTGCGTGTGTCTTTGCTACAACAGTCAAAATTATAACCCTCGTCTTCCGGACCATTTGCTTCTGCCAACAAATTCGTAGAGGGACCAGTAGAAAATATATCTGATTAAGTACTGTATCTTTTCACACTCTCAACAGGGTTGAAATATTGACGCTCGATTGTTTTTGTTTTTGTTAAAGTTCGTTAAATAAAATTATTTCATAGAATGAGAGCTTTCATAGACACATGACGGATTAGCAGTCATGCTACAAAATTATTATCAAACTAAACAGTCAGAGTGATTACTTTAGCGTTTCTTTGGTGCGTAAAATAGACCTAGACAAACTGTAGGCTACGCACCTTTTCCGAAAGATATTATCATCAAAACAGTTGCTACTGTTAATAATGAATTCCTGCTTTGGTCGACCATGTTAACCAGAGTAGCTTATGTTGCGAAAGGTTTCCTCGTCGAAATATCTTTGACTCTATAATTACAAAAGACGAAAGAATCAGCAAATGAGACGAATAATACGACGAATGGATTTGGTGATGAAATACACTGAAGCTAAAGATTGATAATATCGAGTTTCCGTTTCTAAAGACGCGATGCTGTGTTGTTAATGAACCAATTCGACAAAACAACTGAGGCCATAAGCATCTTTGCAAGAGACTTAAATTTGCGTAATCAGACGCTTTGGTAAGCGAACAAAACTTTATCTATCAATTGTCTGCGAATAACAAAAGCAATTTACACGAATCTCTTTTAAACTCTCTTCTGATGATCAGAAACATCTCCTGGCTACCATGGTTGCTTCACTCCTTCTCTCCCTATCCTTAGAGATATTCAATTGCTCCAGAGTATAGTAGTCAATAGAGAAGAACAAACTTCATGGTAACACTCAGGCATGAACTGAACCATCGACTAAACCGAATCTCAACCAAGGCGGAAGTGAGGGCTGTTGCTGTGGTGTGTGTGTGTGTGTGTGTGCATTCGTTTATATGGCACAAGTGACGATTGTTTGCAGGGACTCGGCCAGCCACCAATTCTTCTTCAATGGCTTTGGTGTTCGCAGATGAGCTATGTCTATACTATTTATATCGAGTGCTAACACGTCTACAAAATTAATAAACTTCTTCGTGTATAAATGGTAAATGTGTAATGCTGGATGTCTTTTGATGATTGGAATTCTTATTGGTGCAGGGAACTTCTTGTTGCGATGAAGTTGAGTAGGACATAATATATTCCTTGGGTTTATTTAAATTGGAATAAGTTGATGGGTGCGTTAAGTCGGATATAAAGTGTAATGGTGGGAACGGCGACTGATGTGCAGTCTCTAATTATATGGGCATATGGGAGATTTCAGCAGTGGGGGGGGACAAGATTTTACTTTGCCCGAAAATTAAATCGGGAATGAATGACGTCGTGCTCTTATGGCCTATTCCCTATGCAGTGACGGGTCCAGAAAGTCTCGGATTCGGGGGGGATGGGAGGGGAAACAAGGTATGATTTTGACCGGACATTTTTCGGACCGTCTATTTTAGTCTTTCTCCCAAAATGTATGAAGAGACGTGCCAACTGCGTTACTTATAAATCTGAAAACCTTTTTCAGTCACATTCAATAATTGGGGGCCACATTCTGGATAAATGTCAAATGAGGGCATGGGCAGATTTCCCACCCTGGATGCGACCCAATGGGTATGTCTCTGTACAAAATGCATAGTTTCTGTTCTTGCACCCGCACTCGGGAAGAAGGGGCAGAAGGGTAAATACCCTGGTACCCGGCTACTTTTAGGGGCCCAGACTGGGTAATTTTAGGCTTCAATGAGAACCTGCAGAGTATATGATGTGGCCTGTGCCTTCACTACAATCAGTTTCAACATCAAATAAATAAACAACTGAATAAATTCATGATTGTATAATTATTGTTTTCGTTTTGTACCGTATTTAGGCCTAATCATCCATAAAGCACCTCTTATAATTATAGGGTGAACCGTTCAGAGGAGTACCCAGTCGTGCCCGAACTGTTATTTCTAATTTTTTTCTAATAATGTCTTCCCATATAGTCCTAGCCTTAATTTGACAGTTTAGGGACCCGTGAAATCTCTGACTAGGGGCCAGAAATTTATCTCATCAACCCTGCTTGAATTGGCGCAATTTGCGAACAAGTTTTGAATCCTGAATTTGCTGCGATTTTAGCCATTATTTATAAAATGCTACCGTGAACTCAGAACTTTCTTCACGAATTTTATGTTGGTTGTGACTGTGAGCTAGTATCTAACTCGATTCGGGCAAATTGGAACTGAGGGATATTGTAGTGTAAATGAGAGCTGAACTTCAAGTATAGTTGTTTAATATTTTCCCGAGTCTGCTTGCCAGAAGAAAAAAAACAGACTCACCCGAAATTTGGGGGGCATTTGCCCCTGGACACCCGCCTCCTACGCCTATGATATGGGTCAGAAGGTTTAAATAAGTAGCCTATCGATGGGGTGTACTCGGAGAAGAAGAGGAGAGAGACACGGTTGACCACTCTCTTCAATACTATTTAATATCTACAACTTTCTACATATTAGTCGGGAAACGCTAAGAGGAGGTGAATGAGGGAATAAAGGTAGGAGAAAGACTGACTGATTAAAGCTATGAGATTTACGGATGATGGGGCAATGTTGGCAAGCAGTGAGGAACGATTACAGAGAATAATGGATCGACTGAATACGATATCGATAGAATATGACATGAAAGTAAACATCAAGAAGACAAAGGCTATGAAGATAACAAAGGGAGAAGAACTTAAGTAGTAAAGATTACGTTAAATGGAGGGAATATTGAATAGGCCGAGAAATTCTGCTACTTAAGAATATGATCACAGATTATGCAAGTGTCTTATGGAAATAAAAAGGAGAATAGCCATTGCAAAAAGAAGCATTCTACAAAATAGGGGATCTCCTTAGAGGAAAACTAAGAAAAACCTGAACATAGAATGTTCAAGACGCTGGTGTGGAGTGTAGCCCTGTACGGATATCAGAAAAATGAACAACGAGGAAGGATGATAATAGCATTGGATGCATTTGAACTGCTGTGGATTTAGTGCAGAATCGAAAGAGTAAGAGGAAACAGGAGAAGAAAGACGAAATTCTACAGATGGTGGGAGAGAAAAGGCCAATGCTATAGGAACAATAATAGGACGGCAGAGAAACTGGATTGGGCACATCCATGGGCGGAGACTTGGGCGGAGACTTGCATGGGAAGAAAACGAAAGAAGACGATCTACTACGACACTTCGGATGTTGGCTGCACTTGGCTAGTTTCACATAATGAATATAAAACGCTGTAGGCCAACACCCTGCATTGTGTGTTGGCAGACGAATTCAGCAAATGAGTCCGAGCCTGTCTTCATCCACGGTCCACTACCCGACATCAACGAATAGTACAAGGGCAAAATTGTTGCCGTTCGCAAGTTGTTGCGTCCAAAATGCGCAAGTCACAAGCATGTTGTCTTCACTCATTCTTCATAATAGCTGCGGCTTCCTTCACAGGAAGACAGTCGACCATTCAAATCACTCAGCAGCTGTCAGAAACGAATGGTTCGTGCACACATAGCCTACAATGCGGGTAATTATTTGAATAAGATTTAACTAGACACCAATGTAGAGGCCATCTCATGCATAGCCCGACATGTTGCCTTGTACACACCATTGCATTATATGTCACCAACAGAAATACTGTACATATCAATGCAATATGTTATTATATGCAGAAATACATTTGAGTCTATGTATGTCTGCTGTATTATTATTATTATTATTATGGACCTTTTATATAGCGCACCTTCAAGGTAATCTACTCAGAAGCGCTCCCAGTCCAACAACGGCTAAATAAGGCAGTTTTTAAGTGAGAAAGAAACATAGTGGTGCGACCTCTAGGCACCAGGCGAAGAGCAACAGGGAGCCCATTCCAGGTTCTAGGGCCAGCCACTGAGAAAGAGCGTCGCTGCATTATAGCAGTTCGGGAACGAGGGATCAAGAGTTCAGCTTGATCAGCTGATCGGAGGACAGATCGCCGCTGGACACCAGAGGTGGGACAGCAGAGTTCTTGTAGGTATATGGGAGCAAGACCCTCCATGCAGCGCCAGACTAGTGCAGAAACCCTATAAGTTATCCGCTGTGTAATTGGAAGCCAGTGGAGGACATTTCGCATGTATTCCTTCACTTGATCAAATTTAGGAATGCGACCAATAAGACGCGCAGCTGTGCTTAGAACCCGGTCAAGACATCCAATCCGGATCGCCTGGAGTCCAACATAGAGGCCTTTTTTTAGAGGGCACTACAATTATAGTCGAGGCGAGAGACTACAAAGGCATGAACAAGAGTGGCAGCCGCTGTATGTATTATACTAGTACACATTCATTATAATTCATACGCGTTACAATAGAAAATCATTTTGATCTGTGCACGTAATATTATGGCAAATTGCACCTGCTTGTAATGTCGCCAGAACAGCAGTAGGCCTATGATTATTTTGAAGTGATTATCTTCCAACACTAGCACACTTCTGACACGTTGCTAATAAAACGATTGTTCAAGTATAATTTTCAAATTACAATGCACTAAAGTACATTTGCAGCGCAGTAGGATTTATCCAACCTGGTGGGGCGTCATCGCTTCACTACAGCAGGATTGAGCTATTCCAGAGGAGCATGCAGGGAATCGGGCAACTACCGTCAGTAACCAAGGAAATAGAAGAGAAGATTGGCGAGACAGGTAGAAAACGTTTGCAGGTGGTGACCATGAAAGATAACCATGTACTCTGCGGATTATGTCCAGGAGAAGTGGAAACAATAATCTATTACTGCATAATTTTAAGCTCCGAACCAGATACGATAGAAACTTTATAGCAAGAGCTTCATGAAGAAAATAGTAGGCCGCTAAACAATCACATAAATCACACGAATTTATTTAGCGCATCTTCAAGATCGCTACTCAGAGGTGCTCAATCTTTTTCTTATGAGAGCAGTGTTAGTAATAATCAACAAAAGATTTGAGTATTTGTCACGGTTTGCATTTTCATCTCGAATTTTCAATAAACAAGCCTAATGTACCATAGTGCTGTATTTAGCGCGGCCGCGACCAAAAGGAGATGAGCTGGTAGCCTACTTCCTTTTTTCAAATTTAAACATTGCCCATTTGTGAAGCGTCAATATTTTATTAGTGGGATGCGGCATGTGGATAGCGGTTTCTTTTATGTCTTGTAAATTGACGGTTGCTAATTCTGCCTCAAGCCAATGCATAGCAACATGAGCAAGTGGCTCACCGACAATAGTATCACTGTTGGCCTATGTAGGAAAGGTAAAGGAAGACCACCTCATTCATCTCAACCCTAGATGGCATTGAAGTGAATGATCATGCTGTCGTGCAGAGAACACAACATGCATGATCTTCGTTATCAATAATTATCATGGTCATCATTGTTACCATACCATCGTCATCGTCAATATTATTTAACGTCAGAGAATCACTTTATGTCGTTGAGCATTATTGTGAATGAAGTATTTTCTTAAGATTTCTATTCTGTGACTTTAACAGCGGAAGTTTGATCTCATACTCGGCATTATAAGAGATGGCTCTAACCAACCAATCGCAACGGAATATCACGACTCAGACTGAACTATTATGTCGCTGGTCTCTTCTTTGTCACTCTATTGCTCTATGCCTCTGTGTTGCCTCCCTCTGTCTCTGTCATTCCGCCTTTGTAGCGCTTATTCAGCTCAATATTCGGGTTGGTATTCCCATTTGGTCGCTTCTCTTTGTATTTATGCAAGAGTGTCAGATGAGAGGTTTATGTGCATGACTATTCCATCCTGGTGCCACAGATTCAGTACGGTACCCTTTGATGCCGGAGGGTATTTAAAACTCAAGAGACAAAGAGAAAGGAGTCACGTCACCAAGTGTGGAGATTGTGAATTTGTTAGATGATAGCGGGAAAATGGTGCGAAGTCAAATAGATTAATGATAAATGAAGGAACTGTCGAATTCCGTATTTTCCATCGAAAAATGGAATGACCGGTAGTAGTCTGATGTTGTTCTTTGGTCACGAAAATGACTTACTATGTTTTGACATAATATTTACAGCAAAATTCGGTTGCTCAGATGTTATCCACCTCTGTGAATTAATGTATGAAAACAACTTCTCGAATCTTTATGCCAGCGTTATAAATTATTGCTGTAGGACAATGTAGGTGCTTCACACTTGGTAAGCGTTGGTCGAGAGACGGACAACGCCCATAATAGGCGACGGTAATAACTCAGGGAGTAGTCTGAAATGTTTCACTGTAAACAGCGTCTTCAATGCATAATAATTTTAACAAAAACGAAGCTATGAACCGTTACCGTTAACTGGGGCAACATTGTCAATTTGTCATAGTTTGGAGTCTTTTTTTGGGGAGGGGGGGAGGGTGACACCTAAACGAATTGAACAAAAGACTTGATTTGGATGGTACTTACGATACTGTGGAATTTAAAAATTTATCAAAAATATTTTGATAGTTTAAAATTTAAAATTCAGAAAGACAAAGTTAGGTCT
This sequence comes from Lumbricus terrestris, assembly GCA_949752735.1. NCBI lineage: Eukaryota > Metazoa > Annelida > Clitellata > Crassiclitellata > Lumbricidae > Lumbricus > Lumbricus terrestris. The sequence continues at coordinate 478,008 of OX457037.1, forward strand.
ACTCCGGGATGCGGAATCATTGGCACCATGTATTATTTCAACTAGAGATCGATTTTAGACCAATGCTGGGCAACATTGGCAGCCTTACATGACATACATGTACATAGAATGCTTCGTGCATGTTGGCTAAGCCCATAGCTTTTACAAATGATAAATCCTTCAATTTTACAGCAGCTTGAGCCTGTATCGTTCGAACCCCAATATGTACCTCCCTGGTAACAAGAACTGCATCATCAGTCGCATTCAACATCCGAGTCATTGCCACACTAACACACTGGAAGCCCACAGCAGACACCTCATCGTTACACGCACATCAGTATCCACATTCTTCCCTCTTTTCCTTTCTTATCTGCTCAGCACCTTGACCTCGATTTTCTCCGAGCATCTAATTCCAGCTGGCATGCAAGTTCCTTTCGACTGATCATGCTGGTTCTGCACCATCTGCTAGACGCTAAAGGGCATTTCTGGATTGCACGGCATCGCACGAAATGCTGAATCCACGCCTTTAGTCACGTACGGTTACCCGCATTGATATGGTTTTCTGTGTATAAGTAGCCTACGTTGTCTGGTTCTCTGTGCCAAAGTTACACTGCAGTGTCAATGTTGCCCCATTTTACGGGACTGGTTATAAAAGCAAGAAGTCTTTCATTAGTCTCTGCTGAATGATGGCATTATAAAGGCCACCACGTCGGACTGAATACGTCGTTTACGATCGACCCGATTTACGACTCTCACGCCGCAGTTGGTAATACGGAAGAGGCTTTTTTAGGACCACAGGGTTTTGTTATGTAGGCAAAATATCAAAATATCAAAATATCATGTGATTTTTATGCAGGTATTGCAGCTCACTCATTGGACTTGCAACGACATCACTTGCCGCCATTATTAACGAAATCATTAATGCTAGAATGCACAGCTAATGCCAAATTAATGCATCTGTATCGATTATAATATAGTATATACGAAGCAGATAACATATGATAGCCTATCTATTATGAAATCTTGCGACCACAGTTAACGCATAGGTCACCCTGTTGTGGTATGAAATGGAAATGATCGACAGTTTGATTCGCTTTCACTGCAAAGCAAATGCCCTCAGTGCCCCCCTCAGTCATCAAGCGCATACCTCGAACGACGGTGAAGCCGAACGCTAACAGTTACAATTTCTGGCAATCAGATTACTGGGAAATGTGACGATGACTCTATCAATGTGATGACGGCAATTTCTATGGCGCCATAACACATCCATGCTGCTACAAGGGCGCCTTGACGAAGACAAAGACACATTCAGAGACAAGCGATCGACGGACTATATAGATCGAGGCAGCCACATGCGGCGCCAAATTATGACTGTTTATTGTCTTGAAAAGAAAAGAGTAGGATAGGTTTGGTTGGGATAGCCTACATTAAATTTGGTAATGTCTCTCGGATCAACTGGACTTTCTCTTAAATAAATCATTCGAGAAAATAACGAACACTTCTTTAAAGACTCGTTTAAAAATAATGTCAATACTAGATGACGAATAACTGTTGGAAGATCCGAAGCCTCGTCAATGAACGTCACTTGCAATGTCGATAGTGTATGTGGTGCATTTAGGCGCCCTTGTAGCGGTATGGCCGCGTTACGGCGCCATATAAATTGTCGTTATTATTATTATTATTATACATGTATGTATAAATGTATGTATTGTATGTATGCGTTTGTATGTATGTACTATGTATGTATGTATGTATGAATGTATGTATGTATGTGTGAATGTGTCAATGTAGATGTGTGCACTGCGTGTGTGCATTCGTGTGTGGATATTGTCATAAAGCTCAGAACATAAAATGTATAATAGGTCAACCTACAGTGTATGCAGTAACATCATTCTTGCAAAACAACTGCTATGTAAACGACCGATGTTTGACTTGCACGATGACAATGAAGAGCTTGATATTATTATCCACGTTGCAGATCTGACAATCTTATAATCTTATGGCGCCTCAAACAGCATCATGATATTTAGGTCAACAATTATTATTCTTGAATAATGAAAATAATGATATATGCTGTACTTAGACTTACTCTTTCATCCGTGCTGATTATATTATATTATAGGCTACATAAGTACATACATGTCATAGATGTTATTGAGTGGCTCCGGTAGCGCATTGGAAAACACGCTGTAGTTCAACTGACCCGAATTCGATTCCGTATTATTGCGGACATGATTTGAAGCATGGGCGCCGCAGACATTTCTGCAAGAGAGGCAAAAACAAAATGGTCAGGGTAAAAAGCTTTTGCTTGAGCTTTGAAATGCAAAGCAGATGACTAAGAAGGTTTCTACATGTAAGTGTAAATTTCCCGGTTTCACATTGTGTCGTTGATAACAATGGCGCCTTAGTGCGAAGAAATTGGTTAAAACCCTAAAAGTAGCAGCTAAAAAATAGGAAAATCATTTGTTCTTATGGGCGGGCGCCCATGCTTTGAAGGCTGCTATTAGCGCCGTGTATTGCAGGCTGTCCGTTCTGTTAGTAATTAAGATTTAATGAGTCCTCACCTTCCGTCATCAGGCCTACTGTCGGTAGCCTACGTGTGGCTGGTAGGCTACTGCCACCTATCGATGTGAAATAATGACACATTGTCATTCTTCCCCATACAACGTTTGACACTATTTGGATCAGTGCGTTTAAACTAGGTCAGGTCAACACTAATCGGCTATAACTGACCTAAAGTCACAGATACCGGGTGTAGAACATTAACCACTAGACATTGGATCTATTTCCCCGATTTTGCGTACATACGGACACTATACCCGGACAAACGGAGACGAAAAGTCCCATCTGTGGATCAACGCTATAAAACAGATCCCGGTATGAGGATTGCAGAGCAAAAAAACTGTCCTTCAATTTCAGATGGAGTTTCAGATAATCTATAAAATTGAAGGGCTTGTCTACGAGCTTGCAGTTGCAGGCGCTCTGCAACGCACAATGAATATTGACAGTTCGTTTTGAAATCAGACTGCTTGTAAATAGAAATAGCTGTATAAAATTCTAAATTGTAGACGCACAATGATAAGCTAAGTCACCAGCAAATAACACTGCTATAACATAAACCTATAATATTATCCGATGCCTGCAGTGCAGGTCAACTGAGCCAATGTCGTCACTGCGCTCCACTCCGATTCACGCACATCTCTGACACCCTTCCTGGCACGACCTGTGAGTGGGTAGTGCTTGTCTACTTTGTAGTAGGCTACTTATGTAGGGCCCTAACCTTCGTGTACTAATACTAGGGACCTGAAAATGCATAGGATTAAGTGGTGCATATAAGGTAGGCCTACTCACGTGTAGCTCTTAGTGTAATGTAGTAATAAGGACAATTTATATAGCGCAATTCAATGTCAACACGATGGTCGATCAAAGTGACGATGTGACTGGGGTTTGGACTCCGTGCAAGGACCATGCTGACGTTGTCAGCGCTCTCTGTCTTGCCAACTTGAGGTTATCATGTCATTGGTTCTCCTTGTCTCATTTCCGTCGTCAGTCATTGATCTTAGTTCACTCTTCACTCGATCATCACATGAAAAAATCATTTGGAGAGTTATTGATCTCAATATTATGGACTTCTATTACTGGAGAACATTTTTTGTGGTAGTCATCAGCGCACTTGGAAAAGCAGGTAAGCCTAAGGAATAATAGTTGGATTCATTGATCAGAAAGGTGGCAGACTGCCACCACTTAATCCATACTTATATGTATTTAAGAAATGGCGCCACATCTTGGCGTGTGAATTATTTCTGCCATAAGTGCGTTTCAGACTACTTAGAATAACAGCAGGGCCTAGACTACATGTGATGTGTTACAGCTAACCGGGTTAGCTGTAACACATCACATTGGGTTAGCCTAACCCAATGCTAAAACCATTGTTACAATTTACCCCAGGTCTTGTTACAACCAACCCCAAGCCGGGACAGCTTGTAACACCATAATTTTTTTTACCTCGTTTATTTCCTGAAGTAATTTAGTTAGACATTTGAAACTTTGATTAATTATAAAGCCTTCATGGAAGTTTTCAATTATATAATTATTGTGTACCGTACTTAGATGAACAGTTCTGCCGTGAGTCGATGAAATGTGTACATGGTCACTTGTAGCCCCAGTCTCCCTTATTTATTGCAGAGAGAATTTGATGCATGATAATTTAATTTGGAAACAAACAATCAGTTTAAGTTAATAAGAAAGTCTAGTTTTAAAGATTAGTTTCAGTTTTGCGTCACTGTAAGATAACAAAGATCATCAGCGTCGGTCGCCTCCTTCCTTCACCAAGACGAAGAAAATAAACTAAAGTTGATTGTTTAGAAGAAGTCGACAAGCATCAACAAAATTGGTGAACCTTTCAGAGGCGCTCTCGGTGCGCAAGGACCCGCGAGAAGTGACAGATTATGGGATGCTCTCACCCAGCTGGACCAAGGTCTCCAGAATCTCTGCAAGATGGGCCACATCATCATTTATTTATCAACAAAGATCATCAGCGTCGGTCGCCTCCTTCCTTCACCCAGACGGAGAAAATAAATTAAAGTTGATTGTTTAGAAGAAGTCAACAAGCATCAACAAAGTCTGTGTCCTGTACATCAAAATTCACAGATCGGATATAACAACATAAATAATGGTTAATGGTTAAACCCAAGGGTCGTAACTTTATAAAACAGCCTTGGATGACCATGTCATTACTCAAATCTTGTAGGAAGAAAGCAAGGCTTCATAAGCAGTTCTTAACTAATCCTACTGCCCTGAACAAACAACTGTTTATCCAATACCGTAATAAATTTAAATCTGTAAGAAAAGAAATTGAATCTCGCTACTACTCTGACTGTTTCATTCAGTGTGGCAACAACCTCAATCAAACTTGGAAAATAATTAAGCAAGTCCTTAATACTAAGGTTCTTGTCTCCCAGATTCTTTTCGTATTGGATCTGAGGTGGTACAGGATCCAGCACTGATTGCTAATGCCTTTAATAATTATTTTACCACCATAGGAACCACGCTTGCTTCCAAAATTCCAAATGTTACAACCCCCTTTGAAAACTTTATGCCTTCTCCTCCTATGTGCTCTTGTCGTATAACTCCAACCTCCGACTTGGAGATTACACAGGTCTCTAGTTTACTAAAAGCATCTTTTTCCAGCCCAGATGAAATCAGTCCTTCAATTGCCAAGCTCTCTATACAGTCTATTGCTATACCCCTTAGTACTATTATAAACGCCTCTTTTGCTACTGGTCTAGTACCTAATGAGCTAAAAATTGCTAAAATCTCCCCAATCTTCAAATCTGGGGATAAAAAATTGATTAGTAATTATCGTCCAATTTCTGTATTATCTTTTTTCCCCAAAATACTTGAAAAACTCATGTGCAATAGAGTAACTGATTATCTTACCAAGTTTAAATTGTTATCCTCTACCCAATATGGCTTTCAACAGAATCTCTCTCCTTACATGGCCCTGTTAGATCTTCAAAATAATATAACTGATGCAATGGATGGAAAAAAATTCTCGTTGGGTATTTTCTTCGATTTATCAAAGGCATTCGACACTGTAGACCATAATATTTTGGTAAAAAAACTTGAGTACTATGGTTTCCGTGGTGTTAGTAACCATTGGTTCCTGGACTACCTCACTAATAGAACTCAGTACGTTTGTTTCAAAGGCAAAAAATCTCTAGCCTTGAATATATTATGCGGTGTACCTCAAGGGTCAATACTTGGTCCTCTTCTATATTTGTTATATATTAATGATTTGTCTAGAACCTCATCCTTATTTAAATTTATATTATTTGCCGATGATACCAATGTTTTCCTTTCTCATCACTCCTTAGAGCATCTATTTGACATAGCAAATAGTGAACTAGCCTTATTTGAAACATGGTTTAAAACCAACAGACTTTCCTTGAATACTGATAAAACCAACTTTATTTTATTCCATACGAGAAAAAAAAATATTCCTGATTTAATAAGGCCAATCTTAATTAATAACATACCTATTACCCGAGTTTATTCGTCTAAATTTCTTGGAGTTATTGTTGATAATCACCTCACGTGGGTTGATCACATTTCAACAATTGCCAAGAAAATTGCTAAAAATATTGGGGTTCTCCACAGGATTAAGCATTGCCTTCCTAAAACCATACTCTTTCATCTTTACTATTCACTTATATTTCCATATCTATCTTATTGTAATATCTCCTGGGGCTCCAATTACCCATCTCGTCTTAAACCTTTAGTCACCTTACAGAAACGTGCCCTAAGACTAATTTGTGGTGTTCAATGGTGGTCTAGCTCTATCCCACTGTACTATAATCACATGGTGCTGTCTCTTCTGAATATTAATAAATTCCAAATTTGTCTCTTCATGCACCGCTATAGTCACAATCTTCTGCCCAGCTCATTTAATAAATACTTTATTACTGGCTCTGAATTACATCACCATGCCACTAGACATGCTAACTGCTATCGTAGTGCTTTTGAACATCTAAAAATCAAGCAGTTTTCTATAAAATACCTGGGCCCTAAGATATGGAATGCTCTTCCAACCCTCATATCCGACCTACGATCCACCCCTCTCTTTAAAATTCGACTCAAAAAGTTTCTTATTGAATCTGATATCACTTCCTAGCCATTAACTCTTATTGCCATTGTCCTCTGACTATTATAATCACTATTATGAATTGTTAGTCTGCTTGGTTTGTAATAGGATTTCTATAGTTGTATATCGCTAACTGTTTGTTACTGTTTTCTGCTGTTTTGTTATTTTAATAATTGTACTGTTGTTACAGCTGCTAAAGTTTACGCATTATGCCATCACTATATTTTGTTGTTGTTTGCACCCGTTATTTACTATTGAATTACCTTATTAATCTGTCTCGTTTATTGCTCCATTTATTTCTGTGAATGCACACTCTTATCCTCTAAACTTTCTGCTTTGACTTCCTGCTACGACCAGTCTCATCTTCCCTCTGCTATCCTTCCTGACTCAACTCTTGTGTTCTTTTGCCTATGTCACTTACTCATTTTACCTCACTCTCCGCCATCTTATTTCTTTCCTAAATGTGGGTGCCCAGGTTAGCGGGTTCACACCCTTTCTGGGCTACCCATTCTTAGAGATCCTTTATATATCATTTTCATACTAACTCTTGTTACTAATCCTTATGTGCATATCATATTATTTCTTTGATACATTTGAGTTGCTTTTGCTTGTGATCTCTATGAATAAACAAGTTTTGAGTTTGAGTTTGAGTTTTGAAATATTAAATAACCTACCACCCATTATTGGAAATAAGTTTAACAACCCCGGTTTGACAGTGTCTCAAAGTCAATCTGTTGCTTAGACGACTGTGTTAAGCACACGTATTTGTAGGGTGTGTTGGTGTAGTGGGTATGTTCGTCGCCTTGCAGCCGAAGGGTTGCAGGTTCGAATCTACCTCAAGTTGCCGCGGAGGGACCTTGGGCAAGTCCTTCAATCGCAATTGCTCCGCGTTTCGGTGTGAAACTCCGGTGGAGTTTCCGCTCTGTAGCCGGGAGCACCTTGAAGGGGCGCTATGACAAGTGCACATACAAAGAAACGTATTTAAAATGCCGTTCATGGAGTTGATCTTTCCTTATGAAAGATTATTAATGCAGTTACCAGTTCGAAATCGATTGAAAAAGACCAATAAACAGCAAGTTGTTGTGAAATAATTGAACTGGTTCAGGCAATGCTTACATTAGACAATACGACATTAGCTACAACTTGTCTACGTTAGCCTATGACCATAAACAAAATGAGAAGTTAAATAGGGCAGAACAATGTTTCTGCCTTCATGAGGGACGACCTCCACTCGCTCCCACTGCAGCAACGCGACCTGGGTCAAGCTCCATCCTACCTACATGTATGTGAGCTATTTACCTCTGTCTCCGTTTCTCTTGACCGCCGTTCGCCGCGTGCGGCTGCCCGTGGTGATTACCTTATCCCTTTTCTCGCACCACAAACATGCAGCGAGGGCATTCTCGGTGGTGGGTCCAGCAATCTGGAATGGCCTCCATGCGGCTCTCCGCTAGCTTCTGTTGTTTCTGTGACCATGCTGGCTCTTTCTATCGTCTCAAGACTTTCTTTTCCACCAAGACTGGGTTGGGAGTGCCCCTGAGTAGAATCATGAAGCGACGCTCTATAAATTTCTGTGATTAATTGATTGATTGAGAAACTGTCTCGGAATTACGCAATTGTCGGGTGTTTCTATGATATCTCATTAGCGCATGTCATCCGAGGCTGTGCTAAGCACGCATGAACACGCCTGCCTTGACTTGGTAGACGATATTCGTATGGAGTTGGACACTTGCAGAAGGATTGTCTATAGAAGGGAATGACTCTGTACTCCACTCGACGTATCTCTCTCGCAGCAGGAATCCATTCTCTTCTCGGTAACCTTTGCATCTCATCAACGATGTACCTACAACAGAAACAACTTCAGCCTTGAACAACAATCATCGCCTACGGACACTGTATTGTATACAGTTGGTGAATGGACATCTGCTACATGTACCAGTCGTCTATGATTACTGTCTGTTGTTGTAGAAGGCGACGGAGTTTCATAGGTTTACTAGTAACGCGTTTACCTGGCTTTGGAAAGCAGCTTAATATAATTGACTCTGAAATTAAATGCCATAGAAAGCATTGTGGTATATTTCGGTATGCCAAGAACCTGTTATTCATTCATCCATTCACCCATATTGGAGATTTAAATGGCGCCACTATAAAGACGACCTACCCAGGAACTCCCCCAAATTAACCATGGCTAATGAGAACAGTTGCATGTGTGGGCTGTCTGCAGACCACTTAGCTACCAATCGCGCTTGAAATTCACTTAGAATTTCCCTTCTGTGCATAAAGTTATCGTGGATAGGTTTGAAATGGTCACTTGCTCTCGCAATTGAAGTCCAAAGAACTTCAGCTCTTGATTCAGAAATATATATAACGAATTGAATATATTCATTTGATTTTTGAAAGTCCATTTTGTTATGGAATAATATTTCAAAAATATGAAAACACGAATGTAGGAAACGTCCAGTGACAAAGAGACTTTAATGATGATATCATGAGTGAATTTCGTAAAATGAACATACTATCTTAGACTGTAATCTTCCTATACAAAATGCATGTAATTACCTTGCAGGTCTTCCGCTTGGTGAAAAGAGAGGACAGCAGAAGAGGAATCCCCAGCAGCCACCGAGTGCTGCAACCGACGCCATGAGCATTCCTAAGATGGGTCCGAGTACTGCCTTCGCCGCCAGAAGACCAACGTTAATGGATCCTGAATGAAAGAATCAGAATTGAGTTAAATGTAGCCTATAAGAAAAGCAAACATTATCAGTAGAGTATTACCAACATTCTAAACTCTAATTATGATTAGAAAGAGTGCGAGGGATTGTCTCCCTCCGCCTATACTCCGCTCTTTCAGCATCCACACTTGCAGGAATCGGCGTGACTACGCCAACCCCACCATCAACTCCTACTTCATGACCTCATTGCCACTCAGGGAATCCGCCTTGCCACTTGAAAGAGTCTGCTTCGCCTTCGTCCACTCCACTTCCTTCTACGTCTGAGGACATTCGCCTTACCACTTTGAACAGTCCGCCAGACGACACTATACATGTAGATCGTACAAAGCTTACCATCCATCCGTCGCACTTGGATATAATTAGCGAAGTGTCGTCTGCGCAGAATAACAAGTTAAGTCGTTGATGTTTTGCAATAAACTAATCATTTAGCGAAACGAAAAATCAGTCGATCTGGATAAACAGATGGACAGGTAGGTGCACCGCACCGAATGGACTTATGTTAAACACGGCCCTGATTCCAGCATTAGGTTAATTCAAATGCATCAGATAGAACTATAAAGATTATGATTCGGTGCAAATAATTATTGCCGTTTGGTGCTGCCTGGGCAATCGCACCTCTGTTTATTCTAACGTGCTCTGACTGTTCTAATTTCGTCCCATAAAGTCTATCAAAATTCATAACGCATACGCTGCAGTTCGTCCATAGAGACCAATCTCTCATATTTTCCAGTAGGCTAAAGTCCACTGGTTTCCTATTGCGGAGAAACAATTCATAGCTCTGACATCAGAAAGCTCTATAGATATATATTATGTTCCGGCATCAAATCAACGGAAGAGTTGAAGTTTCCTAGTTGACTGATCGTGGATATTTCAAAGGCTGTATCAATTCAAAATACTTTCTCTTGTCTTGAGCCTTTCCTTTAGAAAGTATTCTGCTGTACATTAATTCTGCAACATTTCGATCCGTTTAGCAAAACAAGTTCCGGTCGCCGTGAGTCGCTGCTGTTTACTGCGGACCCCAAATCGTATTCGCCATCTCGAAACTTCTACAGCGCCCACAAAAGCGAAGTCGCGGGAACCAGCTTATTCACAGGCACTTAATGAAAACAAAATCCGTAGGCCGCGGGTCAAGTCCGGAGAGTCAGGCAGACAAGCAGACTGACGGACGACTAAGGTAGATGATGTTTAGAGTTGAAATGACGAGGGATGTGATGAGAAGAGGAAGAATCAGGATAGGATTTGTGAAAGAGCAATGTTATCAGTTTTGAGTGAAAGACTTGTGCGAAAGGTGGAGTTTTGGTGCGCTCTCTCGTTTGACTCAACTCAGCGCTCGTGAATAAGCTGGTGCCCGCGTTTGGCTTTCAAGTAGCGCTTTAGTAGTTTGGAGACTGCGATTACGACTTAGAAGCGTTAGAAAGTGACGCACTCGCTGTGTCGAATGCATTGGAATATAGGTAATTATAATATTATGCAGTGTTGTGCACATTCTCTACAATATTGCAGATGCCAAATTAGCGATTCAATAGAAGGTAAAACAGTTCCTCTTACTATGAAAGCCACAAACCTTTATTTCCCATCATTCTATTTGTTCATTAACATGCATCTCAACCGGCCTTATTATGCATGCAAAATTGCAAATGTATTGTGAATGGTGCGTTTGCAAACCTAAATGGAAACAATCAATCAATCGCAATTTATATAGCGTCCCTTCAAGGTACCTACTCAGAGTCGCTCCCGGCAGAGATCAAGCGAGAAAACCAGTCTTCAACAGTTTGTGAAACTGAGAACAGCCTGGGAGTTGTCGCATAGTCAAGGGAAGTCCATTCCAGATTGTTGGACCAACCACAGAGAATGAACGCCTTTGCATTGTTGCAGAGCGAGCGAAAGGAACCATTAAGTCACCATTGGACAGCATAGCGCAGTGCGCGGCCTATGCAAGTGGAAAGAGGGAGGCAAAGCTCACACAGTTAAGAGGAAACAGATCGATGTGAAGTTAATTTAAGGTTTAATTTCTGCTACTTGACATACCTGTTGTCGGTTGAGACGTCACGTTGACTGGAGGAATCGTTGAATTCGTTGATGTACCGAATTCTGGGACGAACTCAGTTGACGTGAATGGCCGTTGAATCGTTGTTGCAGAGGATGTTGTTGCAGCGGAATTAGTCAGAGAGGTTAGGATGGTTGAAGCAACTGACTTACTGAATGTCTGATCACTCATTCCGATATAATATGACGCAGTAGGTGTAGCAGAAGATCTAGAAACTGTATTAGTGGTCGCTGTAAAAAATGCAGGTGAAGCATTAATGTTTGTGGTTGTTGACTGAGTTGTTGAAATAGTAGACACAGGTGAAGCATTAATGTTTGTGGTTGTTGACTGAGTTGTTGAAATAGTAGACGCAGGTGAAGCATTAATGTTTGTGGTTGTTGACTGATCTGTTTGTTTCTTTGATGTTGTAGGTATTGGTGATATGTTAGTGTTTGTGGTTCTTGGTTCAGTTGCTTCTTTCATTGTTGTTGTTTGTGTAGATGAAACGCTAATGTTTGTGGTTGTTGGCTGAGTTGTTTCTTTCTTTGGTGTTGCAGATTTAGGTGATGTATTAGTGTTTGTGGTTGTTGGCTGAGTTGTTCCTGTTGATGACGTTGCAGAAGTAGGTGAAGTGTTTGTGGTTGTTGGTTGGGTTGTTCCTGTCGATGACGTTGCAGAAGTAGGTGAAGTGTTTGTGTTTGTGGTTGTAGGTTGAGTTGTTCTTGTGGTTGATGTTGTTTGTGTAGGTGAGGTCTTAGTGTTGGTCGTCGTTGGCTGAGTTGTCCATGTCACTGATGTTGTAGATGAATGTGATGAAGTTCTTATTTCAGTTGACGTCATCGGTTGCGTCGTCGTTATTGATGTGTCCGTAACTACAATCAGAACAAAGTAGAACTCTAACAGATTTTTTTTCGTGTTATAGGGTCTATTATTCTTTCACAGTAGCCTAATTTTGTCTAGATAAATTTTGTTTATATCATTATTGAACTCGGTCATTTTAGTGAATTTAATTTTGTTTCGTATCAGGTGACACTTATAGTCCTACAAATTATGGTGCAGTTTGAAAATTTGGCGTGCATCTGGTGTTTTAGCTTTGTTATATTTAAGCCTCTGATTGGGTAACTTATTTCATGTTTAGATTTTAGTTGCACTATTATCTCTGTGTGATTTTTGTGCTGTGCTCTGTGTCTGTTAAAGTGGGCGTATGCGTAATAAATATCTCTCATCGAGCTCCTTGCCTAGCCTATAATCCTTCGTTGCTTACCTGTTACGTTTGCAACGAACTGTGGGTCGTTTCGTATCAGATAAACCGTCTTGTTATCTGATGGTTTAGTAAACGTTGCACGACAGTCGTATGCACCAGCAGGAGAGCTGCTATTAACGATGAAGGTAGCTGTAGAATCCCACACATATGGAGTGATGAGCTTCCTTGGAGGTGTAGCCGTATAGTCTTGACTATCGACCAAACAGGTGAGAATTGCGTTCATCGGAGAGACCGGATGATCTGCGTAAATGATCGTGCATTTTATACTTGCGCTCTCGGACGACGTACGAGTCAAGTAACAAATCGGACCAGAACCTGGACCAAAACCAATGAATCGATAATAAAACGATGCTGATTTTAAGACGTTAAATAGATTCTATACAATGATTATAAAAGTATAATATGCATGCAAACGTAATTGCATAAGTATATGAGTGCATAATTATCAATGAAGGTGGTGAAGACATTGTACTTTGGAATGTTACAAAGCCAAACAGTCCATTTCCTATGATATTATGTTTCTTTTATTGAAGACTTTAAGTTTACATACCCAACTTATATTCTATTCTATTTTGGGAGTTATAAAACGCCTTTCACAGTACAACCTAATCAGAGGCCCTTCCAGTGCGAAGAGCTCCTGGAAAAAGAAAAGTTTTAAGACAACGGTCGGAAAAAGTAAAGCCTCCAGATAAAATCTGAGCACGAATAACGGTAGGAACGTCATTCCACAGTAAAGGGCAGACAGAGGCAAAGGCACGATGTTGGGCTGTGGCAGTCCGAGATCGTGGTACAAGAAGAACTCAATAGCAATAGAATTAGCTACACCAACTGAGGTAATTTCGTTTGCTGGCACGGTTAGAGAGGGACTCACTCTTGCGATGAAGGCGGAATTGATCCACAGATAGCGAAGTTTGTATAAATTAAGGAAATATCGATGCCTTCTGTACAAATTGCTTATTGCCCTAGTTTAGTCAGCAATTATTATAGTCAGTATGTTGCAGAAGTATTCTAGTTGTAGGCTACATCTGCTCACAAGTGTACGTGCGCAAACACACCTGCAGCCTACATCTAGCTGGTCTCTGCCCAGATAATTACTTTCATGTATTCATTTATCGTATGCATATTGCAAGCACAGTTTTCATTTGACTTTGACCATATTATAATATGCATTCAATCCACATATTTCAATTGCGTCCTTTTAATCACACTGCTAAGACACGAGCTGCAGTTCATTTGAAATTACTGCAAACATCTTCTCAGTGAAATTGCTTTCAAAATTTAGACAAGAATAATCTGAAAGACTCTGGTCTCAAACAGCCAGTGGAGACGCCAAGATTTCAGTTTTGGGGCTGAATTTGCGGGAGAAAATTTTCCGTTTTCAGACGACAAAATTTCTGACGACCTCATGTTTAGTCATCGGCCCGAAATCTCAAGAAAATTTTTCATTTCGGCCGTCAAAATTTCTGTCGACCTTTTTTTAGTCGTTTGGTCGAAATCTTGAGGAAATGGTCCTTTTTTATATCCGCCAAACTGTCTGGCAAACCTCATGCGTATCTTTACGGTTATTTTTTAGTGGGGGGGGGCTAAAGGGGTTAATCGTGCAAATAAACTGTATGTCATTCTTACTTGGGAACAAATGGATGGCCTTTCTAGGGGGCTTAGCCCCTAGCCCCTCCTAGCGCCGCTGTTGCAAACAGCATAATTAATTTATTCTGTCAATGCATTCTCAACATAATAATTATTTCTTGAACGAAGCTAGTCAGAAAACCATTTACTTACGTATAACAACAACCTTCACCGCGGCAGCCGCAGTCTTGTTGTTGTCTGGAAAGTACACGTAGTACACTCCAGCAGTCGATATTGGACCGTCAGTGTTATTTGTGGTAGCGATGCGTATGATTAGACCGGATTGATTAAACGCGTAGAGTCCCGTTAGAGTTGGATCAACAGTTCCGTTAAAATCAGTGATGTCAATCTGCGCTGTTGCCTTTGAAGTTGGTCGAACCGTCCACCTCTCACCATCTGATCCGCAGCTTAGAATCGTATCCTCTGTTCCCTCGTAAACGACGATGTTTTCAAGGGAATTCACACACTGTTCCAACGCAACTGTATAAGGAAACAATTATTGAGATGCATGATAGTTTACGATCTACAATCTAAATTGCAGTGTCTTTCAAAATAATATAAATACTGGTTCCATAGGAAATAAATTAAAGACGCCACACACAAAGGTATGAAAGACACGAAGAAAAGAGCAGGACCGTGAGAGGTCAATGCTTTAAAATGAGAACACTTTAAACGATCTAATCATCAGAGTATTTCAAATAGGGACAATAATTAAGAGAGTGCTGGGCATCCTTCCACAGCTGGGATTTTATGTACTCTTTGCATTACTGTAGCGTCATCCGCAACTTTAAACGTTTTCTATTCAATTTCGGCCAAATTCTATGACAAATGCCCGCTGAGAAGTCATCCTACCTCTCCCATCATTGCATATTCGCTGTCATTCAAACAATAATGGTCTAACTAATATATTTTTTGCAAAGATGATGCTTTATTTGGTCCTAAAGCTTTGTTTTCATAAATATTCATTCCTGCGTTCCTGCATTAGGCTAATCACTTGACCTACTCTTAAATCCTGTGTCAAGTATGTCCATACTTTTTTAAGTTCTTGAAAGGCTTCAACTTTCATAATATTGACATTCGGGGTTTTATGTACTAAATAGGCTAGGTAAATGATATTCATTTCCTCTTGCGTGTGTCTTTGCTACAACAGTCATAATTATAACCCTCATCTTCCGGACCATTTGCTTCTAACAACGAATTAGGAGAGAACCAGGAAAATACATCTGGTAACTGTATCTTTTCACACTTTCAAAAGGGTTGAAATATTGACGCTCCATTGTTTTTGTTTTTGTTAAAGTTAGTTAAATTAAATTATTTCATAGAATGAGAGATTTCGTAGACACACGACGGATTACCAATTTAGCAGTTGTGTTATAAAATTATTATCAAACTAAACAGTCAGAGCGATTACTTTAGCGTTTCTTTGGTGCATAAAATAGGTCTAGACAAACTGTAGACTACGCACCTTTTCCGAAAGATATTATCATCAAAACAGTTGCTACTGTTAATAATGAATTCCTGCTTTGGTCGACCATGTTGACCAGAGAAGTTATGTTGCGAAAGGTTTCCTCGTCAAAATCCCTTTCACTCTATAATTACAAAAGACGAAAGAATTAGCAATTAAAACGTAGAATAAGACGAATGATTTTTGTTGACGGATTAAATAAAATGATTGCTAATGAGTTTCCGTTTCTAAAGACGAGATCCCTGTGCTGTTAGCAAAACAATTTGACAAAACAACTGAGGCCCACGACCATAGACATCTTTGCAAGAGACTTTCTTTTGCGTAAGCAGACACTTTGGTAAACAAATAAAACGTTATCTATCAATAATATTGGCTGCGAATAACACATTAAAGTAAATTACACGGATATCTTTTCCGTCGTTAACTCTGTTCTGATGATCAGAAGCATCTCCTGGCTACCATGGTTGCTTCACTCCTTCTCTTCCTATCCTTAGAGATATTCAATTGCTCCAGAGTATAGTAGTCAGTAGAGAAGAACAAACTTCATGGTAACACTCAGACATGAACTGAACCATCGACTAAACTGAATCTCAAGCAAGTCGTCAAATATACTTAATAAAATCTTTTGTTGGTTAGTAGGAAGTGCGGGCTGTTGCTGTGGTTTTGTGCTTTGGTTTACAGAAAAAAAGTGGCAGGTTGTATGCAAAGACTCGGTCAGGCAGTCATTCTTCTGCATTGACTTTGATGAGTTATGCCTTTGCTATTTATATCTAGTCTACGAGTCTACAAATCTACGAATAAATTTTTTATGAGGCGGATTTCAGAGCAGCTTGACCAGTCTTCCGCCTACCTTTATCCCCTCATCCACTTCCCCTTAACGTTTCCCGTCTAATATGGGAAACGTGTAATGCTGGCATCTTTTGAAGATTATAATTCCTGCTCGTGCAAGGATCATCTTGCCGTGAGGAAGTTGAGTAGGACGTCTATGCCCTGGATTTATTTATATTGGAATAAGTTGATGAGTGCGTTAAGACGAATAGAAAGTGTAATGGCGGGAGACAGGTAACTGACTAATATGTATTCTATAAATAGAACAGAATCGATGGGAGTACCCTGAACCGGGAAAAAAGAAAGAGGAGTAGGACAAGGCTGCAAGCTGTCCCCGAAATCATTAAATTTTAATATCTACATATTAGACGGGAAACGTTAATGGGAAGTGGATGAGGGGATAAAGGTAGGCGGAAGACTGGTCAAGCTGCTCTGAAATTCGCAGAAGATCAAACAATGTTTAACCAGTAAAGAAGGATTACAAGGAATGATGGATCGATTATGACATGAAAGTAAATAGAAGGCTATGAAGAAAACAAAGGGAGGTGAATTTAAACAGTAAAGATTGCGTTAAATGGAGAGGATATAGAACAAGTCGAGAAATTCTGCTACTCAGGAATGTGGTCACATGTTATGCAAGTGCCCTGTGGAAATAAAAAGAACAGTCATTGCAAAAAGAAGCATTCTACAAAAGAGGAGAACTCTTCAGAATAGAACTAAATAAGAACTTTGAAAAAGAGAATTGTCAAGACGGTGGTGTGGAGTGTATTCTTGTATGGATCGGAAATGTTTAAAAATGAGGAACGAAGGTAATTATAAGAAGATTGGAAGCTTTTGAAAATGTGAATTTGGTGCAGAATGGAAAGAGTCGGTTGAAGGGAACACTAGACGAATGAGGAGAATCTACAGATTCTGGTGGGAGATAACGGGTGAATGCTGGGGACAATACGAGGACGGTAGATAAACTGAGAGGTGAAACCATAGTAAGAGAAATCATAGAAGGAAGAATGGAGAGGGAAAAGACACGAGGAAGACCAAGAACGATGCTACTGGACTGGATGATGACAAAGAACGCTACAGAGGGCTAAAAGAGAAGCACTGAATAGAGATGAGTGACATCGTTGGACAATGGACATAGAAATCTGACTGAGGACAGAGAACGACATATGATCTACTGCAACAGTTCGGATGTTGGTTACACGCTGTTAGTTTCACATAAAGAACGAGGCAGCGATATAAGCCAACACCCTGCATTGTGTGTCGTCATATACGAGTTCAGCAAATGAGTCCGTCTTCAACTAATAGTACAAGGGCAAAATTGTAGCCGCTTGCAAGTTGTGGCCTTCAAATGCGCCTGATGATAAAAATTAAAGGCGCAAGCATGCTGTCATATCTCATTCTATATTATGTATGACTAGCTCGGCTACCCGGCGTTGCCCCGGAAATTTAGGATTCGACACTCTCCCGACCACAACCCCACCACACTGCAACACACACCCATCCCACCCCACAACACCCCACCACACTGCAACACACACACACCCATCCCACCCCACCACACAACGACCTCCGCCTGAACACCATCCGTGAAATTTGTGTTTTCGGGAAAATTCCCCTCCAACCCCACCCCTCACCCACACCACACCCCACCACACCAACCTTCACCATTACACCACCCGTGAAATTAGGGTTTTCTGGAAAAGTCCCCCACCCCACTCCACCAGCCCCATTCCTATCCCCACCCAACCCCCATTCACCCCACCCAACCACCGGCTGAAAAAGTAACGAAAATGAGGGTTTTGCCCACACCCTGGTCCCCATGGTGGCAGAGATTCGCGAACTCCTCCACTGGGTGTTCCATGTTTCCGATACGGAAAGGTGCTAGAATGTCGAAATGCATCCCCGTCAAACAGACAGACACACATAATCTTCTCTTTGTTTATATAGATTTCGGTGTGGTTTAAACTTGCAGAAGCTCTCGAGTTGATAGACATTGTGAAGAGGGCATCGGACACTTACGGGCATTGAGCCCACGGTTGATGATGATGATTATGATGTGTATATGTTATTCTTTTGTTTGTATGTTCACTTGTTGCAGCGCCTCTTCAATATTACTATTCAGATGCGCTCCCAACTACAGCAAGGACACTGCATCGGAGTTTGACGACGAATCGCTCACAAATTTTCGAGTGAAGGGTTTGCCCAAGGTACTTACACAGCGGCTTGAGTTGGTAGGCAATGAACTGTCCCACTAAACGACAGCGCCCCGCAAAGTATGTATTGTAAGTGTATGAATGTATGTATGCATGTAAGTATGTACGTATGTATGTATGTATGTATGTATGTATGTATGTATTGTATGTATATATGTGATGTATGTATGTGTGCATGTATGTATGCACCTATGCATGCATGTGTGAGCGCATGTATGCATGTGTCAATGTATGTGTGTGTAGGCCTACGTCACAATACCTGCGTGTGTGCATGCGTATGTGGATCTTGCCATAAAGCTCGTAACATAAAGATTGTAAAATAGGCCAACCTGTAATTCACATAGAATGCGGTGACATCTTGAAAAAAACACCGCTTTGTTGAAGTACGATGCTTGACTTGCACAATGACATATGAATACGTTGATATTATAATTTACACTGCAGGTCTGACAATCTTGCAATCTTATGGCGCCGCAAACAACAACATGATAATTATTTAGGTCAACAATTATTATTCTGTATAATTAATATCATACGTAGCACTTTGGATTCACTCTTTCATCCTTGATTCCTTGATGATCACATTATTTATCTTTGATTTATTACGTGCAATATTTCTTTCTTAAACATTAAGTTGGAATATTTTTAGTAAGCTTATGATTGGCGACAAAACAATAATTTCTTTATTTATTTTAAAACAAGTAATTTTATAATATTCTTAAAAAACGTCATAAGTACACGTAGCCTATCTCCGGAGATAACTGATTGTTTTGGCCTGAACCTGGGGCGACGAAGTTGATTCAGGAATCAAGACGCTCTCGATAGGTAAACATTGACATTGAAGGAATGCATGACACGACTTTCCGTTATCATCCATATAATATAAAGAAAAGTAGATCTATGTATGTAGCCTAACTAACTATGTTCCACAAAAACATTATTTTGATTGCTCCCAAATTTCCACAAATACTTCTTAACACCCTGTGTAAAGATTTCAGATTACCCCCGGTTTCAGATTACCCCACGCACACTAGATTTGCATCATTCATCGCCTTTATTGCGCTAAAAATCATTAAAAATGATCCCGCTTCTTGTTCTGCTCTCAAGATTTTCATCCGTCTTCGTCCTTCGTGGTTTGTTATCAATATTTTCATCCGTAAGTTCCGTAACTAAAATACTAATCACCGTTAAAGGCATTACGCCTATAATTTATTATAAGTATTAGAGTTGCGCCGACAGAGAAAGTTTAATGATGTTATCTGCGATGTAGCATACCGAAAATAACCGATTGTTTTAATAAAGTGATGCCAATTATTATCTAGATGCCGATGAGATGCCTTCGTTATTAGCCAATGAGATGCCTTCGTTATTAGCCAATGAGATGCCTTCGTTATTAGCCAATGAGATGCCTTCGTTATTAGCCAATGGCAGAAGCGACATAGACCTAATTATTATTCAAATACTTGAGGCTGGACGTGTTCAGCAGTGAATACGATGCTTTAGAAGATTTATGACTTTGCTATTTATATCGACTATATAAACGCATGCAAAGAAATTTCGAGCAAAGGCCAAAATGGCAAGCCATAGCACAGGTCGCAGTAGCCTATGAACCGTATGATTATCTGGTTCACGAAGGTTGAATGCTAAAATGCAAAAGAACGGTTTTATGATACTACTTTTTGCATCTATCACAGTCACTTGACAACATTTGTCATTGTGTGCAATAGTTAGACGACGAAATCAATGCTCTTTCTTTGCTTATTTTACACATGCTCTTTCTTTGCTTATTTTACACATGCTCTTTCTTTGTTTATTTTACACAGCGACTCGAGTTTGTTTTGTTTGTATGTGCACTTGTTATAGCGCCCCTTCAAGCACTCTACTCAGAGGCGCTCCCGACTGCAGAGCGGACACCATCGGAATTTCACGCCGAAGCGCTGAGCAATTGTGAGTGGAGGACATGGCCAAGGTTCCTACGCGGCGACTTGAGGTGGATTCAAACCTCGAACCTTCCGGCTTCAAAACAACAACGACGCCACCACTACACCACCGCGCACCACACAAAGTAATTGGCTTGATGTCTTTCTTAAGTGACATGTTATTTAGGTCTGCTACTTATTATACCGATGCATTGTTTCTTGTTTCTTGTTCATCCACGCATTACTAAAATTAAAATCCTCTTCTATTCATTGAAAGTTTCCTCAGTTTGCATTCGCAATCCTCACTTACATGCCTATCCTGTTACAAAACCTTCTGCAAAATTTCATTGTACCCTGTGACACAATGAGCTGACCTATTTCTCTGCTTCACAGGCGATGATACGGAGAGAGAGAGAGAGAGAGAGAGAGAGAGAGAGAGAGAGAGAGAGAGAGAGAGAGAGAGAGAGACAGAGACAGAGACAGAGACAGAGACAGAGACAGAGACAGAGACAGAGACAGAGACAGAGACAGAGACAGAGACAGAGACAGAGACGTAGTTGATCGTTTCAGTCCAGGTGTCTAAGGCATCTAATGGCGAAAGATCCAATCTGGTAGATTATTGGAAAAGTTATAAAATCAGGGTCGCGAAAAAGGCCTACAATCGCATTTACATTCAAAAACAATCAGGTAGCCTTAAATTCGAAAAATGACAGCAGTGAGCAAGAGTAAAATCGTCAACTAGGATAGGCCTATCGCGACTTAGCATAGTAATGAGGTAGCCTAAAATGCGATTATCGAAAGTTGGGTCCATTGCAAAAAATTATCTGAATATCCATTTTAGAAAAGTCGATGGGCTGTCGTTTTAAAATACCAGGAGAAAAATATCTTATAGATGTCAACTTGATATTGAAATAAAATAGTCATTGCCTTATTTATGGACACGTGAGGCATGCGAATAAATATAACGTTAGCCTAACTCTGTTGTGGCAAGAACAAACGAGGGAGTTTTAATGGTTGTCAAGTTTCTGAAGAAATACATTTTTCAGTTATTCATTCATTCAGTTATTTACTGCGGATGACAAGAGATAGAGCAAGAGACATAATGGCAATGAAGGGCACCAAGCTGGTGACAAAGACTTCTATAAATATTGCTTAGAATTTGTCTGCGGCTACAGTTGAGTTGAGGCGGGCGAAAGATTTATGTCACTCTGCGCCCATCATAATAGCCTACACACAACAGCTGCTGTTCTGTTGCATTATAGGCATAGACCTATTTGTCTGTCGGATACAAGACGTGCGTGAAATCATTCAGCCAGCATGAAACTACATGTAGTTCTAGCTCTAATTTTTATACACGTGAAAGCCGATGAACGAATAGACAATAATAATTATTATTGAGAGTAATGAGTCCGCACCTTCCGTCAATAGTCGTGTGTCTGAAACTGCCGCTGTTTGATATGAAAGAATGACCCACATTATTCTTCCTCCTGCCTTACTCTCCGCATCTTGACCCTCTGTCGATCGATTCTGTTTTGATTGAGAATAAGCCGCTTCTCGTAATAATTATTTCGCTTTTGTAGACGCTGTAGGAATATCGAGAAGAGGCAAAGACCACGATTACAATTCTCGTACAATGTCTGCCACGTATATTGTTTGTCTGCGTTAAACCGGATTGACAAGGTCGACACCAATCGGCATTTTGACCAGAGTGGCTTAGTTAGACACTAGACATTATCCCCGGATAAAACTCGTCTTATCCAGGAAGTCTGCAAGTAGGCCTAGAAAGAAGTGACTGTTTAATATTCTAAATTTATAATTATTATAAGTCTATGACATTAACACATAATTGTCTGATGCCCGCAGCGCTGGTCGACTGAGTTAATGTCGTCACAACGAACACTCATGACCCTCACGACCATAACATACTCATGTACGACCCTCACCCACGCGTACACCAAAGACCTGATCATGCATAGAATTAAGTGGGGTACTCACACGTAGCTATCACTGTAATGTAATAATGAGAACAATTTATATAGCGCAGATCAATGTCGACACGATGGTCGATTGGTACAACGCTTGACAGTGTGACTCCCCGTGCAAGGACAATAATTATGAAGTCATCAGCGAACACTTGACTACGTGAGGCTATCATCATAACAATAATATTATCATTGGTTCTTCTTATCTCAATTCCGTCGTCTGACTCAGTCGTTGATCTTACCTCGCTCTTCACTCGATCACATGAGAAAACAAAACTCTCTGCTGTTATTGACCTCAATATTGGCTTCAATTAGTAAAGCCATCTTTTGAATCAGTTTGTAGTGAACATCAGCGCACATGGAAACGCAGGTAAGAACATGGGCGGAGATTGGTTTTCGTTCTTGGGGGGCTGAAAAATTTCGTCCTGAACTAGCCACGCCGAAATTTTTTCCGGCCCCCAAAAAAGTTGATGACCTTTATTTAATCGTTTAATTTGAAGTTCTTAGGGGCTAAGCCAGGAAAAAGATACCATTTACACGGTAAAAAATTATGGCTAAGCTTAGACCCCAGCCCTTGATAAACTCCGCCCATGGATAAGAAACAATAGTTGGATTCAGTGATCAGAAAGGTGACACACCGCCACCGCTTATGTAATCCATACTTAGATCTAGGCCTATTTAATAAAATAATGACTGGCTTAGGCATGCATCGGTATTACGCGTGGTACATGTATATAGGCTAGTTATGTTTTTGTGGGGTGCGGTGGTGTAGTGGTTATGTTCGGTGTCTTGCAGCCGAGGGTTTGCAGATTCGAATCCACTTCAAGCCGCCTCGTAGGGACCTTGAGTAAGACATCCACTCGTTATTGCTCAGGCGCTTCGACGTAGAATATATTCGCGTAGAATATACTGATTATTTCGCTCCCAAAAAGTTGCTGACCTTTTTTTAGTCGCTTGGTTGAAATTTAAAAAAAATCGGAAATTTTTGCAGCATGTGTGGGATCTCCTAAGATGTGGGGGTCTGTTCGGCCGAACATGTTGAACATGCCTTAATGCGGCTCTGCCCTTAAAGTTAAAGTAAAAGACTTACTTATAATCTATCATTGCAGCTGTCGCAAGGACAAATTTAAATATTGCCGGTAATCTGAAATAGATCTGAAAAGCTACAAAGGATTTGACCCCAAATTTATAGGCCTAATCGACATTGTAAAGCGAGATTGCATATTGCTTAATAATAATAATAATAATAATAATAATAATAATAATAATAATAATAATAATAATAATAATAATAATAATAATAATAATAACGACAGTTTATATGGCGACGTAACGCGGCCATACCGCTACAAGGGCGCCTCACAAACGGCCAACTGCGGGATAAGCCTTAGCAAACAGATAAGTTTTAAGCTTTGTTTTAAAAGAGTCCACTGAGGCGGCCAATCTAATGTCCGGTGGAAGACTGTTCCAGCATCTGCTTGTTTGATATTATTGAGATGGTGTCTAATAGGCTGTGCATCCGAAGAAAAATTCGTACGGGATTTCTTATTATATTATTAAGATTTAAACCAGAAATGTTACAGCTAGAATATCTTGAAAACTGCGTCGAGAGTATGAGAAACAAAAAATTGCGATGCCCAGTGGTTCAACATTCTCTGACGAAGAAACCAGACATACTTGCAATGGCAATTGCTTGTGGTTCAACATTCTCTGTTGGCTGCAGATTAAAGTTTCACAATGAGTGTTATTTGAATTCTAAAGAGTGTTAGGCATAGCCTATGCTTGATTGCAAGGTTGTCGAAATATGGGTAAAGGTCTTGACAGATTGTTTTAACTTCATACTGAAAAGTAACCAAACGCTTAATTATAATGTAACTAGACGAAGGTTAAAGTGCTAACATGTACATAAAATGACAAGCATCCAACAAATTCATAATAATGACAAACTTTAAAAAGGTCAATTAAATTGCAGGATGAACAGGAACTTACGCAAAGCATCATGAGTTCCGTCCTCAGGCTCATGACTTCTCTTTCCCGGAAAAAGCAAATTGCAACTTTATCCCTAGAGTAGGCTACTATTCAAAAATATTTTTTAAACCTAGCTAGCCCTACAACAAACACATAAATTAGCTTTAACTCAAACCCAACATTTATTTATGTCGCTTATAAACTGAACTTATGGGCCTACATAAAACCTTTATAAAATTTGTTATATGTAACATGCTGCGTTCTGCCGGCCTGAAGTGTTGATTAAACGAAAATTGATCGATTGATTTACTGTTTAGATGATATTCTGAGCAAATAAAGAAGTTTACAAGGAAAAGTGTCTAAAACAAATACCTAGGCGCATTTGATCCACGCTCGTAGACCTATTTATCGCAGAGAGAATTATGTGCTTGATAAAAAAGGAAAGAATCAATCAGCCTAAGGAAGTTAAAGTTGACTGTTTAGAATAGGTCGAAAAGCATCAACAAAAGACTGTCTCCTGTACATCAAAACTCACAGATCGTAGGCTACTTAACGACACAAATAGCCTATCCATTATAGGAAATAAGTTTGACAACCCCACTGTAGGCTGGTGTCTCAGAGTCAACCTGTTACTTAGACGACTGTGTTAAGCACATGTAGGTTATTTAAAATGCCGTTTATGGAGTTGATCTTTGCTTATGAAAGATAATTAATGCAGTTGTCAGTTCGAATCCGATCGAAAAGAGCACAGACCAATAAACGGCATGTTGTTGTGAAATAAATGAACTAGTTCAGAAAATGTACAAGTAACCCGCTTACATTAGACATGACATTAACTACAACTACATGTCTACAGCTACACTAGGCTATGACTATAAACAAAATGAGAGGTTAAATTAACAAGATGGGCAAAGCATCTCTCCGGAAATACGCAATTGTCGGGTATTGTTATGATATCTCAGTAGCGCATGCTATCCGAGGCTGTGCTAAGCACGCATGAACACGTCTGCCTTGACTTGGTAGACGATATTCGTATGGAGTTGGACACTTGCAGAAGGATTGCCTATAGAAGGGAATGACTCTGTACTCCACTCGACGTATCTCTCTCGCAGCAGGAATCCATTCTCTTCTCGGTAATCTTTGCATCTCATCAACGATGTACCTACAACGGAAACAGCTTCAGCCTTAAACAACAATCATCGATTATACGGACACTGCATTGAATACAGTCGGTGAATGGACATCTGTTACAGTATCAGTCGTCTTTGATTATTGTATGTTGTTGTAGAAGGCGACAGCGTTTCAGAGGTTTACTAGCAACGCGTTTACCTGGCTTTGGAAAGCAACTTATAATCATAGACTCTGCGAATTTCCTTCTGTGCACAAAGTTATCGGGGAAACCAGACATAGTTGAAATGGCAATTGCTCCGGCATTATTGAAGTCGAGAAAGCTTCGTCTTTTGATTAAGAAATAACTATTTCGAACTCACTGCTCATTTTAAAGCCAATTTTGCTATGGAATAAAATTTACAAAATATGAAAACATTTGGATGCAGGAAAAACCCAGTGACAAGGAGACATTGATGATGATATCATGATTGAATTTAGTAAAATGAACATATTATCTTAACCATCATTCGAACAAGCCAAAATGCAACTTAATTTGAACAAAGCCCCCCCGTTTTGATATGGGTTTTTCATGGGAAATAGTGATTTTTACATGCCAGTTTCGTAAGATGATATCAGAGTAACTCAAACCAACAATGTATCAGTCTCTTTATGAAATATAAATAATTTTTATGATAAATTTGAAATTAAATGTTTAGTTACATTAATTGTGACGGTTTGTCATACATGTTCATCGTCGCAATAGTTGTCAATCCATAAAATTTGGAAATAAAACCCCCATAATTTTAGTAAAATTAGTACTGAATGCTCTTATGATCAGAGTCAGCATGATTGTTTTCTAGAAAATTACCATACAAGTAATGGAATAGGACTATACCTAAAATGCAAACATGTATCATACATGCACATAGTCCGTTAGCTGTTGCTTTCGGGTTTGTATGTCGAGTGATGATGTCTTTCATCTCGGCTGTTATAAAACTGTAAAAACTATCTGGAATATTCTCCGTATTATTTTATTCCGCATCTTCTGTTACTGCATTGTGCAACAGAGCACATCCTCTTGGCATTGCTTTTAACAAGAATTATTTGGATCTTTACTTGTATTTAGGTCTCTCGGCTTCATCAGTATAAACAATTTTGTCATTATCTTCACTATCAGATCCAGTCTCATCATCGTGTTTATCATCATCTTCAAATCATCATTGTCTTCATCATAAGAAATGCCTGAATGTTGTTATTCAGACATTGGCATCTGTTCATGTTCACATTCTTTACTGTTGCTCTCACTGTCCAAACTGTCATCATTGTAGTCTCGGCCAGTAGGCTATTATCTTCAGAACTTCCATATCACTAAATCGATTTGGTCGTTTAGATGTGCTAATTGTAGCTCAGTAATATAGGAACAGAGTCATCAAAGCAATCTGAGAAAATATCACTCCTAAAAAGTTATGCAGCAAATGGTGACAGGACAATTACCCCCTGGACAATTACCACCGTGCCAATTACCCCCGGACAATGACCCCCGACAATTACCCCGTGCCAATTACTCCCAGGACAACTACCCCGTGCCAATTACCCCGGACAACTACCCCGTGCCAATTACCCCCGGACAATGACCCCCTACAATTACCCCTGGACAACTACCCCCGTGCCAATTACCCCCGGACAACTACCCTCGTGCCAATTACCCCCGGACAATTACCCCCCCGTACCAATAAAGAAGTCTATGTCATGTTCGCCTATTTTCGCACTCAAACGAAACGACGCCATTTGCCAAATTCTTCTGTTTCACATAAATGTAACCTTCGAAACTAAGTTTATCTTTCCCTCTCTCAGATTTATAAAATTCCATCATGACTAGATATGGATAAATTAAGTAGACTGTGTGTTTTGCATTGAATGGTCAGCTAAATTTTATGCAAGAGCGTAGGCCTACAGGTAACGTATGCCTAAGAGCGAGAGAGACAGATACATAGAGAAAGACAGAGAGAGGAACAGAGAGGCATGGAATGCTAAAAGGAGGGATGTACACAGAAAGCTGATAAATAAAAGTAGTATAGGCCTAGCAAGGAGTGTTATAGACTAAGTGTGTACAATAAGTATTTTAGAGTGAGCTAATGAAGAAAGAAAAGTAAAGTTAATTTAGGATTGGCTTAGGCAGCGCTGAAGGTCTGACAAATGCGAAGGCCATGACCATTAGAATGTTCGCTCCCTTACGCGTATACGAAGATACGCGTGAAGGAACAAGCTCACACTGTGCCACTGGGGTAGTTACCTGGGGGTAATTGGTACGGAGGTAATTGTCCGCAGGGGTAATTGGCACGGGGTAGTTGTCCGGAGGTAATTGGCACGGAGGCAGTTGTCTGGGAGGTAATTGTCTTGGGGTAATTGTCCAGGGGTAATTGTCGGGAGGTAATTGTCCGGGGGTAATTGTCCAGGGGTAACTGCCCTAGAACCGCAGCAAATATATGAAGGGAGTCTGGCCAGACACCTCTTGTTCGATGAGGTTAGACCATATTCTTCCTAGACGAAATGCATGTATTAATTTTACCTTGCAGGTCTCCCGCTTGGTGAGAAGAGAGGACAGCAGAAGAGGAATCCCCAGCAGCCACCGAGTGCTGCAACCGACGCCATGAGTGTTCCTAAGATGGTTGCGAGTGTGAACTTCGCCGCCAGAAGACCAACGTTAATGGATCCTGAATGAAAAAATCAGAATTGAGTTAAATGTATAAGGAAAGCAAACATTATCAGTAGAATATAAACAACATTCTAAACTATAATTATGATAAGAAACAGATCTACAGAGGAATTTATCGATGGCTTTTAGCAACGGAGACCCACGGCTCTTAAGAGTCATGATTACAACGAGTCTAAGAAAACCATTTTCAGTCAAAATCGTGTCAGGCTAACACGTCTCTATTTTTCGTGTTTATATCGGCTAGCCTACAATCAGTTCAGTTTTTAATCATACACCATTACATCCGTTGCTTAATCGATTGTACGCTAATTGTATCCAACTATTCATTTCATTTGACAACTCGATGTTTAATACACCCATCTATTGCGATAGGTGCCTATCCGGCGTCTTTACTCCGGTTCAAAACGGTGGAATATTTTTTCGATTTATAACCTAATTGGCGTTTGCGGTGATTTCTAAACTTCTCCTATATATTTTGCATTAGGGTGAAGTGATAAAAACGAAAATCAGAAATCTGAAAATAATAGCAACCAATTTTTGTAGTTCCCAATGACATGGGTTCAAGAAATGTCAAAACAGTTTTTACAAATATTAATGTCTTCAGCCCCACCAGAGGGCCAAAGTTAAAAAAATTGAGCTTTTGAGAGAAAATTGCAGGTTTTCTTGTGAAATATTCTTAGTGCAAAATTATTTACTGCATTTCAATATAGCCGACCGTTGGAAAGAGCTCTTAAAACTGAATAAAATTACGTATTTTAGAGTACCGGTAGTGTCATGTTTGTAGAAGGTATTAACTTTTTGCCATACCTCCTCTTCGCGACATGTCATTAAGCTTAAAAACAGTAAAACACTAGTTTTTTATGTCGGCGCGCCGCCGCCGACGACCAAAAATGACCGGCGCGACGCCGCCGATACTCTCGAGTCTGCGCAAGACTCTGCGCTTAAGAGTATTGCGCAGATGAAAGGAAATCGGCTCGATGTCAATGGTTCTGGTTTCATTGAGAAAGCCAATAGTCCCAGATCTCTGGATTTGAACCCGATGGATTGATAATTCATTTCGGAAAACCATGCTGCAGAAATACCACAATCTGCAACCAAAACCTAGAGCGATAAGAGAATTGATCGTCGCATTGGAGTTTATATGGGCAGATTTGCCTTTGGAGCGCATCAACAAGGGCATCATGAACATTACAAAGAGACTCATTAAATTTTCAGCACGCATAAGAAGACCAGCTACTGGCACTATATAAAATAAGAATCTGCAGGAACCGGGCTTCCCTGCCAGGTAAAAAATCCGGGAAGTCTAGCTGAGTCCTAGAAAGTATGGTGTTACCATGGTAATGGTATTAGTTTGAGCACTGGTGGTGGACACATTGAACACAAGTTGGGAAGCACTATCAAGTTGATTTGATAACAGTTATTTGAGAGAACACTTAACAAATCGAAGTGTTGTTACTTTTTATTGCGTAACGTTTTTGAATCGTCAAAAAACAGTGGGTGGCCTAACTAAAAGTGATATAAGTTTTGTTCTTATTGATGAAATCGGGCCATCTAATACTATAAGTATGAGATCTGTGTGTATGGATGTCCGTCCCAAGAAAGGCACAAAGACATTTTCATTTTACTTCTTTTGCAAATTTGTGGGTAAGCGCGACTATTTTCAGGTTTCAATTCACTTTAAAACGAATTATCGACAATTTGAGTTTCGTCATGGAAACTTTTTTTTTAACATTCGGACGCTATAAACCATACCTTGCACCACGCTGCAACGATGGAGTAGTCCGGTCAATGAAATCTTAAACCCGCTCATTTACAAGCAAATTTTTGCACGAAAAGTTTTGAAATAGACTAAAGAATATGTGGTAGAAATCCGAAGAAAAAGCGATATGGGGAAATATTTAAAATATGAAAATTAAAGCAGGCACGTTTACAATTGCTAGGGTCGTAACGACATAGACGGAGTTAATGCCCAAATATTTCATGTGACTCTTCGTTAATATTCTTGATCGGGAAAGTCGCGGGCAACGACGTCGCGGGCGTAGTCAATGCATAAACATCTAGGGTCAAGAAGTCACGGGCGTAGTCAATGCATAAACATGCCACGTGACCTGCATCAATATTCATGAACTTTTGAGCAGACGATGTTTTGTTTATATCGGAGAATCAAGTATCGCTTTCTTTCCGCATATAAGAATTTGGTAAATAGGGCCTAGAAGTTATTTTATGTAAAACATCAAAATCATGACCTGCAAGTCTCTTAACAAAATAGCTTCGGAACGGTAAACAATAATCGATTAAAAAAGATGTAAAACTTCACGTCTAAAAAATCGGAAATTGCTCTTAAAAACAGGATACATCATGGAAAATATGGACATTTTAAATTTACATGCGGTGAGTAGAAATTTAACGGGCAACACTGGTAGGCTACATCAGAGGGGTAAAGGCGAAAAAAGAAATTTCCAGGGCAACGCCGGGTAACACAGCTAGTCATGTATAAATGTGAATTATCTTTAAGCCCGGGAAATTTCATTTCGAAATCCTAACATTTGGCCAAGATATTGGCATAAAACCCTAGGGCCTTTCTCCTGGCTAGCTTGTCTATGTGAGGAGAGTGATATAGCCTAACATATTGAAATAATTGCAACTTGAGTCACCAAAAAGACTCTTAAGTTTGAAAAAAAATCAAAGAGATTGCAAAAACAAAGCCATCTCCATAAAAAAACCATTTTGACTGGCGAGACATAAGATTATTAAATATTTTTGGGGGACACCCTACTGAATATTGCGAATGTTGCGTTTGCAAGTCCAAATATATACAAATCGAGGTGAAGTCTATTTAAGTTTTAAGATCTGCTTCGTAATGTACCTGTTGTCGTAGCGAATACTGGCGGAATCGTTGTTGTCGTTGTTGTCGTTGTTGTCGTTGATGTCGTTGATGTATTGGATTCTAGGGCCAGACCTGATGTCAATTGCCGTTCAATCACTGTTGTACTTTCAACGGAATTCATCAACAAGGTTGCCGTTGAAACAGGTGCTGTCAGATTATTAACTCCAGAGAATGGTGTAGAAAATGCAGGAGGAGGTGCGGTGGCTGTATTTGTGGTCATTGGTTGAGTTGTACCAGTGTATGGTTTAGTAGATGCAGGAGAAGGTGTGGTGGCTGTATTTGTGGTCATTGGTTGAGTTGTACCAGTGTATGGTTTAGTAGATGCAGGAGAAGGTGTGGTGGCTGTATTTGTGGTCGTTGGTTGAGTTGTACCAGTGTATGGTTTAGTAGATGCAGGAGAAGGTGTAGTGGCTGTATTTGGGGTCGTTGGTTGAGTTGTACCAGTGTATGGTTGAGTAGATGCAGGAGAAGGTGCGGTGGCTGTATTTGTGGTCGTTGGATGAGTTGTACCAGTGTATGGTTTAGTAGATGAAAAGGAAGGTGCGGTGGCTGTATTTGGGGTCGTTGGTTGAGTTGTACCAGTGTATGGTTTAGTAGATGCAGGAGAAGGTTGGGTGGCTGTATTTGTGGTCGTTGGTTGAGTTGTACCAGTGTATGGTTTAGTAGATAAAAAGGAAGGTGCGGTGGCTGTATTTGTGGTCGTTGGTTGAGTTGTACCAGTGTATGGTTTAGTAGATGCAGGAGAAGGTTGGGTGGCTGTATTTGTGGTCGTTGGTTGAGTTGTACCAGTGTATGGTTTAGTAGATGCAGGAGAAGGTGTAGTGGCTGTATTTGGTGTCGTTGGTTGAGTTGTACCAGTGTATGGTTTAGTAGATGCAGGAGAAGGTTGGGTGGCTGTATTTGTGGTCGTTGGTTGAGTTGTACCAGTGTATGGTTTAGTAGATGCAGGAGAAGGTGTAGTGGCTGTATTTGGGGTCGTTGGTTGAGTTGTACCAGTGTATGGTTTAGTAGATGCAGGAGAAGGTGCGGTGGCTGTATTTGTGGTCGTTGGATGAGTTGTACCAGTGTATGGTTTAGTAGATGCAGGAGAAGGTATGGTGGCTGTATTTGTGGTCGTTGGTTGAGTTGTACCAGTGTATGGTTTAGTAGATGAAGGAGAAGGTGTGGTGGCTGTATTTGTGGTCATTGGTTGAGTTGTTCCAGTGTATGGTTTAGTAGATGCAGGAGAAGGTGTGGTGGCTGTATTTGTGGTCATTGGTTGAGTTGTACCAGTGTATGGTTTAGTAGATGCAGGAGAAGTTGTGGGGGCTGTATTTGTGGTCGTTGGTTGAGTTGTACCAGTGTATGGTTTAGTAGATGAAAAGGAAGGTGCGGTGGCTGTATTTGTGGTCGTTGGTTGAGTTGTACCAGTGTATGGTTTAGTAGATGCAGGAGAAGGTGTGGTGCCTGTATTTGTGGTCGTTGGTTGAGTTGTACCAGTGTATGGTTTAGTAGATGCAGGAGAAGGTGTAGTGGCTGTATTTGGGGTCGTTGGTTGAGTTGTACCAGTGTATGGTTTAGTAGATGCAGGAGAAGGTGCGGTGGCTGTATTTGTGGTCGTTGGATGAGTTGTACCAGTGTATGGTTTAGTAGATGCAGGAGAAGGTGTGGTGGCTGTATTTGTGGTCGTTGGTTGAGTTGTACCAGTGTATGGTTTAGTAGATGAAGGAGAAGGTGTGGTGGCTGTATTTGTGGTCATTGGTTGAGTTGTACCAGTGTATGGTTGAGTAGATGCAGAAGAACGTGTGGTGGCTGTATTTGTGGTCGTTGGTTGAGTTGTACCAGTGTATGGTTTAGTAGATGCAGGAGAACGTGTGGTGGCTGTATTTGTGGTCGTTGGTTGAGTTGTACCAGTGTATGGTTTAGTAGATGCAGGAGAAGGTGTAGTGGCTGTATTTGGGGTCGTTGGTTGAGTTGTACCAGTGTATGGTTTAGTAGATGCAGGAGAAGGTGCGGTGGCTGTATTTGTGGTCGTTGGATGAGTTGTACCAGTGTATGGTTTAGTAGATGCAGGAGAAGGTGTGGTGGCTGTATTTGTGGTCGTTGGTTGAGCTGTACCAGTGTATGGTTTAGTAGATGCAGGAGAACGTGTGGTGGCTGTATTTGTGGTCGTTGGTTGAGTTGTACCAGTGTATGGTTTAGTAGATGCAGGAGAAGTTGTGGTGGCTGTATTTGTGGTCGTTGGTTGAGTTGTACCAGTGTATGGTTTAGTAGATGCAGGAGAAGGTGTGGTGGCTGTATTTGTGGTCGTTGGTTGAGTTGTACCAGTGTATGGTTTACTAGATGCAGCAGAAGGTGTAGTGGCTGTATTTGTGGTCGTTGGTTGAGTTGAACCAGTGTATGGTTTAGTAGATGCAGGGGAAGGTGTGGAGGCTGTATTTGTGGTCGTTGTTTGAGTTGTACCAGTGTATGGTTTAGTAGATGCAGGAGAAGGTGTGGTGGCTGTATTTGTGGTCGTTGGTTGAGTTGTACCAGTGTATGGTTTAGT
The DNA here is from genome assembly GCA_949752735.1 of Lumbricus terrestris. NCBI lineage: Eukaryota > Metazoa > Annelida > Clitellata > Crassiclitellata > Lumbricidae > Lumbricus > Lumbricus terrestris. The sequence goes on from OX457037.1 coordinate 511,890, forward strand.
AGATGCAGAAGAAGGTGCGGTGGCTGTATTTGTGGTCATTGGTTGAGTTGTACCAGTGTATGGTTGAGTAGATGCAGGAGAACGTGTGGTGGCTGTATTTGTGGTCGTTGGTTGAGTTGTACCAGTGTATGGTTTAGTAGATGCAGGAGAAGTTGTGGTGGCTGTATTTGTGGTCGTTGGTTGAGTTGTACCAGTGTATGGTTTAGTAGATGCAGGAGAAGTTGTCGTGGCTGTATTTGTGGTCGTTGGTTGAGTTGTACCAGTGTATGGTTTAGTAGATGAAAAGGAAGGTGCGGTGGCTGTATTTGTGGTCGTTGGTTGAGTTGTACCAGTGTATGGTTTAGTAGATGCAGGAGAAGTTGTCGTGGCTGTATTTGTGGTCGTTGGTTGAGTTGTACCAGTGTATGGTTGAGTAGATGCAGGAGAAGGTGTGGTGGCTGTATTTGTAGTCGTTGTTTGAGTTGTTCCAGTGAATGGTGTAGTGGATGCAGGAGAAGGTGTGGTGGCTGTATTTGTGGTCGTTGGTTGAGTTGTACCAGTGTATGGTTTAGTAGATGCAGGAGAAGGTGCGGTGGCTGTATTTGTGGTCGTTGGTTGAGTTGTACCAGTGTATGGTTTAGTAGATGCAGGAGAAGTTGTCGTGGCTGTATTTGTGGTCGTTGGTTGAGTTGTTCCAGTGTATGGTGTAGTGGATGCAGGAGAAGGTGTTGTAACTGTATTTGAAGTCGTTGTTTGAGTTGTTGCAGTGTATGGTGTAGTGGATGAATGCGAAGGTGTTGTAACTGTATTTGTGGTCGTTGGTTGAGTTGTTCCAGTGTATGGTGTAGTGGATGCAGGAGAAGGTGTTGTAACTGTATTTGTAGTCGTTGTTTGAGTTGTTCCAGTGTATGGTGTAGTGGATGCAGAAGATGGTGTTGTCGCTGTATTTGTGGTCGTTGGTTGAGTTGTTCCAGTGAATGGTGTTGTGGATGCAGAAAAAGGTGTTGTAACTGTATTTGAAGTCGTTGTTTGAGTTGTTCCAGTGTATGGTGTAGTGGATGAAGGAGAAGATGTTGTAACTGTATTTGTGGTCGTTGGTTGAGTTGTTCCAGTGTATGGTGTAGTGGATGCAGGAGAAGGTGTTGTGACTGTATTTGTAGTCGTTGTTTGAGTTGTTCCAGTGTATGGTGTAGTGGATTCAGAAGATGGTGTTGTAAGTGTTTTTGTGGTCGTTGGTTGAGTTGTTCCAGTGTATGGTGTAGTGGATGCAGAAGAAGCTGTTGTGACTGTATTTGTGGTCGTTGGTTGAGTTGTTCCAGTGTATGGTGTAGTGGATTCAGAAGATGGTGTTGTAAGTGTTTTTGTGGTCGTTGGTTGAGTTGTTCCAGTGTATGGTGTAGTGGATGCAGGAGAAGTTGTAATGGCAGGTTTTGTAGTCGTTGTTTGAGTTGTTCCAGTGTATGGTGAAGTGGATGCAGAAGAAGGTGTTGTAACTGTATTTGTGGTCGTTGGTTGAGTTGTTCCAGTGTATGGTGTAGTGGATGCAGGAGAAGTTGTAGTGGCAGTTTTTATGGTCGTTGGTTGAGTTGTTCCAGTGTATGGTGAAGTGGATGCAGAAGAAGGTGTTGTAACTGTATTTGTGGTCGTTGGTTGAGTTGTTCCAGTGTATGGTGTAGTGGATGCAGGAGAAGTTGTAGTGGCAGTTTTTGTTGTCGTTGGTTGAGTTGTTCCGGTGAATGGTGTAGTGGATGCAGAAGAAGGTGTTGTCACTGTATTTGTGGTCGTTGGTTGAGTTGTTCCTGTCGATGACGTTGCAGAAGTAGGTGAAGTGTTTGTGGTTGTTGGTTGAGTTGTTCCTGTCGATGACGTTGCAGAAGTAAGTGAAGTGTTTGTGGTTGTTGGCTGAGTTGTTCCTGTCGATGAAGTTGCAGAAGTAGGTGAAGTGTTTGTGGTTGTTGGTTGAGTTGTTCTAGTCGATGACGTTGCAGAAGTAGGTGAAGTGTTTGTGGTTGTTGGTTGAGTTGTTCCAGTCGATGAAGTTGCAGAAGTAGGTGAAGTGTTTGTGGTTGTTGGTTGAGTTGTTCCCGTCGATGACGTTGCAGAAGTAGGTGAAGTGTTTGTGGTTGTTGGTTGAGTTGTTCCTGTCGATGACGTTGCAGAAGTAGGTGAAGTGTTTGTGGTTGTTGGTTGAGTTGTTCCAGTCGATGAAGTTGCAGAAGTAGGTGAAGTGTTTGTGGTTGTTGGTTGAGTTGTTCCAGTCGATGAAGTTGCAGAAGTAGGTGAAGTGTTTGTGGTTGTTGGTTGAGTTGTTCCAGTCGATGACGTTGCAGAAGTAGGTGAAGTGTTTGTGGTTGTTGGTTGAGTTGTTCCAGTCGATGAAGTTGCAGAAGTAGGTGAAGTGTTTGTGGTTGTTGGTTGAGTTGTTCCAGTCGATGAAGTTGCAGAAGTAGGTGAAGTGTTTGTGGTTGTTGGTTGAGTTGTTCCAGTCGATGAAGTTGCAGAAGTAGGTGAAGTGTTTGTGGTTGTTGGTTGAGTTGTTCCTGTCGATGACGTTGCAGAAGTAGGTGAAGTGTTTGTGGTTGTTGGTTGAGTTGTTCTCGTCGACGACGTTGCAGAAGTAGGAGAAGTCTTTGTGGTCGTTGGTCGAGTTGTTCCGGTCGATGAAGTGGCAGAAGTAGGTGAAGTGTTTGTGGTTGTTGGTTGAGTTGTTCCTGTCGACGACATTGCAGAAGTAGGTGAAGTGTTTGTGGTTGTTGGTTGAGTTGTTCCTGTTGATGACGTTGCAGAAGTAGGTGAAGTGTTTGTGGTTGTCGGTTGAGTTGTTCCAGTCGATAACGTTGCAGAAGTAGGTGAAATGTTTGTGGTGGTTGGCTGAGTTGTTCCCGTCGATGACGTTGCAGAAGTAGGTGAAGTGTTTGTGTTTGTTGGTTGAGTTGTTCTTGTCGATGACGTTGCAGAAGTAGGTGAAGTGTTTGTGGTTGTTGGTTGAGTTGTTCCAGTCGATGAAGTTGCAGAAGTAGGTGAAGTGTTTGTGGTTGTTGTTTGAGTTGTTCCAGTCGATGTCGTTGCAGATGTAGGTGAAGTGTTTGTGGTTGTTGGTTGAGTTGTTCCCGTCGATGACGTTGCAGATGTAGGTGAAGTGTTTGTGGTTGTTGGTTGAGTTGTTCCGGTCGATGAAGTGGCAGAAGTAGGTGAAGTGTTTGTGGTTGTTGGTTGAGTTGTTCCTGTCGACGACATTGCAGAAGTAGGTGAAGTGTTTGTGGTTGTTGGTTGAGTTGTTCCTGTTGATGACGTTGCAGAAGTAGGTGAAGTGTTTGTGGTTGTCGGTTGAGTTGTTCCAGTCGATAACGTTGCAGAAGTAGGTGAAATGTTTGTGGTGGTTGGCTGAGTTGCAGAAGTCGATGACGTTGCAGAGGTTGGTGAAGTGTTTGTGGTTGTTGGTTGAGTTGTTCCAGTCGATGATGTTGCAGAAGTTGGTGAAGTGTTAGTGTTTGTGGTTGTTGGTTGAGTTGTTCCGGTCGATGAAGCTGCAGAAGTTGGTGAAGTGTTTGTGGTTGTTGTTTGAGTTGTTCCAGTCGATGAAGTTGCAGAAGTACGTGAAGTGTTATTGTTTGTGGTTTTTGGTTGAGTAGTTCCTGCCGATGACGTTGCAGAAGTTGGTGAAGTGTTTGTGGTTGTTGTTTGAGTTGTTCCGGTCGATGAAGTTGCAGAGGTAGGTGAAGTGTTTGGGGTTGTTGGGTGAGTTGTTCCAGTCGATGAAGTTGCAGAAGTAGGTGAAGTGTTTGTGGTTGTTGGTTGAGTTGTTCCTGTCGATGACGTTGCAGAAGTAGGTGAAGTGTTTGTGGTTGTTGGTTGTGCTGTTCCAGTCGATGAAGCTGCAGAAGTAGGTGAAGTGTTTGTGGTTGTTGGTTGAGTTGTTCCGGTCGATGAAGTTGCAGAAGTAGGTGAAGTGTTTGTGGTTGTTGTTTGAGTTGTTCCTGTCGATGACGTTGCAGAAGTAGGTGAAGTGTTTGTGGTTGTTAGTTGAGTTGTTCCTGTAGATGACGTTGCAGAAGTAGGTGAAGTGTTAGTGTTTGTGGTTGTTGGTTGAGTTGTTCCGGTCGATGAAGTTGCAGTAGTAGGTGAAGTGTTTGTGGTTGTTGGTTGAGTTGTTCCAGTTGATGAAGTTGCAGAAGTAGGTGATGTGTTTGTGGTTGTTGGTTGAGTTGTTCCGGTCGATGAAGTTGCAGAAGTAGGTGAAGTGTTTGTGGTTGTTGGTTGAGTTGTTCCTGTCGATGACGTTGCAGAAGTTGGTGAAGTGTTTGTGGTTGTTGGTTGAGTAGTTCCAGTCGATAACGTTGCAGAAGTAGGTGAAATGTTTGTGGTGGTTGGCTGAGTTGTTCCGGTCGATGACGTTGCAGAAGTAGGTGAAGTGTTTGTGGTTGTTGGTTGAGTTGTTCCGGTCGATGACGTTGCAGAAGTTGGTGAAGTGTTTGTGGTTGTTGGTTGAGTTGTTTCAGTCGATATCGTTGCAGACGTAGGTGAAATGTTTGTGGTGGTTGGTTGAGTTGTTCCGGTCGATGAAGTTGCAGAAGTAGGTGAAGTGTTTGTGGTTGTTGGTTGAGTTGTTCCTGTCGATGACGTTGCAGAAGTTGGTGAAGTGTTTGTGGTTGTTGGTTGAGTTGTTCCAGTCGATAACGTTGCAGAAGTAGGTGAAATGTTTGTGGTTGATGGTTGAGTTGTTCCAGTCGATGAAGTTGCAGAAGTAGGTGAAGTGTTAGTGTTTGTGGTTGTTGGTTGAGTTGTTCCGGTCGATGAAGTTGCAGAAGTAGGTGAAGTGTTTGTGGTTGTTGGTTGAGTTGTTCCAGTCGATGACGTTGCAGAAGTAGGTGAAGTGTTTGTGGTTGATGGTTGAGTTGTTCCAGTCGATGAAGTTGCAGAAGTAGGTGAAGTGTTAGTGTTTGTGGTTGTTGGTTGAGTTGTTCCGGTCGATGAAGTTGCAGAAGTAGGTGAAGTGTTTGTGGTTGTTGGTTGAGTTGTTCCAGTCGATGACGTTGCAGAAGTAGGTGAAGTGTTTGTGGTTGTTGGCTGAGTTGTTCCTGTCGATGACGTTGCAGAAGTAGGTGAAGTGTTTGTTGTGGTTGGCTGAGTTGTTCTAGGCGATGACGTTGCAGAAGTAGGTGAAGTGTTTGTGGTTGTTGACTGAGTTGCTCCAGTCGATGACGTTGCAGAAGTAGGTGAAGTGTTAGTGTTTGTGGTTGTTGGTTGAGTTGTTCCGGTCGATGAAGTTGCAGAGTTAGGTGAAGTGTTTGTTGTTGTTGGTTGAGTTTTTCCAGTCGATGAAGTTGCAGAAGTAGGTGAAGTGTTTGTGGTTGTTGGTTGAGTTGTTCCAGTCGATGACGTTGCAGAAGTAGGTGAAGTGTTTGTGGTTGTTGGCTGAGTTGTTCCTGTCGATGACGTTGCAGAAGTAGGTGAAGTGTTTGTGGTTGTTGGTTGAGTTGTTCCGGTCGATGACGTTGCAGAAGTAAGTGAAGTGTTTGTGGTTGTTGGTTGAGTTGTTCCAGTCGATGAAGTTGCAGAAGTAGGTGAAGTGTTTGTGGTTGTTGGGTGAGTTGTTCCAGTCGATGAAGTTGCAGAGGTAGGTGAAGTGTTTGTGGTGGTTGGCTGAGTTGTTCCGGTCGATGACGTTGCAGAAGTAGCTGAAGTGTTTGTGGTTGTTGGTTGAGTTGTTCCGGTCGATGAAGTTGCAGAAGTAGGTGAAGTGTTTGTGGTTGTTGGTTGAGTTGTTCCAGTCGATGACGTTGCAGAAGTAGGTGAAGTGTTTGTGGTTGTTGGTTGAGTTGTTCCTGTCGATGACGTTGCAGAAGTAGGTGAAGTGTTTGTTGTTGTTGGCTGAGTTGTTCCAATCGATGACGTTGCAGGAGTAGGTGAAGTGTTTGTGGTTGTTGGTTGAGTTGTTCCGGTCGATGAAGTTGCAGAAGTAGGTGAAGTGTTAGTGTTTGTGGTTGTTGGTTGAGTTGTTCCGGTCGATGAAGTTGAAGAAGTAGGTGAAGTGTTAGTGTTTGTTTTTGTTGGTTGAGTTGTTCCGGTCAATGAAATTGCAGATGTAGGTGAAGTGTTTGTGGTTGTTGGTTGAGTTGTTCCAGTCGATAAAGTTGCAGAAGTAGGTGAAGTGTTAGTGTTTGTGGTTGTTGGTTGAGTTGTTCCAGTCGATGAAGTTGCAGAAGTAGGTGAAGTGTTTGTGGTTGTTGGTTGAGTTGATCCAGTCGATGAAGTTGCAGAAGTAGGTGAAGTGTTTGTGGTTGTTGGTTGAGTTGTTCCAGTCGATGACGTTGCAGAAGTAGGTGAAGTGTTTGTGGTTGTTGGTTGAGTTGTTCCAGTCGATGACGTTGCAGAAGTAGGTGAAGTGTTTGTGGTTGTTGGTTGAGTTGTTCCAGTCGATGAAGTTGCAGAAGTAGGTGAAGTGTTTGTGGTTGTTGGTTGAGTTGATCCAGTCGATGAAGTTGCAGAAGTAGGTGATGTGTTTCTGGTTGTTGGTTGAGTTGTTCCAGTCGATGACGTTGCAGAAGTAGGTGAAGTGTTTGTGGTTGTTGGTTGAGTTGTTCCAGTCGATGAAGTCGCAGAAGTAGGTGAAATGTTTGTGGTTGTTGGTTGAGTTGTTCCAGTCGATGAAGTTGCAGAAGTAGGTGAAGTGTTTGTGGTTGTTGGTTGAATTGTTCCAGTCGATGAAGTTGCAGAAGTAGGTGAAGTGTTTGTGGTTGTTGGTTGAGTTGTTCCAGTCGATGAAGTTGCAGAAGTTGGTGAAGTGTTTGTGGTTGTTGGTTGAGTTGTTCCTGTCGATGAAGTTGCAGAAGTAGGTGAAGTGTTTGTGGTTGTTGGTTGAGTTGTTCCTGTCGATGACGTTGCAGAAGTAGGGGAAGTGTTTGTGGTTGTTGGTTGAGATGTTCCGGTCGATGACGTTGCAGAAGTAGGTGAAGTGTTTGTGGTTGTTGGTTGAGTTGTTCCTGTCGATGACGTTGCAGAAGTAGGGGAAGTGTTTGTGGTTGTTGGTTGAGATGTTCCGGTCGATGACGTTGCAGAAGTAGGTGAAGTGTTTGTGGTTGTTGGCTGAGTTGTTCCTGTCGATGAAGTTGCAGAAGTAGGTGAAGTGTTTGTGGTTGTTGGTTGAGTTGTTCCAGTCGATGACGTTGCAGAAGTAGGTGAAGTGTTTGTGGTTGTTGGTTGAGTTGTTCCAGTCGATGACGTTGCAGAAGTAGGTGAAGTGTTTGTGGTTGTTGGTTGAGTTGTTCCTGTCGATGAAGTTGCAGAAGTAGGTGAAGTGTTTGTGGTTGTTGGTTGAGTTGTTCCTGTCGATGACGTTGCAGAAGTAGGGGAAGTGTTTATGGTTGTTGGTTGAGATGTTCCGGTCGATGACGTTGCAGAAGTAGGTGAAGTGTTTGTGGTTGTTGGCTGAGTTGTTCCTGTCGATGACGTTGCAGAAGTAGGGGAAGTGTTTGTGGTTGTTGGTTGAGATGTTCCGGTCGATGACGTTGCAGAAGTAGGTGAAGTGTTTGTGGTTGTTGGCTGAGTTGTTCCTGTCGATGAAGTTGCAGAAGTAGGTGAAGTGTTTGTGGTTGTTGGTTGGGTTGTTCCTGTCGATGATGTTGCAGAAGTAGGTGAAGTGTTTGTGGTTGTTGGTTGAGTTGTTCCTGTTGATGACGTTGCAGAAGTAGGTGAAGTGTTTGTGGTTGTTGGTTGAGTTGTTCCTCTCGACGACGTCACAGAAGTAGGTGAAGTGTTTGTGGTTGTTGGTTGAGTTGTTCCTGTCGACGACGTTACAGAAGTAGGTGAAGTGCTTGTGGTTGTTGGTTGACTTCTTCCGGTCGATGACGTTGCAGAAGTAGGTGAAGTGTTAGTGTTTGTGGTTGTTGGTTGAGTTGTTCCTGCCGATGACGTTGCAGAAGTAGGTGAAGTGTTTGTGGTTGTTGGCTGAGATGTTCCGGTCGACGAAGTTGCATAAGTAGGTGAAGTGTTAGTGTTTGTGGTTGTTGGTTGAGTTGTTCCAGTCGATGAAGTTGCAGAAGTAGGTGAAGTGTTAGTGTTTGTGGTTGTTGGTTGAGTTGTTCCTGTCGATGACGTTGCAGAAGTAGGTGAAGTGTTTGTGGTTGTTGGTTGAGTTGTTCCAGTCGATGACGTTGCAGAAGTAGGTGAAGTGTTTGTGGTTGTTGGTTGAGTTGTTCCAGTCGACGACGTTGCAGAAGTAGGTGAAGTGTTTGTGGTTGTTGGTTGAGTTGTTCCAGTCGATGAAGTTGCAGAAGTAGGTGAAGTGTTTGTGGTTGTTGGTTGAGTTGTTCCTGTCGATGACGTTGCAGAAGTAGGTGAGGTGTTTGTGGTTGTTGGTTGAGTTGTTCCAGTCGATGACGTTGCAGAAGTAGGTGAAGTGCCTGTGGTTGTTGGTTGAGTTGTTCCAGTCGATGAAGTTGCAGAAGTAGGTGAAGTGTTTGTGGTTGTTGGTTGAGTTGTTCCAGTCGACGACGTTGCAGAAGAAGGTGAAGTGTTTGTTGTTGTTGGTTGAGTTGTTCCTTTCGATGACGTTGCAGAAGTAGGTGAAGTGTTTGTGGTTGTTGGTTGAGTTGTTCCAGTCGATGACGTTGCAGAGGTAGGTGAAGTGTTTGTGGTTGTTGGTTGAGTTGTTCTTGTCGATGAAGATGCAGTAGTAGGTGAAGTGTTTGTGGTTGTTGGTTGAGTTGTTCCGGTCGATGAAGTTGCAGAAGTAGGTGAAGTGTTTGTGGTTGTTGGTTGAGTTGTTCCAGTCGGTGACGTTGCAGAAGTAGGTGAAGTGTTTGTGGTTGTTGGTTGAGTTGTTCCAGTCGATGACGTTGCAGAAGTAGGTGAAGTGTTTGTGGTTGTTGGTTGAGTTGTTCCAGTCGATGAAGTTGCAGAAGTAGGTGAAGTGTTTGTGGTTGTTGGTTGAGTTGTTCCAGTCGATGACGTTGCAGAAGTAGGTGAAGTGTTTGTGGTTGTTGGTTGAGTTGTTCCAGTCGATGACGTTGCAGAAGTAGGTGAAGTGTTTGTGGTTGTTGGTTGAGTTGTTCCAGTCGATGACGTTGCAGAAGTAGGTGAAGTGTTTGTGGTTGTTGGTTGAGTTGTTCCTGTCGATGACGTTGCAGAAGTAGGGGAAGTGTTTGTGGTTGTTGGTTGAGATGTTCCGGTCGATGACGTTGCAGAAGTAGGTGAAGTGTTTGTGGTTGTTGGCTGAGTTGTTCCTGTCGATGACGTTGCAGAAGTAGGGGAAGTGTTTGTGGTTGTTGGTTGAGATGTTCCGGTCGATGACGTTGCAGAAGTAGGTGAAGTGTTTGTGGTTGTTGGCTGAGTTGTTCCTGTCGATGAAGTTGCAGAAGTAGGTGAAGTGTTTGTGGTTGTTGGTTGGGTTGTTCCTGTCGATGATGTTGCAGAAGTAGGTGAAGTGTTTGTGGTTGTTGGTTGAGTTGTTCCTGTTGATGACGTTGCAGAAGTAGGTGAAGTGTTTGTGGTTGTTGGTTGAGTTGTTCCAGTCGATGAAGTTGCAGAAGTAGGTGATGTGTTGGTGTTTGTGGTTGTTGGTTGAGTTGTTCCTGTCGATGAAGTTGCAGAAGTAGGTGAAGTGTTTGTGGTTGTTGGTTGAGTTGTTCCAGTCGATGAAGTTGCAGAAGTAGGTGAAGTGTTTGTGGTTGTTGGTTGAGTTGTTCCAGTCGATGAAGTTGCAGAAGTAGGAGAAGTGTTTGTGGTTGTTGGTTGAGTTGTTCCAGTCGATGAAGTTGCAGAAGTAGGTGAAGTGTTTGTGGTTGTTGGTTGAGTTGTTCCAGTCGATGAAGTTGCAAAAGTAGGTGATGTGTTGGTGTTTGTGGTTGTTGGTTGAGTTGTTCCAGTCGATGAAGTTGCAGAAGTAGGTGAAGTGTTTGTGGTTGTTGGTTGAGTTGTTTCAGTCGATGAAGTTGCAGAAGTAGGTGATGTGTTGGTGTTTGTGGTTGTTTGTTGAGTTGTTCCAGTCGATGAAGTTGCGGAAGTAGGTGAAGTGTTTGTGGTTGTTGGTTGAGTTGTTCTTGTCGATGAAGTTGCAGGAGTAGGAGAAGTGTTTGTGGTTGTTGGTTGAGTTGTTCCAGTCGATGAAGTTGCAGAAGTAGGTGAAGTGTTTGTGGTTGTTGGTTGAGTTGTTCCAGTCGATGAAGTTGCAGAAGTAGGTGATGTGTTGGTGTTTGTGGTTGTTGGTTGAGTTGTTCCAGTCGATGAAGTTGCAGAAGTAGGTGAAGTGTTTGTGGTTGTTGGTTGAGTTGTTCCAGTCGATGAAGTTGCAGAAGTAGGTGATGTGTTGGTGTTTGTGGTTGTTGGTTGAGTTGTTCCTGTCGATGAAGTTGTAGAAGTAGGTGATGTGTTGGTGTTTGTGGTTGTAGGTTGAGTTGTTCCTGTCGATGACGTTGTTAGTGTAGGTGATGTAATAGTGTTTGAGGTTGTTGTTTGACTTGTTCCCATTGCTGATGTGGTAGCTGAATGTGATGAAGTTCTTATTACAGTTGATGTCATGGGTTGCGTCGTCGTTATTGATGTGTCCGTAACTGCAATCAGAACAAAGTAGAATTCTTACAGATTTGTTTTTCGTGTTATATGGTCTATTACTTTTTCTGCCTAAATAAATTTGTTTGTGTCATTATTCTGGTCTTTAATCGTGTTTTGTTGGTTCTTTGTCTTGTATTTTAAATTATTTTCACTCTTGACTTATGGTCTTACGAATTATGGTGTCCAGAGTGAAAATTGTCATGGATGTGTTTTTTGCACTGTTGAGCTCCTGACTTGGTAAATTTAGCCTATTTCTATTTCTGATTTTAATTTTATAATACGTCTTTGTGATTTTTGTGTGTGTTTCTGTTTCTGTAAAAATAGGCGAGTGTATGTTATATCTCTTTATTGCCAGCTGTAAAAATATTCATGGCTTACCTGTTACGTTTGCAACGAACGTTGGGTTGTTCTTTACCAGATAGCCCGTCTTGTCATTTGTTGGTGCAGTAAAAGTTGCATGACAGTCGTAGGTCGCAGTAGAGCTGGTATTGATTTTGATAGTAGCTGTGGAATTCCACACATATGGAGTGATGAGCGTCCTAGGAGGCGTAACTGTGTAGTCATGACCATCGACTGTGCAGGTGATTATCGCATTCATCGGAGAAACCGGATGATCCGCGTAAGTGATCGTGCATGTTATAGTTGCGCCGTCGGGCAACGTATGACAATTCAGATCGGATTCTGGAACAAAGTCAGTGAATCGATAAGAATACGATTCTAATTTTAGGAAGTTGTTATTCTCTCGATACAAGCATAATAAAAGTTTATTTGCATGCATACATATAGATATTCAACGCATTAATGTGCACCTTTGAAGGCTGTGAAGGCACTTTGATCTTGGGAAAAGGCTGTGACAAAGCCAAATTGACCATTTCCGATGTAGCCTACTTGGTTTATTTTAAGACTTTAGGCCGATATAATTATCGCAACATAATTATTACACGAGATGGATCTTAACAAGACGCATCTAGTTCAATACATATTGCACAGGATGTCATATATTAGGCCTATAATAATTATGCTATTATGGCTAATAAGTTCATACCGTGACCTATGTCAACACTTGGCAACAATCAGTCTATCATACGAATATAGTTTACTGACTGAAGCGCCTGGTTGTAGAGGGGTAAGGGAGATTCTTGGCACACCTGGTTAAAGGTCAATTAAAAGCAAGTAGCCACGCCTCCATGAGTCATCAGTCACGCCCACAAGTTTACTTAACTCCATTAAAAAATTACATCACTTATATAGAGAACCCCTTCTTCTTTAGGTCTGCTGCCTCCCGGCAGGTCCAGATGCACAACGACGCCACTCTTCTCGGTGTTGTGCTTTTTCCTTGAGTTTTCCATATCCATCTTCCATCATCCAGTCCAAGAACTTTTCCCTCGGTCTTCTTCTTCCTCTCTTCCCCTCCATTTTGCCCTCCACTATGTCCCTTTGCAAGGAGTTGCCTCTCAGAACATGTCCTGTCCAGTTCTTCTGCCTTGTTCTAAGTGTATTCATCAAGGATCTTTCCTCTTCCACCTTTCTCAGGACTTCTTCGTTTGATTTATGCTCTGTCCAGCTGATTCGTTCCATTCTTCTCCATATCCACATCTCGAACGCTTCTATTCGTTTGACATCCTCCTTTCTCATCGTCCAGGTCTCTGCTCCGTACAGTGTGACGCTCCAGATCAGTGCCTTGACCATTCTTTTCTTGATGTCTCGATTCAATCCTCCTTTCAATAGCTCCTTCCTTTTCGTGAACGCTTCTTTCCCCATCGCTATCCTCTTCCTGATTTCTTTGTGGCACTTCGCATCCTCCGATATTAGGCTTCCCAGATAGCAAAATTCAGTGACTTGCACCACTTCTTCTCCATTGATTGTTATTTTCATATTCTTTTCCCCTTTTGCTTCTCTACTTATTCTCATTACCTTCGTCTTTTTGATGTTTATCTTCATCCCATATTCTTCGCTGGTTCTGTTTAGTTCATCCATTATGTGTTGTAGGTGCTCTTCTTTGTTTGCCAGCATTGATTGGTCGTCCGCAAATCTTAGCGCCTTTATCATCTTTCCTCCAACCTTTATTCCTTCTTCCGTGTCCTGTAGTGCTTCCCGTAATAGCTCTTCGATGTAAAGATTGAATAGTATGGGTGAGAGTGGACACCCCTGCCTCACACCTCTTCCTATTTGTACTGGCTCCGATAGTTCCCCCTCTATTCTCACTCTTATCCTCTGTCCCATATACAGGTTTCCTATTAACCTTCTGTCTCTCCAATCCACTCCCATCTTCCTCAGGATTGTCATTAGCTTCCTCCAGTCTACCCTGTCGAACGCCTTTTCGTAATCCACAAAGCATATGTACTAGGGTGTTTTTAAGGTACATGTGAAATTTTCAAATAAAAGATTTTTTAACGACCAAGTGAAATTATTGTGCCAAATCATGTGTAAACTGAATATCTGAAATTATATCACGATAGCTGAACATTTAGGACTTGCTCAAGAGGACTGAAGTTAAGGACACGGTTGCATTGCAAGCATTAGAATCTACGATTTCAATACATGCGAGCTGCATGATATAGAACCCTTCTCAGTGACTAGTTCCCAGCAAATAAACATTCATGATCATGTCTTTACTGAAGTGATGTTGTTTTTGTCACTGGTCATGTGTTGCAAATGACGGGAAGTGGTGCTTTAATTCTTGTATCATCTAGCAGGCGCAATGCAAAATTGATTACAAATAAACTGAGATCTAGTTGATAGGCACTACTGATATCACTTCGGCTATGCGAAGCTGTCTTCACAAAGGAGAGGTTCCCATGCAAGGTACTGCTCAATTTATGCATACACCAAGGAATCAGAATCAGTCTGGATGACAACGTATAAGAGAGAGTACCAATTGTACTTTTCTATTTGGGAGAGATGACCTTGCAGTCCTGGTAGCAGAGATTCTTCTTAGCCACAAGTTCCCCTTACTCTTCACTTGAATAACAAGTTCATGCCAGATTCTACAGAGATAGAACGATAATGGTATATTTCATAAGGATGCAACCAAGCTATTGGTCATCCCCTAACTCCAATCAGTGACAGCTATTGTCATGCCAGATTCTTGATGGCTGAGATCTAAAGCTGGTGATTGGAATACAAAATCCTGGCCATGTGTTTGACAAAGTGGCGAGTAAAACGAGTTGCAAGAGCGGCATATGCATGAAGCTGGAAGCGAAATTGGGAGAAGCACCTCTTGAACCTTGCCATCGATGCCATGCCTCTGAAATTGTTGTAGAAAAGTGTTTCACTGCATGATTCTTCAAGGACTCCCGTATTGGAAGTCTTTAGTCAAGAGCTAATAGAGCTAATAGTCATTTTCCAAAGATGAATTCCACCAAAAGAAATAAAGTTCAGGTAACCAGGTGTATTTCACCGACGGCGTTGGATGTCATATGCGGTTTACATGATCAAGCTGTGGCTTTTCAGTTATAAAATTTTCATTCAGCAACGTCAGAGCACAGAGAGGATAATCTCGACCATCCTACTCTGAAAAGGTATGGAATCATTTACTTGAGGTGTCACTCTCTGTGACAGCAACTTAGTCTCACGTGAAGTACTATTTCACCTGTATACTTGAAGCAACGAAGCCCAAAGAGGAATCCATACTTACCACGCCAGAGAAGTCTTACCTGTTTCCCTAACAGTAGTTTCTCGACACCTTTGATTTTTGTCATAAACCCTGGTTGGCCACAGCTTTTTGACGAGTCATAGACTACAGCATGCGCAACGAAGTTGATGATCTGGGATCTGATCTCATGAGAGGCTTCCTACTGTAAGCTTACCAAAACCCACCACCAAAAATATTCAAGATCCTCGGATTGAGCTGCTCTCTTCGTGATTGAGACTCGCAACAATGGTAGTCAGAACAATTACACAGTGAGGCTAAATTAAATCATAATAGCTTACCCGACCTAAGAGAGACGAATGATCTGGTAGAGTGACTTTTATGCAGTCCTTTTATGAAGTCAATGAAGTCGTGGTCAGAAATAAAAGAGAGAAACAATTTGTTCTGCAATGGTCAAGTAAATCCAGATTTTTCAAATGTACTAAGAGGAATAAACTATGACAACTTAGAGTACTTCTTTGGATTTTGCCTTATATCTGATGTTTATGTGTTCAATTTTGCTTGGATCTGTGAAAATTACAATGTGTCACAATGTCGTCTAAGTGGCCATTCTTCCGGTGCTTTGAGCAAGTCCTAAATATATTCCGATTTTCATCTAATTTGGCAGGTAACTATATTTCGGAAGGTGGAACACAAAATCATATTGGTCGATATTGACATCGACATTTTAATTTTTAGACACACCCTAATATGTACACTTCTTGGTTGTTTTCCAGACTTCTTTCCGTTAGTATTCTCAAAGCTCCAATGGCGTCTCTTGTTCCTCTGCCCTTTCTGAACCCGAATTGATCGTCCCCAAGACACCCGTCTGCCTCCGCCTTTGCCTGCAGTCTCCTTGTCAGCACCCTTAGCAGCACCTTCGAAGCATGGGTCAGCAAGCTTATCGTATACTGTATTCTTCGCATCTTACTGCATTCGCCTTCTTCTTTAGTGGTATTAGTATTGTCTGCAGAAAGTCGTCTGGCCACATTCCAGTTATGTAGATCTCCTGACAGATTTGGATCATTTCATTCATTGCCTTTTCTCCCAAATTCTTTAATATTTCTGCTGGTATGTTATCGATTCCTTCCGCCTTGTTGTTTTTCATTTCCGCGATAGCTGCTATTATTTCCTCTTTCAATATCATTAGAACCCCACACCTTCTAATTATAATTTTTCAGAATATCAAAATAATTATATAGCCTATGAGATCATACGCACTCGACTAGAGAAATCTTACTCTTCTAATGAGTTCTTTAAATATGATCTATATAAATAAAGAGAAGATTCTCTGTCTGTCTGTCTGTCTGTTCATCTGTTTGTTCATCATGCATTTCGACAGTTTTGCACCTTTTCACTCCAAACTTTCAATACTGTGTCCGTATCGGCATGGGACGCCCAGCGGAGGGGTTCGTGAATTTCTCCCACCATGGGAGCCAGGGTAGGGGTAAACCCCCATTTTCTACTTTTTCAGCCGTTTCCATGCATGTAGTCCAAATTTCATGGGTGGCGTACCGGTGGAGGTCGGAAAGTGATGGGGTGGGGTGGGGAGGAAATGTTCCAGAAAGCCCTAATTTCGGGCGATTTTACATGTTCTAGATTCAGTTTATTTTGCGTCTCCAACCGTCTAGATGCTGATGTCTGTCAACTCTTAACTAAGGATCGACTATTTTTTGAGTTTTTTGGATCGAAACTACGATTCAATCTACGATGGGATCTAACTCTATCGTTTACCATTCATCAATGCTTCGTTCGTGCAACCGTACATCGCTACCCATCCCTCGCGGCGCACGCAAGACGTTCTTTTACCTGCGCCTTTGCCCTCTGGTGCCCGTCGGCCCAGCGGTCTATCCCTGTCTGTTCTGCTCCTTCCGCTTCTCTCGTCTCCCCCACCCTCCTTCAACACCCTGGACTACCGTCTAGGTCTCCTGCCCTGCCTCCCTCTCCTTCCTCTTCGACGGTATATGGAGTACAGCAGTCTGGATCTCCGCCTACGTCTCCTGCTCCGTCCTCCTCGCCGTCTCCCACGACGGCACATGGAGGAATTGAGGGCCTAAGGATCGCAACATTTAACGCCCATTCGCTGGGAAACAAGTTTATGGAAATAGCCAACACAATAACTCACCATAACCTTGACATCCTCGTTGTAACGGAGTCCTGGCATTCCACCTCTTCTGACGTATCGGTTCAACGCTCATCCCCGTCGGGCTTCCTAACCCTCGATGCTCCTCGACCGATAGAACCCTCATCTGACCCATTGGCGCAGAACTACGGGGGCATCGTCGTCTTCTACCGTGAGCACCTTCAAGTTAAAAAGATTCCTATTCCTCTGTCGCTCACCACCTTCGAGCTCCTCGGATTCTCCCGCTCCTTCAACGGAAGGCTCTCCGCCTCCAACTTTCCCTTTTCAGCTTCTGCCGCTGCCCTCAACGAATGGCGGCCGCTCCAGTCGGACATCCTCAGGTGCCCCATCCAAGGCTCCACATGAAAGTCCTGCGAGCTGGACATTATTCCACCATTCGTTGTTAAAGAGCCCTTTAGATGAGTTTTTGTCTTTTCTACTATTATTATGCAATTACTCGCTGGCCCCGGGTTGTTGTCCCAATTCAGCACAAAAGAGCGTGATTTTTTTTCTTCCCTCAAGCGCCAGGGTCTGGACACAAGTGCTCCCTCCAGTTATCGGCCAATTTCCAATCGCTCTTTTCTCTCCGATCTCCTGGAAAAATGTATTTCGTTCCAGCTAGTTGACTACCTTGCAACCAATTCACTAATGCTCCCGCTTCAATCTGGCAAATACCATTCTACTGAATCTCTTATCACTCGCTTACTTGCTGATGTCTGCTCCTGCTGATCAATCTCACATTACCCTGCTTGCCATGTTTGACGTCAGTGCGGCGTTCGATACTATCGACCGTACTATTCTACTCGAGCGTCTGTCCAAATCCTTTGACATTGGTGACTCTGCCCTCCTCTGGCTTAGTTCTTTCCTCTCTGATCGCTCTGTATCCGTGATTTTTGGGACCTTTATCCCGTACGGTCTGTCCCAAGGCTCCTGGCGCCGCTTCTACACATCCTTTATACTGCGGATCTATCAGACCTACTATCCACAAGGGCGCCTCTGCTCACCAATACGCTGATGATACACAAGCATTTGTTCACGGTTCACCCAGTGCAGCCTCTTCACTGGTTGCAACTATCCTTGACGCCACTATGGCACTGGACCAATGGATGTCTTCTAACCGTCTCCGCCTTAGCTCTGATAAAACCCAATTCATCTGGCTTGGTGGTAGAGCCAAGCTTGCCAAAATTGACATGGCACTCCTTTGCACCTTATTCTCAGATATCCAATTTTCTCCAACTGTTCGTGATTTGGGATTTACTCTGAGTCCAGTCCTTTCTCTTTCTGACCACGTTAACCGAGTCTCTCGAACATGATTCTATCACCTGCGATAATTGCGTACTATCCGCCACTCACTTTCTCTTCAAGCGCTCAAGGCGATTGTCCATGCACTGATTTGCTCTAGGGTTGACTTCGGAAACTCTGCATACGCTGGCCCCTCATCTCTTATCCTCTCTAAACTTCAGTCAATAGTTAATGCTGCCGCCCGCCTATATGCTGGTCTTCCAAAATTCTCTCACATATCTGATTTCATTCGGGACACTCTTCATTGACTTACTCTACCTCAGCGCATTGAGTTCAAGATTCTGACACATGCGCAACTCTCTTCTTGGGGTCGCCTCTTCATATCTTCGGGCATTGTGTAACCTGGTCTTCACTCTTCCTGGCCGCTCTGCCCTCCGCTCGGCTGCCAATGGCCTTCTTATTGTTCATCGCATGCGTGGAACTACGGCTCAGTCTAGAAGCTTTGCCTATATAACATAGGGTCAAGCTGGCCCTTCTTGTTGGAATCGTCTTCCTCAGAAGCTACGTTTTGAGTTCCTTGGTCTTTCTCTTCCCCTGTTTCGTAAACGCCTGAAGACTATACTATTTGTTAGCGGGAGCACTAATTTGGGTCGGGAGCGCTACTGAATCTGTGAGCGGCGCTTTATAAATGTTCAATTACAATTTAAAAATTACAATTAACACAAGGCAAATTTCGATTCCTGAAATCAAACGAACTCGCGGATTTCAATCTAAGTTAGAAATCCGATGATGACTCGAAAGGTTAGGACTACATTCTGGAGGTGGACATGGAATATCCGCCTCATCTGTCACGATCCACATGACTATAATTCGCTACCCATGAAAAGATGGTGGTATCGAAGGACATGCTCTTTCTCAGTGCGCGAATTAATTTGCCTGAAAGTTAGGAATAAAATTTCCGAATAAAATGTATAGATTGGTCCCAAATTTAAAATTAAAATCTAATAGCTTCCTCCATTAAAAAAAAATCGAAATTTTAGGTGGCAATGGGACTTAGACTTATCAGAATTCACAGAATCCTGGAGTTTGACCAATCTTGATGATTGAAACCGTACATCCATTTCAACACCGTTAATTAAGCCAGCGGTTCTCAACCTTTTCAGACTCACGGACCCCTTTTTAATTTTTGGTCCCGGTCACGGACCCCACTGAAATTTGGCGCCTTTGGAACATTATTGTGACTGTGCGACTCTATAATCTTATATAATAGTAGGTCCACATGTATGTTATAATATAGTCTATAACTCTATATATGCCTGCGCTCCCGTAGTGCAAATTTATATAACTAATAAGATTATATAATTTTTTTAGAAAAAAATGTTTTTTTATTTGAATGCAAGCTCTGGGCATGCATATTCGAGCACAATTTATCTACTAGAAACACTCAATCTGAGCCCACGTTAGACCTCAAGCCGTCATCGATAATTTTTAATTGTTACCAGTGTAGAATAGCCACATTCACAAAGATATGATGTTGCAAATTGAACTAACAATATGATTCCAACAGTATGGTTTGATTATTTAATTAAATAAGATGCTCAAAATGTCCTTCTCCTTGTTGCATGCAAGCCTGGAGGCGCTGGCGCCATTGGGCAACCGCATGGTCGATTATCCTCTGGTCCAGGCTTCCAACAAGCGTTGCTTCAAATCGCTTACATCATGGATTGTTGTCTGGTAGACTCGGTCTTGCATCACGCTCCACACTTTATAGTCGACAGGATTCAAATCTGGGCTGTTCGGAGGCCATTATGTGGAGAAATGAAGTTTGGCGTCTCTCATGTCAGCATTTTGATGGTTTCCTTGGCTCTGTTGGCTGGGGCACTGTCTTGTTGAAAAATAAAGCAGATTTCTGATTGCAGGTAAAAGCTGTTGTGACAGCAGAACGTCGCGATAATAGGCTCCATTAATTTTCACCCCAGGATCACTGAAGACCAAAATTGGGAACTATCAAGCGTCGAAACCGCAAAAACATCATAACAGACTTGCTGAAAACTGAAATTTCGGGAGATGAAGTTGAAATATTCCTATGTTTCTATCCGTTCAAATTTATGACATGATATTTTGGAATCCTGTTCTTGGTTCAATTTTCTAACTATTGGGAAAATTTTAGTATGATTAATCATCAGGCATTAGAGATATAAGATAAACAATATGACATACATTTTATTGAATCTGACAGAAAATTGCTTGTAAACTGAAATTTCGGCATATGAAGTTGAAAGATTCATATCTTTTATCCATTTTACTTTATCTCATGAAATTTTGGAAATCATATTCTTGGTCCAATTCTCTAAATATTTGGAAAATCTTAGCATGATTTGTTAAGAGTCATTAGAGATACCGGTATACGAAAAACAATTTGGCTTACTCTTTTATAAATCACGGTGTATATAATGCATATACTGGGTGGGCAAAAAAAATTAGAACATCTTATAGCATACGACTTATTTAGAAATATAATTCAGTTAATTATATTTGTTTCATGTATTTTTGTTTGCCACGTGTTTATCTAATCAGAAATAATGTCCAATGTGTCCTCTTTGCTTCTCAACGAGTTTTTTAAAGCGTCGGCGACACTAGTTTATACTACTGCCAATAAAGCGCTGAACCAGATTTCTCCATTCTTTGATTATTGCCAACTTTAGCTGCTCTACTGTGGTAAATTTTCGCCGAGGGCATATTTTTTTCTTGCAAAGGACTCCATATGGCATTATCTACTGAGTTTAAGTCAGGACTGTTCGGTGGCCACATGTCTGGCTCGATGAAGCCAGCATGCTTCTGACGAAGACAGTTGATTGTATTTCTGGCTGTGTGAGATGGAGCTCCGTCTTGCTATAATGTCCAGTTGTGGTGATCACTTATCGCGTGAATTACAAGCAGTAAATCCTGTGTCAGAAGTCAGAACATGTTCTCAACAGCATTCACTGTTTACTTTGGGCCCTGGTTGAACCAACACAATATTAGTTTACCCTTTAGAGACACACCAACTGAGACCAAGATACAGCGGCTGAAATGGTCACGTTCTCGTATGAGTCGACTTTCTTGAACTTGCATATTCTTTGTTTCAACGGAATAAACACGGTCATTTTGAGAATTAGCTGGAGTGGCAACGGTCAATGTCTTTTCGTCTGTAACCAGTTGCTTCGTAGCCTATACAGTAGGGTATAGCAAGAAAAGTGTTTTTGTTTAAAATGAACTTTGGCATAACTTAAAAGGTTGCTCCAGGTCCTAAATGAAAGAACTGAAGGAAAATTGCATCAAATTTATTGCATTTAACTTTGCCGCCGAGCACCTGAAGTTTAGTCTACTTTCGCGGCTGCAAACCATGCCAAAAACACATACCATGCAAACGCGAGAACTAGGCCTATGGTCATGGAGAAATAGACAGAAAAGAAAGAAAAACGAAAGAGAGCAACAAGTAGTATTATAAATCTCAAGGACTGTGTAAAGTATAGATGATACACCAGACAATGCTTCTAGCTGTGCCACAGTTGACTTCTATTCCACAGCATCAGAATCATTATGAGTACGTTTAGGCTATATGCGATCTGAAGGAAAAACATGCTCTTGCTACACCAAGTCACTCCAGCTTTGCCAAGGGAATGTGACAGATATAGTTTCTCCAATGCAGTTGGTGCTGCACTTGCAACAGAAGTAGGTCTACTTGTGGACTATGGAATTGTGACTGATGATGACCGAAGTTCAGCTACTGACAGATTGTGGGAAGAGAGAAAGAAAGGTTTCGTAAAACATTAGGCTATCCGATGGAAGAGAAGATAGCGTGAAGCTACAGCAATGTATTTTGACGGTGGAACAGATATAACTATATGCTTGCAGTCATTTGGTCATAAATATCAAATAATGGAAGTGTATACATGTTTGACACGAGAACTAGGATCACTTTATTTAGGGCATATCTCACCAAACAGTGGATTAGCCGCAGGAATTTTCGAAGCAATGTGCGAATTTTTTCTGATAGGCTTAATTATATTTCTTTCAGTTCAATAATAGCTGTTGGCTGTGATGGAACGGCTGTTAATACAGAAAAGCATGGTGAAACAATGGAATAAGAAAGCTGGAGTTACATGCAGGCATCCTCTCCAGTGTTTCATCTGCATGTACCATTTCAATGAGTTGACGTTACGACATTTATTTCCCCCTCATTCATCAAGCTTCCTATCATACTCTGAGAGAAAGGTTGTTGATATAAAAAAAATTATGTATTCAAAAGAATGGCTACTAAGGTTACCCAGAAAATGTTTAGGCTAAGTGAATATGATGATTGATGAGAAAAAACACATGCAGAACTGGTAGCCAGAAGAATTAAAATAGCAAGGAAAACTGATCGCTGTTTATTATCAGTTCAGGGGATATTAGAACATTCACAATCCCAAAACTGAATTTAGAAGCCACTGTCTACTGTGTTCTAGTTAACTGGTTGGATGTTTCCAGACTTGAACCTCAAATAACTTGCAAGTTTGAGAAAAATAACCTTAAGGAATACATTAAGACTGGCACTATGTTAGATCTTGAAAAATACCATTACCACAAGCATGCATTCAAAGTTGCTATAGGTAGTACAGACGCAGCAAGGTCAGTTTGTAGAACGTAGAGAAGGCCACATTCGAAGAAAGCGCGAATTCCTCAAAAACGTGGTCAAATATAGGCTACCACAAAAAGTGAGTGGACTATATAATATGAGTGAAACGCATTGTCAGCATGTGAACATTTTGTGAAGCGTAATTAAAGACAACAAGTTTCTCTCAATTTTAATAATTCAGTCCATTTTTAAAGTTAGAATAATGCATTGGGGACCGTCCATAAATGACGTCTTGTAACTGGAGGGGGAGAGGTCAGTGGTCACACATCTATGACGATTTGTGACGGTCCATTGCTAGATATCATGTGACTTTTTGTTTTAACGTGTGACGAGGGGTCAAAGGGGATCACCTTAAATTGCGTGACGTCATTTATGGACGGCCCCTTTCTTGTGGCTCATGGATGTCGGAATGGCCAAGCAAATTCACATGCTGTGCCATAAAATGTGGCTCACAATATTCCTATTTTTAAGCCTAATCAATACCTCAGATAAGGAAATAGTCAAATTTCAGCAGTGTTAATGCAATGCTCAATAGTACGGTATACTCGAATAACTTGAGGGCCATGGCGGCAAAGTTAAGCAGCATGTCAGAAACAAAATTTCTATACCAGACACTATTATATGCATATGAGCAACAAATTAATATATGCCAAACATAATCCTTTCTGGTCACTATACCCTACTATACAGTATACACTTCTCCCATTAGGAAACCGCTCAAGTAGCTGCCGACTGCGTTGCAAGCGTTTCAATTTGACATTTTCATTGAGCTTCTGCCCAATCACACGCTTGTACATTTTGAGTTGTAAATCTTGTTTAACAATACGTAGAAATAAAGACATCATATAGCTAAATAGGCAAGTAGCCTAAGTAAAATGAGTAAACAATTTAAGCTATTGTGGATACAGCTAAGCAAATATTGATGCAATTATATTAATTTTTATGCGATGTTCTCACTTTTTTGGCCCACCCTGTATATGTCACATTATAAATTCCTCCCGCTTTGTTTTGATGATGAAGAAATTCAATTATGAACATATTTACACCTCTTGTAGCTCTTTTAGCTTTTAATCCCACGGAGCAAGTTCTGAAATCTCCACGATTCGAGCAATTAAAATGTGCAGTCGCTTGCAACTTGCAGATCGAACATTTGCGACACAGCTGAGAGATATTGTTGGTGAGAATTCCTTCAGTTCCCTCCTCAGGTTCTAAAGTGGGGAAGGAATTATCTCCTTTCCTTCCCCGGGATTTACGGCACTGCAGCTCTTGGTGTTCCTCGTAACTAACTACTGATTTTCATATAGGCCTAATGTAAAGTGACCATTTTCTGGCCATAAAAAACCGGGACACTTTTTCGAAAACTACTAATTGCGATTCCTTAACTGCCGGACCATAGGTCTACAAGGGTCTAGCCCTACTGGCTACTCCAGTTAACAGTAACCATTGTGACTTGTAAGCTATTGTTGCTCATAGTAGCCTATACTGCATACTTTGACGAAGTAAAGGCCTACAAAGTTAGGCCTACTGATAGTTCTCGGAAGAGTGATTTTTCTAGTTAAGTTCTGTTCTTCGAACGCTTTTCAAATATATCTTTGATGCAGGTGTCACCAAAGTTAAATATAATGCTGAGCACAGACTTCAGTGCAGAAAATCTACAATCTGTTCTTCTCGTCATTTGCACTGAGTGCGTCAAGCTCACTCTTTCATATAAAATCGAGAACAATCTCTCAATCGGCGCGCAGTGTGGAATCTATATAGTCCAGAGGAAGAATTAATTTTCCGGTGGCAAACGAGCAGGGAAAGGTATTTGGAGAAGGATGTGCCCCTTACCATCAGAATTTTTTCTGATTTTCTACATCACTATGGAAATTACTCTACTATTTCAGTGCTGACATGAGTGGTCTATCTCCAATGAGTACTTCTTTGACGCGACTTGCCGAAATCGACCTAGCTCAGGCCTAGATCTGGCGTTGTCACTGAAATCGCAGCGTGAAAACTTTCTCGCAACGCCTTCATAATTCTTAAGATCTAAACTCACTAGCCTACTAAAGATGTAATTTAATATTAAATTGACAACTTCTCTTTCGCTCCGACGTCTTTCTAGGTTGCAGACTACAATTTTTCTTTCAATTACATGAAACTGACGTTTTCAAGATCCAAGTTTCCCCCTTGTCAAAAACCGGGATAATTGAGTTCTTTTGTTCAAGCCTACATGTCCCGGAAAACCGGGACGTATGGTCACCCTAGCCTAATGAGCCATCTTCCATTGCTTTCCGGTACAATAAGAAAATTGTTTCACTTTCCACTTCAGCGGTTGCCCAAACCAGCATGGTAGCCTATCCAAATATGGTAGTTATTCCTCTAATTGTCTATCGGCACGAGGTGTCAATCTGGTTCTTCTCGTTCTCTGCAGTTTATTGTCATTGCTTTTAGGTTAACGCTATAAAAGTGAATAGGCAATCATTCGCTGGGTTTTCATTCTACGCATAAAATGATATCCATCTTAATATTTCTTTTGACTAGTTATCATGTCACTTACCTGTGCTTCTATCTAGGTCTAGATGTTGCTGTAGAAGCTGCAAGTAGGCCTATAGCCTAGTTGAGAATTATCTGCTTAAAGCAGTGGAATAAAAATCAACAGGGCGGGTGTCATGAAATAAAGTCCCCCTCGATGCAAAGTATCTATCTCCCAGAAACAGAGTCTCTCCCTGGTTAAAACTCTGCAATGGAAGAAATTTTCTGATGCAAAAAGTACGTTCATACGTTCTTGTCAAATAATTATTTTAGCAACCTAAATTAACCGTTAACTGTAAGTTTTATGCGATTGTATTCATTTCACGCTGAACGGGGAGACTTTATTTTGTGGACGGAGGAAATAATCTCTCCCCCGGAGACTTTATTTCAGAACGTACTCTCTGGGTGGGCGAATTTATTCTGGGACAGATTCGCCGCGGATATTCTATTTCTAAATAAAGTCTCCGGCGGAAGACTTTTAGGGAGGAGACTCTGTCACGGGATACCGACCTTAGGCACAGGCAAAGAGACAGTTGGAATCACAGTTTCTGAGGCATTATGCTCTGACCAGTCACATATTTAAAATCAGTTTTCATTCGTCCAACATGATTGCATGCAGTTATTTAATGACGCTATCTAATGTATTTCCCTTTTTTTATAACACTGGGTCCTGTATGCAATCATTCAACCATGTTGTCTGATGTCTTTCTCTGTTTATAATAATGTGGAGTCTCGAGGAAGATGACCTCTCCAATGTCTCCATTCATTTATATAAACTTCATAAACTTGGCAAATAAGACTACAGTGGTAGGCCCACATTCTCTGATTACACAACTAACTAGGGCACCGGCGTTAGCCGTGAGATTTCCGTTTTCACCTCAGCCGCCCAATGAAGAGAAGTGTGGACTTGGCTGGGGCGAGGTGGTCCTGGTCGCCTTCTGTCCATGTGCATTATTTCTGGTGAATATACATGTAGTTGCGAAAGTGTGACCAAGGTGTGGAAATGGGTTTCTGCCTTCGTTAGTGAGTCGATGCAGAACATCTCTCATAATCATAATCAGATAAATTACAGTATCTTAGGATACGACCGATGAGACGCGCGACCGTGGACAGGACCTGCTTCAACCACCCCCACCCCGTTCAGCAGAGAGACCAGCACAGAGAGCGCGCCAAGAAGTCAAGAATTGAGGTGGAATGACCACTTTGGCAAATATGTTGCAGATAATGCAGAACTTATGCAGAAGTATTCTAGTTGTACCCCTACATTTGTTGATAGACAATAATAATAATAATAATAATAATAATAATAATAATAATAATAATAATAATAATAATAATAATAATAATAATAATAATGATAATAATAATAATACTAATAACACTGGACAACAAATTTTTACAAAAGTCATGTTACGGAAATGAAATTAGTCAGTTCTTATCAATTTTTATGTGCTGAACACGAATATGACCGTGAAATTGCTTAATTGGCTCTAGTTTTTTTGTAATCTCAAATGAAGTAATTTTATATCGCACAATGCATTCCAATAGTGATACACTTACGGTTAATGTTTGTAAAAACCAGGTCATAGACTAGTTCTTAGATTTTTTGCCTGTCTCTTGTACAGCTGTTCGGGAGCATCTCTGCGAAGTGTCCAGCAGTAGTCAGCCAACATTGTAGTGGACCATTTTCCCTGGTACCTTTGCTCCATTGTTGCGATATCTTGATGAAAGCGTTCGCCATGTTTGTCACTAACCATACCACATGCTTGTTTCGCATCACCCTCCAGCAAGTTGTTGAAGCGGTCATCTTTGAAAAGTTCTCTAATTAGAGAACTTTTCAAAGATATAATCTGAGGACCCACGAAAATTCCCTCTTTAATCTTTGCTTCGCTGAGTCGAGGGAATTTTTCATGCAGGTATCGGAAAGCTGGCGAAGTGCGGTCCATTGCTTTCACGAAGTTCTTCACCAAACCTAGTTTGATGTGAAGGGGTTGTAGTAGGATTTTGTGAGCCTCAACCAGAGCTGGGTGCTGGATATTCTTCTGTCCAACTGCCATGTTTTGTCTGGGAGTAAATTCCTTCCGCACGTAGTGCAATTCTCTTGCCCGACTATCCCACTCACACAAGAAACACATATATTTTGTATATCCTTGCTGCAGTCCCATTAAAATGGCAACTACCTTCAAATCACCGCACAGGTGCCATTATTTTGTAGGCTACCTGTTATAGTCAATGTAATGCAGTAGCTGTTTTAGGTTATCGTATGTCTCTTTCATGTGGACAGCATGCGCTAATGGAATAGATGGAAGACGGTTTCCATTGTGCAAAAGCACAGCCTTAAGACTCAGTGTCGAAGAGTCTACAAAGAGTCTCCATTCTTGTGGGTCATGAGTGATCTGTAAGGCATTCATGAGGTCCTCAATATTGGAACAGAATACCAGATTACCTTCCTTCATGAAGAAAGGTTCCAACTGCTGATGGCGCTTTCTATATATGAAGTGATTGTGACATCTTCTTCTAGAAGATTCCATTGTAACAGTTGGAGTCTTGATCCTAGCAACTCTGCCTTGTTTTTGGATAAGTCCAAATCATGAACAAGGTCATTTAGTTCTTCCTGTGTTATTCTGTGTGGGGTTGATGATGCACCACAGTGAAAATCGGGATCACTGCACGCTGACGGACCAGGAGAAGAACATGTCGGCTCACCATTGTCCTCATCAGTTGAATCAACGAAAATATATTCTGCTGGAGGTTCTGGAATAGGAAGTCCATCACCATGTGGAACTGGTCTCAATGCAGACGGAGTGTTTGGGTAGACTATTGTCGACTTCTTTTGCTTCGTTATTCCACCGGAAAGAGGAGGAACCAAGCAGAAGTAACAGTCATCTAAGTGGTTGCTTTGCTCTCTCCACACCATGGGAACTGCAAACGGCATTGATGGTCTTTTGCCATTCAACCACTGTGAAAGCTGTGTTGTACATCTATAGCACAGTATATGCGGGGCCCATGGCTTGTCTTGGTCACCAACCTTGCATCCGAAGTAAGCATGATATGCCTTCTTGACTTGAGAAGTGATACTTTTCTTCTGGTTGGCAAATGTCACTTCAATATTACATCATTCTAGACTTATTTAGGATATTGTCGCATTTCTACTGCATCAATTTACATGGTGAAACATAAGAAATGAACTATATGAAATATTTTCAAAACGAGAGCCAATAAAAACTTTTTATGGTTATATTCGTGTTCAGCACACCAAGATGCTACACATTAGGGCCTTTTCCAGTCAGTAACGATTTCTATGTTGACCAGTGTAATAATAATGATAATAATAATAATAATAATAATAATAATAATAATAAATACGTTGAAGTGCATTGCATAATCACCATGTGGAACTTTTTGCTAAGCACGTATTTCAATGACAATACAACGCTTTAATGCTGTGGCTTTCACAGGGTCGTTTATTAAGCCCTTAATTGACATGGATGAGGGTGGTTTGACTCGCCCAATCGCACACAGCTGTTGCACTGTTTGACTGTTTGCAATAATTGAATTGTTGAATCAATAATAAACGGATAATAATAATAATAATAATAATAATAATAATAATAATAATAATAATAATAATGACAATGATGATGATGATGATGATGATGATGATGATGATGATGATGATGATGATGATGATGATGATGATGATGATGATGATGATGGTGATGGTGATGATGATGATGACGACGACGACAATAATTTTTATGGCGCCGTAACACAGCACATGCTGTTACAAGGGCGCCTCTACAAACACAAACGCATTCAACGTGCGCACACACTTGTCTATCTAAATGTGACCTGCACTGAATGATTAGGCTACTTTTATTTTTAATTTGCATATTTCACTTGCATAATCATAGGCTACTTGTACATAGATTTTTATTTGGCTTTGATTATGCAATGCACTTCAAGGATCAGGGATCGGTCCTTCATCATGCATTGTCGGTGCCTCAGACCTGCATCCGATACATGCACAAAACAAAATGAAGAAATATGTAGATGACACTTATTTACTCATTGGTGCCTCAATGTGAAATACAACTCAAGAGGAACTTGATAATGTTTCCGATTGGGCCGAGCGAAACAATCTTAGACTTAATGCAGGAAAATCCAAGGAAATGATTATCTTCCGTCGCAGTTCCAAAGCAAAAATTGCTCCTCCCGAATTGGGAATCGAGAGAGTAACTTCAATGCTCATACTAGGCGTGACCATCAATGATGATCTTGGAGCAACATCACATGTCAATGCCGTTCTAAGTACCTGCTCTGGGTCGCTCTTCGCGTTTAGAGTCCTACGAGCCCATGGTCTCCCCTCTCCTGTCCTCCACGAGGTAGCCCGTGCAACAACCATCTCTCGTCTTCTCTATGCCTCACCTGCTTGGTGGGGATACACCACTGCAGTTGACCGCCTTAAACTTCAACGCTTCCTACAAATGGTCAAGCGATTGGGATACCTCCCTTCTCATTACCCTGATCTCGACCGCTTGATTGACGATGCTGACGTTAGACTCTTAAAGTGTGTCATCTGGAATTTCAATCATGTACTCCGAAGCCTATTTCCACCTATTGTTAAAAGGCCTTATGCTATGCGTTAGCGACAACACGACTTTGAACTGCCTAGAAAAAAAACTTTAATTTCATCTCTCGTGTTCTTTTTAAGACTGTTCGCAGTGTTAACTCTAGGAACCAGAAATCTTTCTTTCGCATGCTTCCAGCCTGAATTATGCGGACACTCGTTACTTTAGTCCATTTGCTTCTCTAAAATACTTTTTGTTTTTTTGTTTCATGTAGTAAGTTGCGGTATGTCAACTTAGTTTTTCTTGAATAAACGAAGTATATAAATTATACATTCAATCCACATAATATTTCAATTGCTTCCTTCAGACACGAGCTGTAGGCCTAGTTCATTTTAAATTATTTTGAACATCCTCTTAGTGAAATTGCTTTCAAAATTTAAATAAGGACAATCAACCCTGACAGTGGTCTCAAACAGCGTAATGATTTAATTCTGATGTCAATGCATTCTCAACATAGCTTAATATTCTTAAACGAAGCTAGTTAGAAAGTCGTTTACTTACCTATAACAACTACCTTCACCGCGGCGGCCGCAGTCTTGTTGTTGCTCAGTAAGTACACGTAGTACACTCCAGCAGTCGATATAGGCTTAGGACCGCCAGTTTGACGTGAAGTAGCTACGTTTATGATTAAACCGGATTGGTTAAACGCATAGAAATCAATTACATTTGGATAAACAGATCCGCTAAAATCGGTGATCTGAACCTCCGTTGTTGCATTTGAAGTTGGTCGAACCGTCCACCTTTGGCTCCCTGGTCCACAGCTTAGAATCGTATCCTCTGTTCCCTTGTAAACGACGATGTTTTCGAGGGAATTCACACATTGTTCCAATGTAACTGCAGAAGGAAACAATTGAGATGCGTAGTTTACAATTTGCAGTGTAAAGTTCAGTGTCTTTCTGCGAACAATAATCAAATATAAATACTGATTCTATTGGAAATAAATCAGAGATGCCACGTATATTGCTTCACCTCAATAGAATGATGAAGATTGATGAGGATGAGAATGAGCTCCTGCTGGAGCTTATGTTGTTAAGTTTAAGGTATGGAAAGCGCGAAGACCAAGACAGTAAATACTTTAAAAATCATGAGAACTGCTTACATGATTTTATCCAGCAGGTTATTTCAATCAATATTTATAAGAACAGTTCTTGACAACCTTCTACATTTGAAAATTTCTTTACTCTTTACGTTCTTGCTGCGTGACCCACAGTTTTAAAAGTTTCCTATTCACTCTCAGCCAATTTCTATTCCAACTCCACTCTGACATGTCATTCTTACTTCTCACATCATTGCATGGTAGCTCCTTACAAACGATAAATGGTCCAACTAATCCATATTTTTTTCTACCATGATGATGTTTTATTTGGTTCTAAAGTTTTGTTTTCATAATATTAATGGCTGTCTTATCTTATCTGACCATTTATAAAGCGCTTCTTGCAGCAAGAGCCTTTCAGAAGCGCTCCCAGTGCGTTTAACTCCGAGAAAAAAGACAAGTTTTTAGACGAGAGAAAGACGAGGATACACTACCAGAGAGAATGGCAGAGCGAACTGATGGGGGAAGCCCATTCCATAGGGAGGGACCAATGCAGGCAAATGATCTGGATTGAGCTGTCGTTTCTGCATTAATCAGTAGATCTACATTGTATGTCTACTTCTGCCAAGTATGTCCCTATTTGTAAGTTCTTGAATGTCTGCAACTTTCACTGTATTAACATTCGGGATTTTCAATACGGTACTGAATAGGTTAATGATATTTAATTTCATTATTACATAATTTTAACCCTCATAATCCGGACTATTTACTTCTGCTAACCATTTCGGAGAGGGACCAGGAAGAAATATCTGATAACTGTATCTTTTCATACTTTCAACAAGGTTGATATATTGACGCTCGATTGTTTTACTTTAGTTAGTAGCTGTTAAACTGAATTATTTCATAGATAACTTTCATAAACGTACGACGGGTTGTCGGTCGTGCTATAAATAATTATCAACCTAAACAGTCAAACCGATAACCCTAGCGTTCCTTTGGTGCATACAATAGGCTTAGATAAACTGAAGTCTACGCACCTTTTCCGAAAGAGATTATCATCAAAACAGTTGCTACTGTTAATAACAAATTCCTGCTCTGGTCGGCCATAGCCTACTAAGCAGAGCAGCTTAGTACGTGGCGAAAGGTTTCCTCGTCGAAATGTATTTCACTCTACAATCGCAAAAGACAAACAACTCAGGAAATGAAGCGAAGAATAAGAGTTTGGTGACGGATTACAAAGAAGGCAAGGATTGTTAATGAGATTCCGTTTCTAAAGATGCAATTGCTGTGCTGTTAGTTCGCAGGTGGAAGAAATATAATTCAAGAAAACAGCTGAGACTCACAGCCATAGGCTTCATTGCAAGATACTTTTTTTGCGTAAGCAGACGCTTTGGTAAACAAGCAAAACGTTATCTATCAATTGACTGCGAATAACAAATTAAAGCAAATTACACGAATCTCTTTTCCGTCGTTAACCCGTCGGAGGTGAGGTAGGGTGTGACACACCCAAACCAGAGGTATTCTACTTTAAAAATTTAGCGCAAAACGTGGAGCCAGCTCAAATTATTTTTTCCTACCTTTGTGAATATGAAATACGGACACTTTACCACAATTTCAAGTATTTTGAAAGATTTGTATTTATTTTGTCGCATATTTAAAGGAAACTGTATTTTTTGTATGCAAACTATTATACGTGTTGATTTTATGGGCCATTCGTTTAGCATGCGAGTGTGTCTTGAACAAGCCAACACGGTGTTGATATTTTTCATTGAGAAGGCTGACAACAATGATGAATAAAGCATTTTATGTTGCATAAATATAAATCTGGTTATCGTGCATTTGGTAATGTTGCGCATGAGGACTCAAATTTGCATGGGCTAAGTACACATTGGATGGGTTCACCATCTGGCCATCTAATAAGGATTGAAGACAGATATTCGTTCGTGATAATCAACTGTTTAGTTGATAATTGATCATAGAAGAGTAGTTTAACCCTCAGGCTACCACGCTTTTTTGTAACACTGACTACCAAGGTTACCCCCTGGATTTTGGGTTTGGTTTGAGATATCATAGCTTGTAATACACCATTGGATTCAGCATTCATTTCTGCACAAAATGGTTTATTTAGGTTTATAAAATATGAATACACCCCGAAATTATGAATTTTTTACCATGGGTACCCGTCGATTCCACAAAACGTATACGGTACTTACCCATAGGGAATATATTAGATTCTGTGTGTTTTAAACATGATTTATATATAAAAAATAGTTTACATATAATAAAGTCCAATGTTCAACTATAAAAACTAGTAATAGGTCTGTTTTATCTTAAATCAAAACAAAAAAACATGTTTTAGCCGCTGAAAAACGTTTACGCAGACATATCGGCTTGCGTTGTAAAAAACCCCAACATTTTCGCACATTTAAATTTATTTTTAGCACTTCCGGTGATCAAAAGACAAATTATTTAGTATCAGAAAATAGCCCTAAATGCCCTCTACGGAATGGCATAATTATTTCTATTAAAAAATAAATTATGGATAAGTTATAATAGAAAAAACATGAATATTTTATGAAAATAAAACACCTTTATATACATTTTAATTCTATAGAATGGTAAAGAGCGCAAAAGTTATAGCCGATAATCTAAGGGGGGTGGTATCCACCCCCTCTGGTAGCTTGGGTATATCGGGTATAACTTTTGAATGGTATGGTATATCATAATTTTTTAGCTCAAAATGTGTGCCAATGAACCCTCTACTGCAGCGGTTCTCAACCTGTTGGGTCTCGACCCCCACGGGGGTCGCCTGACGATTTGCCAGGGGTCGCCGGGCCCCTTAAGAAATTTGTAAAAATAATTGCGATTTCAACGCTAGGCTTACCTACAACACTACAGTAACTTAAAATAAATTTTTACTTATAGGATCTACTTTTGTTATGATTAATTTTGTAGATTGAGGCAGTTTTTAAATTTTTTTCATTTTGGTTTTCAAATTTAATTCCAGAATGGGTAGGGAATATTAAATTTTATTGAAGTCAGAAACCACATATTTTAGCACTGAAATCATGAACAATTTCCAGCATCAATAGAGAAACGACAACTTTTTTTGACATTTTGTTGGTCGAATCGTTGAATCCTAACAAACTAACTGAAGCGTCATTTCGATATTGAACGTCCTAACTCTGCAGGTAGGCATGCCCAGTATTGTAAGGTAGACTTCAACTTCAAGTAATTATCAAAACAAGTAGGCCAAGCTCTCAGAATCGCATGAGCCAAGAAGCCTCATACAATTGAAAAAAGCAATTCTCAAATTATGAGAGTGAAAATGAATATCAATGGCCAATGGCAAAATTGCAATGAAATAGGGGCGTAAGTAAATCAATTTTGTTATTGGGGGTCGTCACAAATTTTGAAAGGCTACCAAGGGGTCGCCGCACTAAAAAGGTTGAGAACCGCTGCTCTACAGCGACCTAACACGTCAAAACTTTATTCCAAACGGAACAAGTTTGATTTGGAAAAAACCTAGAGGGGTGATAACCACCCCTTGGTAGCCCGAGGGTTAACTCAAATTAATGTTTTCCATTTGATATCGCGACTTGAAAAAAATGCTTACAATTCGTCACCTCACCTCCGAAGGGTTAACTCTGTTCTGATGATCAGAAACATCTCCTGGCTACCATGGTTGCTTCACTCCTTCTCTTCCTATCCTTAGAGATATTCAATTGCTCCAAAGTATAGTCGTCAGTAGAGAAGAACAAACTTCATGGTAACACTCAGGCATGAACTTAAACATCGACTAAACTGAATCTCAAGCAAGTCGTCTGTGTGCGCTGCTGCTGTGGTGTTTGTGCATTCGGTTGTGGCAACAGTGACAGATTGTTTGCAAGGATCCATTCTTCTGCTTTGACTTTGATGTCCACAGTTGAATTATGGCTTTGCTATTTATATCGAGCACTAGCAAGTCTACGAATGAATTGTGTGTATGAGTGGCAAACGTGCAACGCTGGCTGTCTTTTGATGCTTGGAATTCCTGCTATTGGTGCAAGGAACATCTTGTTGTGACGAAGTTGAGTAGGGCGTCTATGCCTTGAGTGTTATTGCATATCTACTGCGACAGCTCAGATGTACACCCAGTCGGTTTCACATAAAGAATAAGACAGCTCCAGGCCCACCCTGCATTTTGTTATTGGCAGATGAGTTCAGCAAATGAGTCCGAGCCTGTTTTTCATCCACGGTCCACTACCCGACATCAACTAATAGTACAAGGACGAAAATTAATTGTAACCGCCTGCAAGTTGTGACCTCCACATGCGCCTGGTGATGAAAACTCAAGTAAAAGCATGCTGTCCTCTCTCATTCTTCTTATAACTGCGGTCTCCTTCACAAGAATACAGCAAGCCATATTCAATCAATCAGAAGCCGACAGGAGTGAATGGTCGTGCACACAGACCATGATGGTAATTTAAGTAAGATATAGCTAGACATCAATGTAGACTGTAGAGGCATAGGCTGACATGTTGTCTTATACACGCTAGGGTGGTCGTTAAAAATCAAAGTTTGAATTGAGTGTTCTCCAAGGCGCCATTTGGTTCCATTCTCCCCAGAAACATCACACAAAAGTCGCAAGAGAAAATATTAATATTTAGGACTAGCACAACGCCATCAAAGTTTTACCCTTGTAATAGCAAGTCTTCTAATGCTGAAAAGGAGCTATATGGTTGTAATCAACCAGGAATCTTCAAACCAGGAATTAATTCAACTACTTGTAGTTGGTCCACACTTAAACATAATGATGCTACTGTTATCGTAATCATAACCATCAATTTATATGGCGCCACTTCAAGAGAAATTCCTCAAAGGCAAGAAAACCTGTATAACACCGCATCACAGATAACATCTATCATATCTTATGTCTTTACAAATACTACCTGTTTTGCCTTGTTGTCGTGATTGATAATAATAACTTATTGCTCTTAGACTGTTACAGCAAGGGAACAGTAATAGTATACAATTACAGGGATAAATATAAAAAAATTGTGGTTTCATCTGTGTCCTACGTAATTAATCTATTCTGCAAAATCGCCAACATTCTTAATGAGGTCTGATTTCTCAGAAATCTTTTTTTCTACCTTCATTGTTCATGGGGTTACTTGATACAGGGAACTGGTGTAATATTAAAAGTAGCAACCCATTTTAGATGCGATATTTTGTCTCAGATTTAGGCTAATATGTTTTCAACCCGAGGCATTATTACCCTGTCTCCCAATTCAAATTGCATTTGGTGTTTGAATGGGTTTGAGCTATGGTGTAGTTTTCACGATACACTTCCCTCAAAGTGAAATCTCTGGCATGTTGCCCAAAGAAGGTGTTCATCTGCCACCAAGAGTGTAGCAATGGGTATTGTCTTGATGGTACTATACTTATTCCCTTGGATTGGTTGGTCGTCTGAGATGTCCTGGTGGCCACCGTAATTTCAGCTGGATCCATTGCTGAGGATGATGTAGTAATTTTGAGTAGCACATAGCTTTATGTGTTTGACACCATCGCCTTTCATGCAAATTTATAATAGGTAGGGCAGTGTAATTTGTGTCCACTCTTGACAGCACTTTCTGTGGCAATTGTTTGACTGTGTTCATTCTTTCAACTCTAGAAGTATACTTTTAATGGGATAAATTCTATATTATAAAATGTGACAATGTGAGTAGGCTTCACCAGGCACTCAATTATGATGCTCTCTTTAGAAGTTGTTTAAAAGCTGCTCTTTGACTCCTGTGTGGTAATAAGTAATTTCATAGATCTAAAAAAATCCAGGCACTCAATTACATGTGTACGATGCTCTCTTTAGAAGTTGTTTAAAAGCTGCTCTTTGACTCCTGTGTGATAATAAGTAATTTCATAGATCTATAAAAATTATGATCTCAATAATTTCAACATCTATTTTAATTTATTTCTTTACAGCAGCTCTTGATAAATTTTATCTGTGATGCGCTTTGTCATTCTGCTCTGATTGCCACAATAAACGAAAATATATCATCAGTATTTTTTCTCTATTTTAACTATTTTAACTATTATTGAGGTCCTTGTCCGTGTTATATCAGAATTTGTGTTAAAGTTAAGCATGTAATAAAGAGCGTTTAGTGTAACAAAGGAATCCTGTAGAGAGAAATCAGACCTACGAAAAGAACATAGCCATGCGTTGGCTTATTAGTATAGGTTTATGGTCATCGATCTCAGGGTCTTGCGCGTCAAATACTATTGTGATGTTCAATTGTTCATAAATATATAATAAACCATTACCATTATTTTAGAAGTTAGGCATACTTGTCAGTTGTGCTTGAGTAAAATAATGTAGTCTTTCTGCTAAAACTTGTCACATGTAAAAAATGTGACTAAATTATCCTTATACTCAAAAAGACGATGATATTTCGTAAAATCCAAAACTTCAAACACGTTGTGCTAGTCCTAAATATTTTTCAATCGGCCTATTTTTTGGGCTACAACAGTCTTTTACCAAGTGGCACCAAATGGTGGGTTGGAGAAAGAATGAAACTGAAGTTGAAAATTTGCCATTGCAGATGCAACCACCCTAATACACGCCATTGCATTTTTATGTCACCATAAAATATTTTATGATTATAATAGGTAATTATATGAAGGTCTATATTAAGAGTCTATGTACATATAGTATATTCATTATATTCATACGCGATACAAAAATAATTATAATTCTTATGTGAACAACATCTTGTGCATTTTTGCTCTCGTCAAGTTGACGGATAGACATTTTCATCTGTGCACTTAATATTATGAGACATCGCACCTGCTTGGAGCAGAGCTAGAGCGCACTATATGAAGTGTTTCTCTTATACAGTGCAATACAATTCAACTGAAATTTGAAAATGCCCGTTTTACAATGCTCAGGAGTGCACAGTGCACACTGAAGTTCGGTAGACCATTAAGAATAATTACAGGTATACTGGAAAAGAAGAATTTGTCAGTTTAGTGTGAAAGACATTCTCGCAACTTAGAGAGTAACGAACAATAGATGGCAGGTACATGTAGTTCCAGATGAAGGGACCAGCAAATGTGAAAGAGCGCCGATCAAAGACAGGACGTGAACCAGGAACAGCATGCTTTCCAGCAGATGCTGATCGAAGATAACAGTGACCTCTAGCGGAGTTACAAGGTGTGACCAAGGAAGATAAGATGGAGGCAGGCGAGTTGTGCAAGTGTGCATGCTATATGTACATGATGAGTGCTAGCTTGAAGCGAATACGCTCACAGACAGGAAGCCAATGTAGCGAACGAAGAGCAGCTGTGACGAGGTCTCGGTAAGAGAGTACAAGACACAGTCTTGCAGCTTGATGCACCGATGCAGTATTCTAGTTAGAGTAAGCAGTGTACACTGTACAGTAGTAGAGTCTCTTGATTCAAAGGCGATTGTAGTTGAAGTGTAAGTTGCAAATAACACTGCACTAAAATACATTTGCAGCGCAGTAGGATGGTGTCATGCAACTTTTGAGAAAATGTTGTTTATTATTCGACGAGGTGAGCGAAGTGGCTCCAGCCTGGTTGGGACTTCACCAGAGCTGGATTGAACCATTCCAGAGGAAAATGCAAAGGTGGGACATAAAAATGAACTTTATATTGCCAGACAATCATTATTGCTACTATTTTCAAAAGAAACGTGTTCCAACATAGCTGCAGGTCACTGTGAATTCACTTAGCAAGATGACGATCAAGGAAATGGAAACTGCAGTTGGTCAATACAGAATTAGTCAGATGAATAATTTTATTATTGAGGCAATGAAATTAAAATTTCTAAAAAAAGGAAAAATGGCCAATGTGTCAATAACAGACAAAATGTGTATTCAGACACCTCATGAGCACGGTCTTTAAGCTTTCGCTATAATCACCACATACTTCGATGAACAGTGAGAGCGAATAAATCACGAGTTTAATTGAGAGTTAAGAAATAAGCCGTTGATGAAAGGAGATCAGCTCAACGTCAATATTATATAGGCTTATTGAGAAGGACCCTCCCATGCACTCCTGGCATTATGTACTGGAGAAGTGAAAAAAAATCTATTTGATTATTATCGCCAAGGGTGCAAATTTTTAGGTTCCTAAGCAAATGCGATAGAAATTTTATAGTGTGAGTTTTATTCAGAAAATAGTAAAAAAAACTCCTTTTCTTATGAGAACAATGTTATTAGATCTACGTTTGAATTTTCATCTAGACTTTCATATATTAGCACAGGCCTACTATAAGCTTACCATAGTGTTGTATTTGCGCGGGCGAACAAAAGAAGATAAGTTGTTTCGGCTTTGGTATAACTATTTAAATTATGAAAGGGTTCTATAGACTGGAAAGACGGGCCAGTAGACAAATATAAAGGCGTTTACGCTCAATGTGTTACATGATTACGCCTATAGCCTACTGCATCTCTTCTTTAGTCTGTGCATTTATTTTAACTGGCACATATTAATATGCATTCAAGTTGAATAGCGTAGCAACATACAACTATTGTCTATTATGATGAAGTCTTGCTCTTTATTCCGCTCATCGATCTTACTTATTTTTAAACCAATTTTACATTTTACGCATTTAAGAAGCGTCAATGCTTGATTAGTGGGATAACGATTTGTTTTATGTCTTGTAATCGGACGGTCGTGAATTCGAATCCGCCTCAAGCCAATGCATAGCAACATAAGCAAGTGGCTCACCGACATTAATTATATTACTGTATGTAAGAAAGGCAAAGGAAGACCACCTCATTCATTTCAACCCTAGATGGCATTGAAGTCAACAATCCTGCTGTCGTGCAGAGAACACATCATGATCTTCGTTATCAATAATTATCATGGTCATCGTTGTTACCACACCATCGCCATCGTCAATATTAATTTTAATGTCCAAGAATCACTTGAGTAATAATTATTATTGTGAATGAAGTATTTCCTTAAGATTTCCACTGAGTGACTTTAACAGCGGAAGTTCGTTCACATACTCAGCATAATCATTAGAAGAGGTGAGTGGCTCTAACCAACCAATCGGCAACGGAGTGTCACGACTCAGACTGAACTATATATATATGTCGCAGGTCGCTTCTCTGTCACTCTGTTGCTCTATGCCTCTGTGTTGCCTCCCTCTATCTCTGTCGTTCCGCATTTGTGGCGTTTAGTCAGCCAAATATTCGGGTTGGTATTCCCATGTGGTCGCTTCTCTTTGTAGTTATGCAAGAGTGCCATGCAAGACGCTTATGTGCATGACTATTATGGGTCTACCATCCTGGTGCCACAGATTCAGTATTGAAAATTCAAGAGACACGTCACCAAATGTTAATTTCTAAGATCAGCTGCAGCGGAATTTACGCGTTCGAAGTCAAATATTTTTATGGATAAATGAAGGAACTGTGGAATTGCGTATTTTCTATCCAAGGATGAAATGACTGATCCCTTGATTTTATTATTTGGTCATGAAGATCACTTGATGATATCAACTACTGATATCCCTTTAGGCCGAATATTGTAGCTTTATATTTAGGCCTACAGCAAAATTAGGTCGTTCCAATTTTTCCGCCTCTGTGAATTAATGCATGAAAACAACTTCTCAAATCTTTTTGCCAGCGTTATAAATTATTGTTGTAGGTGCTTCACACTTGGTAAGCGTTGGTCGAGAAAGGACAACCATATAATGTGCGACGGTAATAACTCAGGGAGTGGTCTGAAGTGTCTCTTTGTAGACAGCGTCTTCGATGCATAGAAGCAAAAATCAAGCCATGAACCGTTAGCCTACAGCCCACAGGCTGTAAAAGAAGAAGCCTTTTATCAGTCTGTGTTGATTGATGGCATTACAGGCGCTGCTCCGTCCGCCTGTCTGTCTGAATGCGTCGCTTCTGCTCGACCCTGATTTATGCTCTCACGAATACAATCGACGCAGCAGTTGATATGGAAGAGGCTTTTTCAGGGCCATACCGTATAGGGTTCCTATTATGTAGGCAAAATATCATATGCTTTTTTATGCAGATAGTGCGCACTCGTTGGACTTGCAGCGAAATCAATTGCCACCATTATTGGTCTCACTAAAAGTGATATAACTTTTGTTCTGCTTGAAATATATTTATGCAATCTGGTCACTGTGCGTATATATGAAATGTCTTTAAGTCTGTGAAATGTGATTTAAAAATTATTATTTCGCGCCAAGGTATTGACAAAGAAGTAGGGAAATTTTTGGGCCTGCCTGTACGCAGCCTATGATTGTATGTATATATGCATGCATGTTTCTTTTTATGTACGTATGCATGTATGTATGTATAATTTTGCATATATGCATGTATGTATGTATGTTTTTATGTATGTATGTATGTATGTATGTATGTATGTATGCATGTGTGTATGCAGGTATGTTTGTTTGTATGCATGTATGTATATATTTACATATGTATACATGTATGTATGTATGTATATATTTACACATGTAGGTGTGTGTATATGTGTGCATGTATGTATGTATCCATGTATGCGTGTATTTGTAAGCAAGTAAATAAGTAAGTACTTTACTGAACCGCCTGCAGGCGCACTGCGGGAACAATGGACAATTGCAGAATAATTAATTATAGCATGTACAATCACGAAAAATTGAAATATGCAACTCAATAAACATAGTATAGTATACAACTACATAGGCCTAATAGACATGTTATGAACCATGCAGGAGAGAAAGGCTAGACAGAGAATAAGTATTGTCACTTGAATAGCATCCGTATTTTAAAGCGACATCCGGTCAATGCGTCTGCATGAGGAATCTCACGGTTGTGAGGACGAGGACGGAGTGAGTAGGTAACAACATACTTAATTCATTAGATGCATTTATATAGCGCCTCTTCAAGGGGGCTACTCAGAGGCGCTCAAATGGGAGGTAATAGATGACCAAGGCTTAGGTTGTAGAGCTCAGAAGAGAAGAGGGAGGAATCAGTATGAATAGTTGGAATACATAGGTCATCGAACGACTTCTGGGTGGCAGGAAGAAAGTTGAGCCGCACCATTTTCCGTATTATTGCGTTAATACGCGCGCGCTGACCAGAATTAGCAAAGCCAAACCATGCAGGGGACGCATACATAGGTCGTGCTAATGTGGTGGCCTGAACTCCATCATGTAAGCGTGTCCGGAGAGTGTGTACGTGCGTGTGTGCATGCGTGCGTGCGTGGATCTTGTCACAAAGTTCAGAACATAAAGATTGTTGAATAGGCCAACCTACAGTGTATGCAATGACATCTTGCAAGACGACCGTTATGTAGAAGAACGATGTTTGACTTGCACGATGACAGATGAATAGCTTGATATTATTATTATTAATATTATTCGCATTACAGATCTAACCGTCTTGCAAGCTTATGGCGCCTCAAACAACATCATGATATTTACTTTTTGTAGGTCAACAATAATTATTCTTAATTTATTTATATGCTGTAGGTTAATTAATTAGGACTCAGGCTTTTATCTCTCGAATATATTGTCTAGTGTGCCTTGATTCAAACGTAGGGTAAGTGGGGGCAAGTTGACAGGGTTAAGGGTTTTTTGGCCCCTGATCATCTTCTTTGATGCCAACAAAGTTGGGTTTTTTCCACAACGTATTGATTGATAACACCTACATTATAGCACAAAATCAGGCATAACAAAATATTTTAAGTTTGATAAAAATGAACTTTAAAATTTTATAAAAGTCAACCAACTTGCCCCTGTGCTGGGGCAAGTTGGTTGCCTGCTTGGGGCAAGTTGGTTGACAATCTATACATACAATTTTTCTATTTTCAATGATGGAAGTTGGTGGTCCCAAGCTTGGGATTGTGCCATTGTGGTTGTTTTAGTTTTAAAACCTTCAGCATTAATAAAGATGTAAGAAAAAATTATATCAGTAAATTAGCAAGGTATACAACACTGAAGTGTTCTTGGTTAACAACAAAAAGTCTCAAACTAGATAAATTTGTGTTGGTCAAGATATTCAGTCTTGATAAAGACGATCGATAGAAAAATTTCTTGAATAAAATGTCAATATCTAAAAATTGCAATGTCTTTTGCTATTAGAAGTCTCAACAAAAGTAGCAAATAAAGCTTCCACGTCTGTCATAGGCTGAAGACGCTTCATGTCACCAGGTTTGGCACTGGTCGCGTTCCGCCAACTTGCCCCCGCCATCTTGCCCCCACAGGGGCACTAAACAAAACCCGGGAGCTATTATTTGTATGCTGGTGATTCGGAAACACAAAATGCACCAGTAACGACTCAAAATAAATGCTTAACAAAACGACCTATTTCTCAATTTTTTTGCTTTCATGGGGATTAAGATAAACGTTATTTTATAACAACGAAATGTGTTAAGAGGTAGATAGGAAACGTTAATTTCAAGAAAAAACAGCAATCGAAGCATCTTAGCACGTTGTCGCAATTCCCCAAAAGGACGAGCTTGTTTCGTTCTTTATTCCAGATCTTGTTAGACTGGTTTCCTGCCACGCACTATAATTTTATAGCGCAACAATTATCTTGCCCCGGCCGTCAACTTGCCCCCACTCACCCTACGATCTTTTTCGTTAAGCTTTTCCCACCGGTTGCTGATCGTCCCTACCAATTGAGGCCACGCCCTTACAACTTTGTATTGCCAACCAAAGATGACAGACATTACATCTCTCGGGTTTTGTATAAAAAGGCACCATATGCTCATTAATGATGAAAAAGTCTAATCTCATTAGCCTATTATAGTAGCCTATAATTTTTATAAACACAGAATCATTCTTTTTGTAATTTCTGTCTTTTTGGGCTCTCATCCTAAGAGAAATCCAACAGCCAAGGCTAAAGACATTCAATAGGTAGGCTATTATATTATATTCGATAAACTGCCTTTTGTACCTGATAGCGGTGTGTCTATCAGTTTTTGTTACCATTAAACAAATATAACAATAATAATAATTAAGCGGGAATTAGAATACATTGCGATTAGCTGCAAAAAATAATCCGCCATTTATTTTTAAAGAGTAGTTTTATAATATTCTAATCACGTCCTGAGTAATTCACGATTTAACTGATTGTGTAAACAACTAAACATTGGGCTTCGAAGTTTATTCAAGAACCAAGATGTTCTCGTTGGTAAACATTGGCATTGACGGAGTGCATGACTCGAATATCTGCATATCTTTTAAACATGAGATAAGCTATGGAGCTTCTTTTCATGTGCATAACGTAATTCGGGTGCGGTGGTCTAATGGTGGGTTAGGTGATCTGGAGTCGGAGGGGAAGGTTCCAGGTTCGAATCCACCTCAAAACACCGCGCAGGGACCTTGGGCAAGTCCTCCACTTGCCATAATTTTTTGCTCGTGCGCTTCGGCGTGAAACTACGATGCAGTGTATGCGCTGTAGTTGGGAGCGCCTCTGAGTAGGGAGCATCAAGGTGCGCTATTGAAAATTCTAGCAATAAATGAATGTATACTGATCGTGCCACAGCAATGTACGGTCTTGTAATAAATCATTCCCACCGTCTAACAAATGCAGAAACTTAGGTCTATAATTGTGGATGATCGTGGAGTTTTGCACACACAAAATGGACAGTGAAGGACAGTGATTAGGGAAGACTGTTTTCGAAACTCCACATGGATTGGGAGTCGATGGAACACCATTGAGGCATCATGCAATTTCGATGTCTGTAACTCCGTCTTGGACACACAGTAGGCAATAGGCTATACCTGAGTGACGCTGAGTGTCATCAGTAGAGGCTATTGATGAGTTATTAATGAGTTATGATAAAGAATGCAGAGATATCAGTGCTGTAGATTATAATTATAGAATGAGAGTTCGACGGAGCCACGTGGTAGACCAAGCGTGATCAAGAACTAGTCAGACCGTGTGAGACCAAAATACCGCTGTTTGATTTCACCCAGAGAAGAATGAACGCAACGACTACAGAGGGCGATCTACAGCTGCACTGTAAGGTCTTTCAAGTCGCTCTGCTAGAATGCCAGGTCAACCGCGTCGAAGGCTGCATTCACGTCAAAAAGGGCGAAGAGAATTACGCGGTGATTCGTAAAGAAACGTTA
Organism: Lumbricus terrestris; assembly: GCA_949752735.1. NCBI lineage: Eukaryota > Metazoa > Annelida > Clitellata > Crassiclitellata > Lumbricidae > Lumbricus > Lumbricus terrestris. Next base: position 556,342 of record OX457037.1, read on the forward strand.
GCCTACATAAGTTAGCATAACTCATGTCGATGACCATCAATTTTAATGACATTTCGAAATTATGACCAGTGGCTCAACCAGGGGGGTGCTGGGGGGGGTGCTTGAGCAATGAGCACCCCCAACCAGGCAATTTTTCCAGATCCGATGAGGTTTTTTGTTAGGGGGGGGAAGTAGGGGGTCTCTTTCGCTCTTTCAGTCTTTCAGATTACACAAACAAGTTCCTTCATTTCTATGTATTATAATTTTAGTCAAATGCATGGTTCATAGAGCATCAGATTTCAGTGTTCGTTGTTCTGAATTTGCCTGAGTCTCGAAATTTTATCTAGTGACAGATAAAGTCTTAGCGATAGCCTATGTCTTTGCGTTACATTGCGTCACCAACTTATTGATAATGGTAGGTCCTAAGACTAAATTGATAGTACCATGTGCCCTGTTTTATTAGGGCCTAGTTAAGAATTGTTTTTCTTAAAATTAGTAGGCCTATTTATAATATAGTTATTCAACAGTGCTTAATCAAGACATCTCTAGGTAGAAAGTCCCCCAGAAACGAAACATTTTCACCAGAGTATTTTTAAAAAGTGATGGCAGTTTTTAGTTGCTGTTTGTATTACCGGTATTGTATTACATACACTGCTATAATTATGCCATTTTATTTACTACTATACAATTATAATGTTATTATTTACTATTACAATATAATAATCATGATACTGTCATAATAATATGGTATTATAATGTGCATAACTTACTATTGATATTTGTACAAATACTACTTTGCACAAGTAGCCTTTATGGTTTCTCTCCCGTGCTTTCTTTCAAATTCGAACTGTCTAAATAAGTTTAAAATGTTTTCTTCCTTGAAGTCTTGAACCGTTACTAGGCCTACTTCAAGTCCAAATTTTAGGAGTTAGAAGTTCTGGCTTGATTGCATACTATTTGTAACAATATCTGGAATCAGCTTATCCCTACTGCTGTGATTTTTCAGCAGTGAAATTATGTGAAATTTTATTGGGATGACAGCTTAAAATGCTACTTTTGCAGGGCGCAAAAATCTAAACAATGGGAGGAAACATATATTAAAGTCTTAGACCTCGTTACTGAGCACTGAAATAATAGTAATTTTGTTAAGATGACAGCCTAACAAGCAATGGTTACAGTGCGCAAATCCCTAAAATTTAAAAATAAATTGCAAGGTGACACTGAAGTCTTAAACCTCAACTAAAGGCATTGAAAAATGAGCAATTTTATTAAGCTGACAGCCTAAAAATGCTACCATTACAGAAATAAAAAATCTAGACGTGTGTAAAGTGACTTTTTCAAAGTCTCAAACCATTTTGCCAAATTTGCTGAGATGACAGAGTAAAATGCTATACTATTACAGCGTACAAATTTTTAAAATGTTTAAACAATGTGAGTGGACATTTATTGAAGCCATAGACCACGTCTCTGCGAGCTGAAATAATGAGCAATTTTTTTAAGATGACGTCTTGAAAACCATATTTGCAGTGTGCAAATCCCAAAAAATTGTAAACTATTGGGAGGCCACAGCCGCCACACTCTGAATTCTTAAACTACAATGTGTGACTTCCAGCCTTGAAAAATGAGCAATTTTATTCAGCTGACAGTTTAAAAGCTTACCATTAGAGTTTGGAATATTTTTAAAATTGAATTGTTAAGAGTGGGGAGGAGACATATTTATTTTATTGAAATGTTGAACCATGTATTTCAGCAATGCAATTATGAGAAATTTCGTTCAAATGACAGCCTAAAATGCTACCTTTACAGTGTGGAAATTATTTAAAAAAATTGATGATGGGGAGGAGCACATCCCAGGGTTTTTAATCGTGCAGTTACTGACAAATGTGCAATTCTAACTGGATTCATGCAGTTTAAGAAGCACTTCTGTGCTTGTGGAAAGAGCTGGCAAGCAAGAGCTTGAAACGTGCTCTAGTCGATGTCACTAACTAAAAAGTGCGGTCAGACCCCGCTGGGGTAGCTAACGGCGCTCCTCCAGAGTCGGGGTGGGCTTCGTGCCTTCGGCACTCGCGGGTTCGCGACTTCGGAGCTATCAATCTGAGCACCACCAACAAAATGTTCTGGTTGCGCCCCTGATTATGACCATTGATAGTCTTGCCTAAAGACGAAACTAATGACGTGACTGTTTTGACAAACAAGAAGATTCAAACGTTCCCGTCAGTCACTGAGGTTGTATCCTACAAATTTACTCAATTTCATCTGGTTTATCCTACTGATGAGAAACTGTTTACTGTAGCAGCACCCACCAACAATCAGAGTGATTATATAATTTATATTTACGTATCCGCCAGTATTTACGTTTCCGCGAATCAACTTTTGCGAACGGGACCAACTTTCTCAAATATCTTTGATATAATATGGCGTCTGTCGGGATTTCTGCACTCGGGTGTACGAGCATCCATTTAATAAAAACAGGTGTTGAGGTCAATGGACAATATTACAGAGATGTTCTACAAATGCAGGGCCTTATGCCATATATTCGTAACATTATACGGACTACGGAGTATTTGATCTAGCTCAGTGGTTCCCAAACTTGAGTAGGTCGCGGACCGGCAATAATTTTTGGTGAAGCTCACGGACCGCTAACTTAGGCCTAAATGGCGATGGAAAACAAAAGCGACCTTAATTATAAAAAGACTAAAATATAAGGCTATTTACAATTAGCCAACACTTACATGTCCTTGAAACCTTGTTTGTTTAAGATTTTTGTGAGTATTTTCGCTTAAATTGTCGGTTATTTTTCACCTTGGACGTGTTGTTCGAACAAGAAGCCTAGCTCTGCTGAATCATTATCATCTTCGCTCTGAGCAATCACGCTTATTTGCTGGGTTTTTTATATTAAAAAACTCTCCATATTTTTTTTGCTAACGTTTGCTCATTTTTCAAAGACATTTGTGTATATTTAAACTAAAAGTTTTATGCTATGTTAGAAAATTGTGTATTCTGCATCTGGCATTTGCAAGGTTATCGCTCACCAGAGTCACCAAGATCAACATAAATGGTCTATGCTCGAAAGTCGAAATTGACTGCAGTCATCGAATTTTAAATAGTAGGGCCTATGAATTGGCCATCTGGCAAGTTAAAAATTATAAGGCGCGTTGATTTATTTCAAATTTTCAAATAGTAAGAAAAATTTGAATAAATTTTGGACAACAATTCGAATGATTTCACAATTTCAAGTTTCAAGAAAATAAACTAAAAATTACAGTTTAGTTTGTTTATTCTTGATTTTTCTCCGCGGACCGGCGATCATACCTCCGCGGACCGGTGCCGGTCCGCGGACCACCACTTTGGGAACCACTGAGATAGACGACACGACCCAAAATAATGTTGCTTAGTCATGCAAAACTGGTAAAATTCGTCAACAAAGATCTTAGTGTAAAACGATATCGGAAGATGGAGCTTGCGATACGTCGATGAAAGGATAACAGCAACAGGTAGAGGACTTCCATGGAGATCAGATTCTATTTATTTGAAGAGATGGTCGGCTGTAAATTTCTGTTGACTGAGTTGACTCAAGACTGTCCTTAGCCTTGAATTGATGGTAGACCTGTAGTTGAGGTGGACCGAGCAAGGATGCGGTCTTAGTCATAGGATGTCTTTGTTTCATTAGATGCCTTCTCTAAATAGATCATCTTTCCTGTGACCACGTCAAGCATCAAACGCATGCATTGAACGAAACAGTCATCCATCGGATATTATGATGATCGCATCCAGACACACTTTCCACAGATCACGTGTCAAGTGAAATTCTCAAACAGTAACTGTTGTCTCGTCGTCGTCGTCGTCGTGACCATCCTCATTGCTGCGGATTGGGGATCAGAGTCGACGACGCCATCTTCCTCCATTGCTCTCTGTTCCTCGCGGTCCTCACACAGTCCGCCATCACCATCCCCGTTCATTCATCCACGTCATCCATCTATCTTCTCCTCGGCCTTCCCTGAGCCATTTTTCCGTCCAGATAGCCCTGACATATGAATGCCGGCAGCTTGTCTGCTCTGATCATGTGTTGTCTGAATGGAAGAAGAACCGGATGTGGGAGAGACACATTGGAATCTACAGAAGTACCGGTACGAAAATTTGTGCGCAATGTCCAGCAGTTACACTCAATTTAAGCTACTGATTATCCAGATTCTTTGCATTTTGGGGATTATCCATCAAGAGCTTGTTTGCGAGCTTTCAGTTGCAGGCATTCTACATCGCACAATAAATATTGACAATTAGCCTTAATCAGGACTAGGCTACGCATAGATAGATGTGATTGTTTCAAATTCTATATTCCAGATGCACCAGTGATAAGTTAAGTTACCAGTCAGTTAAACTGCTGCAAAATAAAGATAATACATGAAATGCCTGCAGCGCTGGTCGACTGGGCGAAGGTCGTCACGGCGTCCCACTCCGACCATGCATATTCACGACCTGTGAGTGGAATGATCTTGCCTATAATAATATGCCGCCTCTCTATAGACTCACGTTAACATGTTGTTGTTTTCAACTTTCCTCTACCCGTAATCTTGCACGAATCATACATGTAGGCCTACATCCAATATTATACCCGTTATTAACTTACATCGCCCTGTGGTTAGCGGCGCAAAGTCATCTGTCACTATTTGAAGCGATCAATGTTCGGCTGATGATCCGGTATTATGGTTAGGGTTATGGTGATGTCCTTAGCTCAGTGTAGGCTACACGGGGAAAGGAAACGACATATCAGAATGAATATTGAATAGTGTCAATTTATTCAAATTGCTTTTGCTGTTAATTTTGCTAAGTTTGATACAATATTATTCAGAGGTAAGCGTCCATTACCCAACGTGCGACTCGTGGTACGAATAGTTAAGTTAACTTTCTAATTGTGTGGTCATAAGTTATTCTTAAAATAGATGATTTTAGGTGTACAACAGTACTGTACACTGAATAGTTTTTAATGCCTAGCATTCACTCTCATAGATGTTTAAAAGTTACTATTATATCCCATCCTGGGGGAAAATGTGCGGGATTATGTCCCAGGAGATTATGGCCAGGAGATGATGTCCGTCCGTCCGACATGACTTGAGCCAATTATGACGGATCTGTTTGTCGAGACCGTTATGACGGGAGAAGGGGCATTTCGTCGACGCCGTTTTGTGTGTGTGGGTATCTGTTGTGGACGATTTTGTCCTGGGCTTTTTTCTGTGGTATCGGTTTGGGAAACACAGAAGAGGGAAGGGATGTCTCGCTTGCTTTGCTGTTGTCTGTCCGATCAATGAGACATTTTCATGATAGTCATACGAGAACAAAAATTAATGCACGCTGCATTACATTAATTCTACCACCAGATATCGTTGAACCGTTTGTGCTTAGAAACTTTGACGATGAACTTCACGACGCGGTTCCACTTCAATGCCCACAGTGGCCTACAACGGGTATGCAGGCGTGCAAGGATCTTGCCATAAAATTCATAGCATAATAGACTGCAATACTGATCCTGTGAGAAGATAGTCGATCTGAATAGGCTGTTAACATTGACGTGTCTCATGTCTATTAGGCCTACTCGCGCACAAAAAAGCCTAAAGTAGACCTGTATACACAATACACTGTATACAGTGACATTCTCCTAAACAACCGCTATAAAGTAACAGCGCATAGATTCATTCGCTTGATGGAAAGTCATTTGGCATTTGAATAGGTTGTTAACACAGAGAGACTTGACACACATTGCACGCCTGTTACAGTAGGCATATTCGCTCGTTCAATATAAAAAAATAATAATGAAAACGGATAACTATTGTCTGTTGATTCAGACTGACTTGAACTCTGCATGTTCGTCTCTTGCGCTCTACCGATGTATAATTAATTAATTAATTAATTACTTTAATTAATTAATTAATTAATTAATTAGTTATTATGTTTTCGTCCAAAGTTCCTATAACTGTCGTTCAATGTAGATAAAAATTTTGATGACAGCGACATTTTACAAGTCTCGTTACAAAAAACAATGGATTGATCTCGGATGCTGCTGACATGAACGCTAACATTGTTCAGGGATCTGGTCTAGGTCCTTTGAACGTCCTAACAGTAATTTCGAAACTCAAAACAGTACGTCCCGGAAACCGCATGGTCAAATACGCTGACGACACTTACTTGTTAGTGCCAGCCATCAACAGCCACACGATAAAAGACGATCACGTGACGGAGTTATCCAAGTGCTGAAATCTGAGTCTTAATCAAAGAAAGACTCGGGAGATGTTGATTCGCCGTCCAGGGCGAGGGGCGATAGAGTTCGCTCCGACAGAGGTGCCGGGTCTTATTCGCGTCAAAAGTATAACAATTTTCGGAGTTGTTGTAACTGAAAACCTAAGGTTTGAAGCCATATAAAGCGTTTATGCGTCCAGACAAGATAGTCGCTTTATGCCCTTCGAATTATGACTGTGTATTAGGCTACGTACGGTATCAAGGGGCCAAGCCTGCATGGCGTTGTAAGGATGATCACAGTGGCCCGCATGTTATGTAAGCCTATGCGCGGTCCCGGCATTGTGGAGATTTTCGGGGCAGCAGGAACGCGGTAGACTGCAGGCCATATTGGACCGTTTGATTTGACTGCGCGCTCTTCCTGAGGACAACCCCTACAATCCTACATGTACCTTCGAGGAGTTAATATGTAGTACGGCGGAGGGCGGCTCTTCGCAGCTGTCCTGCTTAATCAAGGACACGCGTTGAACCCACTCTTCCCACCATTGAGACTACGGCCTTATTCCATGAGGCCAAGACTGCAGATCGAATTAGGGCGAACAACTTAGCAAGGAAATCGTTTTCAACGAGAATGCCTTATGTTATATAAATGTCATGCCATGTAAATAAAAGTGCAATATAAACACTCGGTCACTCTATAGGAACATATTATTAATACTGGATTTAGGATTTTTTTGTGCTATTACGAAGCATTTGACTATATTGATTGGCTATAATGTACGCGTGCAGCATAATTGGCATAGGCCTAAGTCTTATTAAAGAATATCTTATCTAACTTAGGATAAGTCGCAAACGACATTAAGTGTGTGTCTCCGTTACGCTTGAATCGGACATGACTTGTATTGCAGGCTGTCTGTTCTGTTAGTAGTCAATGTTAATATTAGGATAACTGCATAACTGAATGCTGCAACCGGTTGTGGTCTGTCGCCCGGATTGTTGAACAAAAGAAAATTATCGACAAGTCTTAAAATGTAGAGTTGTAGACCTAAATGGCACTAAAAAGACTTATCGTTGGAAGTTAATAAATCATTTACAAGTTTAATTCAGAATGACAGTAGCAAGTCTTAACCGTGATGCACTAGAAAAATTGGCATTACGGACAAAAGAAGGACAATAATATTCATTCATTCATTCATTCGAGTATTTATATATTATGCTTTTTTAATTAAATGAAGAAATAGGCTTATTGAGCAGTTGAGATTATGTCCGGGGATAGTGACCCAAGAAAAATGGTGGATTGGAGTGTTTTACTGGGTTTTTTTGTCCGGATAATAATGTCCTACAACCATTATTCTCGGCTATGTCATTATGCTCAGATATAAACGCATAATAAATTATTAATCATTCAGCATGTAATGTCATGTGGATATTCAAAACGGCTCTGATTGGATCCAGACAAAATATTTTTTACTTCTTCTTCTCAGGGATAGCATTACGTTTAATGGCATTTTGATCACGTCTTGAGTTATATCCCAAACGGATAGACGAGATAAACTTGCTAATGAAGGATGGCAGAGGAAAGCTTCACCATGCTGTCATGGAATTTTTGACATTCTGTGTATATCTCTAAAACGTGAGCGTAGAATATAGCTCTAGAATTCACTCATTCATGACAAAGTTCCTCAGAATGCATAGTTCCATCATGTGCTCTCTTGGAACGTCGTTCTGATCAATGGAAGTCGCTTAATTGCTCATCAGAGATGCATTAGGGCTTTAGGTTTTACTGGATCTTCCACTTGGCTCCTCCATCAAAAGCCTTACTTTATAATCATCTACAGCACGAGACTGAACTTCATCCGTTCTACCTTTCGGCATTCCTACTAATCGTTTACTTATCGATATTGATACATTCCTCACAACTGCGTAGTTATATAATGTGTAGATATTATGGTGAATCTTTGGTTATAATTTTATATCAGTTTGTCTTTTTATGGCTGTGACAGTGGCACAGCTGACCGAAGAAATAGAATAAGGTGACCTTACCTTACCTTAGATCTTAGTCCTTCCCGTGCAGATCTGCACATCGGGCAATGCAGTTTCGCCACTCAGAGTGAAGTGGCGAAACTGCATTGCCCGATGTGCAGATCTGCACGGGAAGGACTAAGATCTAAGGTAAGGTAAGGTCACCTTATTCTATATGTTTGGTCAGCTGCGCAGAAACAATGCAGAAGATTCAAGATGACCTCATTGCATAATAATTATTAGTATGGAAATGAGGACTGATGACCATAAATGAAACGTTTTATGATAAATGAATCTCAATTTGATACCAATAGCCAAGACTATGCCTTGCCAAGATTGAGATATTCCTTCCTCCCAGAGAACCTAGGAACATTGGGTGGTGAAATTTGTTTTTATCAAACCAATAGACATTACATATGACGATGAGAGTCTTTGTAAGGCTCTTAAAACACTTTACAAGAAACTCTGAGAACTCAAAATTAATGAATCCAAAACACTTTTTCATGCAGGTTGATCTCAAAAATAAATGCGCAAATAGGCACATGTACTGAAGCTGAAGGTCTATCCCGCACAACAAAATCAATCCTGATAATAATCATTAGTCATAAAACTACGTATCACCGAGTGCTGCAACCGACGCCATGAGTGTTCCTAACACGGTTGCGAGTGCAATCTTCGAAGACAGTAGACGAACGTCAATGGGACCTGAGCAGTGAAGCAACAACAACGTTAAGATCCTACATGCATCTCTCGTTTACCATTTCAGAACAACATAGTGTCATTATATCCCAAAGAAGATGGCAATTGTCTATTTTCATCCATAACATTTTCTATAAAAAGGATCATTATAGTTTTGCGTGATCTAATTTTATATATATATATATATTTACGGGATTGGATTGGTAGTATTTACGCCCCCCCTTAACCAGAAATCCTGGATCCGCCTCTGACAGTAGGCCTAGGCCTATTAGCTCGTTGAATATAAAATAATAATAATGAAAACGATAATTATTGTTTATTGATTCAGACTGGCATGAACTCTGCATGTTCGTCTCTTGCGCTCTACCGATGTATAATTAATTAATTAATTACTTTAATTAATTTATTAATTAATTAATTAATTAATTAATATGTTTTCGTCCAAAGTTCCTATAGCTGTCTTTCATTGTAGATATAGTTGTTGATGACAACGACATTTTACAAGTCTCGTAACAAATTACAATGGAATGGTCTCGGATGCTGCTGACATGAACGCTAGCATTGTTCAGGGATCTGGTCTGGGTCTTTTGCAGTGGCGTAGCTGCCATTGCGTGCAATGTGTGCAAAGTACACGGGCCCACGACCTCCAGGGGCCCACACAGATGGCTAAATTAATTATTTATTATAGGCTATCCTAATTAGTAATTCCCATTATTTTTGCGATAGATGTGGTTTCTGTGAACACACTTGCATTAGGCTACTTCGTTACTTTACTGGCTTCTGTCAACCGCCTTGCTGTTGACAGGCAAAACTATATACTGAGTCCGAACTCCTTTTAAATTGTGTTTTCGTCTCGAGTCACGACTGTCATATTGCAAGAAGATATTAGTGTATAATCTGAGAACATTAACGTACGAGATTTTAATTTCGCTGCTTCGCTTTCCTATGCAGAGGGTATAGGCCTGAGGGCGTGCCTGTGCTATCCAGGATAGGCGTGATTATGTCCGTCTATAACAGTGGTTCCCAACCTTTTTTGACTTCAGGGCCATTTTTTCTAGGTTGGAGGACACGAGGGCCACTTTTTCATAGTTGAAGGACATTAGTGGGCCACAAGGCTAAAATTTAGATCTAATTAACTAAAAGTATAAAAAAATAGTTATTTTAAAATAGAGCATTTGATGTTATTTATAGACATAAAAATGAAATAATTTGCAATGGAAAATAATTATGTGTCCTCTGCTGTCCAAATTGTCAATTTTTTCATATATTTTTGTTAATTCTTTGAGAGACGAGAGACATTTTTAAGGCGTGGCGAGCCACTTTTGACCCGTGTAGTTGGTCCACACTTAAACATAATGATGCTACTGTTATCGTAATCATAATCGTCAATTTATATAGCGCCACTTCAAGAGAAATTCCTCAAAGGCAAGAAAACCTGTATAACGCACCGCATCGCAGAATACATCTATCATATCTTATGTCTTTACAAATACTGCCAGTTTCGTCTTGTTGTCTTGATTGATAACAATAGCTTATTGTTCTTAGACTGCTACAGTAAAGGAACAGTAATAGTATATAATAGGGATAAATATAAAACAATTTCTGGTTACAACTGTGTCCTACGTAATTAATTTATTCTGCAAAATCGCCAATATTCCTAATGAGGTCTGATTTCTCAGAAATCTTTCTTTTTCTACCGTCATTGTGCTATGGTGTACTTGGTACAAGGAACTGATGTAATATTAAAAGTAGCAACCCATTTTAGATGCGAATTTTTATCTCAGATTTAGGCCAATATGTTTTCGACCTGAGGCATTATTACCCTGTCTCATAATTCAAATTGCATTTGGTCTTTGCATGCGTATGAGCTATGGTGTAGTTTTCACGATACACTTCCATCAAAGTGAAATATCTGGCATGTTGCCCAAAGAAGGTGTTCATCTGCCACTAAGAGTTTAGCAATGGGTGTTGTCTTGAGGGTACTATACTTATTCCCTTGGATTGGTTGGACGTCTGAGATGTCCTGGTTGGTGGCCACTGTATTTCAGCTGGATCCATTGCTGAGGATGATGTAGAGATTTTGAGTAGCACATAGCTTAGGCTATGTGTTTGACACCATCGCCTTTCATGCAAATTTATAATAGGTAGGGAAGTGTTATTATTTTGGTGTCCACTCTTGACAGCACTTTCTGTGTCATTTGGTTGACTCTGTGTTCATTCTTTCAACTCTAAAAGTATACTTTTAATGGGATAAATTCCGAATTATGAAATGTGACAATGTGAGTAGGCTTCACCAGGCGCTCAATTATGATGCTCTCTTTAGAAGTTGTTTAAAAGCTGCTCTTTGACTCCTGTGTGGTAATAAGTAATTTCATAGATCTATAAAAATCCAAGCACTCAAGTACATATTTGATGACGTATGATGCTATCTTTAGAAGCTGTTTAAAAGCTGCTCTTTGACTCCTGTGTGATAATAAGTAATTTCATAGATCTATAAAAATTATGATCTCAATAATTTCAACATCTATTTTAATTCATTTCTTTATAGCAGCTCTTGATAAATTTTATCTGTGATGCGCTTTGTCATTCTGCTCTGATTGCCACAATAAACGAAATATATCATCAGTATTTTTTCTCTATTTCAACTATTATTGAGGTCCTTATTATTGAGGTCCTTTGTACGTGTTATATCAGAATTTGTGTTAAAGTTAAGCATGTAATAAAAAGCGTTCAGTGTAACAAAGGATTCCTGTATATGGAAATCAGACCTACGAAAAGAACACAGCAATGTGTTGGCATACTAGTATAGGTGTCCAGCCATTACCGCGCAGGACATTTGCCCGCCGTCATTTGCGCGCCGTCGTTTGCGCGCAACGTCATTTGCGCGCAGGACATTTGCGCGCCGTCATTTGCGCGCAGCGAAAGTGTTTAGACCTACTCTCAAAATAGCACGATCTTTACCGCGTTTGTTTGCGAATTTGTTCAATTCAGCTTCTATTTCATACCTATAAATACCTTCATCCAGCTTCTATATCGCGCTCGTTATTTTCGTCAATCCAGCTTCTATTTCAGACATAGAAATACCTTCATCCAGCTTCTATTTCTCGCTCGTTATTTTCGTCAATCCAGCTTCTATTTCAGACATAGAAATACCTTCATCCAGCTTCTATTTCTCGCTCGTTATTTTCGTCAATCCAGCTTCTATTTCAGACATAGAAATACCTTCATCCACCTTCTATTTCTCGCTCGTTATTTTCGTCAATCCAGCTTCTATTTCAGACATAGAAATACCTTCATCCAGCTTCTATTTCTCGCTCGTTATTTTCGTCAATCCAGCTTCTATTTCAGACATAGAAATACCTTCATCCAGCTCTTATATCAATGCTTTATTTTCGTCATTCCAGTTTCTATTTCACCTGTGAAAAACCATCATCCAGATTCCATTTCTCTTGCGTTTTTTCATCAATCCAACCTCCATTCCACCTGTAAAAAACATTCATCCAGCTTCCATTTCTCAATGCGTCACAATAGGATTGACGAAAATAAGGTATGAGATATAAAAGCTGGATGAAGGTATTTATAGGTCTAAAATAGAAGCTGGACTGACGAAAATAAAGCATGAGAAATGGAAGCTAGATGAGAGTATTTTTATATATGAAATAGAAGCTGGATTGACGAGAATTACAAGCGAGAAATAGAAGCATGATGAACCGAACATGTGCACCCTCGTACAAAAATACGGAAACTGAACAAACACGCGCAAATGACGGCGCGCAAATGACGGGCATTTTTTGCTGCGCGCAAACGACGGCGCGCAAATGACGGCGCGCAAATGATGGCGCGCAAACGTCCTGCGCGGTAAAGACAGGGTGCCACTAGTATAGGTTTATGGTCATCGATCTCAGGGACTCATGCGTCAAATACTATTGCGATGGTCAATTGTTCATAAAAATATATTCATTCATTCATTCATTCATTCATTACCATTATTGTAGAAGTTAGGCATACTTGTCAGTTGTGCTTGAGTAAAATAGTGTAGTCTTTCTGCTAAAACTAGTCACAGGTAAAAAAAATGTGGCTAAATTATCCTTATACTCAAAAATAAGATGATATTTCGTAAAATCCCAAACTTTTAACACGTTGTGCTAGTCCTAAATAATTTTCAATCGGCATAATTTTTGGGTTACAACAGTCTTTTACCAAGTGGCATCAAATGGTGGGTTGGAGAAAGAATGAAACTGAAGTTGAAAATTTGCCATTACAGATGCAACCACCCTAATGGCCATGTGCTTTGTAAGCTGCTACATTCAGTCATACCTGGGGCAAGAGCAGTAGCCTACCCTAAAGGCTCTAATTCTGGGAACAATTAAAAGATGAAGAAATCAGCAGAACATTATAGGCCTAATCGTCGAAATGAGGATGCGGTTAACCGCTTTTGCACATAGTTTTAGAGTGTGCTTGGAAATCTGAAAGAGGATCGATCTTGTAAAGATTGTAGGCTAGTGGATGCGTGTAGTGATAGGTAGCCATGCAATGCAGGATTTCAAGCTAATCAAACATATGCGCAGGTCAGCGGCCATATTGGTTGTTTATTAGACCACTCCGTCATTTCGGTGGATTATTTCAACTTTATGCAGAATAATATTCGCGCAGTGATTTCACAAACGTTCGAGTTTACTGGTTCTAGGTTCGTGTACCGAACTTATTTGTCGGGTTCGTCAAGGATTTTGCGTTGGAAGGGATTTTGTTCGCAAGTCGTCTTGTGTCGCCCACGTGTTGACGTTAGACGCCTCTTGATGCACACGGTCGAGCTCAACCATCAAGACCGTGTGGCTTCACCGCTGTTGTCTGCTGTTTAGCCTACATCTCGCCGAAGGGCGGTTCACGCAGGTCAGTGGAGTTAACTCGATCGGATGTTGTCTCTGGTGGCGTTCAAAACTACCGACCGACAAGCGACAAATGCCTTCTACTGTGCAAACCTTGTGCCCGACGATTGGCCGGACGCGCGCATCATCTTCAACCAGCGAGGAGCTTCAGTTTCGTCAGCGTTTCGTGTTTGCGAGCCCTGTCATCTGTCGCCGCTCTACTCTACTGACGCAACCTGTACCAGAGACTCTGAACATTCACACCATCTGAAAGCTGTTGACGGGATTCCGTTGGATGATTCTACGTGTCTGCGAGGTATCGCCACTGATGACTGTTTCCGGCTCACTGTGACTTATTTTGCTAATTGATGGAATTTTCTTGTTGTTATGACACTTAACATCATTTCGGCTAGTTAGCGCAGAGAGCGCCTCTGAGTAGGTTTCTTGAAGAGGCGCTATATAAATACTTGAAATAAATAAATAAATAAAATATGCATAATCAGGCCCGCCGACAGAAATTCCGGGCCCCTGGGCTGAGCAGTCACGGGCCCGAAACTATCTTCATGCTTTTTTTTACCAAAAGTTTCAACAAAAACAAATGGACATAACAAAAGGGTGGGTACGAATAAACGACAATGCATACTGCATATAGGTTTGAATCATTATTACATGCATACAATTTATAGCTGTAGACAAACTCAACATTCTTTTTTAATACAACCCTACATTTATGATTTTAATCAGTTCTTGATGCTAAGAATTCAATTTTCAAATATACACCGTGATTCAAAAAAAGTAAGCCAAATTATTTTTCATATATCTCCAATGCCTGATAACATATCACGCTAAAATTTTCCAAATATTTAGAGAATTGGACCAAGAATATGATTCCAAGATTTCATGAGATAAAGTTGAACGGATAAAAAGATATGTATCTTTCAACTTCATATGCCGAAATTTCAGTTTACAAGCAATTTTCTGTTAGATTCAGTAAAAATGTGAGTCAAACTTTTTCAGTATCTTTATGGCCTGATAATTAATCACAGTAAAATTTTCCCAATATTTAGAGAATTGAATCAAGAATGGGATTCCAAAATATCAAGTCATAAATTTGAATGGATAGAAAGATATGAATATAACTTCATCTCCCGAAACTTCAGTTTTCAGCAAGTCTGTTATGGTGTTCTTTGCGGTTTCGACGCTTGATAGTTCCCAATTTTGGTCTTCAGTGACCCTGGAGTAAAAATTAATGGATCCTATTATCGCGACGTTCTGCTGTCACAACATCCTCTGTCTGCAATCAGAAATCTAGCCCACAGAAGGCTGGGGTTTTTTTTCAACAGGACAGTGCCTTAGCCCACAGAGCCAAGGAAGCCATTTAAATGCTGACAAGAGAGTCGCCAGACTTCATTTCTCCCACATTATGGCCTCCGAACAGCCCAGATTTGAATCCTGTCGACCATAAAGTGTGGAGCTATGCAAGCATGCAAGACCGAGTAGACAGCAATCCATGGTATAAACGATCTGAAGTAGCGCTTGATGGAAGTGTGAGATGACCTGAACCAGCGGATAATCGACGATGCTGTTGCCCAATGGCGTCAGAGCCTCCAGGCTTGCGTGCAAGCAGGAGCAGGACATTTTGAGTATCTTATTTAATTAAATAATCAAACCAGACTGTGAGAATCATGTTGTTATTCAATTCTCTACATATCTGGAAAATTTTAGCATGATTAGTCATCAGGCATTAGAGATCTAAGAAAAACAGTTTAACTTACATTTGATTGAATCTAACAGAAAATTGCTTGTAAACTGAAATTTCGGCATATGAAGTTGAAAGTTACATATCTTTTTATCCGTTCAACTTTATCTCATTAAATCTTGGAATCATATTCTTGGTCCAATTCTCTAAATATTTGGAAAATTTTAGCGTGATATGTTATCAGGCATTGGAGATATTTGAAAAACATTTTGGCTTACTTTGTTTTGAATCACGGTGTAATATGGTAATAAAAAAGCAGCCTTTCTGGATTTAACTTCAGCAAAATCGTTTATAATATCCTGGTATAGGCTAATTCTGCATTTTGTCTTCGAATCTTTAAAATGCACTTATAAAATGCTCGTTCTTCATCACCTGGAAAATTTTCCGGATGGATGTCTTGCAAGATCGTTTCTTATAAGATAGCAGCCTATTACTTATAATGTCTCAATCGTTTGTGTAGGCATAGGGTCCTGGCGGTAGAGTGCCAAAATCAAAACCAAGCCTTTTTTACAGCTCTAAGCTTATATAATTTCAGCATTTTCATAAGTCTTGCTTATAATGTCATCTTTTGGATTAACAATGCTAACACCACAAATTTCAATTTCATCCATTGGGTTATGATCACTAGAATCAACCGATATATAGCCTATAATAAGACAGATTACATGCTCTGATTTATCTTCTTTTGAGATTTCGATTTGAAATGGCCTAGTGAGGGACTACCAACTTTTGCTTTTTTCAATCATATTCGCTTTTTCTTTTCATTCTTGTGCTTTTAATTTGTGTTTATATTCCATCGTTACGAAAGAAATGTGTCATTAATTGATTTGTTTATACTTATGATTGAAATCGGGCAATGCATAATTTAGCAGAAGATCGTTCTGGGAAGGAAAAACCTGATAACTAAGGTAATGGGCAGTTGCTTGAAATGTAAGCAGTTGTTGTAATGCGACGGTAATATAAGGCTATGTGCAAAACTCAATAAATCATAAACTTTGCATCTATAGCCTAGACTAACACATTATAAGTGATGATAGCCTGGACCCGCAGTCCGCAATCAACATATGAAAATTTAAATTCAGTGTGGCCCGGGCCCCCTCCGGGCCCCTAAAAGTCGCCGGGCCCTGGGCATTTGCCCCTCTTGCACCCTCTCTCGGCGGGCCTGTGCATAATATCAGTAGGCCTACTTGATACTTGGAATAGCCTACATATTTCAAGTATCAGCAGCCCAATTGATCAACAGCGTGCAAACTATACATATACACATGGAAGTTTACAGCTAACAACTACATGTAGGTGCCAAAAATAGAACGGAAAACAAAGGGATAAACGGAAAGTCTAATTTTTAAAGGTTTTAGAACTCCTTTCTATGCTCTGAAAGCGATCTTACTCACTTACACAAGCCTCAACTCATCGCCAGTTTCGCGATGGGAATTTCCATCCAATTATAGAACTAGCGTCATCGTAGTCGCAACAACAAGCATCACACTAAAACAATAATTCAACTGTTTACATCATGATTTATCGTTCCATATATGAAATTATATTATTGATTTTATGTTAGTAAGATACTTTTACGCGGATAATTAATATGATAATAGTAGGAAATACTGTTTCGACAAAGAAAGTATGCGGAGTCGTGTCCATTTCATGCCGGACAAGATTTCATGCCGGACAAGATCTCATACGTATGCCGTATGAAATATTGTCTTGACAACGGAAGTGGGCGGAGTCGGACACAATTTCATGCCGGACAAGATTTCATGCCACACCGGCCCAGCATTGTAATTATATAAACCAAGTCTGCAATAAGCCAGGCTCCATTTTGTCCATTTTGCAAGCTGCCAGTACAGACTCCAGGGAGGTAAAACTGTGGATAAATTTGGATAAGGGGCTCTGGTTATCGTGCCTCGGGATTTACACCCAAAACTGACAGAGATCTGCTCAAAAGAATTGATACCCACCAGTGGCGGCGCCAGACACCTTTTGCAACCAGGGCAAAGCCAGGGCAGCCATACAAGTAACCAGGGCAGAAGGCGAGTCGCGTGCTCGGTTGCATGGACTTACGTAGGCCTATCATTTGGCGCTACCGTGCTCACCATAAATCGCCAGTGATGCCACAGCTGGTCTTTGTCCACTAGATTTGTCTTTTTGGACTACGTCTGGGTTTATGGTTTGTTTTGGGGCACAATCTGTTTAAAATTACTTGACCATTTGTATTCACAACTAATGAATATTCTGTGCACTGAGCAATGGCCTATACGTTGTATTTATAGCGATATTCAATATAAACTGGTTGTGCTGCATAATTACTATCTCACAAATTTTAACTTGAAACTCCACAATCAAGATCTTATACCTTTGTCAATTCACGAATAATTTATACCCTGGTGCACTGAGGAATAGTTCTTAAGCCGTTTCGACATCTCAATATGGGTAGGCCTAATTAAGTCACTCCTCCTTGTTGAGCAGTATTGACATCTCTAACGTGCATAGGCTATAGGCTAAGTCAGGTTAATCTTTTAGAAGTGGTCTAGTTGTTGCAGAGTAATAATTAATGTCCTATATATAGGCTGGGTGGTTTAAAAGTTGGATTGCGAATGTATGGAAAATTTGGCTGGAAACTTCGACAGCTTTAAAACTTCCTAAACTTAGGCCACGGGTGTTGTGTGTTTAGGCCTACAGCTCATGTAGGTTCGACTGACCCGCTGCGCATGTGCACACGACATAATTATGTTACGTCTTCCCTTCTCGCTAGAGGGCCAACCGTAGTCACTCTTAGCTCAACCTCTTTATCATTAATTTCTGTTGCAATTCCATGATCACTGGTGGCCTCTAGCAAATTGAAGCGCTGTTAAGGGCATTCAGGCCGAAGTTCAAATAGTTGTTTTGGAGTGATTTCCGATATGGGCCTGACCTTACCCAGCAGGGTTTCTGAGGTCCCATAATTATCAGTGGTAGTCAGTTCATGCATAAACCTATAGTGTGAGCCTACTTGGTATTTGTCTACTTCAGGATGGGCCGATCTAGGACATATGTACCGGGCTTCCGTTGGGAGAGCGACAGCTCCACTGTCTTGGAACTCTTCTTCTTCTTCTTCTTCTTTCCCTTCAGGCTAGGATTATTCCCTCTGGCGAGGGGTCAGCCACTCGGATCCTTCTCCTCCACTTGTCTCTGCTTCCGGTGTCTTCTTTCTTCAATTTGAGCAGCTTCAGGTCTTGTTGTATCACGTCCTCCCATCTTTTCTTCTGTCGCCCCCGACTGCGTCGACCATATACCTCCGGAACTTGGAACTCATCTGGGTTCAAATCCTCCTCAACAGATTGAAAGGCTCCACTACCCACTGTATTATTTACCAGGGTATTAATTCGCATTTCAGATTTCCCTTGGCGAGTAATAATTTGATCTTGTTGCTCGGTTAGGTTACGTATCTCATCAGATAACATTTTTAGTCTAGAGTCTTGGCGCTCCATAAATCTTTCAACAGTTGCGGTAAATTTGTGCAATGAAAGAATATCTTGCTCTTCTGAGCGAGCTACCGTTTAGTTATGGGGTTTTCCTTCAGAGTTGCATTCTCTCCCATCTTCTCCTATCTGTTTTTCACTCTCTTCATCATTAGCATTTTCCAACATAATTCCTTCGATTAAATAACTGATTCACAATTTCTCCTTATATTTAATTTATTAGATAACAGAATTATATGGATGACTATTCGTCAGAATTAGATGGATGACTATTCGTCAATTATTAGGTTACGTATAAAATATATGCTTCAGATGCAGAACATGTGAAAAAGCTGGTGCTCTAGCTGCGATTGGCTTTCGAGCGGCACTTTAGAAGCAGCTAGAGGAGCACTTGTCCCTTAAAAACTGGCACCTATTTTTCGTTCATTTATTCATTCGTTCATTCTATGGACTTATATAGCGCACCTTTAGGAAACTACATCTACTTTTTAATCTTTAACAATTTTCCAAGGAAACTATTCGAATTAAAAATTATGCACAAAAATTAAACTGAGAAATTTGCATAAGAAACCTCTTTGAAAAATACCCGTATTCTTAATTTCCAGCTCTGCATTTTTCAAGCTCTTGCTACTAAAAAATTTAACCGTGACTAGCAAACTTTTTTTGCTCCCCCTGCAAAAATTCCTGCGGGCGCCATCCCTACTGCGCAGTAGCGTTTTGTCCCTGATTCAACGATTGCAGGTTGTTCTCTAATCACAACTCAATGCACTGGCCAATTGCAGCCACATAAATAAAATATTTTCATAGCGGGTCTCAAACAGTGCTTCACAATGTATTTTTGTTGCTGGGCTACAGCTCAGTAGCGTTTTGTCCCTGATTCAACGATTGCAGGTTGTTCTCTAATCATGTTAACTGATATTCTAGAGAACAACAGTAATTCTTCCAATAGAGAACATGGGAGGAGAGTGAATGCCACTTTAAGAATCATTTCTCCGTTACAGCTGTTGCCTGTCGTTCTGAATTAGCCGAAAAAAACAACATTAAAAACAACAAAACAATCATTCTTAGACCACGCCAAAATCAGTGGCGGCGCTAGGGGTGGGGGCGGCTAAGCCCCTCTATATAAGGCAACCCGGGGGCTAAGGTCCCTAAGAAAAGGCCATCCGGGTTTTTTGACATGCAAAACTGAAATATTCCACTGGCCAAATTAAAGACGTCGCTTGCACTGTGTTCTTCGTTGACTATCCAATCTTTACTTCTAGCTTACGTTGCGCGAATTCTAGCATGACGGTTGATTCAGCTGAAAGACTGACCTGTGCCTCTATGTGGTCAAATTTAAAATTGCACACTCCTGGCTGATCACAATTTTGCGAAGAATAAGTTCACATTATCTGACAGCAATGAGTTGAATTAGACAAATTTCTCATAATTTCATTGATGAAAGACACAGTTTACGAGTTCAATAAATGTCCTCTCCACGTTGTTTGCATGTTTGAATTTCCTCACTGCAATGGTGGCATTTTAAGACGTCATCTTAATCAAATTGCTCATTATGGATAGACAATGGATAACACTCTAGAAATCTAAAATGATATATCTGAAATATTTGTGAAATATTTGGGCATAAAACTGAACGTCCTATAGAAACCTAGTGTTGCCATGCTCTGCCGTCTATGGCTGTCTGGACGGTCGTCCATGACTGCATGGACGGCCGTCCGTAACTGCTTGGACGCCGTCCATGCAGTCACGGATGACCGTCCTGGCAGTGCTGGCCAAATAAGTGATAGGACGGCGTCCTGCCTCGAAAATAAGTGCCAGGACGCCGTCCATGACCGTCCTGGCACACTTTAAGCCCTGAAGCCAACTTCTATTTAAGCAATAATTATTTCCTCAATCCAACATCTATTTTACAGAAGTTGGATTGAGGAAATAATTTCTACGTATATTTATAGAAGTTGACTTGATGAAGAAGATAACTTTGTTTGATTGCAAAAGTAAGATTGATGAAAATGGTTTCTTATGAGATTGCATAAGACGTAGACGTTTGATTGATGAATCTAGTTTCTGGTGAAAGTAGAAATTGGTTTGATGAAGTTAATACTTACGTAAAGAGAAGTTCGATAGATGGCAGTCACAATGGCATTGGCATTAAAATAGGCTACCATGCGTACTACTGCGTAGACCTAGAGCTATTAGAGATGTACGAATGAAACGACAAACTTCAGCTTCAACTTCAACTTGTTTATTGATCCCAAAAATATCAAACAGACAGTTATGCATTCATAATTGCGTACAAAGTGATTAATTGCAGTTAACAATTGCGATGGTAAAGCTTAGTGTACTACCATTACTGTGAAATGTAGGGATCAATAGGTTACTCGAAGGGAGTGATCCCGCTATTGGGGCCTATTTACCAAAGAAAAGATTCTTCACTATAATGTGATAGGTGATAATAGATTAGGAAACAGATGGAAATATCACTATTTTTGGAATCAATTAAAAGCAGCAGTGGGACACCTTCCCTCTGCTCAACTTAAAAAGAATGAAAAAACACACAGATTAAATGGGTTGTTCATTTTACATTTTTTTAATGTGTGTGCACGGATTTGAGATTTAAATCGAGCGAGACTCTCCTGGATGCACGAATATTTTTCGGTATGTTATTCCATAAAAGAGGACCCTGATACTTAATAGAAAACTTTCTAGTGTTCTTTTTTGCAAAGACACTTATGTAGATTCTATTATTTTTAATGCCTTTAGTATATAAGTTAGGCCTAAAATAGGATGAGAATGCAAGTGGAAGAACGTTGTTGTCATACTTAGGCCTATACATAAATGTACTAGTTTGGATTAATTTAATTTCGGATATTCTTAGCACGTTCAAATGGTTATAAGGGGCTAGTGTGAGCATTAAAGGGAGATTTAGTAATAATTCTAATTTCTTATGGCTTTTTTCTGCAGTCTATTTAGCTTAGTTAGGTGAGTGTCATATGTGGACGTCCAGATGAGATTCCAATAACTTAAGTATGGTTGTAGAAGTGTGAAATATAATGATTTTAGTATATGAGGTGGAAGAAGATAAGCTATTCTGTGAATTATGCCTATATTTTTAGAGATTTTTTTAGAGAGTTCAGCTGTATGTATATTCCGTTTTAAGTGCTGGTCGATATGTACAGTTGCACAGTGCACACCCAGGATTTTAGACGAGTATACTTGCGGTAAAAAAATATTTTCAATTAATAGGTCATTATCAGGAGGTGGAGCAATTTTTTTTTACTAGATCTAAAAATTATATAATTAGATTTGGCTATGTTCAGTGAAAACTTATCGGCTTTGAACCATTCACTAGCCATTTCTAGGTCGTTACTTGCTATTTTAATTAATTGTTCATAAGAGGAGTGAGAGTAAAAAGCATTTGAATCATCAGCAAATAGGATGTAATATAAAAATTTGCAGAATTAGGAAGGTCATTTATGTATATTAGAAATAAAAGAGGCCCCAGGATTGAGCCCTGAGGGACACCAAAATCAATCTTCTGGAAGCTGTATAGTAGTAATACTATTGCAGCTGCTATAACTATAACTTAGTTATAACTTAGGCTGATTATTATTAGGCGTGCATTGTACTGCCGTGCTAAGCAAAAAGACAGTAACTCAATTTTTTCCGTTTTTGAGTTAGCACTTGTTTTCACATCCTGACAACATATTCTATCATATTTGTAAGCAAGGAAATGGTATCTGTACGGGAACATGGAAAAAAGCGGAAACGAAATTAACAGTAACTCAATTTAGGTACCATGGTGCTAAGCAAAAACGCAGTAACTTGAGTTACTGTCTTCTTGCTTAGTATCCCATGTATTTTAATGGCCGACCGACCTACAGATATTTCAATATCTCAGCTTCCAATTCACTTAGAATCACCATCTTGGTGTCAAAACAAACACATTCAAGGTCAAGGATTACATCCAAAATTTCTCCATGGCCTCAATAGCGGCCATTTTCCAAAATGGCCGACCAAAAAAGATGGATTTGTCGATATCTCGACTTTCAGTTCACTTGGAATTGTCATCTTGGTGTCAAAACATACACACTAAGGGCCAAGGATTGCAATGGAGCCATCAAATATTGACCATGACCTCAATAGCGGCCATTTTCCAAAATGGCCGACCTAAAAAGAAGGATTTGTCAATATCTCGGCTCTCAGTTCACTTGGAATCGTCATCTTAGTGTTCAAGCATACACATTTAAGAGCAAATATTATAATAGGACTATAACAAAGATTCCAATGGTGTCAATGGCAGCCATTTTCCAAAATGGCGACCAAAATAGGAATAATATTATATTAATATCTTAGCTTCAAATTCACTTATAATCATTTTATTGGTGTAGAAACATATGCATTTTAGGGCAATGGATCTATTCCAGCAATGAGGCCTTCGCAAATTTCCCCATCGTTTCAATGGCAGCCATTTTACAAAATGGCCGAAAAGATAGGAATTCGCTCCAAGTTTATGCAATCTTTCGCCGTCATTTAAGAGTTCCTGGCGGTTTGGAATACCTACCCCGGATATGTATGTTTAGACACGAATATGACGATTCTGAGTAGACTGAAAGTTCTGATATTGATAATTTGGTACTTTGGTCGGCCATTTTGAAAAATGGCCGACGTTGATGACATGGGGAAAATTTGCCATGGCCCCACTGAAACCCTTGTCCCTGCATTTGGATATTTAGACACCAAAATGACGATTCTAAGTGAATTAAAGGCTGAGATATTGAAAAAAAATCCAGTTTGGTCGTCCATTTTGGAAAATGGCCGCCATTTAGGCCATAAGAAGTTTTAGACGGCCCCATTGGAATCCTTGTCTCTGCAAATCTATGTTTAGGCACTGCGATGACGATTCTAAGTGAATTAAAGACTGAGATATTGAAAAAAGTATTCTGGTCGGCCATTTTAAAAAAATGGCCGCCACTACGTCCATGGGAAGTTTTAGATGGCACCATTGGAATCCTTGCCCCCACAAATGTATGTTTAGGCACCAAGATGACGATTCTAAGTGAAATAGAAGCTGAGATCTTTAAAAGTATGTAAATTGGCCGGCCATTTTGAAAAATGGCTGCCATTGGGGCCAGATTGCAAATCTGCCATGGCCCAATTTACAAGTCTTTTTCTTGGGCCTTGTTCGTGGTATGTACTAAACTTTATGCCAAGTGAACATTTTCTCACCAGTCTGCAGCACTATAATGAAGACTTACTGCTGTCTTGCTTGGCAGCAAGCCGGTATTCAATGCTTCGATACTAAGCAAAAAGACAGTATCTCATTTTTATACAATTTTTACTCAAACTTCACTAAAAACGAGTTTATTTCCTAAATTCACAAGTTTAGATATGACTGTTTGCAAAAATTCAGAAAGATTGAAGTATTAATTCTGGTTGGATCAAGCCGATTTCTTCTTTATCGTTTTACGCGGAATCAACTTTTTTGAGTTACTGTCTTTTTGCTTAGCACGGCAGTGTAAAGAACGTAGAACTACACGGTGTCCCAATTGAACTGATACCCTATTTGTTTTGGTGATATACTTATCAATTCTAAATGAAACTCTATAAAATTTTAGAGAATTATTGTCTCATGCGGTTAATTGATTAATCCTGCTTTTGCCTGACTGTATTGGATTGCTGATGTCGTTAAGGTATGATTTTAAGCATTAAATCATCGAGCCTAAGAATTGTTAAAAAACATGCAATTCAAGCCTAAACCAATCGACAAAAAGTTACAAGTTAAATTATCGTCAGTTAGGGGAATATTAGAGTCTATGTCCTAACCTATGAGACTAGGCAGAGAGGCAAAAGTTGAAAAGAATATGAAAATAACAATCAATGGAGAAGAAGTGGAGCAAGTCACTGAATTTTGCTATCTTGGAAGCCTGATATCGGAAGATGGGAAGTGCCCCAAAGAAATCAAGAAAAGGATAGCGATGGGGAAAGAAGCGTTCACGAAAAGGAAAGAGCTACTGAAAGGAGGAATGAGTCGAGACACCAAGAAAAGAATGGTCAAGGCACTGATCTGGAGCGTCACACTGTACGGAGCAGAGACCTGGACGATGAGAAAGGAGGATGTCAAACGAATAGAAGCGTTCGAGATGTGGATATGGAGAAGGATGGAAAGGGTCAGCTGGACAGAGCATAAATCAAACGAAGAAGTATTGAAGAAGGTAGAAGAGGAATGAAGATCCTTGATGAATACAATTAGAACAAGGCAGAAGAACTGGATATAGGACATGTACTCAGAAGCAACTCCTTGCAAAGGGACATAGTGGAAGGCAAAATGGAGGGGAAGAGGGGAAGAGGAAGACCGAGGGAGGAGTTCTTGGACTAGATGATGGAGGATGGATATGGAAAACTCAAAGAAAAAGCACAACACCGTGAAGAGTGGCGTCGTTGGGCATCTGGACCCGCCGGGAGCAGCATACCTAAAGAAGAAGATGTCCTAACCTGGGGTTGTGTTATGTCCCGGGAATTATGTCCTGGAGGTTATGCCTCGAGGATTATGCCCGTAAAATTCTGCTTCGAAGGGAACAGATCTCAATCGGTTACAGACCCAAATAGTTGAGTTTTAATTACTTTAAATTGTTCGATAATGGAAGATAAATTATTGACCACTTCGTGTGATAGGATCTGATTGATAAACTGAGCAAAACGAATTGTGCCGTTAGTTCGAGGAATAATTTTAAAGCACAAAGTCTCACTAGAATGAACAACTGTGAGTCTGTGTCGGAAAACATTATGCTGTCTATGGTGAATGAAGTTGCTGTTGAATTATATTTTGTTGTTATCAGTCTAATCAAGTTCAGCTGTTTACGCCAGAGTCGTGGAAGTCATCTAGCAGGTCGAAGAAATCAAATGTAAAGAAATAATTAAGATTACAAAGAACTTTTGTCAGGTCATCAGGTGGGTCAAGGGTAGAGTAGGCAGAATGGTGGGTGGACCTTCGTCAAATGATCTGCCGCAACGCATGGCGGCGCCACCGTTGCTGTGGAGGGGCTATCATGGTCGTCGCTGGAAATGTGGTAATTGTTGGTGGATAATTGGTTTTGTCATTTTAGTCGATGAGAATAGTATAGATGTTGAATATCGTTGATGTCTGGGTTGTTGATTGACCTGTTGTTGTTTTTGGACAGGCTGAAAATATTAAACAGATTATATTGAGGAATCAAAACAGTAAACTGCTCAGGTTAACTATAGGCCTAGTTTGGTAAAATTCCAAGTACGAAGAAACAGAAGGTGTCGGCCCACTATTCCGAGGGTCCACTATTCCGAAGGTCCGCTATTCCGAATATCCGCTATATTTTGTTCGCTATTCTTGGTGGTTAGCCAGGTTGGGGTTACGGTGGGTTAGGGTTAGGGTTGGGTTAGGTTGGGTTAGGTTTAGGGTTGGGTTAGGGTGGGTTAGGGTTAGGGTTGGGTTAGGGTGGGTTGGGGTTAGGGTTGTGTGGAGTAGGGTTGAGGTTGGGTGGGTTAGGGTTAGGTTTAGGGTTATAATTAGGGTTGGTTAGGGTTGGGGTGGGTTTGGGTTATGTTTAGGGCTAGGTTTAGGGTCAGGGTTATGGTTAGGGTTATGGTTAGGGTTGGGTGAGTTAGGGTTAGGATTATAGTTAGGTTTAGGGTTAAATTTAGGGTTAGGGTTCGGAATAGTGGACCTTCGGAATAGTGGACCCTCGGAATAGTGGACCCAAATCGAAACAGAAGTAGGTAATAGGTAATAAGGAGCGTGTAATTCGCGTCCGAGTTCGCGTCCGAGTTCGTCGCTGGTGGACCGTTCCTCGAGTGGCGTTTAACCACAAATGACTCTGTCCGTTGTAGTGACAGTAACATCGAAGACTAGAGCAGGGATGGGCGCCGCTGCTGGCTGCCAGATCTTTTTTTTTCATTTAGTGTTAGCTACCGAACCCGCTGTACAGCCGACCTGCGTGTCGTGCGAAGCGGGCCGTATTTCGCATAACCTGTATCTGTAATCTTTCTGCGGTTTGTCAGATCGAATTTTTTATTAAACGAATATACACACACACAATTCACCGTGAGGCTGGACGGAAGTATAATAATCATATTATGAATCACCTCAACAGCTTAATTCTAAGCTAATCCTGTCTGGGAAAGGATTCTTTGGCTTTAGTTGAAACAGGAAAAACACAAACATAGGTCAACTGTTAAAGAGAAACGCGACTCTAACCGACCGACATTCAGCGGAAGCAAATGTCGCCCTGTTTTTATAATTAATCAGAGGCATACGGGTAAAATGATAGGGTGTGACATTCAAAGCAGCCCACACGCATTGCTTTTAAGGTTTCATAATTATTCCTTCACCATCGATTATTCTGAAACAGTCGCCTCCCAATAGGTATACAGGCTAAGGAGGAGCTGCTAGAAAAAGACTGCAACGCACATCTTTTTCTTATTAAGGTGACAGGAGGAATCTCGAAAATAAATTCATTTTACTGCTAATTGTGTGATTAGGATTGTCGTATTCGTTGATCATACAACAGAATACGCTTTATCTATTCTGTGATCATACGTTACGGTAGGTGTTCGAAAGAAACAGTTCACCATCGAAAGTGTTAGGTAGCCTATGTACAGGGTGCGCCAAAAAAGACCCCCCTAGGGTTTTTGCCAATATTTTTGCCAAAAGTAAGAATTTCGGAATGAAATTTTACAGGCTTATAGACAATTCATATTTACACATGATGGCCAGATATTTCATCAAAATATTTCAAGCGGAACAAACGTTACAACACTTTTAGTGAAGTCACCCACCGTTTTTTGACGATTCAAAAACGCGACGCAACAAAAAGTAACAGAAAACCAATCTAATTATTCTGGCCAATATCTTGGCCAAAAGTAGGAATATCAAAATGAAATTTTACAGGCTTAAAGACAATTCATACCTGCATATGACGGCCAGATTACATAAAAAATATTTCTAACAGAACAAAAGTTATACCACTTTTAGGGAGGTCACCCACCGGTTTTTGACGATTCATAAACGAAACGCAACAAAAAAGTAACAAAAACACGATTTTTTTCTCATCTCAAATAATTGGTATCAAATAGGCTTGATATTGCCAGATGATCATTGTTGTTGCTATTTAAAAATGAAACAGGGTACCAGCGTAGCTGAGCACCGCTGAGAAGTCACTTAGCAAGATGACAATCAAATTGGTAAATAAGGAATCTGTCTGTTTAATCAACAGGTTCTTCAAGAACTTTGCAAAGAGACTCAAAAGAAGCTTTGGAACTGGTGGTGGGCACATTGAACACAAGTTGTGAAGCACTACCAAGTTCATTTGACAACAATTATTTGAGATGAGACTTAATAAAATCGTTTTTTGTTACTTTTTGCTGTGTTTCGTTTTTGAATCGTCCAAAAACGGTGGGTGGCCTCACTAAAAGTGGTATAACTTTTGTCCTGTTTGAAATATTTTTGATGATATCTGACCACCATGTGCAGCTATGAATTGTCTTTAATCCATTTTAGCCCACAGTTCCACTTCTGGAACAAGGGGGATAAAATGTCACGGGTTACGTACTTTGAACTTCCCACCGAAAGTAATGGACAGGAAGTGCTTAGCAATAAACAATACATCAATTTTTGGTGAAACTTCATTGAAATTCTTTGCAATTAATCAATTACAATTTTTTTCCTTTTTACATTAATTATTTCCTGTTACCGTTGGAAATGTCCAGAAGAAAGTAATTATTACAATGTCATTACTTATTTCAAATTTTAATTTCATAACTAATTTCAACGGGAAATACTGTATAGAAATTTGTGTAATACATCGAAATTGTGTTAAAACAATTATCCTAAGGAATTTAGTAATTTGAACTTTTGTTCCATATGTGGAACTGTGGGAAACAACAGCACCATGGCAAATTAAAATTTGTATTTTTGCTTTCTGTACTCTATGAGGTTATCGCACTGGGAGCGCTACTGAATGGCCTTGGTTGTGAGCGGCGCTATATAAATTACTAATTACATTACATTACATGCATACATACATACATACATACATGCATGCATAGTTGCATACATACATACATACATACATACATACATGCATGCATGCATAGTTGCATACATACATACATACATACATACATGCATGCATGCATAGTTGCATACATACATACATACATACATACATACATACATACATACATACATACATACATACATACATACATACATACATACATACATACATGCATAGTTGCATACATGCATACATGCATACATGCATACATACATACATACATACATACATACATACATACATACATGCATGCATGCATACATACATGCATGCATGCATACATACATACATACATACATACATACATACATACATACATACATACATACATACATACATACATACATACATACATACATACATACATACATACATACATACATGCATAGTTGCATACATGCATACATGCATACATACATACATACATACATACATACATACATACATGCATGCATGCATACATACATGCATGCATGCATACATACATACATACATACATACATACATACATACATACATACATACATACATACATACATACATACATACATACATACATACATACATACATACATACATACATACATACATACATACATATACACACATACATACATATACATACATACATACATACATATACACATACATACATACATACATACATACATACATACATACATACATACATACATACATACATACATACATACATACATACATACATACATACATACATACATACATACATACATACATACATACATACATGAAAGTTGCTTCCCACACTTTCACAAAACCCACTAGACATGCAAGCTGTGAATTTTTTGCTGTTCAGCTTCACTAGAAACTTCATCAAAACTAAATAAGAAATTATCTTACAACAATGTTCATGTACCTGTAAATTCCCACAGTTCCACTTCTGGAACAAACATATTTTGTGCAAATTTCTATGGAAAAAATATAATAAAATTTCACAGAATATTTTTCCTCTTCATTTTGGCACTAAAGCAATAGTGTAAACGAAAAAAAATTCTGAAAAAAAATTCGGGCTAAAATGGGTTAAGCCTGTAAAATTTCATTTTGAAATTCTTACTTTTGGTCAAAATATCAGCAAAAAACCTAGGGGGGTCTTTTTTGGCGCACCCTGTAGATGTAGCCTACGAGAAAATTGTCGAGTTCATATTAGCAAAGTGAGAGGGTTACAATGGACTATATTGATTTTGTAAATCTTTAATGGACAACAACAGCATACCAATAAATCAGGCTATAAATATATTAGCACACTAGCAGTAAAGAAGAGATTTTAAAGCTGCAAGTTGGCTTTATTAGCATAAAGCAACGCGGTAGCACACTGAAGAGGTCGTGCTTGTTATGTAGGGCAAGTAAGAAATTTCGTGTATAGAAACCGACTTACGGTGATCACCGCCCTTGGTCGAACTTTTTTTTACATGGATAGGCTAACATTGCAATTCGATGCAACTGTGTACGAAAAGGAACCGGAGGTCATGGAAGCAGTGGTAGTATGGGCAATCAAACAACTGAAGGACAACAAGGTGCCAGGTCAGGACGAGATACCTATAGAACTGATAAAAGCAGGGGATGAGACAATGATAAAAACAATAACAAAACTGTGCAATCAAATATGGACAACTGGTGAATGGCCGGAAGATTGGAAGAGATCTATTTTTATACCTATTGTAGCCATTAGCCCTCCTGATCTTCCGTACTCTCTCTCTCTATGACTGGGTACGTGGGTGTAGTAGGAGTGGCCCGGTCTATTTAAGGAACGGTGCCCGTGGGTCTTGACGGCATTTGTGGTATTTGGTGGTACGTGGTACTTCTCCCGTTGAGAGCGGTCGTGTCCCTCGCTGCTGGCGAGTTAACCTGCGGGTTCATCTTCTACGTCGCCTTCTTCGCCCTGTTGGTGGTCTGGCTGTTCATCCGTCTTCCTTGGCTTCGTTAGCCGTGCTGTCGTGTGGGTCTGCCGTGCTTCGACCTCTGGTCTGGTCTTCTTCGTATCTTCTGGACGGTAACGTAGTTAATTCATTGTATAACTTGCTCTATTGAATAAATCGAAGTTTATTATATCATTTCGGGCCTTATCTTTGATAGTCATCCTCGTAGACGGCCGTAGAACCCTTTACAGATGGGGGCCCATCCTTTTGCTCGATATTGCGGGTGGTAAATTTCGGATATTTGTTAGTCCGGTTGGTTTTCGGGAAATTTTGTGAGAGCATTTGTCGATATTTGTCGAAAATTGATGCGAAGTCACATTTCGTTTTGTGGGGGCCTGGGCTATTTATTTGTTTTGCGGCGGAGAGTTTTGCGCGTTTGGGCGTGTGCTTTCGCGACGGTCTTGAAGTGGACGGTCGTGAGAATTTTGAATTCGGGGAGAATTTTGTGTCATTGGTCTGCGCAGTTAGACTGTTATGGCGTCTTCTGGGGACGGTAGTTATCTTGAGTGGGATGACATAGTGGAATTGCCGGTGGAGGAGTTGAGGCAATATTGTGCGACGTTGGGTGAGGACGTTAAAGGTTTAAAGAAACCTCAATTACTGAAGTTGGCGAAGATGGCTTTGTCGCCTAAACATGGAAGTGAGGAATGGAAACTCAAGGCGCAAGCGAAGAGAGAAGCATTAGAAATAGAGCGTCTGAAATTTAAAGAGGACCGTGAATTTGCATGGGAGGTAGAGAAAGAAAAAATGAGACTGGCGGCTGAGGCAGAAGAGAAGAAAATGAGAATGGCAGCTGAAGACGAGAAAGAGAAACTGAGAATGGCAGCGGAGGCCGAAGAGAAGAAAATGAGAATGGCAGCTGAAGACGAAGAGAGGAAAATGAGAATGGCAGCTGAAGACGAAGAGAGGAAAATGAGAATGGCAGCTGAAGACGAAGAGAGGAGAATGAGAATGGCAGCGGAGGCCGAAGAGAAGAAAATGAAAATGGCGGCTGAGGCCGAAGAGACGAAAAGGAGATTTGATATAGAGGAGAAAAGGATGAATATGGACCTTGAAATGAGGAGAATGGAGTTAGGAGGTGTTGCAGAACGACCTGTAACAGACCGTCCTGTGCAGAACAACGAGGATTTTCGTTTTGGGGCGGCAATGAAATTTGTTCCTAAATTCGACCCCTCGGATATTGAACATTATTTTGCGGCATTTGAGCAAGCAATGGCTTTGCATAATGTTCCGACAGAGAAGTGGTCTTCCCTTCTGCAACCACAACTATCGGGAAAGGCGGCAAAAGTTTTTGCGTCGTTGTCTTTGGAAAATTGTGTGAATTATGATTTGGTGAAAAGTTCGCTGCTAAACGCATATGAACGGATACCTGAGTTTTATCGGAAGAAATTTAGGGGGTTGCGTAAAGAACCACGGGAGACTTATGCCAATTATGCGTACCGTCTTCAAGTCCCTTTTCAGCGTTGGGTCGAGGGTACGAATTCGTGGGATGATTTGGCTAAATTTAAGGAAGTAATGCAGATGGAGCAATTTGTACAAGCGTTACCGTTAGAGGTACACAGATGGCTGTTGGACAAAAGTCCTGAAACTGTAGCGAGTGCTGCACGTTTGGCAGATGAATACGCTGTTTTGTATAAACAGGGGCCGAGTAATTATGCTGGGGGATTCCACAGGGATTTTTCTGAGCGTACAAACCGGTTCTCATCTGATGATAGTGAGAAGAAAGAGGTGTGGGAGCGTCAGGGCTCAGGGCACAGTGGAGGTGTGCGCCAAGATTCGAAATGGGGAAAACGTTCGCCTCAAAGAGGGACGTATGGGTTTAAGAAGCCTTTTCGAAAAAATGATGATGAGGATGGATTTGGGGAACAGGTCACGTGCGGCTTCTGTAGAGCCCCTGGGCACGTCAAGGCCCAATGTTTTAAATTGAAACGTAAAGAGGGGGTGGAAATTGAAAACTGGCGGGGTCAGAAACCTGTTGGGTTGGTACAAACTTTGTCGGCACCTGTTAAGGAACAGAGTTTTCAGAAGCCTATTGAAACTGTAGATAAAATGTATGCTCCTTTCTGTGTGACTGGGTGTGTCATTAATGAGTTGAATGAACGAAAGGAGGTGGTGGTGCTTCGAGATTCGGGAGCCCTTCAGTCCATGATTAGCGCTGAATGGTTGTCTGAATGTGATTATGTACACCTAAATCAAACACGACTTCTGCGTGGTATTTCTGGTACGATTGTGGAGTGCCCTCTTGTGAGCGTGAATCTGGAATGTGCATTTGTACAAGGTGAAATTTTGTGCTGTGTGATGAAGTCTCTGCCGATGAATGCTATTTCTGTAGTGATTGGAAATGACGTTGCTTTAGCAGGAGAAATTGTTGATGTAGCTATTACGACGAGAGCTAGGGCTCGACAGTATGCAGCAGAACGCAGTGAGACAGAGACAGAGTCGGCTGTGTGCACTGAACCGACGCGCGTGGAGACGACGAGTCTGGGTCATAGTACAGAGTCGACCGACGGTGCATTATTGACTGGTGATTTAGTGGAGGCGTTAAATGACTCTGAGCTTTTAGCGACAGGTGATTTAGGCCTGGCTGATTTATTCGCTGTGAATGAATGTGTTGACACCGACTGGACAGAAATCTGTGTTCCAAGAGCTGAATTTATAATGAGGCAAAGAGACTGCGGGGATTTGGCTCCAATGTTTGCACAGGCGGAGACTAAATCGACGATCGATAGTGGTGTACAACCGTATACGTTAGTCGAGGGTGTGTTAGTGCGACGGTGGGCCGATAAATTAACGCCATATGGAATGGGTGTGTCACAAGTGGTTGTGCCCCTTCAGTTGAGAAAGAAATTGTTGCACGTTGCACATGACATTCCTGCTTCGGGTCATCTGGGAACACAGAAGACATTGGACAGATTGTTGAAACATTTTTGGTGGCCAATGGTGAATAAGGATGTACGTGAGTATTGTCGGTCGTGTGATGTGTGTCAGCGGTTGGGTAAAGGTAACAGGAATTATAGAGCGCCTATGGTCAGTGTGCCTGTTATGCAAGCAGTGTTTGACAGAATTGCTATAGATATCGTGGGTCCATTGAGTGTGTGTGATGTTACGGGGAATAGATTTATTCTGACTGTAATTGACTGGGCGTCGCATTTTCCTTTTGCGTTTCCGTTGAAGACTCATACGGCGCAGGATGTGGCTAAATGTTTGTGTGAGTTGTTTACGATGTTTGGCTTTCCGAAAGAATTACTTTCTGATTGTGGTAGTGAGTTCATGTCTGAGTTGATGCAAGTGTTTGTGCATGAATGTGGTATTGTACAACTGAAGACTAGTCCTTACAGACCACAATCTAACGGAATGTGTGAGCGTTTTCATCGTACGATGAAGGATATGTTGAAGGCCATGGCTGAAACGTATCCGGGTTCTTGGGATACCATGCTGCCTTGGATTTTGTTTGCGTACAGAGAGGTGCCTGTACAGGGTACTGGGTTTTCTGCCTTTGGCTTGATGTTTGGTAGAGATGTTAGGGGCATGCTTCAATTGATGAAAGAGGCATGGTTGTCTAAAGATGTTGCAAAGGAAGTGGCTGGAAAGAATGTCATTGAGTATGTTTTGCAATTGCGTGAACGTATGCGTGTGGCGTTGAGCATGGCTGGTGAAAATGCTGTTCTGGCTAAATCTAAATCAAAGCAACACTATGATAAGAATTCGAAAGCTGTGACGTTTGAGGAAGGTGAAAAGGTACTGTTGTTGATTCCTTTGGTTGGTAAACCTTTGCAGGCTAAATATTGTGGTCCTTATGTGGTGTTGCGTCGTCTTGGTCCGGTGGATTATTTGGTGTGTACGCCGGATAGACGGAAAACGGAACGAGTGGTGCATGTGAATCTTATGAAGCGGTATGTGGATCGTGCGGATGTGTTGCATGATATACCGGATGATGTTGTTGCTCCTGTGTTGTTGGTGAATGATGTGAAGTTGCATGAGGTGACTTTGGAAGATAAAGTGTTACAATGTGATGTGTCTGCGGAATGTCGTGATGAATTGCGTGATGTTCTGAATGACTTTGCACATGTGTTTAGTCCGATGCCGGGTAAAACGGATATGGTGTCACATAGGATTGAATTAGTTGAAGGTGCTCGTCCTGTTCGACAATCACCTTATAGATTAAATCCAGAACGGATGGCAAAGGTGGAGAAAGAGGTGGAACAGTTGTTGAAGGCTGGGATCATTGAGGAATCTGAAAGTCCTTGGGCGGCTCCGATCGTTATGGTTCCTAAGCCAAATGGTACGGATCGCTTATGTACAGATTTCCGGAAGCTTAATGGATTGACTCAGGCGGATCCATTTCCTATGCCCCGGGTGGAGGTCTTAATTGATCGTCTTGGGAAGTCAAGGTTTCTGACGAAGTTGGATATGACGAAAGGGTACTGGCAGATTCCAATGCATCCTGATTCAGTCCCGTTGACTGCTTTTGTAACCCCAAAGGGTCATTATCAGTGGAAGTTCATGAGTTTTGGATTGAAGAATGCTCCAGCGTCGTTTTCTAGGTTGATTACGAAAGTGTTGAATGGATTGGATGATTTTTGTGATGCGTATCTGGATGATATCATTATTTTCAGTTTGGAATGGTCTGATCATTTGGTACACTTGCGTAAAGTGTTAAGTCGGATTGCGGATGCATGTTTGACGTTGAACTTGGAAAAATGTGTGTTTGCGAATGCGGAGGTGGACTTTTTGGGTCATCACATTGGTGTTGATGGTGTGCAGCCTAGGGTAAAAAAGGTGGAAGCGGTGTTACGTTTTCCTAGGCCGGGAAATAAGAAGCAAGTGCAATCGTTCTTAGGGCTTGCGGGGTATTATAAGCGATATTTACCTCACTATTCTGACATTGCTTTGCCGCTGACGGCGTTAACGAAGAAAGGAATTCCTTTTAAATGGAATGTGGAGGCGGAGAATGCTTTTCTTGATCTGAAATCTCGTCTGGCTTCTAGACCTATTCTTAGACCTCCTGATTTTGATAAACAATTTTGTGTTGGTGTTGACGCATCTCAATTCTGTGTGGGAGCCTGTTTGTTACAGGTGCACGATGGACTGGAACACCCGATCTGTTTCATCAGCCGGAAGCTTCTGACGCATGAAGTTCGGTACTCGACGATTGAAAAGGAGGCGTTGGCTTTGATGGTAGCGCTGAGAGCCTTCTCTGTATACTTTGGGTCGACACTCGTCCTTGTATACACAGACCACAAACCTCTGCAGTTCATACATCAGATGGCGAATAAAAACATGAAACTCTTGCGCTGGAGTCTAGAGCTGGAACAGTTCAATCTCGACATCAGGCATCGGCCTGGCAGGTTGAACGTTCTGCCGGACATTCTTAGTCGTCCGTCGGAGTCACGGGGTTGGGACCCTGTCGAGGCAACGTCAATGTGTCTTGGCAGTGGTTCTGACTGCGGCGTCATCAGGGCGTAACAGAGACGCTCTCTGTTGCGTTCGTCGTCTTCCAGGAACTGCGTGTCAGGATGTCAGTCGTCGGTGCTGTTGTGATGCAGTGCAGTCGTCAGTCATGTGAAATTGTCAGTAATGGAAACTTCTGTCAGTGGAAAATCTTCATTCAGTGCAAAGATTGTCATGGAACTTCTGAAATGGAAATTTGGTGCGAGGAACACTTCAGTGAGTGTCCTTCGTGCGTTGGTCAGACACTTTCCAGAAAAAGTGGTGGAATCTTCAAAGGTGTTGGGGGTTCTTGTTGGGGGTTTGGGTTTCTGCTGTTATATGAAGTCGTTTATTCTTATGTTAGTTAGAATGGCTTTGGCCAATGACCTTGTGCAATTTGGATCATTTTTGATACACGTTTTGTGTCCAAATTCATTTTTTCGTATAATTGTTTGAACTCTCTTTTGATTCGTATAATTGTTTGAACTCTCAGTTATATGATGCATTAATTTAGTGTTGCGCTGCATTAGTTGTTGCGGAATTGCTGAGTACGTTAACTTGTACTGGTATAGTACTTAGTGATTCTTGCTGTGTGAACTGTTAGGTGTAGTGCTTTCTGCTATATTTCGTCATCCCCTCGGGATTCCTCATGCTGTTGGGTGGGGGATATGTAGCCATTAGCCCTCCTGATCTTCCGTACTCTCTCTCTCTCTATGACTGGGTACGTGGGTGTAGTAGGAGTGGCCCGGTCTATTTAAGGAACGGTGCCCGTGGGTCTTGACGGCATTTGTGGTATTTGGTGGTACGTGGTACTTCTCCCGTTGAGAGCGGTCGTGTCCCTCGCTGCTGGCGAGTTAACCTGCGGGTTCATCTTCTACGTCGCCTTCTTCGCCCTGTTGGTGGTCTGGCTGTTCATCCGTCTTCCTTGGCTTCGTTAGCCGTGCTGTCGTGTGGGTCTGCCGTGCTTCGACCTCTGGTCTGGTCTTCTTCGTATCTTCTGGACGGTAACGTAGTTAATTCATTGTATAACTTGCTCTATTGAATAAATCGAAGTTTATTATATCATTTCGGGCCTTATCTTTGATAGTCATCCTCGTAGACGGCCGTAGAACCCTTTACACTATATTCAAGAAAGGAGATGCAAGGGAATGTGAAAATTATAGGACAATAGCATTGATATCACACACCAGCAAAATTTTACTGAAAATAATTCATAAGAGAATGGAAGGCACAATTGAAAGGGAACTACCGGTGAACCAAGCAGGGTTTAGGAAATCTCGGGGAACCCGAGACCATATTGCCAACATGAGGTGGATAATGGAAAGACAAAGGGAGTATGGACAAGAGGTTCACATCTGTTTCATAGACTATAGTAAAGCATTCGATTGCATTAATCATGATTTAATGTGGAAAACCCTGCTGGAGATGGGAATACCAAAACACCTGATACTGTTGCTAAAGGGACTGTGTGAAGATCAGGTGGCGGAGATAGGCCTAAGAACTGAATATGGAGACACTGACAAATTCAAAATCAAGAAAGGGGTGAGGCAGGGATGCATCTTGTCCCCATTCCTTTTTAATTTGTATGCGGAAAGGATAATGAGAAAAGCGGAATTAGAAGGGGCAACTGAGGGAGTAAAAATTGCTGGGAAAACACTGAATAATCTTAGATATGCGGACGACACAACATTAATGGCAAAAAAGAAAGATGATCTGGTAGAACTGATAAGAAGGGTGAGGAGGGGAAGTGAAAAAGCCGGCTTATACTTCAATATAAGCAAGACAAAGGTCATGACAACAGCAAATTGGATTAGTTTTGAGATAGATGGAGAGAAAATGGAGGTGGTAAAAAGCTTCACATTCTTGGGATCGCTGATCGAAAACGAGGGAAAATGAGATCCAGAAATAAAATGAAGGATAGCGATAGGGAAAACCGCAATGATTGGTCTGGAAAGAATATGGAAAGACAAACATGTAAGTTTAGATACTAAGAAGAGGCTCGTGAGAGCACTAATCTTTCCTACGATATTATATGGCTGCGAGACATGGACAAAGACAAAGAATATGGAGAAAAAGATTAGCGCATGCGAAATGTGGATTTGGAGGAAGATGTTGAGAATATCTTGGACAGAGAAAAGAACAAACGAATCTATAAGAATGGAGACAGGAATGGAAAACGAAGAGTCGTTAAAACAACTCGCGACAAGATTGAAGCTAAGATTCTTCGGGCTGGTAATGCGATCTGATGGTTTGGAGAAGGAAATGATGCTGGCTTGTGGTGAGGGAAGAAGAAGACTCGGCAGACCAAGGATGAAATGGATGGACGAGATACACGACATAACTGACATGAATTTGGAAGAACTAAGGGGCTTGTCTGCGAACAGAGAACATTGGAGAATGTGTCAGGACGATCGCTGGAGCTCTACGAGCTGACAGCACAAGGTGACAAGGTGAGGCTAACATAGGTCTACCCGTGCACAGACGAACGAAGACTATTTGAACTATTTTGCACGACTGCCGCAGGCCTAAACCATCCCATTTATCGTTAGGGTTTATTGCATAGACAGACTGCTACTCACTTGTGCCCCCCCCGAAGTCGTCACGATGTTATTGCAACGAAAAGTTAACAACCTAACATGAGAAAGTTGTAGAATAGGACACAGAGCATTTGTATAAGCGGATGTTCATCAAAGCGTTTTGGTCTCGTGTCAAAATTTGCGACGACGCCGACGAGATATTAATGAAATGTGGAAATATGTTAGGGCCTTGTATCTTGCATGAGAAATAAATTTCAAGTTGACTGAATCAGCGGTATGATATACGATTTATAAATAATGAAGTTGAAGAGGTCACGCTTGCCTCATATAATATTGCAAAGCCTGGATTTAGAATTAAAGTGGACCTCGACTTCGGAGGGTCACCGATTCATTGTTGGCCTGCACGAACAGCGATGACGTTGCCACAACTGTAGTAGCCTACAGTGCTGGATATAAGCACGTGCCCAACCTAATGAAAAATTCCTTGAAGTGAAATATAGAACAAGGCGTTTGGTGAAATCGTTGATGTCCGTTGGAGCTTCGTGAGTCTTTTCTTAATCGACTCTCTGTCATACAGTTATTGATACATGTACCGGTTATAGCAGACAGCCAAAATTCAGTAGTATGCAGGTCAGCATTACTCGTGTCGACAAGTAGGCGAAATAGTCTGCGTCCTAGTGAAGCAGCTGAAGCATACATGTAGGCGTTTTTCTACATAAATCAATGAAGGCAGTAATAGGCATACTAATACTTAATATCAAAGCTCGAGGGTATGTACCATACGTATTCTATTTTGTGAAAGGCACGTACGTATTTTAACGTGCATTATTTTAGGGTACGTAAACGATAATAAAATACGTTAGCCTCGTCATTGCTCATTATAAGAATGTTCAATTTAATTTAAACAAACAATCACAGCCAAGTATACAGCGTAGAGAATTGCTGCAATGCTATATTGTAGGTCTATTACGGTATGTTTATCGAGTATACATTGCACTTAATGCACTAATTAATGTCAGTCAGCTCAGTTCTGCTGCAGCACTTAAAAGTCCAACTCCAAGGAAAAGGTTGAACAGTTGCATTCAACTAATTATAACAGAAGAATTTATCGAATTAAATTTACTGCTACGCTACCGGAAATATCGATTTTAAAGACGCATACTGTTGACTGCATGCAGCCTTATAGATACATGTACATGTAGGTTATGGGTCGCCGAGTAAGCAATAAACAAAATTTTTGTGCACATGTATGGTACATACCATACGCGTATTGTATTTTTTGAAAGGTAGGCCTACGTACGTATTTTAACGTATTATATTTTAGGGTACGCGTACCCTCGAGCTATGCTTCATATTAAAGAGCCCCCGTCGTGGTTCATGCGCGTCATGCAGAAATGTTGTTATGTATCGATGAACATGGAATTTCGGAAATCCTTCATATTACCATTTGGACAATCGCTTTGACTCGATGCAGCACTCGTGAATAAGCTGTTGCCCTGCGCTTCGCTTTCTAATGGCGATTCCGAAGTTTCGAGATGACGATTACGATCTGATAACGACTCATGAGTCATGACCATACATATTCCAGCCCTTTTGGTCTAATGTTAAAATCTACTGAAAATTGGGACACATAAAAATCGCCGTGATTATAACGACACTAGCTGGGGTACCCGGCGTTGCCCGGAAAATTTAGGATACGACCCGCTCCCGGCCACAGCCACACCACACTCCACCGCATCACACCCCCACCCCACAACACCCCACCACACTCCAACCTCCACCGGTACGCCACCCGTGAAATTTGGTTTTTCGGAAAAATTCCTCCACCCCACTCCCAATCCCCCATACCCCACACCCCTCCCCACCTTCTCCTCCAACCCCACCCACACTCCACCCCACTCCCACCCACTCCATCCCTACCCTTCCCGCCCCCACTGCCCCACACTTCCCACCCCTCCCCACCCACTCCACCCCACCCCGCCTACCACCCCACCCGCCACCACATCTCAGCCCCTCTCCAAACCTCACCCCACTTCCCACACTCCCACCCACCCCATCCTCCCCACCCAACCAAACCCTACCCATCTCTCACCCCTCACCCACACCCGCCACCCCGACCCCACCACACCACACTACACTCCGACCTCCACCGGTACGCCACCCGTGAAATTTGGTTTTTCGGAAAAGTTTTCCCCACCCCCAATCCTCCATACCCCACATCCCTCCTCACCTTCTCCCAAAACCCACCACCCACTCCAACCCGCTCCCCACCCCTCCCACAACCATCTCCCACCCCACCACATCCGACCCCACCCACCACACTCCGACCTCGACCGGTACGCCACCCCTGAAATTTCGATTTTCGGGAAAATTTTCTCCCCACCGCCTTCACGCCCCCCCCCACCCACACTCATGCCCCACCCGGCCCCTGAGGGACGAGGTGTGGGCTGAGTAGAGGCGAGGTGGACCCGCGTAAAATCTGTCTAACTGTCAAACTATGGCAAGGGAATGGAAATTTATAGCGAAAATTAGGGTTTTCGCAACCCCCCACCACCGTGGCCCCCATGGTGGTAGAGATTCACCAACAACTCCACCGGGTGGGCCTGATGGCCCCCTGTCTAGGTACAAAGTTTCAAAAAAATTGCTGAAAAAAGTGAATTTTTGGGGGTTTCGCTCCCCACCCTGGCTCCCATGGTGGTAGAGAATCGCCAACCCCTCCTTGGGGTGTCTCATGCCGAGACCTACACAGCAGTGAAGGTTTGGAGTGAAAAGCTCAAAAACTGTGGAAACGCATCCCGGTCAAACAGACAGACAGACAGACAGACACACAGACAGACAGAATCTTCGCTTTATTTATATAGATTTTTCACTGAAGAGTGAAAGCGTGATGAAACTAAGCTACAGCAGAGGTGACCGACAGTCAGTCCTTATCCCGACAGGGCAGGCAGATGTAGGCTATACAGCACTCAAAGCTACCCCCGGGAACTCTGAACACGCTGGCGCTGTTTGTGATTAGCTCATACGGCGAGGAAGAGGGTTTTTGTAGAATGCATGTACAGTTGTACACCTGCCCTGAAGAGGGTTCATGCGAAGGTTAATTAAAAAAAGGACGAGACTACAGTGGCTCATTCGCATTAGTTGGCCAACCCGCAGGACTAGGTTAATGCAATCATCTTCCTGATTGAAAAGATGATTGAAGCTTTAAAGTGATAATCTACGGAGTCGCGATTTTGGGTTTTGTTGTTCACTGTGTTGATCGTCCTGACTAATATTATTCCGAGTCTACCAATAATTAATTATCTGGCAACTATTTTGTATTTCTAATAATCGGTGGTCAGAAAAGTCCGTCATGTCAATAATTTTTATTTGTATGCATTTTAACATCGCATTTCCCTTTCTTCCATTCGCTGTCTCTCTTTGTGGCGTTAACTAGCATGAAACCAACCAACACTGTTGGCGATTGTGTCATTACACATGCTAACAGTGGTGCCATTGTTCGCAAATAAACAGTCATATATATATATATATTCGTTTTATTGACAAAATAACCGATCGACATAACGCGACAGTTAACAAGCACAAAGGAGCAGCGGATAAAGCCAAGTAAATGTTTTTATACAGCATCCGTGTTATGAAGTTTTTATTGTTTTTATTGGTTAGTTCGAATGGATGTAGCCTAGGACGTAGATTGTATTTTCCAGGGAGTCTATCGAAGAAAAATTCGCGAAGAACATGATTGTTGTCTATGATAATAGCTGCAAAGAGTGCAGCATCAGCAGCCTCAGCCATTATGACTGCTTTGGGGGAGTCGGATGGGAGGAATCCAGCTCGTCTGACACGTCCTAGAAACCTTTCGATGCGGTCGACCTCACCAGCGCTCAGCAGT
The DNA here is from genome assembly GCA_949752735.1 of Lumbricus terrestris. Classification (NCBI taxonomy): domain Eukaryota; kingdom Metazoa; phylum Annelida; class Clitellata; order Crassiclitellata; family Lumbricidae; genus Lumbricus; species Lumbricus terrestris. The sequence continues at coordinate 599,257 of OX457037.1, forward strand.
CCCCACCAGGCTGGAGAGGCGTACAGCAGACGTGCAACTGTGGTCGCTCGAGTAATGACGTGCAAGGCCGGTCCTGGCATGCCGTGAGCTCGCAGCACGCGCAAAGCGTAAATTGAAGAGGCACACGAGCTTAGAGTATTATCAACATGCTCCGAGACAGTTAGATGTTCACCAATTGTAACACCCAGTATTTTTTTTATAGAAGTAGCTCTTTTAACTCCTGTGATGGACGACATGGAGGCCAATGAAGCATGCGATCTCCTCACAACTGCCATTTCTCTGGTCTTTTTTGGGTTGATGTGCAGGTTTTTGCTGGTGGCCCAAGTTTGAATGTGTTGGAGCTCACTTTGGGCAGATCTGATGTTGTTCGAGCCGATTAGTAGGTAGGTGTCATCAGCATATTTCAATAGTCGGTTTTGATCATTTACTGGATGAAGGTCAGAAGTACCAGTAATAAACTTTGCCGGGCCGACGCCAGAACCCTGAACGACATTAGCATTTATTTTCTTAATCGTTGATGTTTTCCCTTCGAAGCAGGTTGCATGTTTTCTGTCATCTAGGTAGGTTGCGAACCAGTTGAATATACAGTCAGGTATATCAAGCTTAGAGAGCGTGTCAACAATTGCGCATCGGAATCGTTAAGAAAGAATAATACAGCTAGAAAGCGAACAGGCCTATGACTTGGGAGTAGGCTAACGACGGTTTAAACAACGATGCGATTAGCCTACATTAGAGGCCGAAGCCTCACAGGCTCACGCTCCACTCATCCAACCTCACTCCATTCGTGACTCTGCAAACCACTTAATAAATATCAAGTCACATTTAGAAGCAGCACATAACCACGGTGACTGAGCATGAAATCATGTGGTAACAGAGCAGAGCTGTGTTTAGGCCTACATAGTGTGTGTGAACAAAATCCGTTATATAATTATGCTAAAAAACATTAGAGCCTACTGGCCAAGTGCAGCTTGCATTTCATTGTTGACTAGTCCTGAGGTCTGGAGAACTATAAGGTGCGTAACTTTAATTGCAAATTCTTAGAGGCTTAGAACTTCTTTCTATGTATAAAGTTTGCTTCAAGCAATCGCGGACAAGTCTAGAGTGTTATGGCATGGAGCCTTAATCTCGTCTCTTTGTCTTTGGACGAACATTGTTTTGGCCTCGTCTCATTTTGAGGTCAGCTCCAGGTTCTTTCGAGGATATTATTATCATCAATCAACAGAACTGTTTTGAACAAACGTCATCGATAAAATAAAATGACTTCCGTTCAAACTGATAAACCGGAAGTAGAAAGTATTGGTCTCCTATTCGTATCTTCAACCTTTGTTCTGAGCACAGTCTTTTTTACATGCATCAATTATTGTTATGACAATTGTGTAGACCTACACTACAGTAATTTATGTGCAGATCCAGCGTGCGCCGTGCATGCTACGTGTACAGACCCATAATGAGATTTAGACCAACAGCTGTTTGCATTTTCAGTTAAGCCATGCAATATTACCTAAGTGACCAGACCTGTCATATTTGTGTTAATGCCCCGCTATATTTTAATACCGGGGTAAGCTTTATTATATTCATGGTGAAGGTGTTAACTAAAACACTAAATCAGTCAAAAACGGCATTCAGGCGAAGGCGTGAGACAACAAAACTAAATTCTCTTCAGATTAGGAATCTTTCTATTACACCGCGTCTTTTGTTTGAACTTTCTAGTTGACACAAATATATAATTTTCCTTATAGAAGAATATATTAATAGATATTTTAACATACACATCTGTTTTATTCAGCATAAATTTCAAACCATGTATTTACATCTAAGCCATGCATAATTGCATATACATCAAACATGTATAAAAATCCTTAAAGATTACGCTATAACCTAATACGCAAGACCCCAGCGTCTATTCTGCCTGTTAGTCGTTATTATTCTACTGTTAGTCGTTATTATTTTGATTTAGTCCTTTGATCGCATGCAACGAAATTTATCCGATCATTTGTTCTTGTGAATAGAAAGTTGTTCTGCTCTGTGGTGAAAGGAATAGGAAGGCAACATCGAAATGCGATACTTTTTTGGCGCCCGGAGTCCCTTTCACTCTTCCCATAGGCTACTCATTAAGCACCTCTACGGTCCTAAAACGGAAAACATAAATTGTTATGCATTGCAACAACTACTGTAACCTTGCAAAGGCAATGCATCGTTTTCGCGACACGATGTCTATATAATTAGAGTAGAATGATGCCGGTGCGGATACAGAGGTTTTTAAAGGGGCCTAAATTTGGAAAACATTTGTTGATCTTTCACCCAAAAAGCTGATGACGTTTGATGACCTTCTTTCTTAAAAAGTCATTTGGGTCCAACTTGCCTTGAAATATATTCCAATTGTCCTACCCAAAGACTGATGACCCTTTTTTAGTCATTCAGTTTAGCCGTCTTTGTCTGAAAAATGTACCACTGAAACTTACTGTTGAAAGCTTGTTGAAACAAAAGGGGGGCACGTTCTATGGACATTTCTAAATGGCCGGATTTGCCCACCCCTGGATCCTCCCCTGGTAGATGCCAAAATAGTCCATGCTAAAAATTAGATATCAAAGAAGATCGATTTCAAAAGAACAAGGAAGATGTACAATCGTACATCGATAATACCAGTTATAAAAGGTAAATGTTTCATTAAGAGTAGGCCTATCTCATCCTCAGAGAAAAAGCGTGTGTATAATACTGTGAAGCCTTGTTGTAGTGTGCACTTGACTTTTGATCATTTACCGAAGTGTTTTGAGTTCGTACCGACTGCTGTAATTGTGTTGTAATGCGGTTGATGCTTTGATAAAATAAACGTAGCTTACATAATTTTACATAGGCCTACTTACTGCGTGGAGAGATGGATAATTTGTTGATGGTTTTTGTGGGAAAACTTGACAATATTCATTCATTCATCCATTCATTCATTCATTCAGAGCATTTATATAGCGCCCCTTCAAGAAACTACTCAGAAGCGGTCCCAGCCCAGCCACGACCAAAGAAAAAAAACTTGACCAAATGTATATTTTTTTTGTTTTGCTTGTATGTGCACTTGTTATAGCGCCCCTTCAAGCTCTCTACTCAGAGGCGCTTCTGAATGCAGAGCGGACACAGTATCGGAGTTTCACGCCGAAGCGCTGAGCAACTGCGAGTGAAGGACTTGCCCAGGGTCCCCACGCGGCGACGTATAATTATATGACTATATATAATTTATGACGATAGCAAATATTTTTGCATTTTCCTAACCCAGTAATTCTAATAAAGATCACCCTGACCAAGGACACCATAGAAATATAGAAATACTGCATTATTATGAACCTAATTATCTATAATATATTTCTCAAAGTTTGTCCTTCCGTTTGTATGTATGGATGTCCGGATGTCCGGATGTATTTTGACACTTCGTCCCAGAAAATCAAAATTTCACGAGTGGCGTACTGGTGGAGGTCAGAGTTAGTGGTGGGGTGTTGGGGGAAGGGGTGGGGTGGGGTGGGGGTGGAAATGGTGGAAGGTGGGGTGGTGGGGGGGAGAAATTTGGGGGAAATGTTTTTTCCCGAAAACCAAAATTTCACGGGTGGCGTACAGGTGGAGGTCAGAGTTAGTGGTGGCGTGTTGTGGGTGGTGAGGGATGGGTGGGGGAGGAGTGGAGTGGAGTGGGGTGTAAGGGTGGGGGTGGTGGATGGTGGGAGGGGGAAGAAATTTGGGTGGAAATTTTTTCTCCCGAAAACTAAAATTTCACGGGTGGCGTACCGGTGGAGGTCAGAGTTGGTGGTGGGGTGTTATGGAGGAGGGTGGGTTACGGGGTGGGTGAAAATTTGTGGGTAATGTTTTTCCCGAAAACCAAAATTTCACGGGTGGCGTACCGGTGGAGGTCAGAGTTAGTGGTGGCGTGTTGTGGAGGAGTGGAGAGGGGTGTGGGAGAAATTTGGGGGGGCGAATTTTTCCCCCCTAAAACCAAAATTTCACGGGTGGCGTACCGGTGGAGGTTGGATTTAGTGGTGGGGTGTTGGGGGGAAGGGGGTGGGGTGGGGTGGGGGTGGGAATGGTGGAAGGTGGGGTGGTGGGGGGAGAAATTTGGGGGAAATGTTTTTTCCCGAAAACCAAAATTTCACGGGTGGCGTACAGGTGGAGGTCAGAGTTAGTGGTGGCGTGTTGTGGAGGGTGGGGGTGGGTGGAGGGGGTCGAGTGGAGTGGGGGGTGTAGGGTGGGGTGGTGAATGGTGGTGGGAAAAATTTGGGTGGAAATTTTTTCCCCGAAAACCTAAATTTCACGTGTGGCGTACCGGTGGAGGTCGGAGTTAGTGGTGGCGTGTTGTGGAGGAGTGGAGAGGGGGTGTGGGGGAAATTTGGGGGGGCAAATTTTTCTCCCCTAAAACCAAAATTTCACGGGTGGCGTACAGGTGGAGGTTGGATTGAGTGGTGGCGTGTTGTGGAGGGGTTGGTGGAGGGGAGGGTGGGAGTAAATTTGGGGGAATTTTTTTTCCGAAAACCTAAATTTCACGGGTGGCGTTTCGGTTAAGGTCGGAGTTTGTGGTGGCGTGCTGTGGAGGGAGGTATGGGGGGGGAATTTGGGGGGAAAATGTTTTCCCAGAAAACAAAAATTTCACGGGTGGCGTACCGGCGGAGGTCGGAGTAAGTGGTGGCGTGTTGTGAAGGGCGTGGCGGTGGGGGTGGGGGGATTTGGGGGGAAAATTGACGGAACCCGGGCGAAGCCGGGTATAAAAGTTAGTAATTATATAGACACAAAGGGCTTGAGATACAACGAGCAAACGGCGTCCAGAACTGAACATCACATCTATCTTTGACAAAACCAATTTCATTGATTGGAACATACCGCCAATGAAACGATCAGGTAGTGCTAAAAGTTAGGTCAAAACTCACCAGTTGCTTAAACTGAGCATGTCTGATTGAACGTCGGCGCATTCATTGCAACGTTTGGATCCTGAACTTCCGTTGGCTGGCCAAATATCATAACGCATTGGTAAGTAGAAGAAGAATTGTAAGCGGTAGGACATGTTGACGTCGATGTGTAGGTATATCCGTCGTCATTTAGGGTCCTCAGGGGTGTATCAGTACTTACGAAAGCACCATTAACGTACCATGTGAAAACAGCGGCGATCGGATCGTAAGTGCTATCAGCATAAACGCAGCTGCACGTCACCGGATTGCTCCCAACCGGCGAGCACGTTGGACCTGAACCTGAATCACGGTGTCAAAGAAAACAGCTGGAGGTCTAAGTTGTGTTAAAATTAACAGCTCATTTTTTGAGGTTTCTAATCAGAGTTATGCAATTTGCAATAATTTAATCATTTGAACATAACCATCGCTTAGTTAATCACCTCTAAAATCACATAAAATCAATAAAATAAAATATTTGTCTATCGATTCAGAGATAATGCATTCACAATGCACAGTGTGTAAGTAAAGTAGCCTATAAAATGTCTCACATTGTGATCATTTCCAGACAACGTCAACTAAGCCTGGGATTATTGTAGCAGCAAAGGACGGTACAGGTCCTTTGCTATTACAATAATCGACTCATGAAAGGAAGAAGATAAAACATCTAACTTATTTTGTAATCCTCACAGTAGCAAAACTGGGTGAAAAGTACAAGCGGAACAGGAATCAACCCCGTGGTTTATGCTAAGTATTATTTACAGATTACATACATTAAGAGGAGTTGTGTCTCAGGCCATGAAGGAGGGAGAATATATGCAATTATGCATGACGATATCTGGCAATCTTATTTTAAAAACATGGTAATATAGGGATGCCACTTGAGTTGCTCATCCAGGATAATGACTCAAAGTTACTTTATGGATCGCAGAATGATCATTTTCTTCACTGCCTGTCATTATAGAATGCTGTTAAGTTCAAGAAAATTATAAAGTGATAAAGACTAATAACGCATAGTTCTCAGTGACAACTTTATAATATCCGCTTTGATGTTTTATGCTGTCTGAGCGTAGACGTCTGGCAGGACAAACAAACAAAAGCAATGTCTACAAAGTCATTACATGGGCTGCTGTCTAAAATGCATCTACATATCTCTACACAACCATAGAAATACTAGGCCTATTTCATAGCACTTCCCCACACCTATAACGACAAGCAGAAAAGGGAAGTCATAGGATTGTGAGAGATACGTTGTATACGCAATAGAAATACTTACGAACGACAAGAACTTTGAAGCTGAACGGATTCCCACGGTCACATTCCACGTTGTACAAACCAGCGGTTGATAGTTGATGTCCATTCGCTGGATCACTTAGTATTGTTGCGGCCTTAATTGTAAGACCTGACGACGGATCAAATGCGTAGTCTGCTGTCAAAGAGGAATCTACGGTGTCGTCGTAATTGACTATGACAACCTCGGTCAACTCATCGGTCGTTGCGGTATTCGTAAGTTTCACACTGTTAGGGTTTGATGGATAGTAGATGAGTGTATTCGTGTCTCCCTGGTGTAGGGCGATGTTTACGAGCGGCGCCATATTACATTGACCATACAAAGCAGCTGAAATTAGGAAGATATATCGTATCAGCAAAACTGAATTCATGAGCGGTTTTTTGGAAATCTATCATCAAAGTTCTTTGAAACCACTATGGGATTTTTCTGCAATTTTGGTGGGAAATAAAGAAATATATCCTGAATCAAATAATGCAAACGGTATCAAAATCGGTTGACTTCTCCGTAAATTAAGGGAATCAATCTTTCTTTCTCCTTTCTTTCTCCTCCGTCAAGTATTCACCGACGATGAGGCTCTAACAAAACTTCTCCATTTCGGCCGGTCTCTTGCGAGTTCTATTGCCTTTCCCAGCTCCATTCCTCTGTCTTCTATGTCCTCCAGTACGTTATCTATCCATTTCTTCTTGGGTCATCCTCTGCTCCTCGTTCCTTCCACTTCTCCGTGCAGCGCCTTTGCCGGCATTCTTCCGCTCTTCATCCTGATCACATGTCCATACCATGTTAGTCTTCTTTTCTTTATTCTTTCCACTACTGTTTCCTTCTGTTCTAGTTCTTCTCGTGCCACCTCATTCCGTATCTTTTCTCTCCGTGATCTATTCAGTAGACCTCGTAGCCATCCCATCTCCGCCACCAGCAGTCTTCTCTCATCTTCCTTTTTCACGCACCAAGACTCTGCTCCATACATGAGGACCGGTATCACCAGTGTTTCATATAGCTTGGCTTTTGTTTTTGTTGGGATGTTGCCTGATCTCCATAGTTTCCTCCGCTTCCCAAACATTGCTGACGCCAGTCCAATTCTTTCCTTATGTCCCTTGTCGACTCTGCATCTTCCGTAATTACACCCCCCCAGGTACACAAATTCCGCCACCTGCTCCAGCTCCTCTCCTTCCAAGATGATGGTTATCTTCTCTTTTTTTCTTACCAATTGTCATTGTTTTGGTCTTCTCTCCATTGATTGTAAGCCCGAATCTTTTACTACTTTCGTGTACCCTGGTCGTTAGCTCCTGCAGTTGGCTTTCGCTTTCCGCCATCAGATCTATATCGTCTGCAAATCTTAGGTTGTTGACTATATCTCCATTTATTCTCACCCTTATTTCTGTATCTGCCAGCGCTATGTCCATCATAGCCTCCAGTATCAGGTTGAATAGGTATGGGGATAGACCGCAGCCTTGTCTTACTCCGACATGTACTCTGAACCATTCCGTCAGCTCCCCGTCTACTCTCACTGCGCTTATCGTCTTACTATACAGGTCCTCAAGTAGTTCCACTAGCTCCTCTGGTATTCCGTAATTCCTCATCACTCTCCATAGCCTCCGCTGCCAGACACTGTCGAAAGCCTGTCTGAAATCTATAGGGGAATCAATAGCCACCTGCAAACTGAAGAATATTCGACACTTTCGACCTCGCTCATCTATTTCAACCTACAGCACCATATCTACAAAGCGATAAGCGACGGGTTTCAAGGCCCGGCGTTACAGATTATAATTTTTGATGTGTACCGTATATTTAAACTGCTATTTTGCAAAGATGGGCAAAGCTTGGACATAACATGCAGTACTGTAAACAGTTTTACATGAAGCCAAGTCTCTAAATAGTTTGTATGACATTGTGTCAAAACTTGTGCTAATCAATTGAAGGGCTTGGAGCAATAACAAGGTATGTCGAAAATCATGAATGTTGGGAAATCGACTTCAAAGATTTACCACTTCAAACTGCTGTATCTAAGCCATTTGACAAAATATCAACAAGCTGTTTTGAGCAATATGTACCTTAAAATGGTCTTTAACGAAATTTGTAAATTTTTCAAAGCGAAAGATGAAATTATTTTTTTTACACATTTTGCTTCATATCATGTTATTGCAACGCGAATTCTCCGTCATTAGTATGATTTTTGGTGCAATAACAGGTTATGTCGACAAATAGTCCGGTCAATATTATAATTATTTAGTCTTAAACCCGGACATCTACTATGGCAAGCAAATTTTTACACGAAAAGTTTTGAAAATAGACTGAAGAATATATGGTAGAAATCCTAACAAAATGCGATATGGGGAAATAATAAAAATTTTGAATTTAGTTCTGAGCAGACGAGAAACAGCCATGCCTATACGAGTTTGTTTACATTTCAAGAACTGGCGGAAATACGATTTATCTGCTGGAAACACAGTGAAATTACCGATTAAAGAAAATAGATATCGATTAATATAATTATTTATTATCTGAACTATGTAAATGTCGATCTTGGAGACAAAAATAAATAAATTTTATGCAATAACTTTGCAGTTTGTGGTCGATCACCACAACCCCGCACTTAAGGCCACGCCCATAATGCATAGGCAATGACTAAGCGAAACGCTATACGCACGGCCATTATTTGTACCACAATAATTAACGATTTAGACATATTTCCCCATGTTGGAATTTATTATGATTTTTACTGTAGTTTAGTAGGGTATTTACGTACAATATTCCGCCAAAATGGTCTGCTATAGTAAATGTCCAGGTTCATGATGAATTTCCCGTATTTTTGACTGGCCTAAAAGTGTTTTCTAGCGGCTGCAATACCACACATATTATATGGTATAAGTCAACAAAGCTTGTTATTGCACCAAACTGTTTCGATTATACAGTTTGAGAACGTGCATGATTTAGCATGCAGATGGTAAGTTAGGTCAATAAACCTCATTATTGCATTGGCTTTAATACACAGTTTGAAAGGAAGCAAGACAATGTATGTCGTCATACCGGGATATTGCATTAGAGATATGGACGAAATCTGCCGCTGGAACAATAACATATTATGTCGACATAACATTGTTTTGCGAAATGACGCTCAAAAATATTCGAATCTGAGCAAAATTCACAGGGTAGATAGATTACGGTCTTCGGACACGCTGGCATACTGTTTCGCAAGACACCGGAGTAGTAGGAAAGTGGATAAGCTGGCGCAAAACACCTACAATAGCCTTGCCTAACGTTCTTGAAGCTATAGACATGGTCAAGAGTGGCGCATAACCACCGATCACACGAATAACCACGTTCAAGCGTCACACTCCAGCCACATTGCCACCAACACCCAACCGCAGAACCATCGGCCACGTCTATAATCATGCTGACGCGTTGGGCGGGAATTTCCGACAGTTTCGATATTACTCATCATCACATGATTACTAAGTTTTCATTATCTACCCACGAATTAAATGACTCTGGGCAACCAAGCCATTTAACAAATGATTTTTTCCACGTTTCCTGATAATCTTTTCTATTCTAAATATTTCTTGAGTTGTCTTCTGTAGCTCCTGTTCATAGAATGAGCCCTGTATTTCCTCCATTACAATCAGTAATTTTATAAGTTGGTGGATCTGGGTATTGAATCTGGGATACTATAAAAACTTCTTCCGTCCATCTAGGTGTGTATCCCTTTTCAAAATTGTTATAATCTCTATGGACTACTCAAAAGCATTTGATTCTATCAAACACTCTGCAATAACAAGTTTATTAGCAACCCTGAACATCCCTGATTGCATCTACAACTGGCTCGTCAACTACCTACATGGCAGGAAACACTAAACTCGCTTCAAAGGAGTTACATCTGCTTCTATAACCATCAACGCCAGTGTCATTCAGGGATCTGTTATAGGCCCCGCTGACTTCATAGTAGGTACATCTGACCTCCACCCTCTTCATTCCCAGAACCGACTCTCTAAATATGCTAACGATTCCTATCTCTTTATTGGCTCCAATCACTTATCTACTGCAACAGATCAATCAATCAATCAATCAATCAATCAATTTTTTGATTGGTCCATATGTGTCAAGCACACTAAGATATAAGGCAGGAAAATAGTTACATAAAGCATAACAAGCATAACTCCAACACATCGACAACAACTGGTCTAAATGAAAGAACTTGCGGATCAACTCTGACAAAACATGCGAAATTGCTATTATCAGACGCAACAAGAGCTCACTCTCAACCCATCCATCCATCTCTGGAGTTTTCCGTACAAAATTCATCAAGGCATTGGGAGTTCTTATTGGAGAGAAATTAACAGTTACAGACCACATCAATAAGATTTTCTGCTCTGGTACTGCCTCACTCTATGCCATCAGAACTTTCAAGAGTTATGTATGCCTCTCCTGCATGGTGGGGTCTTGCTAGTGAATTTGACAAATCCCGTCCTGAGGGCCTCATGAACAAACTTAGGTTACTTACATCCTGATACACTAACAGCAGAAACTTTACCTCAAGAGGCTGATAAGGTGCTTTTCAAAGCTGTTCAGGGAAATGAACTTCATGTCCTCCGTAACCTCTTTCCACTACAACGTGATCCGTTATATAACTTTAGAGAAAGGGCTCACAATTTCATCCTCCCCAATAAAGACTCGTTAAACTCTATCCCAAGAATGTTATTCAAAAACATGTACTAACTAACTATTTTGACCTTAAGCTTTAAGCAGCCATAATTTTTGCTAATGTAAACCTACAGCGTTCTGTCTGTTGTTTATTGAATTAAACGAATATACATTCATACAAAAATATTCTTCTTCTTAGTTATTCTGACTTTATCTCCAATCGAGAATCTAAGACCTCTTCGCCGTATAAATTCATAACTACAGTCTTTTCATTTACTTTCATACTAGCCTTAGCAGGCGTCATTTTAATGGAAGAATGTCTTGTTTCATTATAATTACTAACCATTTCACCTAATATATCAATATATCTTCTTGTTGAATTAGCTGAAAAGTACTTAAACATTTTCTCTCACATTGTTCGGTTTCATCTCTCAACGACGCAAGATTTTTCTTCATTCTCGGTAGAGTACAAATCAACCAAATTCTTTACGTCTTTATTATAATATTCTTTCCCTTGTCAACCCATAATTTAACAGGCTTTCGTCCGCCCCCAAGTATCTTCACGAAACCGCTCGCTGTAGATTTTCCACTCTTATCATTCTACGGTAAGATCCAACCGTACTTAGAAAACACATCTATAACGGTTAACAGGTATTTAACACCATCGTTATCTTTAGCGAAGGCCTGCATATCGACTAAATCAGCAGCCCTTATCTCATCTATTCCACTAACGAACACTTTTCTCTTTCTAAAATTTCTTACTACAGTAACTGGTTTATGTAATTCATTCGCTAATTGATTAGTCCATTTCAGATCGGGGCATTTTTTAAACCTAACCCGAGACTTGCTTTAGTAGATAATATAGGCTTGACTATGGCTCTCTCTATACGCTCCCGGATAGTAGGATTAGGAATGTTATTCAACTCGTTTATCATCGTTTTGTCAGCAACATTCCTAGTGGAGGTATCTGTATACCTGTCGTAAGCCAAATCGTGATAATATGCGGCGTTATCGATCCTGTTTACGGATTTGCTCCACTCTTTAGGTGTTCCATCAGGATTTAATCTCAAATCTAGCCTAGTACCTGGCCCGGTAAACTGATGGCCTGGTAAATGCGTCTCACCGGGATACTTAGCCCAAGGTAATTTCACGTTACTAGTAAGCGAATTTAACGAACTAACTAGATCTTCCCCTTTCGCGGCTCCTTTCACGAATTGAGTTTTGGTCGTTCCGCACACACCGCATACGCCTCCTAGCATAAATCTCCCATTCTTTGCCACGGCATCTCGTATATCTCTAGTCTCAGTCTTTTTTTTTTACACTTGGCGCAATACATATCGCTTTTAATATAGAACTTTTATATATTTAAAATGGAAGTGAAAGACTTAACGTGGAATGATTTACCATCGAAAAGATTTAATAACAATCTATTACCTAAAAGCATAAGAGGGGTAATAGTAGGAAAGTCAGGATGTGGTAAAACGATGTTATTGCTAAATTTACTTTTGAGACCCGGATGGCTCGACTATAACAACCTACAAGTATTCGGTAAATCTTTGTTTCAACCAGAGTACAAAATTCTTAAGAAAGCATTTGAAGAAAAATTACCGAAAGAAGCGATCGTGGTGCTGTGTGCATTCGAGACGAGATAATGAAACTTGATGTTTCTCCAGAATCCGTGGTAGAACAGATGTCGAAAAATTTAAGAGTCAAGTCGGATATCGAATGTAGATTTTACAAATCCGCGGAAGATGTGCCGGATCCGAGAGACTTGAGCCGTGAAAAGAAAAACTTGATGATTTTTGACGATTTGCAGTTAGAGAAGCAGAACAAATGCGAAACGTATTATATCAGAGGGAGGCATAGTAACGTGGATTGTTTATACCTCTCACAAGATTATTTCAAATTGCCAAGACAGACTATCAAAGAGAACGCGAACTTTATTTGTTTATTTCCTCAAGACAGGAAGAGTGTTTCTCATATCTACAACAATCATGTAAGTACGGACATTCCTAAGGAGGAATTAGCGAAACTATGCGAGGAGACGTGGAAACAACCGCACCAATTCGTAGTGATCGACTTAACGAGCAAAAAGAGCAGCGGTAAATACCGGAGTGGTTTAGATGAATTTTACATCCCCAATTAAAATAATAAAATATACTAATAAAAATGGAACAACTCCTTATGAAGATAGTGGCGAACACATCACAGACTGCGAGTAACACGGAACCGAAATCGAAACCGGAACCGAAATCATCGTTTTTCATTTTGGTGGACAACGAAAAGAAAAAAAAACCGCACGAATAAAAACGAAAAACAATCCGCCAATCGAACTAGACAAAACCAAAAAGTACGAAATGGCTCTAGTCGATCTGTAGGCCTATACTTACTACGTGTTTCCGAATATAGACGCGAGCAACAACAACTTCAGGTATTCACCGGACAAAGGCGTGACGTGGTTTAACGTAGATATCCCGGAAGGGTCCTATGAGCTCGCGGATATAAACGGCTATGTGAAGAAAATCATGAAAGAGATTGATCATTACGATACCGCAAACGAAGAAAATCGCATTACGTTAGAACCAAACACTAATATACGTTGAAGGCGGCGCTGACTATCGCTACGAACGAGGTCGATTATACGTCCGCGAACTCTATTAGAACCGTTCTAGGTTTCGATAGTCACGTATACAAAGCTGGGTATAACGAATCGGAGAACATTGTGAACATAATGAACATAGACAGCTTTAGAGTAACTAGCGATATAATCGGAGGTTCGTACTCGAATGGAACAACGGTGAACGTCATATAGGCCTAATTGTTTTTTCATAGCGTTGGGCCGGGTTATAAGATCATCCAAATCCCAGCTAATTTAATTTGTCTCCCCGTTACGACGCACACGATTTCATCGATGGAAACGAAACTTACCGATCAAAATGGAAAACTAATTAACATTAGAGGGGAAGCAATGTCGATCAAATTTCATATTAGAGAAGTGTAAAGATTATTAAAAATTTATATTAGTTATATATAAAATGGCTCGGTACACAGACATATGTGTTAATATTTCAGATGGACAAAAAATCAAGGTTAAACGAGCACTTGAAGGGGGAGTCGATGGTGTTAGTATTAGACTATCCCACGATGATCTGGAGGGAGACCACGTTTTAGCTTTTACGGAAGCGCAAATTAACAAAATGAAGAAAGCTTACCAGAACGGAAAGGGCATGACGATCAAAATGAGTAAAACGCAACTAGAGTATAATAAGAAAGTCGAAGGCGGTTTTATCGGAGCTCTATTACCATTTCTAGCTACTGCTGGGAAATTTCTTCTTTCAAGCGTACTGCCTAGTTTAGCACAGGGCGCTTTAAACGGGTTAGGTTCTGCTGCTACTTCGAAACTAGTCGATAAAATAAGCGGATCGGGTGTATTGTATGTTAAAAAGGGGGTTGTGGCTTGTAAAGTAAGACCGGGTGGAAATGGGTTGTTTCTGTCTCCGTGGTCGAAAGGTAGTACTATGGGAACAGGATTGTATATGAAAACAGGTAGTGGGTTGTATATGAAACCCGGATCTGTTCTTATACTAGGTCCTAATTCACCTTTCCAAAATATTCCGATTCTCAGCATGTTGCTTTAAACAAAATAATCCTCGTATAAATAAAATGTCGTGATTCAACAGACCTATCCATAAATTTATAACGAAACCCACTCGTCAGATCGAAGTTAGAACCCAACCGAAAGAGGTGCGTTGTTCGTTGAAAAAAGTGACGCATACGCCCTGCAGACAACAGGGAGGACTGAGATGGGAGATTTTTACGCAACAACTGATAACGATTCAACCTTGAGAAACAGCTACAGTAGCGCTAGGACTAGGAGTTCGAATGACAAAAGGATTGTGCCTAGTTTCGCTTAGACGAGAAATCGAGGCGAGCGGATGCAGTTTACGAGAAGAAACCGTTACCGGACAAGTAGAAGACATCGAAATTACTATTAAAAACGACACCGATTCGGTAGTTAGTATAATCGAAGGCGATTCGTTATGTTTCGTTAATTACTACAAATATATCTCATCTTAAGAATTATATCCCGTAATTTAAAAAAGAATGGATAACGAAAAATCTGGAATCCCGAAAATCGCCGAAATCGATGGAAGCGCCCAGGTTTACCGACTTTCGAAATTCACTGAAATTCAAGAAGAAATCGACCGGGAACGCGAAAAAAGAGAGACTCTAGGTAAAAAGTACCACAAAGGCGTTAGAATAATTAGCGTGATAAACAACGTTTTAGCGGTGGCGTCGATGGGACTCACCGCGGCGGGAATCGCTGTTATATCTACAATAATTGCGACTCCCATCGTTGTAGGGACTGGAGGAGCGGCATTAGTAGTTGGGGCGCTATGTGTGATAGGCAATCAAGTTGGTAAAAAACTCGCTTTAAGACTGGAGAAACACGAAAAGATCAAAACGTTAGCGGAAGCAAAACTCAATACGATTAGCGATCTCGTTTCGAAAGCTCTAGAAGACGATAATATTTCGGACGAGGAATATTCTGTAATTTTGACCGAACGCGCAAAATTTAATGATATGAAAGAAGAAGTCAGAAGTAAAATCAAAGCCGATATCGATGAAGCTGGAAATAGAGAAGCTGAAGCTGAGTCGTTCCAGAACGTGTTTAGAAAATCGTCGACAAAGGATTAAACATAGAACGTGAAACGTAAAACGTAGAACATAGAACGTGAAACGCAGAACGTAGAACGTGTGAAAATCACGTTCGTTGTCGCGTCTCATTTCAATGTTTTAACGAGTGTTCCAAAAACGCGTTAAAACATTATACTGCCTATTTTAAAAATGTCGTTTCTACAAATAACCGATCCATCAAAACGTGAGTTTCTGAAGACGAAGAAAAATATTCAACGAGATTATTTATCCGAGAAACTAGGCGATATAGGATTGCAGCGAGAATTAGTAAAGTTGTACAAGCCGATCGTGGACTCACAATCAACGATATCGAAAGAACAAAACGCTTTGTTATCAACTATTAAGGAAAACTCAGCAGCCACGTCTAACGCTCTAAAAGCGCTTCCTACGTCGTTAAAAGCCATACAGCTTCCACAATATCCCTCGATAGAGGCTACGAGGATCCCCTAGAAGACGTTAGAATGTTAGAATTTGGAGATCTGGCAACGAAATACTTGTCCCAATACGCTTCTAATAAAAAGTATACCGATACGACGTTCGGTCTAAATTCTAAAGACGAGAAATTTTATATCGGAGACACTCGCGTTTTGTTCCAGAACGACGATATAACGGTCGGAGAGAAGACTTACACCGGTACCCCGGGACTTTGGGAGCTACTGACGATGGTTAAACCGAACGATTCGATTTACGACGGCAACGATCTGACTGATTACGCCGATATTCTAGACGCGACGAATGCTATGAGACAACCTAAAAATCCGAGTAAACCTAAATCGTCTAGAAGCGAAAAGTACAGAAAAATCATTAAGCCGATATGGAAAATGAAGTCTGGTAAACAAGCGCTGAAGATGGGTAGAAGAGTCGTAGTTATTCCGCAAGATCCGAATGCTTTAGTAGAAACGTTACATCTACATGTACGACTCGCTAGCTACGGTGCGGGTAATACGGGAGTAAGAAACGAGATCGTTGGTATATGCGATAAATTATTACGACAAAATGTTATCGATAAAGAACAGTATAAAAACTTAATGTTGCAATTATAAAAAAATGCTTGTCGTCACAAATAGAAGATTTACGACAAAATACGTTATGGGTGGGGCTGGAATAATCGATACCATTACAGGAGTTTTCAAGAAGCTCTTCACTTCGGATGTCGGTAAACGAGTCACATCGTCCGCCCTTAGCGCAGGCAAAGACGCCGCGAGAGAGTTGGATAAAAAGGCGCTAGACGTTGAAAAGAATACCGCCGTAGAGGTTGGTAAGCGATTGGTGGATAAAGCTGCTGCAAAACTCTTAGCATCGCCGGTTCTAGCGCCACGTGTGGTTGAAAAACTGCCAGCGCTTACGCAATCGAGTGCTGCTATCACAGCACGACTAATCGATAACGGCGCGGGAGCTAATGCAGGAACTGATATTAAAAAGATACTCGCCGGTTATGGACTTAAAAAGCCTTCTTCTAACGCCGTGTCCATTCGAGATTTCGCGCGTAGTCTCAACAAAAAAAAAATGGAGCGGTATTGAAACTCGTGTGAGTTTAAATAAAATAATCTTTAGTAATTAAGTCGAATATTCTAAACATTACGGTACCCTCAAGAGTCGACGAAGGTATCGAAAAATTCGAATGGCACGAATACATGAATACGAACCAGCAGCGAGAACGAATCTTAACTCGGCTGGTGAGATTCGCATAAATATCGAAATCCAGGATCTATTTTGCCATTCCACCGAATCTTACTTGTTTTTCGAAGGTAGGTAGGTTAAAAGAGATGGAACGGCGTACGCTAATGCTGACGCGGTAGCAATAACCAACAACGGGCTCTTGCATCTTTTCAGTTAGTTCGCTTATTCCCTATCGAATCAAGATATCGAAACGGTATTTCACCCGGGACAAGCAACGACGATGCTGGGTATGCTGAAATATCCAGACCACTTCGCCAAAGCGCAAGGTCTTAACCAATTATGGTGCAAAGATGCAGCAACCGCGGTTATAGCGGATAACGCAGGTTTTGCTACTCGTCAAGCGTATCTTATTCAAAAACCAATGGCTAAGGGAATTCAGAGGAACATACCCTCATACCGAACTGATCGCCGGCTACTAAAGACACGGAGGCGGTTGGTAATACAAGCGATATTCTGTCGCCGCTCACGGATTTAAGAAGTTCGTTGTTATTTAACCCGTCTATAGTATACATAACCCTTACTATATTTATAATCAAACCACCACTCCGCGGGTTTCCTATCAAGAAAGTTGCGAATCCGCTAAGTCTATATACCCCTGTACGGGAATAGTTATTAACCCGCCAGCGGCCGTATACGCCGAATCCGTATTTATAGCGACGGTCGTTAATTGGTTATGCAATACATCTCTGCCTGAGGCGTCACCAACTAAGCTTCCCGGCGTTGTCGACTCTCTTAACGCGCAAATAGCCGATCCAGTTGTTGGTCTCCAATTCGAGGATAATGCTGGCGCCTTTGTTATAACCCCAGCCATTCCTTCAAACCTATATATATAATACCGCTCGTCATATTTCTCACTAGACTGCCCGGATATACCCTCATACCCAAAACGTAATCTCTAGTAGCGATATCCTCAACGCGCTGATCGACGTATTTCTTGTTAGCTAAATAGTTGTCGCCGTTTGGACCGGTGCTATTAGTGAATTTATCGGTGACTAGAGCAGTAGCTCGTGCAAAACTAATGGCTTCGTCGCCTTTACCCGCTGAAGGGTAATCGGTTGGTAAACCTACGAGAAAATGGCCTCTCATATTTATATCTCCAGCAACGTCATTGTTTCCATCTAGCCTTAGAAAAGTACTGTTTACATGTGTTAGCGTAACGCCTCCAGCAATTACTCTTTGCGTAGACCCAGAATCGGTATGTCCAAATTTATCGACTGGCATTGATTTTAATAAGATTGATTATTTATTATTTATTATTAGTGTTTTATCGCTAAGGTGGTAAAAATGCCGCTGAAAAGTCTCTACCTATTATGTTTGTAGCGATGGACGAATAAACGAATATCTCGAGGTAATCGTTATCGGTTACAAAAACTATGCTACTACCAGTTGAATTGTTATACGAACCCCCCGTACCCCCTCCGCCCGCAATTTGCATGTACGACACTCCATTTTTTATACAGGAAGACATTACCATGAGCGGTATTACTATTGTCACAGAATTCTATGTACGCCGAAACGATATAGCATCCGGCTTTACCGGGAGTGAAACGAGTCAGGTTCGTACTTGTGACACCATCGGTTTTGTATCTTACTCTATCGAAAGAAACTCTTGTGTGAGTTTTAGCGTTTATGGCGTGACGATTTAAAGTGTAAAAGCTAACCGCGGGTCCGACTGCAGCCATATCAACATATTTTTTGGTCGCTGCATCGCCGTCACCGTTGGGATCGCGTAGGCCTGTAATGTGGGCCCCATGCATAAAGATGGGCTTAAACACATTTATTTTAGACGGAAGAGTGCCATCCATTGACTTAACCATCTCTAAGGCGGTTTCATTATTTATTCTAAAACGAAATCCATCCGTCGATTGTGATGTAATTGATTGGTTTAATCGACCTTCTATTTTATTCGCTGTATTTCCTAAAAATATATTAAAATCCATATTTCCGTCCAAATCCTTACATCCCATCGCCCGAGTAAGATCCCTGCCGGTGCTTAGGAATAGGTCTCCAGCCATGGGATCACCAGTTTTAGACACGTTCGAAGCAGTTCGTTCATCGACGTATTTCTTATTCGTCGAATGATTATCGTTGGACGGTGACTCATCGTGATTCGTTATGAAATCTATGGCTTGTCTCCAACTTAGAGCCTCATCTATTCCTGCTTCTGAAGTATTAGTTGTAGGTAACCCTTTAATGCAGTGACCACTCATATTTAGATTTCCAGTCGCCGGGTTTGCTCCATCCAATCGAAGGAAACTAGCATTTACTTGACTAAGAGTAACACCTCCAGCCATTACTCTTTGTGTTGTTCCAGCATCGGTGTGACCGAATTTATCGACAGGCATTTTATATATAATAATTTTTAATACAATAACTTCTTGGAAATTAATTCCATCGTCCACCATCTTCATTACATATAGATACAAATGACCGCAAAACACTTCATTACCCCGCTGTATTCGTTCGCTGTTATAAAACACTGGACTCTGTAAATACTTTAACAGTTTCGAAGGGGGAGGGAGGCCGTAACTATCGAAATATAACTTTTCGTTACGTTTCTTTATCCACCCAACCCAATGCGTTCCGTTCCCTTTAGAGTCGTCTAGGTTAAGGATTCCACATTCGTTCGTTCTAGGCTTCTTCGGCAATTCGTCTCGCACGAAAACGCCTCTAAAGTTTTTTATATTTAGTTTCTTCACAGCATTGATCAGCTGTACGTTGGTTAGAGGAATATTAGGTAGTACTACGCCCTCGACATTTATGTCTTTGTAGATCTTAGAACTCAATTTAATATTCTACTAATAATTCTATTGACGAAGCGAGTAGTGTCCGTATGCTAATGTATGTTTACCATCTTCCATTATCACTCGTTTATCGTCGTCGGCGGACAGTGCTACTTTATTTACTTCTTCGGTGTAAATGTCGTGATGATACGATCGAATAACGTTCATCGGTCTCAACTGTTCTCTTTTCGTAAACACGCATTCTTTATAATCGTCGTGGGTTATGGTTTTCTTAACGACGTTCTTCTTCAAGCCTTTCCATTTCTTATAGTCTTCACCAGACATTCTGTACGAGTACAACTTCGATCGCAAACCGACAAACTCTTCGATCTGTTTACCTGTCTTTGAACATACCGATCACTTTCTTATTCACCCCGGTTTCGATCCTGGATGGATGATCTTTCGGGTACTCGCTTATGTCGAATAGGCTTCGAACATCGTCGGCGATATCGTCGTAAAAGTAGTCGGTCTTTATTTCGTACGCCAAAGAATCCGTATCGGTGAATAATAGCTTAGCCCTATCTCCGTACTTGGTCTTGATGTAATTATAGTGGAAATCGTACATTAAAGTCTTCCTCGAGTCAAATATACACATTGCTAGATATATCGGCTTGTTATAGAACAACTTGATCTTTTTCATGTGAACGGCGATTAGATTTTCGTCGAAAATAGTTTGACCGTCGTAATTAGGTTTAGCCGCGAGCTTCATTGCTTCCTCCTCGTTGCACACCAATCGTACATCAACTCGATACTCGATACATTCTATGGTCTTGCCGAGGACGCTATTGTTCATCAGCTTGAAAAAGTCTTTCTCGAAATCGTTAGTAGCTCTCGTTCTCAATTCCGTATTCAGGCCGTTATACTTTTTCAGCCAAGCGCTTTCTTCGAATAATATCCCTCGATGTATTTTAACGATTTTCAATCCGAGACTTTCGTACAACTTTAAATTACCTTAATGAACTACATACTTCTTTTTATCGTTTACGTTTGGAATTAGTTTCGTTACGACCGATCCTGCGGGTTTTATACCCTTAGGAGCTAGAGGATAATCGTTATGTAGGTCGTGTAATTCCTTAGGAAATTCTAAATCGACTTCTAACACACACCCCACCCCATCTCGTTCGGGAACGCTTCTTGAATCGTTCAATTCGTTATCAGTCATCCATTTAAACCTATGAGTTGGCAGAGCTTTGCTCATCGCCCATCCGTACAAGTTGTTCGCGTCTAAGTAAGGAATGAATACCGAAGGATGGCTGCGATCGAAAGCTTCTCCCATGTACTCGTTGTTCGCTTTCGCGTATCGATTCGAAATCGTGCTGACTCCTCCTCTTATTCCTTGCTTGATCATCAGTAACATATCGTAGTCGCTCAACAACTCTAACTCAACACCGGTCAACTTTAACGCCACGTCCCAAGCTAGTCCAGGTGAAGCATAATACCACGCGGGATCGAGCCTATAATGTTCGATGCACACGTCCCTAAGGTTTTCGAAAACATCGGCTAATAATAGAACATCTGAAACGTTATACAAGTTGTGATAATCTCTTAAAGTTTTACAACGAAATGTTTTCGATACAGCTTTAGCGTGCTCGTAATCTTCATCGCTGATCTTGGAATCGTTTAGTTTAGAATAGAAGTTATGCTTCGGAGGTAATTTGGTTTCGTTTAATCTTTCAACGCCGTCGACGTAATCGTATGGGTAAACGCCCTTTTTGAGTAAAAGATCTAACTTCTTACCTTTAAAAAATCGCCTAAATTCTTACACTGATCTTTACGAAGGTTCTTCGATAACGCGTCGAGACTCGAGGGCATGAATCTAAAACTGTCGATAAAGCGTAATTCGCGCTTGACGGTAATCTCTTTTCCCTCTTTAACAAACTTACCGACTACAATCTCTCGACTAAACGATATATACTTTTCTTCGTTATTAGGAATACAGTTAATTTTCTCACAATTCTCACCTCGCAATTTCTTAACGAATAGATGACTATCGTATCCGTATAGATTGTGGAATACTACAGGGAAAAACTTGGGGACTTTATAGTTTACATGACAGCTGTTATGAGCGGCGCCCCTGAATTCACCGCTTAAATGACAATGATTTCTAACTCGATCTTTACCCAACTCTCCTCCGCAGATATGACAGTTAGTAGCTTCATAGAAACATTTCTTCTCAGTTTTGCCGAATATCATATTCTTGGGGAATTTAAAATCGTTATATATTTGTTTTATATTTTCTACAACAAAATCTACGAATATCTGGGTGACATCGTCGTCTTCGTTTTCAGCCGCAAACATCACCGCATCTTGGGAATAAACGTTGTCGTCGAAGCATTTTATGTGATAACAAAACGAGCTGGGCGTATGTTTTTGGTACTTATTGGTGTAAGACGTGCCAGGATCGGTTTGCAAGTATTGATCTGTTTAATGAAAGATTCGAAATCCGCACAGACGATAAAAGGTACTCTCATCGATCTGTTGTAATTTTTAAAACTTAACATAGTTCCAGGTTCAGGCAATTCAATTCGTTGAGCGTCCTACTGCGAACAGTACTCGCTGTGTTTATTAAGCGAGTCTATCGATCTGTTATCTGTTATCCCTATACACAAGAAAAAGGATAAATTAGAATGCTCAAATTACAGAGGCATAAGCTTGCTCTGCCACACCAGTAAAGTTTTCTCCACAATAATGCTACAGAGAATTAAGATAAGGACAGAAGAGATCTTATCAGAAGCCCAGGCAGGATTCAGGGTGAATAGGAGCACAGTAGATCAGATATTCACTCTAAGACAGCTGGCAGAGAAATATGAAGAATTTGGAAAAGAACTTTATGTATGCTACATAGATTTTCGAAAGGCTTTTGACAGTGTATGGAGAAAAGGACTGTGGAGAGTTATGAGACATTACGGATATCCAGAGAAAATAGTAAGAATACTGGAAAATGCCTACGAGGACACTTTCAGTGCGGTAAGGGTAGACGGAGAGCTGTCGGAATGGTTTAAAACTATTGTGGGAGTGCTGCAGGGATGCGTCTTGTCGCGACTGTTATTCAACATATTTTTGGAACTAATTATGGCTATGGCACTGGATGGAACGGAAGAAGTAGCAGTGATCGGGGGACAGACAATAAGTGACCTGAGATTTGCGGATGATATCGCCCTTCTGGCAAAACAAGCAAATGGACTACAAGAGTCGCTAACTAAAGTGGTCCAAGTGAGTCGGGATATGGGAATGAGTATAAATGTACTAAAAACAGGAAGTCAGTTTCTAGGAAGGGGCAACATCAAATTTCAGTTAGAAGCAGATGGACACCAACTAGAACAGACGGAGAACTTCGTGTATCTCGGAGGAACCTATAGCACAAATGGAGAATCTGAAAAAGACGTGGACAGAAGAATTGGACTAGCCAGAGGAATACTACAGGTGCTTGGTTTCAATTCGGGCGATTCTGCAATTAAGGTCGCACCTCCAATCAAGATTACACACTTTGCGTTGTCTGATGCATCTGAACTTAAAATATTTAAGAAATTCGTAAGATCGTCGTGGACTGCACAAGGACTTCATGAGACGCGCGCCTAGGCTGAGAATAAAGTTGACAATAATTGTTGTTTGTATAAGCTTACAAAATGATGTGACAACGCAGTCTTGTAAGTATTTATAATGATGAAGATATATTGATAAAATACTGCATGGTCTGCTTATAATATTATCTTGATGATGACGTTTCCGTAATCAGCGAAAATGTGATAAGGGTTGAGTAAAAGAAAAACATTGAACTTGACATTGAGGATGATGAAATGATGATCACAATGAGAGCTAACCTAGCCGACTGCAAATTCTTATGACGACGATGACATTTTAACCGATACGTTCAAAACATACTTGGAGTGGCTGTAGATGGAACGACTGTTGTCCGAATCTCCGTAAGTGTTGACGGTAGCCGAGTAACTGTCGTCAACGGCAATATTGTAGAAGGATTCGGTGTAGTCGAAAAATGTAGACGAGTAGTCGAAAACGAGGGCAGGGTAGATGTCGGTTGCGTAGTCTCTATTGATGTTATTGTGGTGATGTTGGTTGTAGTGATAAGTCCGCACACTGAAAAGTTATCCATCATAATTATAACAAAACCAGGCAATAATTTCGTGGGAGTAATGGGGGAGTCCACAGCAGAGAGTCGTTTAAAATTCATTTTTAGTTTTTGACAAGAGATCCACATGTAGGCTATTTGAGGGGCATGAACCAGAAAACCGCCCACAGTGACCCAATAAACACAAACTCGCAAAAACCGTATCAGAACAATTAACAGAAAATATTTTCTACGCGAGTCTTGAAATCAAGCATAATCGTAATCTCGAGATTTCTACAGCGTTCACTAGAGCGATGTCGCGGGAGCCAGCCTATTAACAAGCGCCTAATCAACATCAAATCGATCAGCAGAGGGTTTAGATCCTGAGAGTTAGGCAGGCAGACAGACGGATGGCTAAGTTGGACGATATTTAGAGTTGAAATGGCAAGCAAGGAAAAACGGAAGAATCGGGATAGGCCTATGATTTGTAAATAATCATTTTTTTCAGTTTGGAGTGAAAGACATGCGGAGAGATTGTAAGAGTTGAGGCATTGATAAGTTCGTGCGGTGAATCTGGTTTCTATCTGAAAGCTAAGGGAAGATTATTCCAAATAGGCTGGACAGCGATAGCTAAAGGTCTATGGAGCGATTTGCAAATATAAGTGACGAGGTGACGTCAGAGCGGAGCAGAGTCAAAGTGGAAGAGGAACAGGTTGAACGGATCGGTTAGACAGTGAACAATAAGGTGGAGTGAAAAAACTAAAGTTAAATTTTTTGACTGGCAGGGGTGGGAATAGTTGTTCCATATGTAAAGTAGTGTAGGTGCAAAATTTTGTAATTTTAAAATGTATTCTTCATTGACCCCAGCCATGCACAACATTGCACATTTTCTAGAAAAAGTGGCAAAAATTGATGAAAAGTCGGGTTTCTAGGAGGCGCAATTTCTAAGTAATTATTGCAGGAATTTCGCAGAAAACCAGGCTAAATGGATTTGTAAACAAACATGGAGGTTTGTGAGAATTGTGAAAATTATTTATAAAGTGATATTCCATACAAAAGGTGAGTACGCCAACTATCATCTTCGCCGGAAAGCGAACACATTCTTTTAGCTTAATTAGTAATTACCTTAATGCTAGTTTTATCGTGTCTATCGAAAATACTGAATCAGCCTTTCGCGAATAGGATTACGATCTATAATTCTATATTGTTCTAAAATATGTCAGATATCTCAGTGAAACTACTGTCTGTAATGTGGCTATTGTGGCTATTCATTGATTGCTCTTGTATATTTTTAGACAGCATAGGCTAATGGCTACCAAAGTTTTTAAACGTAAAACGAGAAATGACACGTGTTGTCCAGTATTTGGATCGCCAGAGGATCTATTTGAAAACATTTTGCCCACACTTGGTGACATTATGAAGTACTACTTGTTTGTTCGCCATCAAAAGAAGACCGATGCTAGTGCTAAAGAGCCAAGCATTGCAAAGGTTTCACAAGCAGTTGCTACTATAGGTGTGAGCTTTTGTGGCACAAAGCTTCGATCCCAACGATTGGGCACAAGCGTGTCGTAGAAAAAATCAAAACATTGAATCACCAGTGTCTAAATATTCTTAAACCCTTCAAGAGAAGAAAAAGTAACCAGAAGTACCAAACGAAGTTGAAATCCTATGCGATGGAGTGCAATTCGCAACTGTTCGATATCGCTGCTTGCAAATGTCATACCGAAGCAGCGTGCACCTGTGAAAGGGAGAGGAAGGTGCCCATTGTCGAACGCTCTTTTCTTGCAGATCAGAGGACGGTGCGTGAAATGAAGATTGGTGGCATTGACGTCGTATTAACCAGACAGCTTGCAAGACGTGAGAAGAGAAAGCATCGATACGAGACATACGTAAAGCTACAAAAAGAAACTTTAGCTGAAGCCGGCACGTCAGCTGAGGCCAAGGATCCTGAAACGAGCATTGCGAGCAACGATACCGATCCTGAAATAAGCCAAGACTCAGATATCGAAGTACAGACTAACGCAGGACTTTGTGGAAAAAAGAGAACATTTCAAATGAGGCTCGATTTACCAACCGTCGCTCGTGAATGTGATCGCCACGGTGTCTCTGATCGAAGTGCCGCTTCACTTGTTAGCGCTGTTCTTCAAGATGTGGGAATTATCAACGAACATGATAATTCCATGGTCATTGACCGAAGCAAAATCCGGAGAGCGCGTAAACGCGTTAGAAAAGCGCTACAGCACGACTTGCCTGCTTCTGTCTCCGCATTATACTTTGACGGACGCAAGGATCGAACCAGAATTCAGGTGAAGAAAGGTAAAAAGTACTAAGCCAAAACAATCGTGGAGGAGCATGTGACTTTGGTTTATGAGCCAAATTCAGTGTATCTTGGGCATATAGCCTAACACCATCGAGTGGTGCATCAAAATCAATTGAAAATGACATTATAACTTTCCTCCGCAACAAAAACATTAACACAGATGAATTGCATGCGATTGGTTGCGACGGCACAAACGTCAATACGGGTGCAGTTGGAGGAGTCATCCGACTCTTGGAGTTGACGTTGCGTAGACCAATGCAATGGCTAATATTCTTATTGCACGCAAACGAGTTGCCCCTCAGACACCTGATGCAGAAACTTGATGGTGGCACTCAAGGACCAAATGTGTTTTCAGGCTTCATTGGCAAAGCTCTCCAGACATGCGAGCAACTGCCAGTGGTGCAGTACAGTACCATCATGTTTGAAAACTGTCCAACTCTGGATGGAGCAGATCTCAGTACTGACCAGCAATATATGTATGATATGTGTATTGCTGTATCCAGTGGACAATGTTCCCCAGATCTTGCTCTTCAGAAACCAGGACCGATTGTAGGCCTACATTCACGGTGGTTAACAATGGCTAACAGAGTACTTCGTTTATACGTGGCCACCAACAACCCCAGTGACAACTTGCAAACTCTAGTGCCGTATGTGATGAAGGTATATGCGCCCATCTGGTTTCATGTAAAAACTAAGCCGTTGTGTAGTGACGGGGCACGACATCTCTGGAGACTAATCAAAT
Organism: Lumbricus terrestris; assembly: GCA_949752735.1. NCBI lineage: Eukaryota > Metazoa > Annelida > Clitellata > Crassiclitellata > Lumbricidae > Lumbricus > Lumbricus terrestris. The sequence continues at coordinate 626,382 of OX457037.1, forward strand.
ACACACGGTATCTCTCACCGGAGTTGCGAGAAATAGTGGATCCAGTGATACAGAGGAACGGATTCTTTGGCCACTCGGAGAATATCCTCCTGGCGATGATAACGGACAGTCGGAAGCATATTCGGGAACTGGCTCTTCGTAGAATTATTGCCGCACGAATGGAACATTCGTCCTCAGCACTGGTCCGGCAGTTTCGAGTGCCAATTCTGCATCTTGGCCTTGAAAACAATTCTTCATTCGCATCATTATGACATTGCCGTACATGCTGAATTATGTGAAATCTTTGATGCCGTGGGGGTCGATGAAGAAAAAATGTCAGAAATCTAAGACTTTGCCAGAATGCTTATATTATGGCATAGCAACTATTGCATACCCTGCCAGTTTAAGAAAATAAAAATAAAATTCAACCATTATTTTCACTCCACCTTAGTGAACAACTGACGGAAGATAGGAAGGTCGAGAGGATTGCAGAGTGTTGTAGTATAGTGCAGCAGAATTTAATTAACTCACCATCCACTGAGCAAGATGCGCTGAACTCTGGTGCATTCGTTGCAATGAAGTCATACTGAATATCAGTTGGTGCATTAAAAGCAACCGTGCATGTAAAGGTGGTAGGAACGCTGTTGTCCACTATAATTGTTGAAGTAGATACGAATACAGGATCGCTCCTCGTCCTCTGAGGAGTGTCCGATGTGTAGAAGACTCCATCAGTTGACCAAGTCATATTAGCATTGATCGGATTCAATGTAAAATCAGCATACTCGAGGGTACATGTTAGTTGGACGGCATTTGGCACACTATCATTGCACAAACAATATGGAGCTCTGCCTGTCAAAGTCAAAACATGGTAATATTATATAATGGTAAAAAATTCCGACGTTCGATTCTGACTAGAATTTCTTGCAAGCCAATTCTCTGATGTTGAAAAGATAAACCAAACAAACCTTTTCCGTTGGGGATAATGGAAATAATGCAGTGCGACAAGAAAATTATGAATAATAATAACCACAACAACAATACTACTAATAATGATAATAAAAATTATGAGCGAGGCACATAAGAGCGGTTGGTGTAGGCCAGATACCTGCCAGGCCCCTAGACCTTTGACCTGTTTAGCGTTACATTTTGACCGACGAAACTCAGACGATTCAAACTTTCAAAATATGATCATTATGGAACAGACACCCAGTAACATCTCCCTTAAAAGACCCCACTTATCATAAAGCTAAGGAAAAATTCAATATAAAAAGACATGGTGCACAGGAATGAACTCAGAGAATCCTTGCTCGGGCACCCAGAACCACCCAATGGTGGTACCTTTCCCATCAGAGTCACCCGACTCCACATCGGGTCGGGCTCAACCGAGGGAGGATTGCGCCGCCGATAGCCGACAATCTTTCGAAACCGGTCAGGATTAAATTCCTCATCCTTATCTCCAAATCCGGTATATCATAATATGAAACCTGTTATATCGAAAGCTGCCAGACACAGTCTGCGTGGAATACTGATATCGGTCGTATTGTACCCTACAGGATCCTCATTCATCGAACCATTGGCAACATTTGCTGTCTTTTGGGGCCTTTACGATTGCACAACATCAGACTTCCAAGCTCAAAATAAGGGCAAGCAAATTTTTGCAATCCATTGTATGAATTCATTGTGTGAGAGCTTGGAACCGGGGAGAAAAGGGGGCTTTGCCGGGAGCAGACGATCGTATTAACAATTGGAAATGTGCGCAAAAATTGCGCAAATTCTGTTCGGATGACAAACAGTCCGGATTAATGTGACGACGCCGGAAGTACTAAGGTTGTAGCTCGTTGCCTCCGGATGTTGACAACCCATGCCGGTTCCCTCTTAATATGCAACTCCCTTCCAGGTGCCGAAAACCAAGGTTTTAACCTTCATACACAATTTTCACGCGGATCCACGGGACCCGATGGCTTCCGCCCAGTACATCCAGAATTGGCGAGTCAGGTAGACTCGGGCTTAGGGATTCTAGCGGCGATCACTGTTTGCTGGTTAGTGTCTTTCTCGCATACGCGCAACCATCTTTAGCAGCAGCCTCATTGCATTGACCTGCTCTGAGTTAGCGCGCATGTTTATGATAATATTAGGAAACATCGCAACGCAGAAGAGGATGACTCACGAAGCAATGCACTGAGTGACGTGGTACATCAATACATTTAAGCAAACAATTGGAAGACTATAGCAAAGAACACGCTTCTCTCTGTAATGAGAAATGATTGTATTCCGTTTACCTGGCCAGTTCATGCAACATCAAATCAACTAAAATACTCACGGACGACAATGAATTTCGCTGCAGTCCTGTTTTCATTGTCTGCACACTGTGCGATGAAGAGCCCAGAAGTTGAAAGTGGTTCCGTTTTCGCGTCAAGTATTACTAGACCACTTCGATTAAGATAGAAGACTCCATCAAATGGAGGATTGACCTGGTCGCTGTAGTCCGAGATATCGTTACTATCAAACTCGTTGGAGGTTGAAATGCTCATCCACTTTACGTTATGAGGCATGGCTGTTACGTTCAGTAGTATGTTCTTGTCTCCTTCGTAAACCGCTATATTCTTCAGGTTTGGCAAACACTCGGTATCTTAGACAAATGACACGATTTTAGAGTTAATTATCAGACCATTTTAGAATAATATTACTTCGTCTGAATCGTGGTCGTTTATGTTTAATGGAAAGAGAATAATGTCAAAATATTTTCTTTATAATCATCGGATGCCATCGACTGCATAACTTTTAACAGCCTATAAAAGGATATGCAGCGTGTAGAGCTTAGTGTGGAAGAGAACTGGTACGACCACTTTAGCATTGAAGGCGAAAACATCGAGTCGCTCTTTCTCATTATGGGACAGAAGCGATATTATGAGGATTCGTATGTTAATGCTCAATTCAGCGTGATGCTGTACTTATTCATATGCAAGTTATTACGATGAAGCTCTACTCTTAGCTTTAAAGCAATGCTTTGGACAGTTGATGTTTACGATTGCGATAACTATATCGATAAATTGCACACGAGATTGGTATTAGTCAGTGACGAAGAACATGATAGTCCTGGGCACGACGTTAAACTGCATCCATCCTCCGCCACAGGGAACCAACAACGTTCCTCTGCCGGTCCTAAGCCCGGGCAAAAGGAGGAAGGTTTGCCAGATGGGTGGCGATACTCTGGCAGTAAAAACCACGACATAAGTGACATATCGGCCCAGCTGCTCCAAGGTGTCATGATGTGGAGCAGACATGCACAGGTCGGTCAGGACAGACCAGTGGAGAGAGTCGGAGGAGAGAGCATGGGACACATGCGGGCATTGACCCAGGTTGTCCTTCATAGGCAAAGGAATATTTTATCTTCGACAATATGAAATTTGGCAAAGGTTTCAATACCTAGATCATTAAAATTAATCTAAACAGGATCATAGTAAGTCTTAATTACCTGGAGGTTGAGTTGTCATCGTTGTTACAGATGCTGTTGTTTGCGTTGTTGGCTGACCCGTTGTTGTTATTGGACAAGCTGAAAAGCAACATACATAAGTGTTAGCAACTGCTGTACTTTGCGCTCAAAGAAAAATACCTATCTAAAATCATTATAAGATATCCAAAAATGGTGATTTTGCAATATGGGACTTTCACAAGTGAATGGCAAATTATCATATCACAAAATTGTCTATGCTCTAGTCTAGTCATTTCGCAAAATTACCGAGGCCCGACTGAAAGACCAAAAAGTTATTGGTCACTACTTGCAATATCAATTAATATAGTACCGGTACATCGGACAATAACCGTGTTACCATTGATTCGCCTCCATGACTTCCCAACTATTCACTTACATTAGATTTTTATGTCAATGCTCAAACTTTCTCAAAGTCTCGATTGCTCCTTTCAGAGATTGTTTGGTTCAATCATCCAACACACTTACCTTCTGTTGAACAAGATTCGTTGAATTCCGGTGCATTCTTTGCGATGTATGGGAATTGGATGTCAGTCGGTGGGGCAAAGGTTAGTTCGCACGTATAGTCGTCAGAGGAGCCACCCGTGGGTGTAATCGTAGACTCTGCATAGAACAGATCTTTAGTTATCTTCTTCCTTTGAAGCGTATACGAAGCGAAGAAAACTCCGTTGAGTTTCCACGTTACAATTGGATAGATCGGGTGATAGCTGCTGTCAGCGTAAGTGACGTTACAAGACACATTGGAAGCATAGTCAAGCGGAACACAGGAACACACCGGACCAGAGCCTGGCAAGATAACATAATTCAAACGGTAAACAGCCATTGGTTGCTTGTGTTTACTTTATATGCCTGATTCTGCTTGTCTATTACCACAGTAATTATAGTAATAATATTTGAAATCTGCGAAGTGTATTCAATTATAATTCAAAGAAGAAATTGGCTCCCAATTGAAAAAACCCATACCTTCTTAAGGTTGATAAAGTGGATCCATTACAATCATGATTAATCAATCAATCGTAATTTATATAGCGCCTCTTCAAAGTACCTACTCAGATGCGCTCCCGGCCGCGATCAAGCGATAAAAACAGTCTTCAACAGTTTGTGAAATTGAGAACAGCTTGGGAGGTGTCGCATAGTCAAGGAAAGTCCATTCCAGGTTTTTTAATTTTTAAAAATTTATTTCTCCATCCTATAGCGCCCCTTCAATCTCTCTACTCAGAGGCGCCCCCGACTAAGCGCGAACACTGCATTGGAGTTTCTCGCCGAAGCGCTGAGCAATTGCGAGTGAAGGACTTGCTCAAGGTCCCTACGCGACGGCTTGTGATGGTTTCGAACCTCGAACCTTCCGGCTCCAAGGCAACGACGCCACCACTACACCACCTCTGAGGAGTTCTCTTGAAGTGGCGCTATATAAATGTACGATTATAATTACAATTACAATTACCACCGCGCCCCAGCGTGTGTGGTGTAGTGGCGGACCAACCACAGAGAACGAACGCCTCAGCACTGTTGCAGAGCGAGTTAAAGGAACCATTAAGTCACTATGAACAGCAGAGCGCAGTGCACGGCGGCCTATGCAAGTGGAAAGAGGAAGGCAAAGCTCTCACAGATAAGAGGGTGCCCAGTCTGATAAGCATCGCCACGCCAAAGATGCAATCCTAAATGAGATGCGCTGCGGGAAAGGAAGACAGCGCAAGACCTCGCACATATATTGGGATTCACGGTCGGACTTGGTGAACCCCCAATTAGATAGATAGATTAGATATATCTTCAACATTCCTGCTTTTTCATCGAGTCAATCTGGATATAATTGTCGAATAACAAAACCTCCAAATTCACCTATCAGCTATTATCTATTTAGTGCATGTACGTGCAATTTCTTTGTCACATCAAGCTATGAAAATGCAAGTGTAGGATATACGTCACTGCATGTAATTACTCAGGTGTAATTATAATAAACTTAGACTTAATTTCTCTTGTTGCGATCGGAGCATTGGTCAACAAGTCTTCGCCACTCCACACGGTCGCCAGCCACCTCCTCCGCCTCGTCCCAACCCAGCCCCCAGGTCTTCCTTGAATGCACGTCTCCAGGTGTTTCTTGGTCTGCCTCTTCTTCGCGTTCCACCCTCCGGCACCCATCTTATCGCCGTCCTCGCAATCCTCTCCTTTGGTAGTCTAAGAATGTGCCCAGCCAAACTTCCTCTTCTCTCCATGATGATGTACTCCAGATCTCTTGACCCCGCCAATTTCAACACCTCCTCATTTCTGATATGATCCTTCCAGGAGATGCCCAGGATGGATCGTAGGCACCCCCGGTGGAAGACATTTATAATAAAAGAAAGGTAAATAACAGAACTTACGAACGACGAGTAACTTGGCGCCTGTTCTATTGGGATTATTGGCACATTGTCCAATGTACAACCCAGCGGTTGATATTGGTTTTCCAGATATTGTGGCGTTCTTTATTATTAGACCGGTCTGGTTAACGTCGTAGAGACCAGTGTACGCCGAATTCTTAACACCACCGTAGTTGATAATAGAGTATGTAGATAACTCATCTGAAGTTGGTCTAATCTTCCAAGAAACGTTGTTTGGGTTAATGTACAGGTCCATTATTGTAGTCGACTGTCCTTCGTAAACAGCTATGTTCCTCAGATTCGATACACACTCAGGTCCTGAAATGAACAACAATCATAATTGATCACATGGAATTTGAAATTGCAGACATGAAGCAAATGACACTTGAAGCAGACAAGAACCATACTAAACAAAAACAAGATAACCATAAATATTATGCCAACGTGGAACCTATATAAAAAATGTAAGCCTAAAACAGAATTTACAAGGTTGTATAATGCACGCATACAAAATTATTTTGTGAAGAAGAATAGATATTAATAAAATCTACCACTCAGATTCAAATCGACTGAATTCCAGGTCCATCATGAAATATTTTCTAGGTGTGTTTTGTAGTTTTGCTAACTTATCTACCTTGAAAAAAGGAAAATGATGGGGATAGTAATTTTGAGAACCGACCAATACCGTTGGCATAGATTATCATATAGTAGTATTTCATGCAGAAACAGCAGTAATAAATTATTATAAAGGTAAGGTAAGTTTCGTGAATTGATTCCTGGAATCTAAAGTCGATAATCCCGATTGTCTGAAAAAAAACGCTGGAGAATCGTATTCAGACTTTTACATCGAAGTTATTACTATGTCTCAAAAGTGCATGAAAAGATATAAGATGAAGTGTGTCATAAGTCGCAGCACGGTAGGCCTATAAATAATGAACAAAAAGGTCTGCATTTACGACGAATCGCATCGCTGTCTGCTGACTAGTTTTTCTGGTAACGAGATAAACAATTTCATTTTGAAAAAGAGCCTTCGACAGAAGCTGGCCTGTGATAAGTATGAGAAATCGCTTGCGTGTGGTCAGTGTGGCTCGTTCTCAAAATACATCGGATGACAGATTGACAGATGACACTTTCAAATCAGTTCCACATTATTACAACAGCAGAGGCGGGAGTGGTCACAATGGGGTTGGTATGAACTAAAAACAAATAGTCCGGAATTTCAAAGTGATAATCCTATAAGCCTCCAAAATTGTGCAATGAAGACTCAAGCACAAACTCTGTCGTCAGTTAATAGTGGGTTGCAGTCTCATTGGCATTGCACTTCATAAAGGACAACATGTATGCAAAATTATCTAGCATGGTCCACCGATGAATTCGGTAGTTTATAAATACTTTTAATAGTTTACTATTTTAGAGCGAGGGCAGGAAATGTTCGCACAAGTTGCTAGAAGGTGACAGCTTTTTCCGATCCAATGAAAGTAAAATTTCACATAAGCTGTTATTTCGTAAAAATTAATAACTATGAGTATTTTACCGGAAGAATGAAAAGCCAACACAGTGACATACTTTTGTGTATCAATTTAGGAAAATAATAATTTTCGATCTACATTGTTATATCATAAGTATAAAATTACACGTATTTTTGCATAATTATATCACACGCCTAAAACATCGCCACTACCCAATTAAACGCTGCCCAATTAACCAGTAGATATTAATTTTCATGGGCAACGGATTATTCCAAATGACACAATATGCTTGAACATCCATAGACATATTCACAACCCAATTAAACACTACCCAATTAACCAGTAGATATTAATTTTCATGGGCAACGGATTATTCCAAATGACACAATTTGCTTGAACATCCATAGACATATTCAACGACACTAAATGAAAATAAAATAAAAAAATTGAAACACCAAATGACAATTCTAAGCCTTATTACCTAAAGTCGCGGTCGTTATTGATTTTGCTGTCGATGGAGGAGAAGTTGTCTGTAAACGAGATGTTCCGGTAAATGGAGGAGTTGTCAAAGGTGGAGTAGTTATCAATGGAGGAGTAGTTCCTGAAAACAACATTTTCAAAATTATTTCATAGTTCTCTACAGTCTGTGATGACATGTTATGCATAATGCATCCGCCATAAGGTGCCGTTAACTTTGTTGAAACAAACAAAATGTTATGATCCCGAATCGAAAGAAAACTCAGGAGATGTTAATCCGTCGCCAAAGCGAGCGAGAGTGACAGGAGGCAATCCCTGAGGAAGTGCCAGGAATTCCAAGAGTCCAAATCATGTTAATCTTGAAAGTTGTGATGACTGAACATAATGGGCTTCGAAGTTCGAAATGCATGTAAACCGCATAATTATACGACATTGTGTCCAAGCTAGGCAGTCGAAGTACATGTATGCCTAATGATAGGCCATGTGCTGTCGTGATGCGCAGATTGCGCATCACGACAGCACATGGCCTATCAGGATCAACGCTTCATGATGTCGTGAGAATAACAACTGTGGCTCCTTTGCGGTACACATCACCGGCACGATGGGGTTTTGCGCAATAGACTACAATCCGTGATGGCTCGTCTAGTAAGTCATTGCTACATTCCAGAGGATAACCCAACATTGGAACAGCTGTGTGCATATCTATTTAAAATATTTAAGAAATTCGTAAGATCGTCGTGGACTGCACAAGGACTTCATGAGACGCACGCTGCATGCCTGATACCAGTAAGCATAGGTTGAGAATAAAAATGACAATAATATTGGTGTTTGTATAAGCTTACAAAATGATGTGACAACGAAGGCTTGTAAGTATTTATAATGATGGAGATTTATTGATCAAATACTGCATGGTCTGATGATAACAATTATTTTGATGACGACGTTTCTGTTATCAGCGAAAATGCTACTGTCAAATGAGAGAAGGGTTGAGCAAAAGAACAACAGCATTGAACAATGAGAGCTTGACAATGAGGATGATGAAATGAAGATGAAATGATGATCACAATGAGAGCCAACATAGCCTACTGCGGATTTTTATGACGACACTGACATTTTAACCGATACGTTCAAAACATACTTGGAGTGGCTGTAGATGGAACGACTGTTGTCAGAATCTCCGTATGTGTTGTCGGTGGCCGAGTAGCTGTTGTCAACGGCAATATTGTAGAAGGATTCGGTGTAGTCGAAAAAGGTAGCTGAGTAGACGGAAACGAGGGCAGGGTAGATGTCGGTTGCGTAGTAGTGGATCCTGTAGTTGGAGTAGCTGATGTTGATGGAGTAGTAGATCCTGTAGTTGGAGCAGTAGCTGATGTTGATGGAGTAGTGGATCCTGTAGTTGGAGTAGCTGATGTTGATGGAGTAGTAGATCCTGTAGTTGGAGCAGTAGCTGATGTTGATGGAGTAGTGGATCCTGTCGTTGGAGGAGTAGCTGATGTTGGTGGAGTAGTGGATCCTGTCGTTAGAGGAGTAGCTGATGTTGGTGGAGTAGTGGATCCTGTCGTTGGAGGAGTAGTTGATGTTGATGGAGTAGTGAATCCTGTTGGTGTCGTGGTTGGTTGAGTTGATACTTTCGTTGACGTTACAGATGTAGGTGATGTGTTTGGGGTTGTTGTTTGAGTTGTTCCTGTTGATGACGTTGCAGAATTAGGTGAAGTGTTTGTGGTTGTTGGTTGAGTTGTTCCTGTCGATGACGTTGCAGAAGTAGGTGAAGTGTTTGTGGTTGTTGGTTGAGTTGTTCCTGTCGATGACGTTGCAGAAGTAGGTGAAGTGTTTGTGTTTGTTGGTTGAGTTGTTCCAGTCGATGTCGTTGCAGATGTAAGTGATGTGTTTGTGGTTGTTGGTTGAGTTGTTCCAGTCGATGTCGTTGCAGATGTAGGTGATGTGTTTGTGGTTGTTGGTTGAGTTGTTCCTGTCGATGTCGTTACAGATTTAGGTGATGTGTTTGTGGTTGTTGGTTGAGTTGTTCCTGTCGATGTCGTTACAGATTTAGGTGATGTGTTTGTGGTTGTTGGTTGAGTTGTTCCAGTCGATGTCGTAGCAGAAGTAGGTGAAGTGATAGTGTTTGTGGTTGTTGTTTGAGTTGTTCCAGTCGATGTCGTAGCAGATGTAGGTGATGTGTTTGAGGTTGTTGGTTGAGTTGTTCCAGTCGATGTCGTTGCAGATTTAGGTGATGTGTTTGTGGTTGTTGGCTGAGTTGTTCCAGTCGATGTCGTTGCAGATGTAGGTGATGTGTTTGAGGTTGTTGGTTGAGTTGTTCCAGTCGATGTCGTTGCAGATTTAGGTGATGTGTTTGTGGTTGTTGGTTGAGTTGTTCCTGTCGATGTCGTTACAGATTTAGGTGAAGTGTTTGTGGATGTTGGTTGAGTTGTTCCAGACGAAGTCGTTGCAGATGTAGGTGAAGTGTTTGAGGTTGTTGGTTGAGTTGTTCCAGTCGATGTCGTTACAGATTTAGGTGATGTGTTTGTGGTTGTTGGTTGAGTTGTTCCTGTCGATGTCGTTGCAGATTTAGGTGATGTGTTTGTGGTTGTTGGTTGAGTTGTTCCAGTCGATGTCGTTACAGATGTGGGTGAAGTGTTTGAGGTTGTTGGTTGAGTTGTTCCAGTCGATGTCGTTGCAGATTTAGGTGATGTGTTTGTGGTTGTTGGTTGAGTTGTTCCAGACGAAGTCGTTGCAGATGTAGGTGATGTGTTTGTGGTTGTTGGTTGAGTTGTTCCAGACGAAGTCGTTGCAGATTTAGGTGATGTGTTTGTGGTTGTTGGTTGAGTTGTTCCTGTCGATGTCGTTACAGATTTAGGTGAAGTGTTTGTGGATGTTGGTTGAGTTGTTCCTGTCAATGAAGTTGCAGAAGTAGGTGAAGTGTTCGTGGTTGTTGGTTGAGTTGTTCCTGTTGATGAATTTGCAGAAGTAGGTGAAGTGTTTGTGGTTGTTGTTTGAGTTGTTCCAGTCGATGACGTTGCAGATGTAGGTGATGTGTTTGTGGTTGTTGGTTGAGTTGTTCCTGTCGACGACGTTGCAGATGTAGGTGAAGTGTTGGTGTTTGTGGTTGTTGGATGAGTTGTTCTTGTCGTTGAGGTGGTAGCTGAATGTGATGAAGTTCTTATTACAGTTGACGTCATCGGTTGCGTCGTCGTTATTGATGTGTCCGTAACTACAATCAGAACAACGTAAAATTCTTACAGATTTGATTTTCGTGTTATTATAGGGTCTTCTACTTTTTTGCCTAAATAAATTTGTTTATTTCATTATACTGGTCTTTAATCGTATTTAGTTGATTCTTCGTCTCGTATTTTCTGTTTCACTCTTGACTTACGGTCTTACGAGTTATGGTGTCCTGTTTGAAAATTGTCATGGATGTGTCATTTGCACTGTTGAGCTTCTAAGTTGGTGAATTTAGCCTATTTCTACACTGTGTCCGGATAAAAAGTAGCCCCCACAAAAAAGTGTCATAACTCGGTCAAATATTTTATGATTTGTCTGAAATTTTAAACACGGCAACAGTGACCATATTTACATAAGATTCCAAAGTCGTTTGCAAATATTCGTGAGTTTGTCAAATTTATGAGCGTATAAAATGGAGCACCGAAAAATTGAACTTTTCAACATGGAAAACCTGAAAGGAAGTGAAATTCGGCTATATATATGGTGTTCAAAATGTCCTTCTTGTTCACGAACACACGACCGTAGATGTCGTAGTTGCCCCGGGAGACACTCGGCTTCATATGCCGCAGCTGTGGCCGCCCAGCAGTCCAGACCTCGATCCGGAGTACCAGGTACATTTACGGGAGAAGCGTGTTTTTCGATCTCGCGTATTCATGACATCGATAACCGTAAGGCGTAGGGCGCGTCTGATTGAAGGGTGGCAGATGTTTGACCAGGTGATCATCGACCGGACCATCAAACACTATAGCGTCTACGTCTACGGTCGTGTGTCCGTAAACAATGAGGACATTTTGAGCACCATATAGGCCCTATAGCTAAATTTCACTTCTTTTCAGGTTTTCCATGTTTGAAAGTTCAATTTTTCGGTGCTCCATTTTAGACGCTCATAAATTTGACAAACTCACGAATATTTGCAAACGACTTTGGAATCTCGTGTAAATATGGTCACTGTTGCTGTGTTTAAAATTTCTCACACATCCTAGAAGTTTTGACCGAGTTACGACACATTTTTGTGGGGGCTACTTTTTATCCGGACACAGTGTATTTTTGATTTTAATTTTATAACTACGTCTTTGTGATTATTGCCCGTGTCTGTTGTTTCTGTAAAAGTAGGCGATTGTATGTTAAATCTCTTTGTTGCCAGCTGTAAAAATATTCATTGCTTACCTGTTACGTTTGCAACGAACGTTGGGTTGTTCTTTGCCAGATATCCCGTCTTGTCATTTGTTGGTGCCGTAAACGTTGCACGACAGTCGTAGGTCGCAGCAGAGCTGGCATTGATTTTGATCGTAGCTGTGGAATTCCACACATATGGAGTGATGAGCGTCCTAGGGGGCGTAACTGTGTAGTCATGACCATCGACTGTGCAAGTGATTATCGCATTCATCGGAGAAACCGGATGATCCGCGTAAATGATCGTGCATGTTATACTTGCGCTCTCGGACGACGTATGAGTCAAGGAACAATTCGGACCGGAACCTGGAACAAAGTCAATGAATCGATAAGAATACGATATTAACCCATTAACTACCAACTTTTTTTCTTGAAGAACACTAACTTTTTTCAACATACCCTGGCATGTATACATTAGGGCATAGTGACCAGAAAGTATTATGTTTGGCATATATTAATTTGTTGCTCCTATGCATATAATAGTGTCTGGTATAGAAATTTTGTTTCTGACATGCTGCTTAACTTTGCCGCCATGGCCCTGAAGTTATTCGAGTATACCGTACTATTGAGCGTTGCATTAACACTGCTGAAATTTGACTATTTTCTTATCTGAAGTATTAATTAGGCTTAAAAATAGGAATATTGTGAGCGACATTGTATGGCAAAGCATGTGAATTTGCTTGGCAATTCCGACATCCATGAGCCACAAGCAAGGGGCCGTCCATAAATGACGTTTAGAGCAATCCCCTTTGGCTCCCTATAGTCACACGTTAAAACAAGTCGTATGAGATCTAGCAATGAACCGTCACAAATCGTCATAGATGTGCGACCCTCTCCCCCTCCAGTCACGTGACGTCATTTATGGACTGTCCCCAATGCATTATTCTAACTTAAAAAATGGAATGAATTATTAAAATTGAGAGAAACTTGTTGTCCTTAATTACGCTTCACAAAATGTTCACATGCTGACAATGCGTTTCACTCATATTATATAAGCTTACTATATAGTCCACTCACTTTTTGGAGTATATTTGACCATGTTTTTGAGGAATTCGCGCTTTCTTCGAATGTGGCCTTCTCTACGTTCTACAAACTGAACTTGCTGCGTCTGTACTACCTATAGCAACTTTTAATGCATGCTTGTGGTAATGGTATTTTTCAAGATCTAACATACTGCCAGTTTTAATGTATTCCTTAAGGTTATTTTTCTTAAGCTTGCAAGTTATTTGAGGTTCAAGTCTGGAAACATCCAACCAGTTAACTAGAACACAGTAGACAGTGGCTTCTAAATTCAGTTTTGGGATTGTGAATGTTCTAATATCACATGAACTGATAATAGACAGCGATCAGTTTTCCTTGCTATTTTAATTCTTCTGGCTACCAGTTCTGCATGTGTTTTTTCTCATCAATCATCCTATTCACTTAAGCATTTTCTGGGTAACCTTAGTAGCCATTCTTTTGAATACATAGAATATCAACAACCTTTCTCTCAGAGTATGGTAGGAGGCTTGATACAATGATGAGCAAATAAATGTCGTAACGTCAACTCATTGAAATGAAACATGCAGATGAACCACTGGAGGGGATGCCTGCATGTAACTCCAGCTTTCTTATTACTCCATTATTCTAGCATGCTTTTCTGTATTTACCGCCGTTCCATCACTGCCAACAGCTATTATTGAACTGAAAGAAATATAATTAAGCCTATCAGACAAGAATTCGCGCATTGCTTCGAAAATTCCTGCGGTTAATTCACTGTTTGGTTAGATATGCTCTAAATAAAGTGATCCTAATTCTCGTATCTAACATGTATAGGTCTACACTTCCATTATTTGATATTTTATGACCAAAATTAATGATTGTAAGCATATAGTTATATCTGCCCCACCGTCAAAATACAGTGTTGTAGCTTCACGCTATATATCTTCTCTTCCATCGGATAGCCTAATGTTTCACGAAACCTTTCTCTCTCTCTTCCCACAATCTGTCAGTAGCTGAACTTCGGTCATCATCAGTCACAATTCCATAGTCCACAAGTAGACCTACTTCTGTTGCAAGTGCAGCACCAACTGCATTGGAGAAACTATATCTGTGACATTCCCTTGGCAAAGCTGGGAGTGACTTGGTGTAGCAAGGGCATGTTTTTCCTTCAGATCGCATATAGCCTAAACGTCCTCGTAATGATTCTGACGCTGTGGAATCGGAGTCAACTGTGTCACAGCTAGAAGCATTGTCTGGTGAATCATCTATACTTTACACAGTCCTTGAGATTTATAATACTTCTTGTTGTTCTCTTTCCTTTCTCTTTCTTTTCTGTCTATTTCTCCATGACCATAGTTCTCGCGTTTGCATGGTATACGTGCTTTTGCCATGGTTTGCAGCTGCGAAAGTAGACGAAACTTCAGGTGCTCGGCGGCAAAGTTAGATGCAATAAATTTGATGCAATTTTTCTTCAGTTCTTTCATTTAGGATCTGGAGCAACCTTTTAAGTTATGCCAAAGTTCATTTTAAACAAAAACACTTTTCTTGCTATACCCTAGTATACATGGGAACCAGGTTTAAAAAATTAATGTTAGGTACCTCCTGGGAAAAAACTGGTGTCAAAGTGGTGCACCCTGGGAGGGTGCGCTAGTAGTTAAGCAGTACTTTACATGCTTAGTGTCTAAGGAAGCAAAGCACGTTTCATTTTGTCATAAAATTCAGTTTTTGGCTAGATTTTCAAGCAGTGCCACGACATTCACTCATGCTGTCTCATGTTTTGTCTTGAAATTCATTGAATCAGTGCATGTGAACTGTGAAGTCCAATATCACACTTTTACACCCATTTTGGTGTTTTTGCTACAATGCGCACAATACCACTGAGTCGAGTGTATCAGCAAGAAATGGACTGGTCGAAGTGATTCCCCGCAAGGATATGTGGGTTCAATGGTTGTGGTCTGCCTGGGTACCTGATCTGGTCCGGTTGAGCATGTTGCATTTGGTACCACACCACCACCACCCTCCACAGACAGCAAGAAGACTTGGTGGCTGCTACTGGTATGACATTGTCTTGCACCACAAGAACAGTGCATTCCACATCATTACATCAAACATGAATGCAAACAGTGGAAGTCACAATCTCCTTGGCATCACTGTAGTTCTGTAGGTTGTCACATTTGCTCAACTTCACAAACATCGCCTATTGTCACACTGTGCTGTGCAGTCTAACAAATTCATTTGGGCGGGAAAGTTTTTAGACGGTTCTGTCAAGGCATCCAACATGTTCATGCAGTATCACTGAAGCGAATAAGTTATCAAAAGCATGATTTGGAAGCATTGATGGTATCTCAGACATTGGTTCAAGTACAAATGAGTCAAACAGTCAAAATTGAGACGCTTATATGGTTTATCATTGACTCCGTATAATGCATGCGTATAGCCTACGAATGCATGGGCGAGGTTATCATATCCCAATGTCATCTGCATGGCGTTATAGAAATTGAAGATGACCTCAGCAGTAAGTTTCAACAACTATTCGTAACACATAACTAGCATTTCCAGTCCAATAGCACATAGACCTGATGATTAGGAACAGTCAATTCACGCTGTTCCCCATTATCGAAAACCTGTACCCATTCGCTACTAGCGCACCCTCACAGGGGCAGCAGTAATATCATCATAATTCTTCAATAAACAGCAATATTTTTATAATTTCTCTAATAATCATATAAACAGATGTAACTCTATCATATTTGATGCTTGCAATTGAATAATAATAAAAATCTAATTTTTTATTCCTTGCAATATTTCATAGTTGTGAGATGACGTCACTTTCATAACTTTGGTCAACACACAAAATGTATCTTAGATGAAAATAGCAAATCTTAACTAACTTTGGGGTGCAGATCACGAATATTATGGTAAAATTTGTCGATTAGCTCTCGTTTAGGAGAGACAGAGATGGTTACGTACAAATGTCTCAGTACGCATTGAGTCGGCCTACATATGTGGGTCATGACCATTCATTTTCTCAACGCTGTATTTCGAACTACATATTGCAACACAATAATGTGTCGTAATGCATTAACCTGCCATGCAATCTTTCCCCAGTGAGCAAGAAAATTTCCATAATAGTTAAAAGACGAGAAATTGGCCGGTGACCTTTGCTTTTCGAATGGTTTGGAGAGAACCAAGCAATCATGCATATGACTACTACTTTTGCATGGTTCCACCTACTTCTGCATTCATGACAAGGAAATGGAAGTGGTCAATAGCGTACCCCCAATATACCATGTGCAATCCGACCAACTCTCTGAGTAGAGATCTTGAAGAGGCGCTATATAAATTTATGTGATTGATTGATTGAACTCTGCATTGTGAAGGTCTTCCCGTTCCGGATCCACCGAAAGAATTTTTCATTGATTCAGACGATGAGGAGGGAAACGAAGCGACTTCGGGTTCTCCGCAGCCTTCGACGTCTAGGGATGATCCTTACGTCTGCCAAGGTGTATCATCTGCGCCACACATTTTCATCCAGGGTAAACTAAACGATCTTGTTCGCCTCCTGGACCTATCCAAGGCCAAGGCGGAGTTACTTGGATCAAGATTTAAATGAATGGAATCTTCTCCCAGAAAATGCCCGAGTGACATTGCTTCACACTCGTCATTGACAGTTTGAGGAAAATTTCACCAAGGAAGATGACCCTGTCTTCTGCTTCAATGTAGATTGTCCGATGAATGCCCTCGGAATCAAACATGACCCTCAAGAATGGCGACTATTCATAGACTCCACGAAATTGAGTCTCGATGCGGAGCTGCTGCATATTGGAAACCAGCTTTCATCCATTCCCGTCCACATGAAGGAAACCTACGACAACCTAAAATACCTGTTGAATTCTGTTCAATACAGCAGGTATGGATGACATCTGTATTGTGACTTGAAAGTATATTGGCTTTCTTGACGAGTCCACAGCTTGTATTATGCAAAATATTGCTGTTTTCAATGTGAATTGGACAGTCGAGCAAGGACCTTGCACTAAGTGAGGAGAAACTGGCCTGAGAGGAAATCTCTGGGCGTCGGAGAGAAGTAGGCTATGTGCAACGCCTAGCAATGGTTGAAACCCAGACAGTCTTGCTAGTGTAATACTTGGCTGCCAAATTCCCTGGCGAAGCAGAAATTAAAGAAGGAAGTTTTGTTGGTCCTCAGGTCAGTAAGATGGCTAGTCAGAGATAAGATGTTTGACAACCTGCTTGAGGGCGACAAGAAACAAGCTTAGGATTCATTTCGTCTGGTGTTAACTAACTTCCACTGGAATGTCAGGGCAGAAAACTACAAGGATTTGGTTACGGACATGTTGTCTATGAACCTATGTATCACACGAACGTCTTCAAGACGACATTGCAGACATGGAAAACGATACCAGGGAAACTTCCATTTTGGCTGACTACATATATGGGCCTACTATGTGGCGCACGGTGGTGTAGGGGTATGTTCAGTGCCTTGGAGCCGCAAGGTTATGGGTTTGAATCCACCTCAGGCCACCGCATAGGGTCCCTTTAGAAGCATTGTGAGCAGTTACTTCACTTGCAATTGCATATGCTCTTCATGAAACTCCTATTCAGTGTCCGTGCTGTA
The DNA here is from genome assembly GCA_949752735.1 of Lumbricus terrestris. NCBI lineage: Eukaryota > Metazoa > Annelida > Clitellata > Crassiclitellata > Lumbricidae > Lumbricus > Lumbricus terrestris. The sequence goes on from OX457037.1 coordinate 644,160, forward strand.
GTCGGGAGCGCTTCGGATTAGGGTCTTGAAGAGGCGGTGTAGCAAGTGCTCTTACATACATAGGCCTACTTGTACGCTCACCAGACATAATCCTGAGCAGTTATACATGAGATAGTGGGATGTAGAAGCGAACATTTACTGGTACAAATGTCATATGCATGCATTGTTCTATTTATAGAAACTCTTGATGATATCAGAGAAACTGGAGCTAATTTTTAAATTTCATTGTCATATTCGTGTTCAGCACCTTAAAATCTGTAGGAAAGTGTAAATTTCATGTAGGATACAAAACTTTCATGAAAATTTGTTGCCCAGTGTAATAAATCACCTAAATTTTTCGGATAAAGATATTAAAACTAGAAAAACTCTGCATGGATTGTTTAATCAGCTCAATATAGATCAGAAAATTAAATAATATATTTAGTTCAAGCCGGAAAATAATTTTTTTTGCCAGTTTTTTAATGCACCCTCCCAGGGTGCGCTAGTAGAAAATGGGTTAATTTTAAGAAGTTATTATTCTCTCGATACAAACATAATAAAAATTTATTTGCATGCATACATATACAGGGTGCCCCAAAAAATACCCCCCAGGTTTTTTGCCAATATCTTGGCCAGTAGTCAGAGTTTCGAAATGAAATTTTACAGTCCTAAAGACAATTCATATTTACACATGATGGTCACCATTGGTCAGATTTCATCAAAATATTTCAAACACAACAAAAGTTATAACACTTTTAGCGAGGCCACCCACCGTTTTTGGACGATTCAAAAACGAAACGCAAATAAATTAGGTTTTTTGCCAATATCATGGCCAGAAGTAAGAATTTCGAAATGAAATTTTACAGGCTCAAATACAATTCATATTATACACATGATGGTCAGATTTCATCAAAATATTTCAAACAGAACAAAAGTTATACCACTTTTAGTGAGACCACCCACCGTTTTTGACGATTCAAAAACGAAACGCAACAAAAAGTACCAAAAACATGATTTTATTAAGTCTTATCTCAAATAACTGCTGTCAAATGAACTTGGCAGTGCTTCACAACTTGTGTTCAATGTGCCCACCACCAGTGCCAAAACTTCTTTTGAGTCTCTTTGCAAAGTTCTTGATGGACCTGTTGATTAATTTGACAGATTTCTTATTTACTCAGTGACGCGCAGCTACGCTGGTACCCTGTTTCTTTTCTAAATAGTAATAATAGTGGTCATCTGGCAATATCATCAAGGCTATTGGATACCAATTATTTGAGATGAGAAAAAAAAATCGTGTTTTTGTTACTGGTTTTGTTGCGTTTCATTTTTTAACCGTCAAAAAACGGTGGGTGACCTTCCTAAAAGTGCTGTAACTTTGGTTCTGTTTGAAATATTCTGATGGAATCTGACGATCATGTGCAGATATGAATTGTTTTTAAGCCTATAAAATTTCATTTCGATATTCTTACTTTTGGCCAAGATATTGGCCAGAATAATTTGATTGGTTTTTTGGTGCGTCGCGTTTTTAAATCGTCAAAAAACGATGGGCGACTTCACTAAAAGTGGTGCAACTTTTTGTATCTAAAATATTTTGATGAAATCTGACCATCATGTGTAAATATGAATTGTCTTTATTCTTTAAGACCAAAATTTCATTTCGACATTCTTGCCTTTGGCCAAGATATTGGCAAAAACCTAGAGGGGTCTTTTTTGGCGCACCCTGTAGATATTCAACGCATTAATGTGCACCTATGAAGGTTGTGAAGGCACTTTGATCTTGGGATGTCAAAAGGCTGTGACAAAGTCCAATTGATCATTTCCGATGTAGCCTACTTGGTTTATTTTAAGACTTTTAGGCCGACATAATTATCGCAACTTATTACACTAATTAAAGACCTTTATAATGGATCTTAACAAGACTGTGTCCCGTTAAAAAGTAGAAAAAGTGTCATAACTCGGTCAAAACTTTTAGGATTTGTCTGAAATTTTAAATACAGCAACCGGACACTGCGTAGTTCAATACACATTGCACATGATATCATCATATTAGACCTATTATGCTATTATGGCTAATAAGTTCTTCTTCGTGACTTATATCAACACTTGGCCCAATCTAGAAGCTTTGCTTATGTTGGTCCTTCTTGCTGGAATCGCCTTCTCCACAAGATACGTCTTGAGCTTCTTGGCCTTTCTCTTCCCTTGTTTCGTAAACGCTTGAAGACTATTCTATTTGATGGCGGGAGCGCTAGCTGGGGTCGGGAGCGCTACTGAATCTGTGAGCGGCGCTTTATAAATATTCAATTACAATTACAATTGGCAGCAATCAGTCTATCATTCGAATATACAATGTACCGTAGTTTACTGAATGAAGCGCCTGGTTGTAGAGGGGTAAGGGAGAGTCCTGGCGCATTTACTTAAAGACCAATTAAAAGAAAGTAGCCACAAGTCACGCCCACAGGTTTACGTAACTCCATTTAAAAATTACCTCACTTATATAAAGAACCTCACACCTAGTAATAAGAAATTTTTACAGAATATCGAAATAAATAGCCTATGAGATCATACGCGCTCGACTAGAGAAATCTTACTATTCTAATGCTTTCCTTAAATATCTATATAAACAAATAATGTAAAAAGTTTGTTCCTAATCGAAGATCTCGGAAAGTTCTGTACCGATTATTTTGAAAATTTTCGCAAAACGTTCCTTTCGATTACGATCGGGTGTGTAGAATGCTTTTCTGGAAAAAAAAAACAATCTTTAAGATAAAAAAAACCCAACTTTTAATTCGATTCGATTCGATATACGTCGATGGATTCCACCCGTTTCAATTTCAACTTTCGCGCATCCGTCCGTCCATTTTCCGGTCGCGTTTTATCACGCATATCCGGCCTTGTTTCTATAGCGCATATTTATATGTAACTGTCGGTTATTACAAAATCGTTGATTTGCGGCCCTTTTCAGGACGCATATCCGCGCGTCTTTCTATAGCGCATATTTATAGGGATGGAGGAAGGGGAGGGAAGGAGGGGAGGGGGAGGAAACAGGAGGGAGGGATGCAGGGAGGGAGAGAGGGACGGAGGGACGGAGGGAGGGGAGGGAAGGGGAGGGGGAGAGGTGATGGGAGGGGAGGGAAGGAGGAAGGGGAACGGGAGGGGAGGGGGAAGTGAAGGGGAGGGGAAAGGGGAGGGGACGTAGGCAGGGAGGGTTGGACAGTATTTTCAGCAACAGCAACGCGTGGCCGGGTACAGCTAGTAATTTATATGAATAAAGAGACGATTCTGTGTCTGTCTGTCTGTGTGTCTGTCTGTCTGTTTGTTCGGGATGCATTTCGAGAGTTTTGCACCTTTTCACTCCAAACTTTCGCTACTGTGTCCGTCTCGGCATAGGACACCCAGTGGAGGGGTTCGCGAATTTCTCCCACCATGGGGGCCAGGGTGGGGTCAAAACCCCCATTTTTCTGCTTTTTCAGCCGTTTCCATGCACAATTTTCAAATAGTCCAAATCTACGGGTGGCGTACCGGTGGAGGCCGGAGTGGTGTGGGGTTGGTGCGGTGGGAAAAAGGGGGGTGGGCAGTAGGAGTGCAGATGCGGTCAAATGGGTAAGGGTTAGCGTTAGGGTTAGGGTCTGTTTAGGGTCTAACCCTAACCCTTACGTCAAAGTGAATCAACTTGACTTGATCCATTTATGAACTGAATGTTACAACTTACAATATTGTACATGTGAATCAACCCGAGATGATCCACTAAGGCTAATCTCTGAATAAATGTTAAAAAATACATGCAAACAATTTATTATTGTAGGTCTATCTTATAATCATTAATATTGGAAAGCATAAATGCACAAATATAATACTAGGTTTAAGGAACAAAACTTTTAACGTGACACTTTTTTTATTATGTAACCAACATTTGGCAAGCACACGTAGGTTTGACTGTCTCCTCTACAGTTTGTACTCGACGCTGCTGCTAGACTTGTACAACTCTGCCACACAAGTACACCTCTGCCACACAAGAACAGCTCTGCCACACAAGTACAGCTCTGCCACACAAATACAGCTCTGCCACACAGTACAGCTCTGCCACACAGTACAGCTCTGCCACACAGTACATCTCTGTCACACAGTACATCACTGCCACACAAGTACATCACTGCCACACAAGTACATCTCTGCCACACAAGTACATCACTGCCACACAAGTACATCTCTGCCACACAAGTACATCACTGCCGCACGAGTACATCTCTGCCACACAGTACAGCTCTGCCACACAAGTGAAACTCTGCCATACAAGTACAGCTCTGCCAAACAGTACACCTCTGCCACACAAGTACAGCTCTGCCACGCAGGTACATCTCTGCCAAACAGTACAGCTCTGCCATACAAGTACAGCTCTGCCACACAGTTCAGCTCTGCCACACAGTACAGATCTGCCACACAAATACAGCTCTGCAACACAAGTACAGCTCTGCCACACAAATACAGCTCTGCCACACAGTACAACTCTGCCACACAGTACAGCTCTGCCACACAGTACAGCTCTGCCACACAGTACATCTCTGCCACACAAGTACATCACTGCCACACAAGTACATCACTGCCACACAAGTACAGCTCTGCCACACAGTACAGCTCTGCCCCACAAGTACATCTCTGCCACACAGTACAGCTCTGCCACACAAGTACATCTCTACCACACAGTACAGCTCTGCCACACAGTACAGCTCTGCCACACAAGAAAAATATGTTAAGGTGCAGGCCTATATTTGTATATTATACATACAAATTATGCATTTAAACATCTACAAGAATTTTATGTTAAGGTGTAAGTCATAATATATTATTAGCATGTTACACATTTAGACCCAAAAGCAGCTATTGGCTAAGAAAGCTATAGGCTAACTTTGTATCTGCATGGTGACACTAACAATAATTCTTTACAATGACGCGTTTAAAACAGCGAATGAAAACAAGATAATTGTAATTAGGCCTAAGGTTTTTCGTTTAAATAAAGAAATATAGGCCAATTGTGGACTATCCTACATGCAGTGGGGGTTTTCGGGGAACATGCCCTACGCAAAATCGGGTTGTTCTGTTCAGGGACCTTTGTCTAGGGTTGCCATACGTCCAGGTTTCCCCGGACATGTCCTCTTTTTAGGCCTCTGTCCGGGCGTCCGGGCGGCTTTCCAGAAATATGGCTTTTGTCCGGGTTTTCCTCCGTCCGTCCACGATCGATCGATCTTACTTACTCTTCCGTGTTATAACTATTCCGTTCAGTGAACTAAACACGCGTTCCAGCAATATTTAGCTCAATGGTACGGTTACCATAGGAATTCCGGTACCTGAAGCGGTTTTTTGTAAGCCAAACGCATAGCTGTAATGCTACGCCAATGTTATGTGTTGTACAAAAAGTAACGTTAAACTACACAAAATATTGTTCTTTTTGTACATGGTTTCAATTTAAACTTTATTGAGCGAATTTCAGTACTTCAGTTCAGTAGCCTACACATTACATTACTGCCACTGACTGTACACAGAAACAAAACAGTGACCAACTCACAAAACAGTAGTGGTGACATCTTATCCTATCTTGAATCATTATTCGAACCCGGGGTTACGAAAAATTTGATTATTTTGGTATATGAATACCCCGAACACTCTTAACATGCTGCGGCGTTTCGACGTAGGCCTTTAAAAATTTAATCCAGTGCACCCTTATTTGCAACAGATCGAGAAGACCTACAAGTCCAGCTGCCGCATGTACATGTAGGCTAAAACATTCAGCTTCCCAGTCATAACGACCTGCACGAAAAGCTGTGTATTGGGTTTCAGTGTGTCTGTAAATAAACACTTAGCCTTCGTTTTGGCATTTTTAAAGTCAATTTTTTGGCTAAATTCACAAATTAGTTATTTTATTTACAACTAGCTGGGGTACCCGGCGTTGCCCGGGAAACTTAGGATTCGACCCATTTCCGGCCAAAACCCCACCACACCACACCACACCCCACCACAGTCCGACCTCCACCGGTGCACCACCTGAGAAACTTTGCTTTTCGGGGGAACCCCCCAAATTTCCCTCTCCTTCATCCCCGCCCCACAACACGCCACCACTAACTCCGACCGCCACCAGTACGCCACACGTGAAATTTTGGTTTTCGGGAAAAAATTTGGGGAAAAATTTTCCCCCAAAATTCCCCGCACCTCTTTGACCCCCACCCCACAACACGTGACCACTAACTCCAATTTCCACCGGTATGCTACCCGTGAAATTTTGGCTTTCGGAAAATTTGTTGAGGGAAAATTTCACCCCCAAATTTTCCCCACCCCTCTTTCACCCCTACCACAACACGCGACCACTAACTCCAATTTTCACCGGTACGCCACCCGTGAAATTTTTGTTTTCGGAAAATTTGTTGAGGAAAAAATTTTCGCCCCAAAATTTTCTCCACCCCTCTTTTACGCCCCCCCCACAACACGCGAATACTAACTCCGATTTCCACCGGTACGCCACCCGTTAAATTTTGGTTTTCAAAAAATTTGTTGGGGGAAAAATGTTAACCACAAAATTTTCCCCACCCCTCTTTTACCCCACCCCCCCACAACACGCGAATACTAACTCCGATTTCCACCGGTACACCACCCGTGAAATTTTGGTTTTCGGAAAATTTGTTGAGGGAAAACTTTTCTTTCCAAAATTTTCCCCACCCCCTTTTACCCCCCTCCACAACAACGCGAATACTAACTCCGATTTTCACCGGTACGCCACCCGTTAAATTTTGGTTTTCGGAAAATTTGTTGGGGGGAAAAATTTTACCCCCAAATTTTTCCCACCCCTCTTTTCCCCCCCACAACACGCGACCACTAACTCCGATTTCCACCGGTACGCCACCCAAGAAAATTCGGTTTTAGGCCGATATGCCACCCGTGAAATCTTTTTTTTCGAAAAATTTAGGGGGCGAAATTACCCCCCCAAATTTCCCTCTTACTCTTTTACCTCCCCTCCCTCCTTTACAACACGCCATCACTAACTCTGATCTCGACCGGTACGCCACACGTGAAATTTTGGTTTTCGGTAAATTTGATGGGGGAAAATTTTCCCACTAAATTTTTCCCCACCCCTCTTTCACCCCCCACAACACGCGAACATTAACTCCGATTTCCACCGGTACGCCACCCGTGAAATTCGGTTTTCGGGAAATTTTGGGGGGGGAGAAATTTAAACCCCAAAATTTCTCCCCACCCCTCTTTCACCCTTCCCAAAATTTTCCCCACCCCTCTTCCCCCCCCCACAACACGCGACCACTAACTCCGATTTCCACTGGTACGCCACCCGTGAAATTTTAGTTTTGGGGAAAATAATTCCCTCCAAAAAACCCGACCCCCTCCCCCACCCTGGCCCTCCACCCCACCCCCACTCCCTTCGTCCCTCCACCCACCCATTCACCCAACTCCACCCTCCACTTCCACCCCCTCCCCCCACCACCGACCTCCACCGGTACCCGACCCGTGAAACTTGCAAAAACGCTGTTCTCTAAACGCTGTCGAACGGCTGCTTTTATGCGTATTACGTATGAGGCCCGAAAGAAAAGTGCTGTTATAAGCTTGAAAGGGCAGAGTCCAACAGGGAAAATGAGGGTTTTTTGGCCCCCACTCTGGCCCCAATGGTGGCAGAGATTCGCGAACCCCTCTGTTACGCGTCCGATGCCAAGACGGACACAGTAGTGAAGGTTTGGAGTGAAAAGGTCAAAAACTGTGGAAATGCATTCCGGTTAAACAGACAGACAGACAGACAGACAGACAGAATCTTCTCTTTATTTATATAGATTATCATTATGTAACTTGCATTACAGCTACCGGTATGCGTTTGGCTTACAAAAAACCGCTTCATGCAGGTACCGGAATTCCTATGGTAACCGTACCATTGAGCTAAATATTGCTGGAACGCGTGTTTTAGTTCACGGAATGGAATAATAACCTAGGGTCTATATAACACAGAAAAGTAAGTAAGATCGGTCGATAGTGGACGGACGGGAAAACCCGGACAAAAGCCATAATTTATTTCTGGAAAGCCGCCCGGACGCCCGGACAGAGGCCTAAAAAGAGGACATGTACGGGAAAACCCGGACGTATGGTAACCCTAGCAGAGAACATGAAAGAGAAGATGGTTGAAACCGTACATCGATTTCAACACCGTAAACCGACAGATGGTAGCCAACTCGTTCGAGAAAGATCTGTTTAAATTGATGAATAATTCTATGCATGGAAACCATGCAAAATAAACGAAAACATCGGGACGCAAGACTAGTAGCCTAACACAAACGAGACAAGACCGGATAAACAAATGCGGAGGCCTGCTCCGGAAAGCTGTGGGGGTTCCCAGCCTTAGAGAATAACTCAAAGAGACACGCAAATAGAGCCGCCTTAAGGCTAATGCAGCTTCTGGGTGCTTTGATTACCTTCCAATGGCCCCTTGTGCGAACCCACCGGTCTACCACGCACATAATTATTTATTACAGTGGGATCATTGTGTTATGTCCTAAGTTTATGTTCTAAAAATAAATTAAAAAAACACGTAGCAAAGCTATCGTCCTTAAAGCAAGACAGCACCGTTGACTGCATTCTAATTTATGTTTGTGAACAAAGCTTATGACATACAATTAATGGTGTTTGAAGAACGACGATGGGTCGTCATTATAGTATACGTAGTCCTATTTGCTATTATTCTAGCAAAGTAACACTATTCAATACATAGCCAGTGACGTATATCTTTATCTATAAGGGAGGATGTGGATATGTACCGGTAATCCGGTATCTATAAAATTGTATAATTGTCCAGAATGTGCGCCCACAGTTTGCAGTTACTGACCTAAAACATTGTATATAGACATACGCTCACCAGGACCATCCAGTTGGGCTATTTTCAGCTCTTTATTCACTTTACACCCCCAAATATAAGCATTTTAAATTTCGCTGTGGATGTAGTATAAAAGTCAAGATCCGGTTGTATGAGGCCATAGTGATGAGTACACTGCTATATGGAGCTGAGACATGGCCAATGACGGTGGCAAATAAGAAAAAACTAGAGGCAGCGCATCACAGATGGCAAAGAAGAATTTTGCACGTCTCCTGGAAGGACAAGATCACAAATGAAATCATCAGAGAAAGAACAGGGCTGGACAAACTGGAGAACATCATCAGAAAGAAAAGACTGAACTGGATGGGACACGTGGCACGAATGAGCAGCGACAGAAGAGCCAATCAGGTGATGAACTGGACTCCAAAGGGGAAGCGTGGAAGAGGAAGGCCAAGAAAGAACTGGATGGGAACTGTTCAAGAAGATCTGAAGTGCTTGGAGATGACGGTGGAGGATGCTGTTCGGATGGCGATGGACCGGGAGGATTGGAGAGGCTGCGTTGCCCGATGTGCAGTTCTGCACGGGATGGACTAAGTAAGTACTAAGTAAGTGTTAATTACGTTATCGCTGCAATTACTACGCCACATTTTAATAACTTGTCATTAACAGCCCCATTTCTTTCGACGTCATTTTGACGTCATTTTCCGCCAGGCTTAGCATGAAAATCATACGCTCTCAATGCAACAACCCTGTGAAAAAAAGGAAAATGCCTTCGACCAAGGAGTATATACGAAGAGGAGAGTCATACATGGGTTTAACCACGACCGTCTAAATTCACCACGTCTATATTCACCACTAAATTAATTCAGACGGTCATGGCTTAACCCTCAGAAATGAGGAAGGCCATTCCAAGCCGAGGGGCATAAATTAGCATTATTAACGTGCGAGACGGTGACACGAAACGGAGTATCCCCTGAAAGCTATCCGGGGGATGAAATAATCCATCCCCCCGGATGGAATTAACCGGTCTATACTATCCGTGGGGATAAACCATTCTATCCCTTTTTTGAAAAATGCGCATAATAAAAAAATTTATGCTGTAATCAAAATTTAAAGTGACTCTAATTGTTTTAAGTGTCCTAAGCAATGCTCAGATAAAGGCAACTCGAATTTATTTAATGACTCTGAGTTAGGGTGGTCGTATGTGTAATGGTAAATTTTCAACTTTGTTTTTTTCTTTCCCCAACCCACCATTTGGTGCCAATTGGTAAAAAACTGATATAGCCAAAAAATTATCAGGATTCAAAAATATTTAGGACTAGCACAACGCGTCTGAAGTTTTGAATTTTTATAAAATATTATCGTCATTTCGAGTATTGGTATATTTAAGTCACATTTTTGGACCTATCACAAGTTTTGACAGAAAGACTGCATAATTTTATTTATTTATTTATCCATTTCTATAGCACCCATTTAAGCTCACTACTCAGAAGCGCTCCCGACTACAGCCCGGACACTTCATCGGAGTTTCACGCCAAAAGCGCCCAACTGACTTATGCACAACTGACAAGTAAATTCTACAATTTTGATGATAGTTTCTAATTTTTTTAATAAACATCATAATGGTATTCGACACCACAAATCTATACATGTACTAGGAAGTCAACACATTATACGTTTTTTGATAGGTTTACTTTGGATCTACAGTGCGCAAACGGATTATTTTACTGCAACAGCGGCTCTTTATTACAGACTTCACTTTAAAACAGATTCTGATAAAAAAAAATATGGATCAGGGACCTCAGTATCAGTTGAACTACAGAAAAATAGTAGGGTGGTCGTTAAAAATATATATCACTTCGATGAAATATATGTCACTTCGATGAAATATATAGCACTTTTTAGTAAAGTGCAGATGAAAGCAGCATAGCTCAAAGACCAAATTAAATTTGCCTAGCAATAAGGAGTAGTAATTCTATAGATTTTAAACATGATATTATTACCTCTG